>CM021766.1:61128550-61175694 GCA_011076525.1 Nettapus auritus | reverse complement strand
CTTTTCTTTTCTTTTCTTTTCTTTTCTTTTCTTTTCTTTTCTTTTCTGTTGTTCTTAAATGTAGAAAAAACAGCATATCTTCCTTAAAAGAAAATTTCCATAACTAAGATATTTCTAGGATCCTGATGCGTTTTGTTTGACAGAGTGGGTTTTTTTGATAGCTTAAGGGATTTTGTATTTGCTACACTACTAACCTGGCCCTACCTCAGTGCCAGCAGTTGCACTGGTCACATTCATGACCACATATGAACTGGCCTGATGTTTGTGGTTTGTTCTAATGGCCTGAAATAGTGATCATAAATCACAAGGTTGAACACGAATTGTGATATAGCATAGGGAAACTTGTGCTGTTGCTACAGCAGTATAGTTAACATCACCTGACACTTTCAAGCATTCACACAACTTTAAAGCATAAATAATATTAGAAAATACCTCCTTTGTCCCTTAAAATTAAAAAAGATTATTCATTTTAAATGCATACTCTGTATCACCTAGTTACTGTTACTGTCTTTGATCTGGCAATATGCCTTATGACAAACTTCTGAAAGCATGTTGAGTCGCCTTGTCACACAAAAATCCTGACAAACAAGCCTCCTTGATTTCCTGTTTCAGTATTGCATGGATAATTGAAGTCAAAGCAAAGATTAAGTAATTAATTTGATGTTTCTACATAACTAAATGCATGCTGCCTTGTAAATAGTAGTAAGACCATATCAAGAAGCTGAAAGCAATTTCTGGTACTCTGCAAGAGGAAATCCTAAAATATTTGGGAATATTCTGTAAAAATGTTAAGTAACAAAGTAAACTAATGTAACAAAGTAAAAGAATTAGTAAACTAATGCTTTGAAAAACAAATGCCTTCCTTTGTTGGAGCAGTCCAAATTTGCCTGCTGCATCCATGAAAGTTGCTCATTCAGTGAAGGTCAAAGGTTTTGTTGTTGGTGCACCAGCTGATCAGCTGTCTGCCCATCAGGCTGCACTGCTGAGCATAACAAACTGCTGTGCATTGCTGATGTGCGTCACAGCACCCTGGGGTTTTGCACGGGGATTAGTCAGGCTGTATTTGGAAACGCCCTCAGCTGCACCTTGTGCTGCTATATTAGTGTTTCTCAAGCAAGAGGAATTTTCTTTTACTTCTGCAGCTGCTTCCACAAAACCCTCTGGTAAGTGTGCACAGCTTCTGTCAATAGGAGGGGCTCTGTCCTGTATTTAAGCCAGCATTATGAGATAAGACATTACATATAGTTGTTTATTGTGACAAACTGTATTTTTAAAATATAAATCTGATAGCATAGAATTGACGACAAGATTGAAGTAATGAATATATTTACCATTTTATATTGAATAGGTTAATTCGACTTGCACATTCCTTTACTTTTAAATATGTGTCAGAGTAGTCTTAAGTGTGAGTGTTTTCAGAGCAATCTAGCTATGTACCATGCATATCTGCTTTTATTTCTGTACAGCAGGAATAGCAAACATCATATAATACAGCAGACCAATTCTTAAAAGGATTTGGTTGATTTTTGTTGGCAGCCTGTATGCAAGCCCTGCGTCTCTGGACTCTGCTTGCCACCTATGCTGTTGCAGTAGGACAAAATCAAGGACAGAAGAATCAGGAGTGCCCTAAGCTCAACGCACAGGTACTCTCCTTTAAAAGCACAAGAGAAAACACTGTTGTCATGTTTACTGTGAACGCTCTCCTCAGATTTTTATGTTTTGTGTTGTTTTTTTTTTTTTTTTTTTTTTTTTCCAAATTAAATATCAGAATCCACTGTACTAAGTGGAGGGAAAAAAAAATGCAAATAATTAATCAAAACAAAAATTACATTTAGTATGCATCCTACTTCACTTCCTAAAATAGCTTAGGTAGTGAAGCCATTTCCAGTTATTTCACATAGCCAGCGCTGGACCTCTAGTTTTGCAGGATATTTTTAAGCAACTGTGAAGATACTCAATGCTCTATTGTTTCAATTCCATAATAACATTTGCCTGTTTACTTTTTAGGTAAGTTGTCCTAAGGCTATTTCTTGGCAAAACAACCAATAAAGTAACTTCATAATTACTAGTCACTGGAGATTTCTTACCGTATTTGAGTTTACATCATGTGAACATAAACTGCAATATGTTCTTGATTTTGGTAATCAGAAAGCCAAAAACACCCGTCCTGAGTTCAGGTTGTGCTAGCAGACTGTATGATCACTAGTGCAGTTGTGACTAGCTGTGCATAATGGAGTGATGGAAGTGACTGTGCTCTCTTGCAGTAGCTTTTAATCTATCTGCCTAAATGATAGGTGGGGTTGCTGAGAGAAAACTTGCACTCAAAGATCAAAATTCAAGTTGTCTGAATAAAGACATTGATTGATGCATATATGAGCACATGAATCTCTCTATTTGAGCACATACAGATGGAAGAAAAGATACATACACACTCCTTTACTGTGGCTTTTGCTGCAGCCCCAGCATGGCTTCTTGCATTTCATACATTGCAAACAGCAGAAGTTACGTTTTGGTAACTTGTGCCATTTCAAAGGTTTTTTAATAAGCTTTTTCTAGAGCAAGCACATGAAAATAATGTTCAGTAATAATGTCGAAGGGAAAAGGGGATTGGAAATAAGTTGTATATGTAAAGTAAGGAGCGTTCCCTTTTTCCTTATAATTTCACCAAACTCTTGTTGTCACCAAGAACAGAGATCCAATTTTCTGCACCTTGCCATGGTATCAAATTTCACAGCTATCACTGCTGCCATACACTGCCTTTTTTTGGTACATGTCCGTAAGTATATATGATAGCTAATCGCAGATCTTGGAACTGGGCATTTGGGTTCCCAAAATAAACATCATTTATTCTTGCTTTATAGTATTTTACAGCAAAGTTATCTCCACAGGCTAGAATTAAAATTTAAAAAGAATTGAATCCTATCATTTTATCACACTGATTAGTATTTTTCTTGTTCAGAAATAACATTAATAGTTCCTCCTCCTTGCCAGCTTACCCTTATGTGTCCTCTGTATCATAAGTGAATAGGTTTGGAACATACTGTCTAAGTCTAGTCTAAGGCAGGTTTACCAACAAAGCTTAAAAAGAAATCATGTAATAATTGAAAAAATTATTTTTAATATTTTAAATAGGATATTTTTAATACATTTTTGAATGTGAGAACATTCCTTTTTATTATTATTAGGAATTTAGACATGGTACTGAAAACTAGCAAAGTATTCTATTGATCATTGAGATTTGTAGAGAAGTTCCCTTAATTTTTTATCCAGTTGTGATCCAGAGTGTTTTTGTAGCAGTTCTTTTTGGGAGGCATCTATACTAGATTATTCTTTGTAAAGTAAGAAAACTTTGTATATGCCAAGTAGCATAGGCTTAAAGGGGTATCAGAATAAAAATACTTTGCCCCCTTTTTATATGTCCTTGTTCAAAGCATTACTTAGAAGACTCAGGATGATAGCTTTTTGTATTTGTAGTTATTACTAGTAATATTTCAGGCTGTGTATCTAGATTTTGTTGTGAAATAGGCCATGTGGTTAAGATAGCAAGTCATTCATCATCTTGTCCTTCCCTACTTAAAATTACGGATAGTACAAACAACACAAGGTCCCACAGTTGTCCTTCATATGAAGTTTCTTTTTATTAGTTATTGTTTTAAAGAATATTTCTTTAATTCCTTTTAATCACAGGGACTTACTTTTGTTTTTATTGGGTAGAGGGATGGAAGTAACTCCTACCTTTAGCACTCAGTAAGTTCAAAAATTCAATATAATCTCAACTCACAGAATATGAAGTTACACCTTATGCACAGAATGAGTTAGTAATTACCTAAGATACTTAAACAGAAACGCCTACTAGGGCAGCTGTGAACTCTCTGTGAATTTGTTGAGATAGCTGCATTTCATTTTAGGGATGATCAACAACTCTTGTTTAACAGTCTGACTGATGTTGTATACATTACACTGTCTCAAGTACTAATAAAATTATGTATATAAGCAGCACCCAAATACAACATAAAAGCAGCTCTGTTAACAGTCTTGCTACCCAATAAGAAACTTTTTTCCAAAACAAAAATTAAAAACGGTCTTACAGTAAATACCTTTTATCTTTATTTAACCCAGCTACATAGGTGTATGTCTCATGTACTAAATAGACATGTTATACTCATAACTGGCATTGTTGTAAATGACCATTCTGTGGTTTATAGGACTGGGGGATTTCCACACCAGCGTGAATCCATTACTGTTCATTCGTCAAGGTATGACTATAACATTGTTAACTACAAAATAATTTTCTACATCCTTAGTCCAGTTACCTGCTATCACAAACAGTCCCATCTTTTTATCCTTTTCATAAATCAAACTAAGCTCAACCTTTAAAATAATCTTCAGATTTATCTTCTTTGCTTCTTTTTGAAAACTCCTTAAAAACCTAGAGACTAGAGACTAGAAACAGAGACAGAACAGAGACTAGAAACTTAAATGTTTTTGTAGCCATTGTATATACTAGCCACAAATTATCTTTGGGATTTGTCATCTTCTAACATGAATTTCAGAAAGATACCTGTCTCTGTGAACTATTTCTGTAACATATAGATGTTCTTAGTATGAAATCAAAACTCTACTCGCACCTTTATAAATAGGGTCATTAAAGTGCTTCCATGTGATGTACTTTCAGATGTCACAGTGAAGTATGAATTCCTTTTCCTGTGCTTATATAGTTTAAGTCCTGTATGTAGAAGCTCGTTCTTCCTAAGAGCTTTCTTGCCTTTGCTAAGTGATGTGGAATTTCTTCATTTGGTTGTTCTCCATATACATTATTCCCAGTCAACTGATGCATCAGAGCTGTTGGCCTTCTGTATATATTTAGTTGACTCCTAGAGCTTTATTGAGCAACTAACAGAAACACACATTTTATTACATTACCTGTAGGTCTTTTACTAGCATTATTTCACTCATTTTATCTGTTTTATCAGTTCTTTCCAATATGAATCTGCTTGTCAGTTTCAACTTTGAAGAATGGCTAATATGGAACAAAAAACAACAGCTAGATTGGGCAGAAGTATAAGACATTGGAGAAGACAGTTTGTTAGAAAATTGGTGATTGCTTATATGATAGTTTCATTTATTTTTAATACGATAAAGCCCAAGTAAAATAATTTCTCTTAATGTTTTGTTGCAAATGTGAATACAAGGAATACAAGTAGGGACCAGGACAGCAGCTGTTTCATCTAACCATATTTGGGGGTTTGAGTTTAACAGATGCCATATCCGTAGTGAAAACTTGTGAAAGTGCCTCTGGAACAGACATTTCATGGGTTATACTCGTTGCAGAAGACTTTTTTTCTCCTAAGTTAAAATAACACGCTCTCCAACTGACTTAAATTCTTGTGTAGAAATGAATAAAAGTGGTAGCACATAATACACCATAAAAGCTGATTTTGAGTAGGATTTACGGTTTACAACAAAGCAGAAAACTTTCATAATATTCAAAATTTTAAGCAATATCTTGTTGAACATCATCTACTGAATTATTTACTAATGGTGGTTTTCCTAAGGTTATTAGAAGAACTTAAAAAAGGCCTCAGTCTGAAGTAAAACTAGCAAGCAATCCAGCTTTCCTCATACAGGCTCTCCCTCTGATCTCTTCATCTCCACCAACATCTGTTCAATTTAAATCATTTACATTATGAAGTCTGTTGCTTAGTTTTTAAGTAAAACAAATAATGTTTGAACTACTTCTTACAAAAGGGCACATTTAGATTTCACTTTGTTTGATTTTTGCATTCCAAGTCTAAAAACCTATATACAATTTGCCTCCCAAAAGTCAAAGGAATTAGATTAGTCAATTCACATTAGTCAAGAATTATAAAACAGTCAAATTACTTTATCTTTCATTACAGAAAAACAAGCTGTGTATACCCACCAAATAACTAGCATGGTTTGTTTTGTTTACCAGCACTATACAAAATACAAAAGAAATACTGTAACATACCTTTAAAGAGTTGCAGGTTGTTAATGCTTTCTTTAATGTGACTAGATCCATTGACATACTTCTGCTGATAATTGTGAGTTAACATCTATAAATGCTTTGCAGAAATATATCTCAACGGGTGAGGGCATTCTTTAATAGGTGTCTTTCAGGAAGATAGTTTATGGTTATTAGCCTTCTCAGTGATTCCCAATCTGGGATGTAGCTAACAGCTGGAGGCTAACCAAAGTGTACCTTTTTTGAATTTGCTGTGCTAATAATGAAAGTAACAAGGCACACCAGACACACAGAAGAAAACAACTATCTTGGGTTAGAAGGCACCACTTCTACAGAAAAGGTCTTTGCCTTAGGATATTTCTCACATCTATGGAAAACCAGGACAACCTTAAATATTCCAAACTAAATAAAAGAAACGTGGTTTCTTTCTTTATGAGGCTTATAAAACAGAAGAGGTAGTAAATACCCTGCCATGACTAGAATTTTTGTCAAGATACTCTGGTATGGGGAAAACTTTTTGGATGGGTAGTAGAAAACCTTGAAAAATTATCAGATACTCACTGTTAGGATTTTAGAAGGATCTCTGTTTTCATTAATGTCTATGTGTATATCAGCCAGAAAGTGACCATAAACATACAAGGGATTAGAAGTATTTGTTATATTTTACAAATAGGAGCATTGATGTGGAAGAAAATGTACAATTCCGCAAAATTAAATGTAAAATTCAACACTTTGTACAACTACCTGTTTCTAACTTGGTTTAATTTTGAGAAGGATGTTTGGTGATAGTGATTCAAATTCAGTTGGTAATTAACATGTTATTTCTAGCAAAGAAATTATCTGAAAGACAGAGGCCAATGCAGCCCTTCAGCTGAGGCCATTTCAGAGCAGAAGAATGATACCCAGTTAGGGATGCTATTCAAGAACAGTATGGTTCAAATGGATGGGCCAGGACAACATCAAGAATTGTCAGAGGTGTTGGAAAATGTGCTCTGTAAAAGAAGATTGAAGCAACTGAAGTTCTTTAGTTCAGGAAGAAAGGAAAAATATCCAAGTGAGAACCTGTGAAAAAGAGTACGCTTCTCCAAGTTGAATGAGCTAAGATTACAGGAAGAATGGTTAGACAGAGATTAAGCAAACTTTACTGAATGTAAAGATAGTTGAGCACTAAAATACATTGTTGGGGGAAGTAAGGAATATGTGAGTGGAGGTTTTGAGAAATGCAGTAAAAAAATATCTGCTGAGAATGATATGGCTGGAATAGTTTGCTCCTCACAGAGGGCAGAGTGGAGTGAGACAATATTTAACAATACCACCAGCTCCCTTTCCCTGACACATAAGGATCTTTGCCATTATGAAGGCATGTGTTTACAAGACTTTTAAGAGACTAAAATGTCATCTTTTTCCTGAAGGACAACCTAATTGCAATTTGACTGTGAGTTGGTTACTTGTGAACAATAGGCTTAGTAGCATCAAGAGCAGGAAGAAATAGTGTCATGTGACATAAAAATTATTGGTCATATGAGAACTCTGGTAGTTCCAGAAATGTATCAGGAAATTTAAGCTTAAAAAAGACTACATACTAAAAAAAAAAAAAAAAAATTGAATGACCAGAATGTGAAAAATGTAATTTATCTATGTCATCATCTCTGAAGTTCTACAGACAGAAAATAAAATTTACTACTCATAAATGCCTGCATACAAAGCTTGAAAGTGTCTGCCTTTGCTGTAGAAACAGTCCATAAGATTATAAAGAAAGGAAATACATACTAAATTTGGAAATTTCTGTCAGTAAGTTGTCTATTACCATTTCTGCAAGGTTGAAGACAAACTTCTAAAGCAAAAGCAGGTGGTTTTTTTGTTTTGTTTTTTTGTGTGTGTGCGTTTGTTGTTGTTTGTTGGGGGGGTTGGTTGGTTGGTTTTTTTAAGCTAAATTTACCATTTATTATAGTATTCAGGCAAAATTCAAAAGCCATATGTAGTGAGGTGCTATGTTCAGAACTATGCATTAAAATAGCTAATGGAAAACAGTTGATAGACTGGCTAGCGACCAAGAATTACTACATGACCTTGTTGCACTGGAGTACGTGGTTGACACCTTACACAGCATTCTCAGCAAAACAATGGGTCTCTGAAATCAGCCTGTCTCCTTTTCTGTATTGAAAGCTTAAGGGTATAGTAATTGCACAAAGAGCTGATTTTAATATGTGCCATCTCTCAGTGATGTAATTCAACCACAAGTTGATTCCATACATCCCATTTCTATCCATGTCTCATATATCCTGCAAATAACAATCATCTGTTCCATGAGTGTCAGCTTATTGCATAATTTGATATTAGGAAAAGGAACAAAAACACATGTTGAAAACAAACAAAAACTGTATGCAATCATCAGTTAATATATAATATAATAATATATAATGTTCTTTTTCTTCTCACTGTAACTTGCCTTCCTATCCTGAGTGTATCATAGTGTCATGTGAAACTGTTTATAGATGCAGAGCTTCCAGTCTGATGGCTAGCAGGTATTGCCTATTAAGTTTTCTTCTGTAGGTATATTTCTGTCTTTGTTCTTGCTCTTCGCAGATGCCAGAATTTCAGAAGAAGACTGTCCACATTAAGGACCCAGGGAGAGTAGAAGAGATTATCTGTGGCCTCATCAAAGGTGGAGCTGCAAAACTTCAGGTAAAAATAGTAAAAGCTGTAATGTGTTCAGAATGAAAGTAATCATATGAGTTTTGCTGTGCACCAACAATTCTAATATATATATATAACAAGTCATCATTCAAGTTATCTTCAAAACTTAGACATCTGTTAACTCTGTTAATAGACCTTGCTGATTCAACTGTAATTCATCCAGATGGTAGTTAAGTAAATGATATAAACATATAAGATTAGTAATTTCAGGAAATACTCTGACCAAAGGAATTAGAAAAACAATTTTCTTGGAAAAAAATATGGGGTATTCTAGCCTACCTTACAGTAAAACAGAGTTTTCTGTGTCAGATATGCTACTCAGCTGCACCTATTGTTGATCATTCAGAATTTCTATCTGTTCTTTATTTTGTCCCTCTGTGTTGTAAGACAGTTTTGCTTTTTCTTTCCTTAAATAGATTATTACAGATTTTGATATGACATTAAGTAGATTTTCCTACAATGGAAAAAGATGTCCAACTTGTCATAGTGAGTACTTTTTTTTTTTATTTTTTTTTTAATATGGATTGGTTGTTACTCCTTTCAGTTTTCCCTAGAATTTAATTTTCTATACAACTTATTCCCTAATATATGAGATCTTATATTGACTTGTTACAAAGGCTGTACATTCTAATAAAGTATTACAGTGTCTGTGTGGCTTTATGCATATATATACATTAATCACAATCGGTGTGAATTAAAATCAGATAAGCTGTCATTCACAATTATAAGCTAAGTTCTAAACTATGAGTTATTAATGGCTAGATATGGTAGGGTTGACTTTTATTGTTTAAGAGCCAGTAACAGTCCCAACACCTCCGAGAATCAGTTAGTAGACTCCTTGGAATGCTTGACGTTTTCATCCTGTACCCTTTTAGAAAACCTGTAAATTATCCATTTACTAATAAAGGGAGGATCCTAAAATATATAGGATGTCTGATAATGATTTCAGTACCAATTACTTCTCAAGAAATAAGAGGCTTGTAATTGACTTTCTAATATGAGGGAAGGATCATGATATTATCATGCCTGTGAAGAAAAATGTTCCTTTTACTGGTAAGAAGATTTTTGAGGAAACAGTGGTACGTTACCAAACAGCATCGTCTATGTATTATTGCAGTCATTCACAGTGTACTGCAGTACTAAAGGAAAAGAAATACAATGTCTTGTTTACCACTTTTTTTTCCACCCCTCCAGACATCATTGATAACTCAAAACTCATCACAGAGGAATGTCGGAAAAAGGTAAACAGAAAACATACAAGCTGCTTGTTTGTTGTACAGACAACTGGTTTTATTCCCTGGTTGTACTGCATGTTGATTTATACAGTACTACAAGACTAGTCATCCTTTCAAATCCTTGAAGCTCTGAGAGCTTTCTTGCTGACTGTAAGGTATCCAATCACTAATAGAAGTGAACAGAAATACTTCTATTCTTGATCATAGCATATAGTTTAGTTTAACAGAATTGGTTTTTTTCTTCTTACATATATTTACAATTTAACTTTTTGTCTGTACAAAGAGTATTTCAGATGTCATTTTACCTAAATGTAACTGGAATAAAGTTATTTAAATTGGTTAGACCAAATATGAAGTGTTATGTTATAAAGATACATTAAACATCTGTGTTGTTTTTTTCTCTTCAGTTACTGCAGCTGAAAGAAACATATTATGCTATTGAAATTGACCCAGCCCTCACTATCGAAGAAAAATACCCATATATGGTAGAATGGTAGGAGACATTTCCCATCTTCAAGTTGTACTAAAATTATATTTAATAATAAAATAATAATAATAATAATAATGGCAGTATTTAGCTTTAGCTAATGCATTGACTGAATTAATCTCTGAGTGTTACACAACAGCTGTTTTTGTTTTTTGCTGTTAACTTGAATGAGCAAGAATTAAACACAGGATACTTTTTAATCACGAGATTTAATGACCGGTGAATTTTCATAAGTTGTCCAACATATTTTTTGTTTATATTCTAGGTACAATAAATCTCATGCATTACTCATTGAACAAGGCTTAGAAAAGGATAAGTTTGCAGAAATTGTGAGGGAATCTGATGTTATGCTGAAGTAAGTTCCCATTGATTTGAACAATACTCTTTAGAAACATTTTACATAGATTTTTACTGTGAGTTTGAACAGGGAAAAAAATGAGAATGTGATACCTTATTCTTGGACGTAGTGAGTGCTTCATGCTCCCCCTTATTTATATTTTTTAGATAAATGCCTATGATGATAACACCATATATTTCATCGCCTTGAAATTGCACTGGTGTCTTTTTTTTTTTCTTAAAGGGGAATGTAGAATTCAACTTTGTTCCTTTAAAAAAAAAGATTCCCTGTAGTATTATCTGAGATAAAAATGCAGGGACTTGAGGAACGTTTTTCATGATTTTATTAAATAACGTTCTTCCTTAATGGTTAAAGGCAATTTTAAAAGACAGCAAAATCTTGCTTAAAAAGCGCTCTGTGCTGTGGCTCACATCTCTTGTAAAGTTCTCTAATCTGTGCATTTTTTGAATAGTGGAATGGAATGATAAAACTTAACTTGTGAAATTGTTCACCATGCTGACTGAATTCTTCTCCTTTGCAAAACTAGCAAGCAAGCACACAGTCTGCAGCTACGTGAGTCTAAATCCATGTGGATTGAATCTTCATTCACAAGCTAAAATTTCCTCAAGAACCTTCATCATAATAATAATACTGTCTTATTCTTGGAATACTGTACATAGTTTTAATTTGGGTAATGGAAACTAAAAAGTTTCGGGAGAGTTGACAAGATTCAGGATTTAAAACCAACAAAATCCAAAACCCCAGCTTTTGCTTGTTTTTGTTTGTTTGTTTGTTTTGTTTTGTTTTGTTTTTTTGTTTTGTTTTTGTAATGACTCCTCTAGAAAGTCAAACATTTAAGCAGTAAAGATGAAAAGGTGTATAGCCTGATGGTAGCTAGAAAGAGTTCCACTAGGGGCTTGATTAAGATGCTTGAGGGTGTGAGGGGGCAGATTATGCTGACCAAAACCATTTTGAAACAGGATTTTATTTCTAAAACAACATACCCTGTTAAGTATGATGGTTCTTGCTAACCTGAAGAGGTGAGGCAAAGGAAACAAAGAGAAATTCTCAGTGAAGAGTATACTATTTTCTAAATATGATGTAAATGTTTTCTGCAAACTGTGACCTTACTTGGCTTTCTTTCTTTGAGATTTGACTTATATTTACATCCTTTTTTGCAGAGAAGGATATGAGAACTTCTTTGATAAGCTCAGTGAACATAATATCCCTGTGTTCATATTTTCTGCCGGCATTGGGGACATTCTTGAGGAAGTTATCCACCAGGCTGGAGTCTACCATTCTAATGTCAAAGTGGTTTCCAATTTCATGGATTTTGATGAAAATGTATGTATGCATGACTGTTTTCAGGATTTAACGGATATTTTTATGTACTACAAGATGAACATTTTAATGCAACAGTTGTAGCCATCTGCCCTGCTCTGTTGGGAATGAGAGTTGCTTACTCGGCGCTCTCCCAAGTGAGCAGTCAAACAGAGAATAATAGTTCAAACACTGTTAGTGTGGTGTGACTAAGATACCATTCATTTCCTTTAATGATAGCCTCACACTGAGCCCAGTACACCTTTACTCCTCCTGCAAGCAGGTAGGATCACTGACTTTCTAGTCTTAACAGTGCTATTACAGTCATTCCGTTGTTTAATAGTAATTTATCTTTTTCATAATTAAAGATTAAACATATTTCAAGAGTAATACCTATTTAATTCTAGATGCTATTTTGTCTATACAATACTAGAAATAACTTCAGGTTGTTGGTTTTTTTGTTTTTTGTTTTTAGGGAATATTAAAAGGATTTAAAGGAGAATTGATTCATGTTTACAACAAGCATGATGGTGCCTTGAAGAATACAGAGTATTTCAAACAACTAAAAGACAACAGTAATATAATACTGCTGGGTGATTCCCAAGGAGACTTGAGTATGGCAGATGGAGTAGCAAATGTTGAACACATTCTTAAAATTGGATATCTCAATGATAAAGTAAGTAACCTGACAGCCTTGTAACTTTGAGTGAAATATTGTGAACTAGCAACACGTTCATTGTAATAAGCATCAAATATCAAAACAAGTGTTTGACCCATACTTGTTTTGGAATCTCAGCATTTTTCGTGGATTTCATTAATATGGTTCCCCACCACTCATGCCTTTCAATACTGGATTGATAATTGAACAAAACAGTAGTCTTCCAAATAACAAATTTAGTCCGTGACTTTTTTTTTTTTCTTTGGAGACAGAACTGATTGTTTGGCAAGTTATAATGCACATACATTCACCTTTCGGAGATAAAACTCTTGTTTTCTTTTTCCTCTCTGCCTTTTGGGAAAATGAGAAAGCACTGGGTGGAAAGGTGGGTTGTTTGTTTGTTTGTTTTTCCTGGTATCTGTACATGTGAGAACCTGGAATAAATGTGAGGTTAATCCTGAAACGTGAACACAGTTAATGTCACATTATTCCTACTCTCTGTCATCCTCAAAGGAATGATACATATTTACATGGCTCATTTTGTGAACTTGGTGGAAAGATTGGCAATATTTTAAGGACAAAAAAATCTTTTAATATTCTAAAACTAAGTGAATCTTTCTTTTTATCCTTTCTGCCATTAGGTAGATGAACTTCTGGAAAAATATATGGATTCTTATGATATTGTCTTGGTGAAAGATGAATCCCTGGAAGTTGCCAACTCTATCCTACAGAAAATCCTGTAAATTGCAGTCTCAAGACACTCCATTCCTTCCAGAAGGCAACTGGACAGAAGAGCACACTTGCTGTCTTAAGTGTCTATTGCTTATTGACAGAACAGTTTAATTTAAAACTTTTATCTTCATTTTGGTATTTTGAAGTATATATGGTACCCATTGTCAACTAGAAGCTCCTTTACTGCTGTTATACTGTTCTTTGTCTCACACTCCTATTACAACTAGATTTAAATTGGATTTATAGATGTGATAAACTGCTCCTGATGGGATACTGTGGTTCACTGTCTTTTTAATCAGGCAGTTCAGAAGAGCATTTTAGCAAATGTGACTTCTTTGTAAAACTGAAGATGTAAACATTCAGTGAATAAGCAGTGTACACAGGTTTGTTTTGCCTTTTCTTCTTTCAAAAAAAAAGATGTTGGTATCAGCTATACTCATATGCACAGCCAGTCACGGAATTTTTTCATACATATTTTCTCAGTAAAAATACTTCATTCACCCAGTTCAGGCAAAGTGTTCCCTATTAATAGATTTGTGTATCATTACAAAATATTTTGTATCCTTACTGTTTCTTTATTCTCTGTGGAATGGGAGAATAATACTGTTTTAAGTCAGTATAACTGCAAGTTTCTCATCCTGTAGGTAGCTTTTACATACCCAGACACATCAGCCCCTTTTCAGATCTTATTCTCTCTACTACTCCAATTCCAGCCTGCTGTTTCATGTCAAAGCTAGCATGGCTTGTCTAAAGTAATCTCTCTTGCAGTTCTCAGTGAGCTGCTCCGAACAGAAAATCAAGCAAAGCTAGATCTTAATCTTGGATTTTAAAAGCTGATTTAGCCGTCTTAAAAAAGCAAGTTTTCTTATGACCAGCTCTATGCCTCAGGAGCAGTTAAGGAATACCTTTCCAAACCTTAGGCTGGATTTAAGTTACAGTTCTACTCTTCATAAACTGTAAGCAGGAGCATCAGTATAGCATCTAGCTGCTCTAGCTTTATTATCCAAATCCTCTTTTTAAATGTCTACTGAATCTTCAGAAAGTATTTCCTTGGTATTAAACATGTTACAGAACCTCTCAGCATCGTGTACAGAATCATGCAGCTTGATGTAACCACAGCTTTTAAAGCTTGCTCTGGTAGATAAATTGTAGAGAAGGTAAGGATGGTATTGAGACCTTGGTCCTAAGGGGTCTCAGCTGCACTAGCTCTATTCTTTAGCAAAATAGTGGAAATCAGACAACGTTCCCTAACATGCAATATATGGATTCTTCCCCCTTTGGTTTCTTCTACACACAGCAGGAATGGTGCCACCTTCCAACAGGAGCCTTAGAATCACAGAATCATCTAGGTTGGAAGAGACCTCCAAGATCACAGAGTCCAACCTCTGACCTAACACTAACAAGTCCTCCACTAAACCATATCCCTAAGCTCTACATCTAAACGTCTTTTAAAGACCTCCAGGGATGGTGACTCAACCACTTCCCTGGGCAGCCTATTCCAGTGACTAACAACCCTTTCAGTAAAGAAGTTCTTCCTAATATCCGACCTAAACCTCCCCTGGCACAACTTTAGCCCATTCCCCCTCGTCCTGTCACCAGGCATGTGGGAGAACAGACCAACCCCTACCTTGCTACAGCCTCCTTTAAGGTACCTGTAGAGTGCGATAAGGTCGCCCCTGAGCCTCCTCTTCTTCAGGCTAAATAGTCCCAGCTCCCTCAGCCGCTCCTCATAAGACTTGTTCTCCAGACCCTTCACCAGCTTCCTTGCCCTTCTCTGGACTTGAAGCCATCTATTTGGGCAGAAAAACATTTAAACCAGAAGATGCCTGAAGAGAGGATAGGGTCTTGGCTGCTTTCCACTTGAGTCATGACTAAGGCAGCAGCAGACTGGGAGAGCTGAAAGCGCCGGGGCAGTGCCAGTGACACAAGGAGACAGGAGCAGCAGCAGCTGCCTCAGCCCTGGCCTGCCAGGAGCCCATCAGCCGGAGCCAGGGAACAGGGAGGGCTTGAAAGCAGCAGCAACAGCTGCACCATCAGCAGAGCCACTGCTTTCTCCCACAAACACAAGGCCAAGTGCCCAGCAGCAACGGGTGCTGCAGCTGATGGTAACTGACAGGAGCAAAGACTGTCCAGGTGGGAGATGCAGTGCAGGGTGGGCTGAAAGTGAGAATGACTTGCAATAGTGAGGCTGAGCAGGGGAGCTGCTGCAGCTCGAGGAGCAGCTGCATGGGGTGGAAGGCACGGGCCAGGGCAGCAGTTTGGGGTGTAGTAGATTGCCTTGGAGCAGCCTGGCACAGAGCAGCTTTGTGCAAGTGGTTACAGAGCAGGAGGAAGTACATGATAAGACATCAACAATACTGGGACAGGACAGGCCTGCAGGCACCCCTAACACACAGCAGGGATGGAGAGGACATTCCTCACTGCACAATGGTTTGCATTTTCTCCCTTTCCTCTCCTGCTTGGATGTGCCATCAAGCCAAGCTTCACACACAGTCCCTGTTGCCTCTCCCTGCCCAGGGAGCAGACAATTTCTGCAACAGTCCATGTATTGAGTTTAGGCACCCATATTTGTATTATTTAGGCACTCAATTTATATATTAGCTGAGCTAACATAAGAGGGAGAGACAGGTTTTGGTATTTCTTTGTTTGGGTGTTATTTTTAAAAACAAGTGATCGTGCTGGATCTTTTGTCATAGCTGCCAAGTAAAAGTCCAAAAGGCAAAGGCCTTCTGAAAAACGCCAAGGTGTTTGGATGCACTGCTTACTCAACCAGTCTCCAGGTGTAAGGGGCTAATTACCAGGCATTACTCCCAAAGTTTACACTGGGACAAGTTTTTCCATTTACAGGCAGGTTACCTTTGGAATGCAAATAACAGTTAAAACGTAGAGTATGTGAAAGAAAGCCAGTAGCCACAGCTCCACAGCATGAGATGAGTCAGCAACACACACTGGCACAGGATCACTGTGGCAATCCAACTATCAGTGAAGAGGTGGGGACCATTCTCATTTCTTTGTGTCATGTTTCTGAGAGACGGGACTGTCCTATATTCGTGTCTAACTTTTCTCAAGATTCCATATGAACTCATTGATCCTTCCCTCCACATTTTTTCCACAACCTCACCCAACCCCAGACGAAGCAAACCATCACTCCTTCCACCTGATCCAACCCAGCCACAATAAAAGAGCATAGGGAAAAGCATTAGGCTTTAAAACCAATTACCACAGCAGATCTCCAACTACGTCTTAGTTCAAGTTACTCAAATTAGTGTAAGCCTGCTAGAGCCTAGGCAGTATTAGAAGTGCCAGATGATTTTGGCAAAGCACTTGATTGTTTTCAGTATCCATGTAGGTAACTGAAAGCTCTGCCTCAGGAAAGGGTTTCGGATCCAGCAACGTCTTCAAGCATGACGTAAGCAAGACTCAGCACTCTCACCTCCAAGCAGATGGACAATGAACTGTCATTCACCAACACTCAGTCCACAATGGCAGTCACTTAAAGAGAAAAGGGTTTTCACCCTTTCATAAGTAGGCAGGTAAGTTAATATTTCCAGCACACTTTCTTTTCCTATTACGAAGTGATACTGGTCTCCGATTCTGTGTTAAGGGTCTGCCAGAGGAGTATTGAGCCTGCTCAGCTTCTTGCTGGGACGTAAGAGCCTCTGAGGCTTGTTGATGCAACAGTTCTCTGGTGGAACCCATTTCCCAGGGAAAGGGTAGCTGCAAGCCAAATAATCTACTTGGAAATTCCATGTGTACGGCTTTCTAGGGGAGGGAAGAAAAAAAAAAAAAAAAAAAAAAAAGTTTACATTATTATCCTGAACCAGGTCTCATTTTAAGAACCTACATACTGCTGGACAGATTATCAATATCCTTTCTTCATCTAATGCTCTGCTGCTAGCTATAGCTTTTGCTTACATGGTAATTAAGAGAAAGAATGAGATGCATTTTTAGATACAGCCTTCACATTTTCAAAATCCCAACTTTTTGTCCTTGCTATGTTGGCAAGAAATAAGAATTGATACTATCAACCACCTCTCCAAAAACATGAGCAAACAGCACACTACATTTACTGCAAATAAAATTAACACAGCAGCTACAGGTTAAACAATCCTTCTCCAGCAAGCCTACTGTTCACAGTATGTCTTTCTAAATCAATTTTCTAACCAGAGATGTTTTACAGCACTAATCATACACTTCATTTATGATTCAATTTGGAAAAGAAGATATCATGCATTTTCCAAACCATTTTCCCATAACCAAAAGCATATTTCTAAAGCTTTAAGCAAGGACTACCAACAGTGTTAAGTGAATTTACAACTTACTTTTTTCCTTCTGCACTTAGTATCTCTTCTGTCTGTAGCAAGTCCAAGGTCAAGTGTTTTGGATCTTTACCTAGCTAAAAATGTTTTCTGAGTGGTGTTGCAGCCAGCTCAAATGTCCTCTTACTGTTAAACACACACTAATAGTTCTAAATTGAGCTAAAAAACTTACACCAACTGATGTAATGATGATGATCTTACAACTAAAGATACATTTTTTCAACTTAAAGAAAAGCTGTGTGCTTGTTCACACAGAAAAGTACAACATTTGAGTTCAAGAAATGCAAAATACTGATTTAATTTGTGAATATTCTTAGAACATGTAGCTATAAAGCAGAACGTATCTCTGTCAAATGACAGCAGAAAAATATTTATAAATACCTGGATTTTTCTGGGTACACACTTGTATTTCTTTCCACTTCCTGCTACAGTCCAGTAGGTAATTATCAACCTTGGTTGCAGACAGCTTCTTCTCATCCACATGCTGCCTAGTAGGAGCCAGCTGCCAAGCTCTGAGAATAGCACCTGGCTGTTCTAAGAGGGGAAAAGCAGCAGCCTAGGTTCTGGAGAGTCTCACTTTAGCTAAACAAAACCATTTTCATCTAGTTACTGATGATGTTTAAAGAGTTATCTATTTTTCCAAGATCAGTTATCTTAGTCAGGTACATTATGAAGTATCTAATTACTTTCCATTTAAAAATAACTATATATCTTTGAGGTAGAAAAATATTTCCTTTCTTAGTTTTTCTTTATCTACCACAGGTCACCCCCTCTACCAAGACAGTGATGTAGAGGGGTTTATTTATTGATGGAGCTGGGATGCGTAAGGGCTGTGCTAAATTCTCCCAGTCAATACCCTGCATAATTTAACTTCCCAGCCAGCCCAACCAGGATCTGCTGGTGGTAACTTGCTGGTTGTACTCCATCAGCTGCACAATGAGTGCTTCTGTTCCTCTCTTGGTATCTTCAAGCTCCCACAGGTCTCAAGATCTGAAAGTGTTTTATTTTCTCTGCAGAAAAGGACTCCCATTTGGAACTTCAGTCCGGGCTGCAGCACAGTGCAAAAGCCAGTGCTGCAGGGTGAGGGACCAGGAAAGGCTCCCTGCTGGGAGTACCTGTGCTTTTGAAGGGCCACTGTGAGAAGCCAGGGGTAGAGGCTTAAGTAAAACTTAAGTAAAACTATTAAAAGCTTACATAAAACTATTTCCTGACAAGGAAAATGGTTCTAAGCTTGCCCTTAAGGTAGGCACCAACAGCTGCTAATAGAAAGACTTCAGAGGGTTTATAGATATAATCATAATTTCTGGATTTTATGCAGTTTAGCCTAATGCAACCAGGTAGTCCTAACTTATGTTGACTTTATTTAGGCAAGTAAATATGCAGTATAATTATTTTGCAGTAAGTTTGTCCATTTATCCTCGTTTTTCCCCAAAGCTGTATTCTCATTTCTGAAATAGCAGCCTCCAGCCTTGGTGGGTTTGTTGTGTGGAGGGGGATGTTAACAAAAAATTTTCTCTTGACAAAAAAACCTTATTTAGACAGATCACAAACCATGTTTATTATGGCCTAAGAAACAATGGAATTAGAATTTCTCCTCAGACTTACCCTACCCAGAGGCAGTGAAGCCAGACCTGTTACACCATCACTGCTGAGTGCTTCTGAAGAAAACCAGTGCAGCAACTTTAGGGATTACCAACTGACTGTACTTCTATGTAGTGCTGCTCTTTGTATTCTGTCTGCCCTGCAGGACAAATCTGCTGTCCTGGTTCACTGGAAACTCTTCACATCACCTCCAAGGAAGCATCTGCAATGATCCTCTAACGCAGAAAGACCCAGTCACTAAGATTTTCTCCAATAAAACAATTTTTCATACTCAGAACACATGCTTGTCTGTTCAGGGTATGCATGAGAACAGAATGAGGGGTTATTTCCACACTTTTGGGAACTGTTTCTAGCAGCAATCAGAACTTGCTTGCAGCCCCATCAGCTCCATAAATGTGCAGAAGCAATATATCTGAGCTACAGCAACAAGTGAGCAACCTACTTCAAACTTAAATGAAGGGGAGCATTTTATTCAAGTCTTCTGAGAAATCTGCTTTCACAAGATGTCGACACTTCTAAGGAGGTAATAAACACTTGGATTTCCATTGCCATCCACTGATTTCCACAGTGTTTTCACATGGTATAAAGGGCTGACACTGGTCCCAAAGGAGATCAGGCTGCCAGCATGTTACATGCAACACGTGGTTCTGGAGCTATAGAAGTGAAAACATCAAACCTTGGTCGGATACAAAGCACAGTGAGTTTGCTTTCACAGGCCTGAGGAATGAAGCATTGTTGTGCCTCATGTATGTAAGCCAACTTCATTAGATGAGAAACTCGAGTCCCCAGCCTAGAGAAAGATCACCTGCCCAGCTATCAAAAGTGATGATGGCAGTATGGGATGGCTAATTTAGGGAAGTCCCTGTAAGGATGAAGAATTGATTTAACTTCACTTTTGTGAAGCACAAAACTAAACTCTTCTTGTGGTTTATTATTTTCAATTACTTTGAATCAAATAACCTTAATTTAAAATGTTTTATTTTTTTTTCTCAAAGATTAATAGTGATTTGAACATAAAATGACTTGTGTGCACAAGAACAATGCTGCATGAAGGGTATATACTTCTACTCTGTTTCCCACCCATCAAAATGCCAAGAAGAAAATGTAATTGATCAACATTTTATTTATCAAAAAGACCAGTTATCAAACATTTAATGGTATCAAACCCCAAAAATTGTTGTATGCATTTTCTATAACAACTGTATTAAAAACCAGTACAAAATGTTTTCACCCAACTGAAGTATCAGTTTTTAAAGAGCATCTCAGGGAGCTTACAACCCACGTGTACAGATGAAGAAAAGCAGAAACTAGACACAAAGCATGTAAGGAAACACAACTCCCTTTCTACTTGTCTTTGACAGTGTTGCTCTATATGTATTTGCACTCTTTACATGTAGTGTACTGAGGAGGGGTCATACAGCCTTCCAGAAACTTGTCTATTTCGCATATTTTTCTATTAAATAGCTTGCTAGGTTTATAGATTTATAGATTTAATGGGTTTGCTACATTTATAGATTTAATGGGTTCATGTAATCTAAACAGCACTCCCAGGACTCATTTTGTTTCGAGGGATATGCCAGAACATTTGCAGGTGTAAACAGCTGGGTCTGTTTCTTGATTTTATCACTGTCTTTTTGTTTGTTCACCATGCCAGACTGCTCTGCTGCATAAGCTCTAAGTAGTTCCTCAGTCTAACAATTCCCAAAATAGGAGACAGAAGCCCAATGTAAAATCAATTGTATCCAGTATTTATAACAGTATTTGGACCCTGTAATATTAATATTTAAAGTCTAACAAAACTATAAATAAGGTTGCAACCATAAAGGTTTGGGAATCACTGATCTAAATAAACACTGTTTTAAAAGGCCAGCAAGAGTCAAGGTTATGAATTGAATATATACAGATGTTAGCAAACTCATTTCATTAAGTAAAAACCCAATGCATACATGGTTACAATTCCAGACCTGTTTAATTCACAGCTTATGGAAATTTTGCAATGGCATGGCTATCATTTATGTGTTCTGCTATTTGTAAATCAAGGGTTCCTGCTGGCAAATATTCCTATGAGTTTGTTCCATTACTGGAAAGAGTGCTCATGCCTCCTGAAGGAACTGGGATCAACTGCTGATAATATTGACAGGTTATTTTCATGGGGGATATTTTCTGGTTTGTTCTGCTGCAGAATTATTTCAGATACAAAAAGTTTCTTAAAACTCTTAAAAGCACTCTGTAGTTTTCTCCCTGCCACCCATCCAAGTGACTGTGTAGTGTTCAATGATGACTTCTAACCTTTAACATAAAAACAGACCACATTCTTCATGATGCTGTGTCTGGCAGTACACTCTCTATCGGTTTATACAGCCTGTCTTAAGGCACTTACCGCTGCTTTTTATTTTTAAATACACCTGACAATTCCAACTGAAAATCTCTTCCTATTTTAACAGTCTGCCCAGCACATGTGCATGGGCACACACAGGCTGAGTGCTAACCTTTCAGAAACATTCTTGCTTAAACCCTTTCCAGTACACGCATCCTAGGAGTAGGTCAGCTCAGTGCTCTTTGCTCTTCATAGCTTTACAGTTCATCATGTTCCTCTTTGGCCTCCTGGTCTTTCAACTTGAATTCTTCAGCAGTAACTTTACCATTTCCATCCCGGTCCTGATTGGTGAACATATTTTTAACAATCTTTTCAAAAGCAAAACCAGGAGCTAGTTTTCCTTTGCCGGAATCAACTTGAGCTTGAATGTATTCTGAAAACTGCGTGGGAAAGGAGAAGAAAACATCTCACAATGCAACAGACATTTAGAACTGAAGAGAGAATTCTTACAACTTATTTTAGGCTAATTAGCACAGACACATGAGGTTAAATCACACTATGTGGAGCTCAACAGGAAGTTCCTTATTTATTCCAATAGGTTCTGGACCCATAATAAGAAAATTGATTTCTCATAATTTAGGGTGGTATTTTTTTCATAATTTAGGGAAGAGAAGTTGAGTGACTTAGGATCGAGGGAGGATAATTCTGCATGCTTTTACAAGAAGTTCGCATCGTAGTACAGGCCTCTACCTGCATCTTAGAAGAAGTAACACAGAAGAAAAAAAAAAGGTACACAGGAATGAGACTGGCAGCATCAGTATACCATCAGATTTGTGAAAGCAGCTTCAGGCATTATGCCTTTCATTCAATTCCCATAATTTTGATGACGGGATAAGGGATGAAAAGGTTGTCAGGTCGCAAGGTTAGTTTTCCCTAAAAATCCTTTTCCTGATACGTACGATGTTACTCAAGGTGATTAGGCAAATCTGACAGAAGTTATGCTGGTGGCTTACCAGAAACAGAAAGCTCACAATCAAACACAGTTCTTCCAATTGCTATGATCTATGGCACTACTTGTTAAATAAGCTTCAACAACGAGAGGTATTTTTGACATGCATTTACACTTTTTAGGCCAAGCGCGCTCTCCTATCACTCCGGCTCCTCCTTCCCCTCCTCACTAGATATATGGGTATCAACATCCCACCTCATTGGTTCTGTAGACTGATAAACTCTTTTCTCCTCTGCAAAGCAGAAATGGAAATAAACACATGGGAGAGAAGATGGAGAAAGAAGGAAAATAAAAAGGTGGAAGAGAGTGCCAGGAAGAGGAGAAATAAGTTTTCAATTTAACCCCATCCATTTGTTAAAATGCTGAAAGTCATCTCATGTTATTTCACAGGTCCCCGGCTTGCGCTATGAGTGCTGCATGCAGCACTGCTCCAACAGGGAAGGCCACAAAACATAAAGACAGAAATGCGACAACGACTGAAGAGAATAATAAAAAATAAAATAAAAAAAAAATACAGACTTCCTCAGTCACGAGAAAACACAGAGGAAAACCTCACAGAGATTTATATAAAACAAGGTGGTGTGGCAAAGGGAAGTGAGTTTCCATTTGGGCACCCAGTGGCATTCTCACATCAGAGACTTGTAGCACAAGCAAGGAGGGGGAAGGACTCGTTCACAACAGCACGCAATTCACCTGTGGAGGTTCAAGAAGGGAACAGACAGCTTGTGGATACACTGGTGCAATCTCAGCTTTGGCTCAAGAATTCACCATAAACCTCCCAACAGCAGACACTGTGAAGGCTGATGCAGTGAAGGATCACTGAACACTAACTTTGCCTCTTATGCCTGTTTGCTATGGATCTTCTGTTGACAACAGCAGGAGACCACAACAGTAAACAGTCTTAAGCAGTATGGCCATTCTTGTATTTTTTTCTTTCCACTTCTCTCTCTAACGCTAATTAAATGTATTTTAACAGACACTCTGGTTTCCTGTTACCTTGACAACCAGCATCATGTGAAAAAAGACAAGCGAAGCAAAGCAAAGACAGACCGCATGCTTCATTACCTGACTACCTTGGTGATGGCAGTAAGGAGAAAACCACTGTAAGTGTTTTCACTTAGCTTAGCTTACCTCCTCCAAAAGAACCTCTCCATCGTGATTCTGGTCTATTTCTTCAAAAAGATTGGGAGAGACTTCACCGTTCCATACAAACATGTATCCTTCAGGCAAGCCAGACACCAGCTCCAACAGTTCAATATCAAAAACTAACACAGCACTACCAGGCACTTCTCCTTCTGTCACAACAAATGGCAAAGAGAGGTATTTATCCTCACTTAAATTGAAGAGTACATTTCCTTTAAGTCCATAATAATATTTCTCTTCCAGCTCCAATGGCTGCTTCTGTACTATGATCCCCAAGCCTTGGGATTCCAAGACCACCAAACCTTTCTGTTCCCTTCAGCAGAGGTGAACATAACTAAAGTAAGAGTTCATAATAAAACTGCATTTTTTTTTATTTTTTTATATATATTTTTTTTTACTTATAAAGCAAAAACTGTGGGAATTTTCCTTTATCTTGACAATACACTGTATATCCAGGTGGTACTGACAGACTCAACGGTATTGTAACTGCTGGTTATATTACTTCAATGAAACCACAGGAGTTTAATTTATACTTGAAAAAGTTGAATAGAGGTCACCTCTAACTTAGAAACAATCAAAGTCTTCAGATTTGTGTGCATATACCAAAACAGTAACAATCAAGTAACGTTTCACACCATGGATATCAACTGCAATTTGTATGATCCCAAATATTTATCACTGCTATATTCACAATGTGTTTTTTTTTTTAACATAACATTTTTTTCCCGTTTTATGATGAAGTTTTCAATCTATTATTTATAAACACGTTTTTATATAATAATGTAAAATGCTGCATATTCCTAATACCCATAATTTTTCATTCATACTTCTTTTGGAAACCAGTTGAAACCAAGTGAAAATGCTTCTTTCTCTCTTATCACAAATTAATTCTCCATTAAATTTGATGTGAGATGTCTGACAGTCTTTGTCAAATACAAACTGCTCTGGGGGTATTCAAGCTTACAACTTATGCAACCATTTCCATATTAAACCGGAGCTTATTAATCTTGGTGATCTCGTGATAGACTCCTTTCCCTCAAGTCTTTAACTCAGAAGGCCAACAACAACCATATATACTGGGATATGAAAGTTCTTATCCCTTTTATATTGTATTTTTTAATTATTGTTACCTTTGTCGTTAAAAACTGTTAAGCCTCAATTGCTCTGACAGAGGGATTCCCAAGCTGCCTTAAATGTATTATTGCTGGGATTTCAACAGCAGTGGTGAACAGTTTCACATCTTACATTCAAATTATGTAGTTTCTGAATTTTGAGTGTTCCTTGAAATTTCTAACACATTAATGCTGAACTGTTCCTTTCAGTTTCGTTTCCTGAATAACATACTGTATGTCCATGACTGAGTATCCCATTCCCTATTAGCGAGAACAATGTTTACATCCTTCTGCAACACCAGAGTGCCTGGAGCTTTCCGCTTTGACAAAGCAGCATCACTGGGGCATGTGTTCCCTTTTGTACCAGGTAAATCTTTATACCGGCCACAGTAGTAATATGACTTAAAATGCAACATAGACAGTATGTTCATTTCACTGGGGAATGGGTGGACTGCCTAAAATAATGAAATGAATAAACTCTAAAAAATAATATTCAATCAGATAAGAGATACTCGTCTTATATCCTATTGCACAGCAAGTAACGCAACCTGCATACATGCACTTCAGCTGCTCCAGAGATGCTAAGTGGATGTGCAGTAGGTTACTGCACTTACTTACCCACTCCATCTTCTCCATAACCAAGATGAGGTGGAATAATGACAGTGCGTCGTTCTCCAACACACATATCTTGAAGGCCCATGTCCATCCCCACCACCACCTGTCCAGATCCCAGGACTATATTGTAGGTCTTGCCTAGACTGTGTCTGAAGGAGGAAAAAAAAAATCAACATACTGCAGAGAGTTTCTGTTGCTCAAAATTACCATATCAGTAGCAGTTCTAGTTAGCATTCTGTCATTGCCCAGAATCAACCAGAATCAACTTCATGCCCCATGTTCTACCATGCAGTTACCTGAAGTTGTTCTCAAGGTAGCAGGATACAGACAACACCAAACAGAAGTGTCCTTACTGTTAACAAGTCATCTGGTATGAATTGTATGTTACTTGAATGAAATCCACTTAGAATCATTAATCCCGCCAATTAAATCCCCAAAGCAGTTTATCTCTAAACAAGAGCTTTTGCATTTCAAGTATTTTCAACTCAACCAAGCTGGGTTTTTTAGCAGATCTAAAAACTCCAGATGTCCCAGAACTACAAACCTATGAGGATTTGGATGCATTCACATGGGTCATCCATTCCTTCAATGTTAATCATTCACTATGACGAGTGAATTAGCACGACAGCTGGGAAGAATATCACTGAATATTACTTAACCATATTATTTTTTGAATTATACCTTGCTGCTGGTAGCTCTTTTCTAAAATTACGAATTATCAAGAGTTAAACACCTAGAAGTCAAGCATATATTGTGACTCTAAAAGAACAGTGCTATGTTAAGACTTAGTATGTGGTATGCACCACAACAGCAGGACCTTTTCTTCTGTCAGCCTCCTGTCTTTGGTTATTTGGCTTGGCTGTACCCACTGCAGGACATGCCTGTACAACAGCGTATTATTTGCAAAGAAAACAATTCAGTGCATAGGAGACCAGCCTCAAAATTAGAAGTACGAGATTCATTATCGTTGATGATCTCTAAACTGCTTTTGATAAGACAGTCTCAGCATCCCTTGGTTCCTTCTACAAAATGAGAATTGAGCATTTTTGCCATATAAAAGGTGTTTTGAAACTGAACACATTACTTACATACATACCTGACTACAGTATAAGATCATGTGCTTCAACATAAGCCAGCTTTTCAGTTCTGCAAGCTATTGTGTGCACTGTGAAAATTGAGCTGCCTCCTATATTAATAATAATGTGTTTAAAAATAGCTTTCTCCAGCTTTATTCCATAAATAAAATACTATTTAGATGACTAACGCTATGCAAAATATGAAAGCAGAAAAACAGGCTAGCAAAAGTATTCTTGTAGCTGCAGCGAACAGTGCTGTGGATTTGCTTTAGTCGGATATGAGACAGACTGGAGCAGTCTCTGACTTCCTCATAAACCTACCGTCAACAGGAAGGAGGAAGAGGAATATTATCATCACAGGCATAACCAACCTGATGATTTCTCCACGCTGACAGTTATTGCAACAGTACAGGACAGGGAAATCAGCACCCATGTGTGGGACAGACCTGATGGCAACCACTTACTGTACAATGCACTCAAGCTGGCTTTAGCAAGACCATACTGAGTGCCTCTCAGACCTCTCTCAGGAGCACTGAATCAGCAGGGTGCAAATCCTACCCATGAAACTGATCATACTTAGATAGTTCATTCACACAGAGCCCTGTGTGTTGCTCTGTTATGACTGCCCAGATTCCTGAACTAGCCCATTTGAACAAAATGCCACGCAGACAACCTGTTTCATCACTCTGCTTCTAGTGTTTATCTTCCTTCCCAAGACATTCCTACATCCTCTTTGTTCCTGGTTCTCTTTATAAGAAATGGTATTTCTTTTCCTCTTCCTACACATCTTAGACAGACGGACAGAAAAAGAAAATCATTCTAAATAAATACTCAATTTTTTAATTAAAAATATTTTATTCTCCTCCAGCCTGCTTTGCATGCTATTCATTCTGCTTTCACAGCTGCAGGGGGCATTTTCTTTAACACATAACATACTTACGTTGAGTCTAGCAAAGTACCATCCAGGAGTGAAGCGTTGTAGTGATACTTCAGGTAATCTCCTTTTTTACTCAGCACGGTGCAGTTGGAAGGTTTGTAGTTGACAGTAATGCTGACTGAGTCTGAGGGGTTGTGGAAGTCAACCACATGTATGTCAAAGACCAACACTGCAGATCCTGGAATCTTTCCTAAATAGGAAGCAAATTAGGACAAGTAGAAAAAGAAATGATACATAAAAGGGCTTATGATGACCACATACTGTACCCAGTAGGAATATAAATTCCCACTATGTCCTCTACTGAGTCATCTTGCTCTTCTTGTTCTGAATTAAAGGACTGCATCTCTGCTACACGGAACAGCTGCAAGCTGCATCCAGTGTACAACAGAGAACTAGTGGAAAAGCATTGAACGTGCACTCAGTTCCATAGTGAAGGAAAAATTTCCATTATTCTGAATTGGAGAACTGGGCAGAATTGAAGCAATAAGCATGTATTTCCTGTGACCACCCTAAATGACTGACTGTTGTTTCATGTACCAATTCATTATCGATCATCAGAATTCTTTAGGACTTCTCATGCTTCAAGGAATGCCATTATGTCTTAAAAGGTATATTTTCCTAATATGTTCTGATAGCAAGCAACTTCTTCCCCCCACTTCCCAGGATTATGTGCAATTGCATTACCAGCAATGCTAGACACATCCGGAGACACAAGTGGGTTTTGTTGGTAGAGAAGTCTTAATTCCCAAATCAACAGCACAGAATTTGCATCCACAGAAGAGAGGCTTCTCTTCTAAATCGCTTTTTCCAAAAACCAACCCCGGAGGTACCTTTGGAAACACCAGCCACAAAACTGTGATTGGCTAGAAGTGTTATCGTATTTCAACCACTCACTGCAATCTTTTTAGGCATTAATGAGTCTTCCCAAAGGAATTTTAATTGTATGTTATACATACACAGATACTTTGCTGTTACATGCATCCACTGTTTACAGAGGCGGCTTAGGAGTCCACAAAACCTGTGGCTGTGGAAGGAACGGGGAAGAAAACTTAACGCAATGAATTCCTTTAGTGTACAGCACTTGTTAAGACACACAGGAAGGAATGTCACTCCGCAGAGTTCCTGGCATCCAAGTACCAGTCTGTCCGCAATACTGATTATCCAAATGACTTCAGGTCACCAATTACATGAGAAACTGTCCTGCATTCCTATTGTCCTGCCTATTAGCTAATTAAAATAATTTTGCACATTCTGGGTGTAATCCTGTTAGTTGTGTGCCCACAAAATAATGAACTAATTCATAGGCCTTTCAAATGCCAAAAAAGTGGAACAAATACTTTACGTATTTTAACTACATACAACTGCACTGAACAGTAAAAGAAACATAATTAATTACGGGAGTCTTGAATGAAAAGTCAAGCTCACCTCTTCCTTCTTCTCCATACCCAAGATGAGGAGGGATTATTATTCTTCTCTTTTCACCAGTGCACACACCTAGCAAACCTTCATCCATCCCAGCAATCACGTAACCCTTCCCAACATAGGTGTCATACGTACGATTTTGCGAGTAGCTGTGGAAAAATATTTTCTTTTTAGCAGTAGCCCGTGCTCCAGAAAGCACAGAATTTTGCCATCTTGCAACACAATTCTTAAACCAGTTAAGGTCAAGCACATGGTCATTAACTGTCACCAGAGAGACACAGTGCAATCACCATGTTCGATGAATCTAGGCCACCATGTTTCATCAGTCCGTGATGCATATGCATCATTTATCAACCAATTCTGGGACTCTGGCTATGGAACAGCTTGTTTGCAAGTGCATTTCTACTTCATACTGACAAAACAATCTCACCTATTTCTGCACTTTATTACAGCATGATTTTTGTTAAGTAGCTGAGAAAATCAGTTTTCTCCTTTAAATTTTCCCCTGCCCTAACTCTTTTTTAATAAGTGCTTATCAACTAGATATAGTTTAGGTTAATTTTTGTGAGACGCCTATCTCATTTTGCAACCACAGCTATGTAGTTGAACTGCTACAAGCTGGAGGTGGGATAAATAAGCTCGCCTGGGATGCAGAGCATTAAAATGAGTCATGATAACAAACCAATATCAACACTATCCCTCCCTTCTTAACTATGTCAATCACTTAAAACGTTGGTTGAAGGATCTGCTTCAACACTTAAGGTAAGAATAAAACAAGCCTACAACAACAGATGACGTTTATTAGAAGGATGTGTCTGCCTTCTGCCTTTCTTCAAGGCATGTTACATGAAGGTACAGCACAAAGAAATGAAGGCAGAAAGGTTTTAAATCATTTTACAAGGTAGCTCTTGGAATGAATGACACCAGCACTGAACCTTAGTTAATTCAGTGGCTTGCTGAACTGGTCTAAGTCCAGACAGCCCTGGCTGAGCTTCCCAGGATCTGTTCTGCAGCTGAATATTGCAGAGAAATAAATGAAATAAAAGATTATTAGAGCTCTTGACCCCAGCCATTAGCTGTGCTTTTGGCATGTGCCCTGTAGTAGAGGCAATTTTTTTCTTGGGCAGCTCCACGGCTTTCAATTACTGTTATCTGCTCTATTTCTTCACGGGCTTGTTAGACAAGGGCCTTTCTTGGAAATTCTGCAGGAAGCCAGGACATGACACTCTAAGGAATAAACCTTGCAACAACTGTCAGCTCTTTAGGATGATGAAGAGGCTACCGTCTACGAAGCATTTATTACTATTTGCTGACAACAACCCTAATATAAATACAACAGACACTTTCAAATTTTTTTTTAATCACAACAGAGAAGACAACACCCAATTGCTTCTCAAAAAGAAACATTCTGGCCAGGTGCACTGTGGATAAGCTAGAAGTGCTTAACTTAGGTTTTTTATAAGCTGTAAGTTAAGATTTGCACTGATGGCTGGCCTCCTGCTTTCTACCCTCCCACGAAGCCAGGCAACTGAATGGGGAGATCAAGGTTGACTCTGAACCTTACTGCATCTCAGTTCAATTATTTGAGATACGGTTCCCTGACTCCTCCTCACAGAAAGCTGTACACATGGCATACTACTTGGCTGATATTTGCAAACTGATCCTGACCTTCAAGCAGCTGTAGAAGTATGAAACAATCTGCTCTGAGTTTAGTTTGCAAAACATTTTACAGTGTCTCATTTTCAATTCTTGTTAGCTACTCATAACAGCTTTTCTGAAAGCAGGTGTAGTAAAGTATTTCTCATTAAAGAGCAAAAAAAAAAATGTCAGGAAGCTACAACAGTATTATTCAGCATATAATTCTGCACATGGTGCTCATGTGCCCAGAGCACTTTGAATATGAAGTGACAGTGAACCTTCTTCCTTTATCACAGAAACCCTGTTGCTGAACTGCAACCCACAGTTCTCAGGATGTAAAATGGGAATCATATTTATTTTCTGTCCCTTCAGTAGTTTTACATATTTGGCAGATAAACTCAATGGGGCAAAGACTATTCAAGCACACGTCTAAAGCGTAGATAGCTTCATCGGGTGGATCATGACCCCTAGATGGCGACTCCGACACTGTCAAAAAAAAAAATAGGCCTTTGACTTCCTTCCCGTATTGAAAAGATTTGTAAGTTTTTTATTAAGAGAAGACTCCAGCTCCACTCATAAGGAAGGAGTAGCAAAGAATTATATTTAGGTATATTATGAACCAGACAGATAAGACAAACTAGAAATGGCATCTGCAGTACTGAACAGTTTGGTTACCTAGAATCAAACAATGTGCCATCCAAAAGCGTGCCGTTGTAATGGTATCGGAGGAAGTCTCCTGTTTGGCTTCTTCGCTCACAAGATTCAGGTACTTGCTGGTTCTCAATAGTAATACCATCCTTGGGGTTATGGAGATCTAGCAAAACCACATCAAAGACTAGAGAAGCTTGGCCAGGGATCTCCTTACCTAGAAGAGTGTCAGAGCAGAAACTTGTTACAACAGACCAGGTGTTCTAAAAGGACATTAAACATTTTTGCTGAACAAAATAAAACAAAAACAAATTAGCATAGTCTATTTCTAGTCAGTTATTTTATGTGCGAGTTTTTCACTTAATTCTCCCATTCAATTATTTCATTCTGTTCCTATTGTGATGCCACTACCTCACCAAAAACAAGCCCCTTCAGTAACGCCCTACTTAGTCAATGTACATCAGGTCCACCTGAGCTGCAAGTTTTAGTCTACCAACGCACTTATCAAAGTGCATAAAACATTCATCAGTATACAAATGTGGTACATACGCTCTTCCTATCCTGTCCAAAACCAGAGACCACATGGTGGAAGCTGAAGAAGGATAAATTAAGTACCTTAGTGAAGAAATACTTCTCCATTGACACACAAATTATAATATGGATTGCTCTGTCTGAGAACCAATGAGCTCAAGAACTTGTCAAATTTTTACAAAAAACATCTTTGTAGATAACAAAGCTTTGTGGATTTATCACAATAAATGGTAATGAAGGGATGTGAAACTTTGTACACCATCAAGACATCCTTAAACATTAGAGCAGAGCAAGAATTTAAGCAAGGAAGAATTCCAAACTATACCTAACTGCTCCCTCATTTAACATGGGAACCTCTATATGTGACCTGAAGGCAGTCTCATCTTGTAGCTATTACTGGGGCATTTGTTGCAAAAAAGGAACAAAAGTGGAACTGTATTTTATATGTAAGTTTTCAGGTCTCTGTGACAGTCACTGGAAGAATTATGCGGTCACCCAACTTCCACTTTTGGAGACATTATTAATCACAGGTGATACTCTCTGAATGAAATTAGATTTTATTTTTATCAACCATATGTCAACTAAGCAATTCAGTGCTCATATGATTTTTAAAAAGGTATTTTATAGTCCGTCACATCCCATCCATAGCACATTTTTAACCTCTCTTTCCAGCACTTTGGTCCATTTGTCTGAAATTGGCAGTAATGTTGCCAAGTATTTAAAATACACAAGGGTCAGGTATATTTTAGAATACGGATGTACTGGATAAAAAAGGAGTAACTTTTACCATCTCCTTCTTCTCCATATGCCAGGAAAGGTGGTATTGTGATGATGCGCTTCTCTCCCACACACATTCCCAAGAGACCCTGGTCCATACCAGGAATAAGCCATCCAATTCCCACATAGGTATCGTATGTTCTCATACGATTATGGCTAAAAACGAAAAAACAACAGCAAACAAAAAAAAACAATGTAAAGCCGTAGGCGGGAACAACAATAATCCTCAGAAGTCACATACTATGCACAAGATACGTCACAACTTGCTGCTCCCAACATATGGTTCATTGATTTGCCAAGGTCTTGCTGAGTAGCATTTTCCAGAGTGCTTAGCTATTTCAGAAACCTTACAGGAGTTTTGGTAACGTAACTCACAAACATAATGGCAGCTGTTATTAAAGCATCATTTTCCACAGAACTTCAATGAAATACACAGGCTATAAACTTAATAACTCAATATGAAAGTGTTAATAGCTCAATGTCTCTAAGAACTCTGCCTGCTTAATTTATAAAGCTTGTATCTGAATTGAATAGTTACGCTGCAGTGGTTTCAAAAACCATTAGCTGATTAATTACAGACAGTAATACAAATACAGAGAATGAAATACTACTAAAAAAAATAGATCTGGGCTGTTAATACCCACCTAGAAATAACTGTTATTGGTTTGACTCAGTACTGCTGTCTCATAATTTCTGAATCAATTACTGATTTTTATATGATGCTAGCTTTAATTTCCTGCGAAAATTGTCTGTTTCTGGTCAATTAGCACTAACTGCCATAACAGTAGAGGGGGGAGGAAAAGACAGTTTCAGGTGAATCAGACGCCTGCTAAAATACACAAGCACACACAACCCAGCTGCATACCTCGAATCAAAGAGGGTCCCATCTAAGAATGTCCCATTGTAATGGTATCGCACGAAGTCAGACACCTGGACTGTCCGAGTACACTTCTCAGGTTTGAAGTAAGTCTGAACCTGCACTTCGTCCTCCGAATTCCAAAGATCTATCAGAAGCACATCGAAATGGAGCACGGCATTCGGGGGTATCACACCAGCTGAAAAGCAAAACACCACAAGGGAGTTTGCTTCATTTTTTCTGTAGGACATCAGCAAGAACTAAACCAATCCGCACATTCCCTAAAGCAATCCATGGGATATGACTCCTTCCTTTTTGTGTTTATAACCCTCTGTATGTTCATCAATCACCCGCACAAGGAGCTATTCAGATACCTGGTGCTGTACTTACACACGCCTTCATTCCCATAGGCAAGCTTGGGGGGAATTTTCACGAACCGCCGCTCGTTCACGCACATGCCAACCAAAGCTTTGTCCATCCCAGCAATGAGCTGGCCTTTTCCCACAAACACGTTGAATGTGGATCCCCTGTCATAGCTAAGGAGGGAGAAGCAAACAGAAAGGTCAGTGGCTCATTTACTCATTAATGGCTTCTGCTATGGAGAGGTTAACTATACCCCATGCCCTGTTAGCGTAACTCTATCCAGAGGCAGCTGCCAGTGGATTGGTTGAATCCAAGTGTTTCTGAAACTCCAAGCTAGCCCTCTTCCTGTCCACTGCCCACCATCTACCCGAAATGTGATCTAGTGGTGTGCAATGGTGATCCATCCTGCAGACACCCAGAGCCCGTAGCTACACATGGTTCATTTACACTCTAGTACTATGAGCAGCACTGGAAAATTAAAGACAAAAGAGAAAAATTAAATGTTATTACAAGGTATGAACAGATGGTTTCTCCCACAATAGGATCTTATCTTATTGATACTGATAATAAACAAATTACACAAGATCAATAAGCTTTACAGCATGAGACATCATGCTTGGTGACAGTGGCAGAAGAGGAAAGGGAAAAGGTGCCTTTGTGAGTCACAGTTGTGAGATTTGCCAACTTGTTAACTACTTTCTCCTCTACGTTCCCAGCTCTCATTTCCCTAAGACTTAACTAAATACCAAAAAATAGAGGCGTGCTTTAAACAGAAAGTTTACAAGATCAAAAATCAGCGTATCCAATCAAACAATCTTCTACTGCGTTAACCCATTTGAAAGGTAAAATAAATCATTCGTAAACACTAATGAAAGTTTTCCACAGAGCACTGAAAGCAGCAGTGTTAGCACAACGTGACACCAGCGCTGGCCTCAGCAGTTCCTCTGACCACCTCAAGCCACACAATGACCCCACTCTGCCGTACCTGAGTTACTGCTGTCACTCGTTTTTTAGAGGACTGTATAAACGTATGTCAGGACGCATTTCAGAAGCTTCATGCCTATTTCTAAGCTTTCACTGCTTCCAGTTTCTCAAATTCTTTTTACAATGTAAAGGACTTTTTTCTGATATAAGGCAACATTGGAAAAGAAAAAAAAAAGGCTTCTGCTTCTGCCTGCTGAAACACTCTGGAAAGCAGCCAGTGGCTAGATATCACTAGGGAAATGATGTCAAACTTTCCTTCCAAGACTGTACACATCACTTCCACAACACACTGAGCCTCCTAACAGTCCCGGAGCCTCCAAATCCCTCAAATGTTTCACTGAGGGATCTCTCTATTTGCTCCACAATTTTCTTCTGGCAAACATTTTCCTTAAAATAGACAACCCTCTATACAGGGCAGTCACTTTCTCTTGCACCAATATTCCTGCTCCCAGGCAAGGATGGAAAATATTTAAATAAGCTCCTGAAAAAATCTGCTGTACATGCAAAAATATAATCAAAATGTTAAGATTAATAACATTCTACAAAACCCTCAGAACCAGTATTTCGTAGCAATTGACAAAGCTTGGCACTACATCCAGGATAACTGTAAAACAGAAAAGTATTCCTTTTTTTTTCTAAAAATAAATCTAAAATTTAAAAAAAAGGTTGATGCTAAGCATAGAACTGAACAAAGCAGTGAATGGACCCTGCGGCTCTGACCAACTGACTTTGCAGATGCCTTAAAGCTGAGCACAGTTCATTTCTGTTAGCAGAATTTACCACATTAACAGCAGATGCATAGGCAATTAGATTCAGACTTAAAAATCCAAATGATTTTGTGGCTATGGAAATAAAAATACAAACACTGATAAAAATAAATGAATGAAGAAGGATATTAGTTAATTATGTGAAACAGTTGTGATTAGTAAGACTTTGTAAGCAGCCCGTTAACAAGAAGAGCAGTATTACTACTTTCTGCTTGGAACTATCTGTCGAGAAAGGAAAGTTTAAGCTTCAGCAACATTTTCAGCAGTTGAAGAAGAAACAAAGTAAACCTGCTCTCACTTCAACACCTGAAGTATTTTCAAGGCCAATTTCACAGCAGCGTTTGACTACATTGATGCTGTGAAGCACCTTCATAAACTTAAAAAGCAAGTAACAAATACAACTGGTAAAAAATTGAGTTTCTAGTAGGCTGATTTTAGGTACAAATTGAACATCTTTAACTTGTATGCTGTAAGTGATAAAGAATTTAAGACAAATATTCCAAAAGATTCCTTCAGTAGACCTACAGGACACAAGGACTCCAAATTTTCCAATAGCTCCTAGAACGACAGACCACTGTCATCAATCCAAAAAAAAAGAGTCCCGCAGGTACTGAATAACAAAAACATCTGTCAACACGAGCTGCCATCTAGGAAAAAAATTACAAGCTGGCCCCAGCTGATTTTTACAGCCTTTTGAAACAAAGATCGTCATACAAGAACTCAGGTTAGATTGGACTACCATCGTTATCATCTAGTTGGCAGTACTGACATTTAGAGGACCCAAAGTGACAAACATACAGCTGTGCACAGCCCATTCCCTCCCCAAATAATTCACAGCCCAATTACCAGGAGTGCAGAATTAAACTCAAGCCCTGTCAGGTGTCCGGCCTCGGCACAGAACTTTGCTGGCACAATTCAGCACACCAGTTAAGGAGGCTAAGTGCGTACTTGTACAAATCAGAAACACATTTCTGCACACGGGACCGGTTTCCAGAATGTCACATATTTTTTAAATGAGCTGCGAGCACATTGCCTTTGTGCGTCCTCTGTTCTGCTCCCAAGGCTGATTTTCTGAGACTGTCGGCTGCCAAGGAGTGCACTGTCCTTACCGGGCTTCTTCCAGGGACTGCACCAATGCCAGCGGAGCCACCAGCTGTGGCACCCCTGCTCTTGGTGCGGAACTGCGCTGATGAAGCAGCGATACCTGCACACCGAAGCTGAGCCAGCCCAAGAGGAAGCGCTGACTTTACTCTGCGGACAGCTATTTCCCTAAGGCTGGAGATTTCCCTTGCAGCGCAAGCAAGATGAGAAGCATTACTGAAAATCTTGTTTGTTTTTTCCTTCACTTTGATCAGTGGCAGTGAATGAGAAAACAAACAAGCAGTGAGCGGTGCCAGCACCCCTCACAATCTCCCGATCGCACTGTTTGGGCTTCCTGATCCCAGAATAACAGGAGGAAGGCAGCAGGACATTCCACTAGAGATGGGTCACGCTCATGTACAGGCAACTTAGACAACTACTTCTAAGTAAGAACTGCTGAAGGACTCTTTCATTTCTGGTAAAGGCTCCTCGTTTGTTGCTCTGTGGTAGGTTTGCGCCTCGAAAGACCACAGGAGAGGTACAGAAGAAAACGGGCAGTTCCATGACAGGACGTAGCAGAAGAAAAGGGGCAGGATGGCGCTGCATGCAGTGGCTCTGTGACAGAGCTTAGCAGAAGGAAAGGGGCAGGATGGCATTGCATGAAGTGGCTCAGTGACAGGATGTGGCCAAAGGAAGCAGGCAGGTATCGTATCGCTGCATGCAGGAGCCCCGTGATGGGACGTAGCAGAAGTAAAGCGACAGGACAGTGCTGATCTCAGTGGGTCGGTGACGGGACACAGGCTCCTGTTCTCCATCCTGACCGGACACCCCGGCAGTCTCCTTCCCTACAGCACCACCAAGCCTCAACACCAACATGGTGGCAACCGCCGGGCTCTCCACCCCACTGACTGGCGGCTCGGGCCCGTCTCTCTGGCCCTTGCCGTCCCTCGGACACCTGCTTCGCCTTGGCCCCGGTCCCGTCCCCGTCCCCGTCCCGTCCCCGGCGCCCTTCGCACCTGGAGTCGAAGCGAGTGCCGTCGGGGAAGGCGCCCAGGTAGTGGTAGCGCACGAAGTCCCCCCGCCGCACCGCCCGCGGGCAGCGCTCGGGCACGAAGCGCCGCTCGACGCGGACGTCGGCCCCGTCCCAGGGCGGCTCGGCGGCGGCGGCGGGCACCGGCGGAGCCTGGCAGGCCGCCCAGCTCACCAGCAGCGCCGGCAGCAGCAGCAGCAGCGAGCCGCAGCCCGGACCCCGCCGCGCCGCCGGCCCCGCCATGGAGGGCGGCGAGGGGTGGAGGGGAAGCGGGTCACGGTGCGCACACGGCCGCGAGGGGAAGGCTCCGCTCCTCCTCCTCCTCCTCCTTCTCCTCCTCCTCCCGCCGCCACCGCACGGCTTGCAGACGTGGATGCCGCCGGCCCCTTTCCCCCACAATGCTCCCACCCGCGGCGGGGGAGGAGCAGCCGAGGGGCGGCCACGCCGTGGGGACGGTGGCCCCGGTGCGACGTGGCGGCAAGGGCAATGGCGGAGCCCCTCGCCCTGGGGCTTGGTTGGCGTGTAGAATCGTAAAGGTTGGGAAGGACTACCAAGATCAATGTCGCCCACTAAACCATGTTTCTCAGCAGCACGTCCAACCTTTCCTTCAACATCCCCGGGGATGGTGATGCCACCACCTGGAGACTACTCTTTCTGAGAAGAAATGTCGCCTAATTTCCAACCTGAACTTCCCCTGGCACAACCTGAGGCCATTCCTTCTAGTCCTATCAGTAGTCACCTGTGGGAAGAGGCCGACCCCCCAGCTCCCCACACCTTCTTTTCAGGTAACTGTAGAGAGAGCACCAATGTCTCCTCTGAGCCTCCTTTTCTCCATACTGAACAACCCCACTTCCCTCAGCCACTCCTCACAGGACTTGTTCTTCCAGGCCCTTCACCAGCTTCATAGCCCTTCTCTAGACACACTCCAGGGCCTCAATGTCCTTCTGGTACTGAGGGGCCCAAAACTGAACACAGCACTAGAGGTGCAGCCTCACCAGAGCAGAGTACAGGTGGACAGTCGCCTCCCTGGTCCTGTTGGCTACACTATTTCTGATACAAGCCAGGAGCAATGAATGCTGGTGGCTGACAACTGCTCATTTTTCATATCTTCTTGATCTTGCAAGCCATGGTAATGAGGAATGTGGGTTTCTTCTCAGTTATTCTAACCAGTTTCAGTGAGGAAACATAGAAAAGCTAAGCATCTGGCCCTGAGCAAGTTAAATAACACTATTATTTTTTTGAGAAAGCATTGACTTCTGTGGCAGCATTTTCCTGGTTAAAAGAGATGCCTCTCCCTTTGGGGGTTACTGGTTGGAAATGTGGGGACACCAGGGAATCTAATTTGTATAAGAAGCACTTCTGACAAGATTTTGTTCTTGATAAATTATTAAACAAGTACTGCTCACATTTGGATGGACTGATGGAGAATGGAAACTAATAAAGTCAGGCACACCACTGTGGCGACAAATGCTTGAGTGCCTTGGTCGGCAGGATGAGAGTTCATGGGCCCAGCTCTCTGATCCTGTGCATCTGACACACAGCTGTTTTGCCCCAGCACCAGAAGGGATGCAGCCATATCAAATGTTTTTAGAGTGCTTTCAAAAACTCCTGTTTAATATTGACATATTGCAAGGAAATGGCTGCTGCTAGGTGATCTAACCGGTGAAAAAAGCTAGCAACTCATGCAGCTATTTAAAGATAACCAGATTTGTGGTTACAAATCACATCCTCCTTCCAACAATAATCAGGCTGCACGTACCAAATCAGCCCTGTAAAATATCCTTTAAACAAGCTGTTTAAATTGTCTGGCAGTTGTCTTGATTTAAATAGCCCTTTTTTGATGTTGTTTTGTATAGGTTCGCATTATTTTCCAAAGGACAACTCATAGTTTACCACTGGAGCATGTTGACACAACCAACATGAAGATAAAGCTTGTGCTGCGTTTGGCTGTTCTTTTTTGCCAGCCAGCAACACATTCTTTGTTTATGTCCATTTATTTAAGTTCAATAATTTTAAAGCAATTCCCCTTGGACTCAATTTATATGGAGTTTTGTACTCATCTGTGTCAATAACAGTTCCCCGCTTCTGTTGCAATTACCATTGCCTCAGGACTGCTGTAAGTTATACTGGTGTATACCGACCCCAAAAAGAGCCACGTGTCAGTTCTGTGTTATAGAAACAGCAGGTTTCATGCCTCAGCTCCATTTTCTCTGTAGCCAATGCATCTTATAGCACATGGAGAGATCAAGATAGTGCTCAGGCAGGTAGATGTGGTTGCTTTCTGTCCTCCTTATTTTGTTCAGGCAGCACAGAGGTAGCTGAATGCCAAAGGTGCCCACTATTTCTCCTGGAAATGGCATTTCCAACAATTCACTCTTTTTCAAACCATACACACACAAAAGGAAGTCTTATTTTTGGTTTATTTGAACACTAACCCAGCTTCCCTGCAGGCATTCTGGGGGATGCCAATCCCTATCAGATCGCCTGTCCTTCAGTCAGCCTGACACACAGCCCTGACTAATTCAGGGTGAGCAGGGGGATAAGCACAAGCATGCCTGAAGCTCCTGCTCTGACAGGGAGGATTATGCTTCACAGACTTAAAAACACAGTACAGCTAATGTCCATTCTCTTTCTGAAAACCCAGCTTTCAGAAATGTCACAGGTTAGACATAAAATGAAGATTAAAGAGCTGGGATTTATGCCTTTGCACTCCATCTTTTGTTGGATATGGTGTGCCTCATGTAATGTTTAAGGTGTTGCAGTTCTAGCTTTGGGCTTTGCTACATCAAATTAAAATGCAACTCAAGGATTCAGTGCTGTTTCCAAGTTATTTGAAGGGCAAGGAAGTAAAATGCCAATGCTGATTCTCTGCCCGTGTATCACAGCAGCATTACTATTAGAGCTTGTCACACACAGGAGAAATAGAAAAGCTCAAGTGGCAAGAAGGTAGATAAGAAAATTCCTTCACACACTGCTGGCATGAATCATGTCTCAGGAGCACTGAAGAAAGCTGAGGAGCGTGCTGATAAGCCATTTCACATAAGGAATAATTTATGGTAACATGGGAAAAGGAAATAAAGTCTTAGCTTGAGTCTGAGGTAGGCAAGAAACTGCCTGTGTGTAACTCGAGATCCTGCTCTGTCCCTTGGAATGTGCTTGCAGCTAAGCGCACAGCAGTTATGAGATGGTGGGCCTAATGTAAATTAAAATGTTTGGAATACATGCACTCACAGAAATATAGGAGAGGTTGTGACTAGAGAAGTATTCTGCTGTGTAGCCTTTGGTCCTATCCAGTACCTAACCACTTAATTACCCAGCGTAGAGCTAAGATTACAGGCCTAAAGATTCGGTCCCTGGATGCCTGAAGTATGTATAGTGTTTTGATATGGAGGTTTTCTAAAAATGTAACGTACAGAGAGAGAAAAATATAGAGTGGATTTACAACGTTTTCTAAATACTCAATCATGTATAGAACAAGAATAACAGAAGTAGTCCTTTTTTTTTTTTTTTTTTTTGGAAAGATTATGTCACATGTTGGAGATGGCAGGTATCTTTAAATTATGGTATGCAAATTTAGAGAGAACTCAGATACTGGAGGTACAAAAGTGAGAGCAATGGGAAACAGCTTGAACTGGTATCAAATCCAGCTTAAAAATATCTTTGCTTTTAATCAATAAGTAATATTCAGAGAGCTCATGGTATAATACTGTTTGGGGCTGTATAAACTACACAGGGACTGTATGAAGGGACTCTGAATTACTCTGTTCTGCAGTTTTCCACAACTGTTCTTCTGAGTATATACACTCTATAAAACTCTAAAGAAGCTGTTTAGAGAACAGCTTTGGGTTACAACTGATGCGAAAGAACCACAGTGCTCTCCCTGCTGAGCTGACCTTCAAGAAAACAAACAACAAGAACAAATATATATATATATATATATATATATATATATATAAATAACTCAGTGTTAATTTCTCTTTCCAAATATCTGTGGAGGTTTCCAGATACTTTGAAATGACCAGAGAAGCACAGTGTTTTAAATATTAAATATGGCTAATGCTTGTCTATAAAACATTCCCAATAGACAGTAGTTTTAATAAACAGCATTACAAATAATTACTATTTTATTTTATGCAGCTACATGATAAATTCAGAAGACCTGGAATCAGGAATAGGACTTTGTATACAAAATATTTTAATGCAAGTTCTATGAGTTACAAACGATTTAACAGCTCTTTATTTCTAATGGTGTGACTCGTAAGGGACAGACTTGATGCTAAAATGCCTTTGGTGATCAGAGCGGTGCGGGCAACTTGGGCCTTGCTGGTCCATAAGAAATGCTGTTTTTCAAGGCTCTTTCCTCCTCAGAGCCATGCTGGATTGATCAGCCACCTCCACAGGCTATGTAGCACACAGATTTTCTACCAATTATTTTCTACTGCTAAACTGGCAGCAGTAATAAACACTGCTCAGAGCATGGGAGAAATGTGTACACTTCAAATTGCTAATAGTGCAGATAAATGTCACTTATTCCAATTTATCTTCAGTTTAGCTGCTTACCCTCTTCAGTTCACCCTCCATAGGTGTCATAAGGGAAGTCAAACAAGTAGCATGTAACTCTGTGAACCAGTTCCAGACCCCACAATGCCCAAAGAAATTCTGACTTGCCCTCAGGTACTCAGTAACTCCTGTGTTGGAGGTCACAGCATAATGAGATACACAGACACAGCTCTTTTAATTAGTGAGTATCACCCTGGCATTAAAAATCTGCCACACAAAATTACTATCCAAATGATTTAGCAAATCTGTCTAATTTTTACTGACACAGTGTGGACGGCACTTGCAAAACTCCACTGAGGCAGTGGCTTCCAACAGACCAACACAAGGATAGCCAACTGTTGTCTTCCTCTAAGTCTCACTGCAGTTTGTAAGATAAAAGACTGCCAAAAGCATAAGCCTAGACTGCACACTTTTGAGGCATCAGTCATGCCTTCCTTTGCATTTGGATCACAATTATTACATTTTGTCCACTACTAGAAGCAAACACTGTAGCAATTGTGTTGGCCTCAGTGTAGATGTGCCAATGCAAAACTGTGGAAAAACTACTCTATGCATCCACAGCCAAGAGAGTTTTTCTACTGTTTCTTGCAGCTAGGTACTTAAATGCTATCAATTTCCATTCAGTGCTCATGCATTTATCAGGCACAGTATATATATGTGTGTGTTAAAAATGAAAATGCCACTATCCCTGTTTCATGAAAAGGAAATGGACTCAATGAAACACAAACCTAAATACCATTAGAAGTAGAGACCAGAGGTTAAAACTTACTTTTTCAGGAAAGCTGAAGTTTCATCAGAAGTCCTAAAATGAGTTACCAGATATTCAGAAAAGTTCATCTCCGTAGGGGCAAAATTTCTGACAATCTGCTCAGAAGTTACCTAACTTAACACAGAAAGCTGGAGACAAAATGGGAAACATACTGGATAACAAAACATTAAAACTCATATAAACAAAAACATATTCTAAAAACATTGCTGGTATCCACAAAGTCAGAGCAGGTTTTCATCCTATGGTCTGTGGATTTTATAGGTACCCCCTGCACAAGCAGTAAGGAAGCCTGCTGTATGCTGGCCTAAATTCCCCAAGACGAGGGGGTTGCATCTAAAGAAAAAAAAAAAAGAAAAAAAAAAAAAAAAAAAGCAGAAAAGGAATGAGTTAAACATCACCCTTATGCCACACAAAATTTGGAAAATAGTGAACCTTTCATAAGCAGCATGCACAATCTCACCAGTGTTTTGCTCAAGCTGCAGGAACGAGTGGTTCCTGCAACCAAGGATCCCACTGTTTTTCTTAAATGCATTAAAGACAAACACAGTCAAAAATAACTAGATAGTCTGCCTGTTGTTTTGAACAAATCAAAAGGGAGGGCAGAAGCATTATGCATTTATCTGTGAAGACTAAACAGCTTCTCAGAAGCAGCAGAGGCACTAAGGTCTGGAAAACAACTGCTCGCATTTGGGTAACTAATATGCCTAAGTTTTATCACACCCTATCTGTACTCCGTCTGCTAGAACTGTTATGCCTCTTCAATTAAAATAGTAATGTTTTGTTCCAGCATTCTTTTCAACAAAGCTGCCTTAATAAAGTTAGTTTGTGAATTAGATGTGGACTATGACTCCCAGCCCAAAAGACAGAACCCTTGCATAAAGTTTTCAGTCCCCCGTCTGCCCCAACCCCTTCCTGTAGCATTTTGTGTAAAAAGAAATGCCTTTTGGAATCTGTATGTCTTGGGAGGAGAAGAGGGAGCAGTTCCTGTGCAAACAGCTTGGCAGAAAGTGAATTATGCTAACTTTCCTGAAATGTAAGGGTATCTGTTCTCGCAGCCTGCATTTTGAAATGAGTGCACTACAGTCTCGTTTTGCCTGTTGTGGATGAAAGGATTATTTGCAGAGGTGATGCGAAAGAGGCAGGTCAGGTCAATCACTTCTCTGCATGCCAGCTCCACAGCTGCAAGTGGCCACTGCCTAAGAAAACTGGAAACAAGACACCTTGTTATTCTTCCCCTCTTTCATTGATACTCATTTGTGAACACCCTGAGATTCACAACAGCCTGAATGCATAGGTGTTACAGAATAGTGCTCACTGGTTCTTATTAGTATATATAAGCCTAAAACCAGGTGCTTGTTGGAGTTGCAGTGCAAGATCACTGCAGTCATCTCTGCTAGTTAGTAAACATTTCTTAACTCTTGCCTGACTTTTTATTTACTTTTTGCATCCTAAGAGAGGAAAGTCACGTATTTAGACCTCAAGTCTTAACTTTTCACTTCCACTAAATATTTCAACATCATTTCAGAAAATAGATTCACAGGATATTAAATGCATTTCTGACAGAACAGAGTCCATCCATGTCTTGGACAATAGTAGCATGATATTCCAATATCCTCTTTCAGGCATCTGATCTATGTACTAAAAGATGATAGTTTTAGGCCCAGACTTACAAAATTGGGTGCTTTCAGCTCACAACCAAATTTCAGTGTTTGCAAACAGCTAATAAGATCATATTGAGTGCTGAGTGCTTTCTGATCCCATTTGTGTTTTGCAGGGCTGTTGCACCACAGGTCACAGTCTTTCTTGCCTGCATTCTCCACCAATTGTTGCAGCGAATTTTTATTGGCCTGACTTTATGAGTAGGGCCCAGATAAGCCTTCCATGTCACATATGTGGGCTAGAGAAACATTCAATAAAAATAAAACCAATAATTAAAAGACTTGGCAAATGAAAGTATTATTATTAGTTCAGTTACAATCACAGATTGGTTTGGGTTGGAAAGGATCTTAAAGAACGTCCAGTTCCAACCCCGCTGCCATGGGCAGAGACACCTCCCACCAGATCAGGCTGGCCAAGGCCCCATCCAGCTTGGCCTTGAGCACCTCCAGGAATGGGGCATCCACAGCTTCTCTGGGCAACCTGTTCCAGTGCCTCACCATCCTATTCAGCTAAGACTTTTAGTCCAAATGAGCCAATTATTGCAACTCATTAAGTAACAATACAATTACTGTACACAACCTTACCAATATCTATGACTTTCCCTGGTATCATGCTCATCTCTCTACCGTCCCTGTGGGATCAAAAGTCAGTAACACCAGTCTTCTCTAAAAAGAAAAAAAAAAAAGAAAAAGGGTTGGCTACAGTAAGTTGTCAGCTTGTGAAGTTCTTTGCCTTGACTACAGTGTTAATGTTTATGATTTCTGCCTCTTTGCCAGAAGAAGGATGTTGATGTTGTGCATTTCCTCCTCCTCACTTTAGGTCTGCTTGGGGTCATTTTCATATGTTTGCTAGTAAGTTCTGTTAGCTTACTCCTTCTTCGTTGGTTCACAATTCCATGCTATGTCTCAGTTTAGTACTTGCTAGATGCTCTACCTATGTCGCGGATATGCTCTTTGCTCTCTTTTCTATCCCCCAAAATGTATTTACTCCACTTGCAAGACCTCATTCCTTCAGTGACCTGTAGTTGACAGTTTGTGTCTGTAGTCCTGTGGCCTCCGTTATTGTCCCGTGCTTGAATTTTCCAAGGCCTCCACCATTATCCTGTATTTTGGGAGGCCCCAAATGTGCCCTTTCTTCCCCCCACAGCTTTCTAACTGTTGTTTCCAAATTATTTGTTTTAATGTTTTATTAACACAGCCAACCACCTGTAGCCAACATCTACTTGTTTTGGCAATATCCCTGGTACATTACTAAAATTACTTCATAACTGGGCAAAAACAAGTCTCTTTTCTAAGTTTATTCAAGCATGATCAAAAAGCACCACACAAGACTGTCAGGAGAAAGCCCCGTTAGAGGATGCTAAATAGATTTTTTTGCACACTACATGAGTGACACACAGGAACATAGGGCAGGCGTGAACATGCCTAGATGCAGACTGGTCTATGAAAGAAAATGTTTTCTATGTCTATAATGATACATCTATCTTTTCACTTCTATATCTGTATAAGTAACCGGTGACTTCAAGCAAAAGTAACTATGAGGAAGTGTTTCTGGATGGCATTTGTTGCAAAATTAGCAAGCCACAGGAGAAAAAAAAAAATGTTATTTTTGTGTGTCTGGCATGAATTTCAACACTTCAATATCAGAATTCCTTTCTCATTCCCCTTCTCACCAGAGGCAGTTATGGGTCAATGAGACACTTGCTTCATTACTTCATTACTGCTACTCTAGGCTTTCTGTATTACCTTCTTGACAGAGCAGGGAGAGAAGAAGGTCCAGAACAGTGATTTTCCATTTATTTCTTTTCATTTACCTAGAAAGAAGCTGCTGGTAACTTGATATATGGCAAGTGTCTTAAGCTTAAAGAGCTGCAAACTTTGGATAGTTTGGGGAAAAAAAAAAAAAAAAAAAAAAAAAAAAAAAAAAAAAAAAACCACCTGGAGTTTAAATGAGTACAGCTGTTGTGCATGGAACTAACTGATCAGCAATTTTAGGAAGAGAAAGTCATCTTCCTGTTTAAAAGAGGTGGCAAACTCAACGAAGAAGCTTTGCCTTAAATTTTTAGATTGTATTTTTAATCACTTCATTTCTGTAGTTTCTGTGACCCATTCAAAACCACTGGAGCCTTTTCAGGCGACTCAACCAATGTTCCACTGGAAAGTTGGCATCTCAGAGGGGACATACCAAGGGTAGATGCTGGCACTGAAGCTGAACTTGCGTATTTTACTTGATGCACTGGGCATCATAAAAACAGGAACTGTTTTATCAGTCAGCATATTATGGAATTTCAGAAAGCAAAATTCAGGAAAGGAATCTGCTTTTGCAAGGGAAAAGTTCTAATAAATTGATCACTGATTTAAGAATAGTGCCAAAGCTCAGAAGGAGGAATTTCCTGCAACTGAGGGAAAAAAAAGAAGAAGAAAGAAAGAAGGAAAGAAGGAAAGAAGGAAAGAAGGAAAGAAGGAAAGAAGGAAAGAA
>CM021766.1:60952824-61128540 GCA_011076525.1 Nettapus auritus | reverse complement strand
AAGAAAGAAAGAAAGAAAGAAAGAAAGAAAGAAAGAAAGAAAGAAAGTCTACCAGGCATACCAGGCAAAGAATCTGGCCTCAGTCCCTCCTAAAGTCAGTAGCAAAACTCATGCTAATTTTGATGACAGTAAGACTATACTCACTAGAGGCTAAGAAGCAGTATATATAGATTTAATACATGAGGAACATCCAATCTGGAATAATTATTTTCCCTCTAATAATGGGTTCAAATTGCAGCAATTCTGACTTAACCTCTCATCTGTCAGAAACAGATAAACAGAGAATTATGGATTTCTTTGCATCTGGCTGTTTTTTTTCAAAACCAAAGTCCTACCCACACAGATTGGGCATCAGCAATCCCACAAATGACGGTACGTTTTGTAAGAATGTGGGAGACTGTCCAAGGCTTGTCAGCCAAAAGTTCCCTTACCCACTACCATTATATAATGGGCCATTAGCATCTGAGTGTTCCTACTCCACGCAGTTTCCAAACATGCTTCTTCCTTATTGAGGCAAACTCCATTGAAGATTAAATGAAACTCTGCCTCAGAAATGACATATTTGGGGCTTTCCATCAGTATAGAACTGGAGATACAATGTTGTATCATCAACACTGTACTACACAAATATATGACCATCAAAGCCTCACTCTTGGAAAAAACGTCAATGATACTTAACACAGAATGGCTTGGAATATATACATTTATTTGTATGTATTTATAAAGACCAGAAAGCAAAGGGCATAAACTCATTTAAAAAAAAAAAAAAAAAAAAAAAAAAAAGTAACTTACCCAGTGATGATTTCATGTCCCTAAAATTTTAAGTGAAATAAAAAACTGAAGAAAGATCATACTTTTTTTCACTACATAGTGTCTTGAAGAGACAGTAAGCATTACAATGCTGATGAAACTAATACTACCACTATGAACTCCAGGTAATCAATCAGATAGTATCTCCGCAGAAGGATGGAGGGAGTTCATCCATACAATCAACTACCAGAGGGCTGGAGGACAGAATTTACAAAAAGGAGGACATTAATTTCCCTTCAAAATATCTGCTTACCTATCTTTGGAATTCAACACTAAGACTTCAGTGTTTAAGATGGGATGTAGTCTTATAAAGGGACTTTAACCTAAAAACTGCAGTTCACATAACTACGCTCAGCTGCTGTCCAACCCTAATTTCCACAGACCCTTTCTTGCTTATCTATAAAGCTCTCCTGCAAGTGCCAATTTTTGAATACCCCTAGAAACCTGGTCTTTACAGAAGCAAACAACTCAGTGCCTAATTCATACCTGAGCTTGGTTGGTATGCAAAACTTTGATGTTTTTCTGCCTAATTTTCCAAAAGGGTTGCCCCGTAGATATTTACAGAGTCCTGAACATGGACAGGATCATACCTGCCTGTACAAAATGCAGCTCTGACCATCATGTTCTTTCAGATATTTGCTCCCTCACTCCCTTTATGTAGTGACGTATAGCAGTGAGCACAACAGCAATGGTTCAGCTGTGTAGGATCACTTTTCACTGCTGAAGTAGGAGCATGATATTGTCAACTAGGGTAGTGGTGTTACACCTAGTATAATGGTGCTAATCTAGAGGGAACTGGGCTCTGGCCCTTGCTCATAGCATCGATTTTATATTTTACAGTAGGAAGTGCAGTTTCCAGTATTGGAAGTTCTGAGGTCAGAACCAGCCAAGATACTGGGGACACTCTATGCTGAATGTTTCCTATCAGCTAGCTTTAGGCAGCTGCAGGCCAGGCACACTGGGTTTAGACTGTGTTCTGCTCAGGCCACTGCATGTTCTGGATCCCATTATGAGGTGCTTAACTTCCCGTGGAGTCTAACACGGGTTCTGGATTCCTCTCCTGTGCGTAATATCTGACACATAATTAGAAACAGATCCAGGCCCAAAGCTCTAGCCAGCCAAAAATAGAGAAAAACAGTTTGGCTGACATTCCACCATAGTTACACTCTCATAGGCACACTGATGCCTATGGGATGACATAGATGCAAACTAATTTGGCCCCCGTATTGTTGTTTGTAGTTGAAACATTCAGTTATTTAGAATGAAAATGAAATTGTGGTGTGTATTATGAAACACACACGCCTTTCAGGTAGTTAAAATTGCAATAGCACATGAAATCTTTCTGGTTAGACGTTTTGGTGAGGCTGGAATTAGAACGCCATGACAGTCAGCTGTTATGGTCAGACAACATTTCCCCCCAGATTAATTTCTTTAAATGTTTGAAGCAGTATAGTCAAGTAAAAATAATAATAATAATAAAATAATAATAATTTAAAAAATCACCTTCAAATAGACATCTTTTTTTTTTTTTTTTTTTTTTTTTTTTAAAAAAAAAGCAATTTACAGGTATTGAGGGTCTTTGCTCCAGAATAAATAGAACTGAAAATAACCATTACATTTTTTCTACTCCCTCCTTCACCGTTCATTATGTTTTGATCTTCTCTCAGGACTGATAATAAAGCAATTAGCTCCTAGGGTTATTTTGCCACAGTCACAGGAATCTAAGGGTTTTCTCATCAAAGAAGAAATAAGAAACTACGCAGTTATCTACAAGTGAGGTGTTGAAATATCTTCTATTAAAATTGTGGAAAAAAAAAGTCTTACCTTGCAGCTAGGTACATTTGCGCTGGGTACTTGTGACAAAATTCATTTCTAAGACAGATGAGGAAATTAACTAGAAAATTGTTTGTATCAAACCAAAGAAAGAACAAGTAAGTTTAAATCATTGTGTCTGAGAAGATTTAGGTGCCTATCTAATTTCACCTTCTGTCTGCCCCATTAAGTTACTGTGGTAAAGAGTATTACAGAAATACCCTGATTTTCTCAGAAATTAGAGCCTGGGTGTACAAGCCACCAGGAAGCAAAGAACGCAGCCTAGCTCTTGCTAATTTAAGAGTAGAAAGAGGACAATATATCATGATCTGTCCTTTTGCCTCTTGCAACCACCCACTGCTGTTGAGACTGCTACATGATGCCTTTTGTCTCTGAATTTGCATCAATTTCTGTATTGAGGCTGAAGTCACTGAAACCGTGGCAAGTTACCATGGTCACCTAAGCCTACCTCCTCCAAATTGGCAGAGCTCTGTTTACATCAGCCACACCAGGTCAGTCAAGGGTATTTGAAAATAAGACTGGTATGGTTTCCTGATATCTCCTCTCTCTTTAGCTATTGTACACATCCCTGTCCTAGAATACCATTCATAAACTGGCAACACTTCATCATAGAATTAATTTGCTTTTCTGTCACTGTCATAAAGCACCGGAAATCTGCTCCAGAGCTTAATTACTCTATTGATTAGAGAATACGAAGTCAGAGGCACTTGAAACTAGCAAAACAACATTGGAATGAAAGGGGGCCCACACGTCTGTTGTATCACTTGAGTTTGCTACCTAAATAGTCTCTGTTTAGTAGGCATCAGCCCAGCTGGTACATAACTTTTAGTAACTATTGCCACTTCTCTAAATAGAGTGAAAAAATGATACTGTTTCATTGTAGTGTTTTTTTTTATTTGTTTGTTTGTTTCAGACATTTTAAATGTAATTTTGGTGCCAGGAAATATTTCTCCTTCACTTGTTGCTTGAAGATACATGACCATGTAAGGGACTGACTGCGATTTGACATGTCAGGGGATTTGACATGGCAAAGAGATGTCTAGGACAACAAGAAGGGTTTCTTCAAATATATCAGTAGGGGAAAAAAAATAAAAAAAAGACTAGGGAAAATGTCAGCCCACTGGTGAACAGGGCAGGTGCCCTGGTGACAAAGGATATGGAGAAGGCAGAGGTGCTAAATGCATTTTTTGCTTCAGTCTTTCATGGTAAGACCAGCCCTCAGGAATTTCAGACCCTGGAAACAAAAGAAGTCCAGAGAAAGGAGGACTTTCCTTTACTCAAGGAGGATCAAGTCAGAAATCATTTTAAGCAAACCTGACATCCACAAAACCATGGGCCCTGATGGAATGCACCCACAGGTCCTGAGGGAGCTAGCCAATATTATTGATATGCCACTCTTCATCTTCTTGGAAGGATCATGGAGAACAGGAGAGGTGCCTGAGGATTGGAAGAAAGCCAATGTCACACCCAACTTCAAAAAGGGCAAGAAGGATCCAGGCAACTACAGCCTAGTAGTGTTCCCTCGCTGCTGGGCCTGGCCTGAGCTCAACATTTCCCTCCCCAGTAGGCCCCTTTGCTGGGCTGCCACCATCTTCCCCTGGGCACCATCTTCTCCAGGACACCATCTTCCTCTGGTGCCATCTTCCTCTGGGCACCATCTTCCTCCGGACACCATCTCCCCCTCATCACCATTTTCCTTGGGTCCCTTCAATGCCCCCCTCAGCATGTAGACAAGGATAGCACCATTATTTTATTATTATTATTATTAATTTTCTTCTAAAGGTGCTCTGAGGGTGCAACGCCCCACAACACGTTGTGTTTAAGCGAAGGCTGCGCGCAGAGCAGGCAGGCGGGCAGCAGGCACCATCCCGCGCCGCCCCACCTCAGCCCAGCCGCGGAGCAGGGCCGCGGGCAGGGGGGAACCGAGAGGAGGCCGTGGCTGCGGGGGGCGCTGCCCGGGCCGGCCTCTTCGCTGCCGCCGGAGGAAGTCGACGGCCGGCAGGGGAAGTGAAACCGAAATGCGCAGCGTGGAGGGCGGGGAGGGAAAGAGGGACGGAGGGAGGCGTCGCCGCGGCCTCGTAGCGCTTCGCCGCCGCCGCGCCGATGTCCCGCAGGGCGAGAAGGGGCCGGGAGGAGGGGGAGGAGGAAGAGGAGGCGAGGGGCAGCCAGGCGCGGCGCAGGAGCCCGCAGGAGCCCGCGGCGAGCGGCGGCAGGAGCCAGGGTCGGCATGAGAGGAAAAGGAAGAAGCAGGAGGCGCAGCAGCTCCAGAAGCTCCAGCACCTGGAGTCCTTGTAAGGAGCGGGAAGGGGAGGCCGCCCCCGGGCTCCCTCCCCTGCCCGGGCTGCCTCTGCTGGGAGCCGGCCCGGCGGGGCTTTGGGGCTCGTTCTTCAGCGCAGGGAGGGTGCTGTGCTTTGTTTCTTTGTGAAAATACCTGTAAATGTGCTTGTAAATATGCCTCCCCGGCCACCGCGCTGCTTCAGTGCCGAAGCACTGGGCTTTTGGGGTAAATCCCAGGGCTGTTGGCCCCTGCTCCCCGCAAGCCCAGCGTTACCCTGCTTTCATCCCGAAAACCTCCTGCCCTCAGAAGTGTCAAGGGGCAAAAGCAAGTCATTAGGAGTTGCCTTTTTCACAGCAGTCGGGTCCACCGTGCTCTAACTTCCCTGTCTGGGTGACACATAGGGCCTTGTTCCTACCAAATGTTAGGTGTCAGGGATGTCCTGTACTGCTCAGGAGGACTCGATTGCCACCAGCAGTGGATCCACCCAGGTCACAAGGACTCAAAATGGAGTAGAAATGTGCAGTCTGTTTGTAGATCTTAACTGGGGATATTTGTAATATCTTTCCCAAACATCATCCTTTTTGTGCATAAATAGGTCTGTGTTTCATTTGTTTACCTGCTGTGCCTAGCCTAAAAGTTTAGTTTAGGCAGGGTAGCCAGTGTCTCCATTGTCTCTGTGCCTGTCATGAAAGCCACTGATGTGTTACAGTATTACTATAGCAGTTGCAGTGACGTTTGCACAACTGCTTCATGACTTTATACTGGTTTGTTGAAGAAAACTGGGTCGCTTGTTACAAGTGATTCCTAGAAGTCTGGGAGTTGTAGTGTAGAATCAGAAGTTGTTCAGCCGGTTTCCACTAGAGTGGATTAAAAAAAAAAAAAAGAGAGAGAGAGAAACCAGTTTCAGAGATGCCTAATGACTCCATCTGTAGTCCACAGTGCTATGAAGCACTTAGTCTGTTTTATTGAAAAGGGTTTTAATGAAAGATCAGAAGGTTGACTGGAATGTAATTTTTTCTCTTCCAAGTGAAAGTCAAAATTTGTTTGTTATGACAGCTAAAACTAATCAGCTCTTAAAAAGTTGTTAAAGATTATCCCATGTTGTTTTGGCATTTAACTCCTAAGTACGTACATGCACTTTCTCTGTTACTGTGTTCTACAGAGCACCTGCTTGCTATTTGGATTTTAGTGAATTTTGTCTTCTGCAGAAATACCGCAGCAAATACTGCAGGTGATATTTCTGTCAGTAACATTACATCCTTACATTTAATATTCAGAAGATGACAAAGTTGTTATTTTACATTATATATGGGTGGCAAAGCTAGAAGTGAGGAACATTTTCAGCTGGGTATGTCTGTGATTCAACAGCGATGGAGTAAAGAAATTTGGATCAGTGAGATCTTGGAGCAGGGTGCTGCAGCGAAAGGTGAGAGAACTGTGTTTATGGTGGTTCAAGCTGAACTGAATGTGCTACACCTCCTTGTAAAGCAGGGTGATGAAAATAGCTGTTCCCCCTAAAAAATATGAATCTGAAGAATGTTAACAAGAGATGAATATCTTTATAGGCAAACCTGTGGGTTTGGAAGCACTTTGTCAGCCTGCTTGCATCCAGGTATCCATGTTCGGCTACCATTGGCAATTACTGATTATGTAAAATTTAAGGGAAAATGTGATGTGGAAGTTTTAACTCTATACTGATGAAATACTGTGTTTTGTCAATTTATTTGTTTATGCTAAGCTACAGAGTAACAATATTTCTATTGCTTTTCAGCTATGAGAAACCTCCCCCAGGACTAATTAAGGTTGGTAAATATACTGCAGTACATTTTTAGTGTTACAAGGGATTTTCAGAGACTGTCTTTTAGCTGTTTATCTCAAGTGTCTAGATTACCTATATAAATTACAGAGGGAAGTAAAGTCCAGAGGACAGTTCAGAGCTCCTCAGTTACAAGCCAACCTCTTTGACTTACTAAGTACAAAGTGAAATGCCCAGAATCAGGTATGTTGATACCAGTTCCTTCATGACCTCTTAGAGCACAAAATTATCGTAGTATTTAACAGCGTAGACACAGGGAAATCATTTATGGTGAAGCATTCTTTCAGTTTGTGTAACATCTTTTCAGCATTTTTCTCCATTCCTTATGCTCAAACGACTTGTGTAAAAATACTTTCATAATGATCATTGCTATTGCCAAATTGATATAACTAAGCCATAAGCTAGTGCTTTTAACCTAAAAAATACTGCTTTGTGTTGTAAAGGCTGTTTCTGTTCATTATGTTTTGTTATAACAGAAGAAGAAATATCAGCTTATCTGATAATTTTTTTTGCTACTATTTATTTATTGAAATAAATTACTAGAATAAATGGAAAGGAGTGGAAACAATATTATCAAGAAAGTGTCTGAACCAGAAAAGTCAAGGGCAAGGTAGAAAGAAGATGACTTAAGGATTAGGTATTTTGGATCCTTTATGTGTTACAGAGAAAACAGGTTCCCTATTAAATGAAGGCTTGTATGTTTTGAAGTATTGATGCTTATAAAAAATTATTATTTTTTTTTTTAAAAAGTGATTTTATTTTCTGTATATTTTTCCACAGGAAAATGAAACAAAACCAGAAGACTGCATCCCTGATGTACCAGGCAATGAAAGCGCACGAGAATTCCTGGCCCATGCCCCAACAAAAGGACTTTGGATGCCTTTGGGAAAAGAAGTCAAAGTTATGCAGTGTAAGGCTGAAAATGTTCCAGATGTCGTTGGATCTTCATATAGCCATCTTTTTACTCTGGGGGAGGGCAGGATGTCTGGTGGACAGATGACGAGATCCAGGTAGATTGGCATCATATTGATATAAAAACTACCAATATCTTGAAGGCTGTGATAGCCTTCTATTTTATGGAAGTTACATGTATCAACATAACACTTTTCTATCTAATTTTTTCCAAAATTTGAAAGTATTTTAATATTTTCCATAAATATGTTTGTTTGTTTTTCTGTACTCTGATTTGGCTCAGATGCAATTCACTGCTGCTTCTTTTTTTAAAGGTTGGAGGTGTAAGCGTTATGGACACAGAACAGGAGATAAAGAATGCCCATTCTTTATTAAAGGCAATCAGAAATTGGAACAATTTAGAGTAGTGAGTACATACACTGTAGTATTATTGCTTATATTATTTATGTTGATGATGGATATTATTGCAAGTGAAGAAAAGCCTGTCAGATGATGTCTATTATCTACTTTTCCTCTGTCTCTAATATAATATAGATGCTGAAAATATCCTAATAAAGAAAAAGCTACAGATGTGGTTGGATGTTTGGCTACTTTACAGAAAATCTGCTCTTCAAGTGGAACATAATTAATATTTACATTTAAATTGGAAATCTTCAAGAACCTCTTACAACCATTATATTCGATCAACTTTTATAGCATAATTTTTTGCGATAAAATGTCAACAAAAAAATGTCAACAAATGTAACAAAAAATGCTTAGTCAGGCTTGAGCTGCTTACATTACAGCTTCTTCAAGCCATCTGCTCTCATTGTGAACAACCACATCATGAAACCTGTTGTCTAGGTCTGTAAGCCAGTCATTGTCTACAATTCTGGTCTCTTGCTACATGAGACTACATCTCAGTTTTGCAGATTATTTCTGCATGACCTCTTTAACTTTTTCTGTTGCTCTGCATTTTTAAACTATATTTCAGACTATAATCACTTTGTATGTTAGGTCTTTCTTTCTGTCCTTGAAAAATGCAATCTGGACTCATTTTTGTCCAACAAGAACACTACTGCAAAAGGAACTTTAGCCCATACCCATGACCAGATTGCCTCTATTCTTCATTATTTCTTAGTCTTCACTGTTGCATCAAACTCTTAGTTTATGTCCAGGCCCTTCATGGTGCATTCCTAACATGTCATTTGCTACTGAAATTTTAATTCCCACCTTTGGTCCCCATCTGATAACGTTTCTCCATTGATTTGTGTCCTGAATCTTCCAACAGAAATGATCACCTTGTTCTTTTTGCTGCATTCTTTCTTGGCATGAACTGGCCTTAAATATCTGCATACCTTCCTTCACAACTATCTTTTTCTGCAATTCAGTTTAAAAATAACTGATTTAAGAAGCAATAATATTAATGCATAGCATGCAAGGACAGCTCCAACTTCATTATCCATTTGTCTTATTATACTTGTTCCTGTATTCCTCTGTGCTTGTATCCAGGTTTTTAAAACGTGCAAGGGCACAAATCTTACTATTTTGAACCTCGACATTCCTTCTATGTCTAGCTACTGCTGTAGTGTGTGTGTAGGGAGCTCTAAGTTAACTATGACTGGAAAGGACAGAGGTAATATACCTAAGCAGAGCCCACTCCAGTGATGTAACCAGATAAAATAAAAAAAATCAGTCAAGATGAATGATGTTCACCAAAGTCTGATAGTGTACTTGTGAATTAAGAGCTCGTTAAGTATATTTAATTTTTTTGATGACACAGTGGCTTTTGTTTTCTCTTAAAAAAAAAAAAGTCAGTGATATATCATTTGCTTTATTAACACTGGGTTTTGTTTTCCATTTTAAAGGCACATGAAGATCCCATGTATGATATAATAAGGGAAACTAAACGTCATGAAAAAGAAATGAGGTATGTGTCTCTAGTAACATGCATTTTCAGTCTGTTTTTAATCTTGATGACATAATAGTAATTTAGAGTTTGTAGCTGAAACTCACCAACTCAGAACATTTTTGATGGCGGTTTCTTTCTGTTAACTGAGATTAATGCATTTCTACTTTCTCGGTAATCACTCAGCGTACTTTGTACCTCTTTGATTTTATTAACTTCTACATCTGTTCCAAAACAAAGATTTAAAGAGGAGTCATTCATTGATGCCATAATATTTAGGTCCCTGGGTATTGTTCTGTTTTAGGTCTAATAAACAAGTCATTTTTTGCACTAGCTTCACTGAGGTTCTTCTGTATCAAAGTGCTTTCAGTAGACATGAAGGGATGGATTTAGAAAGCTAGGTCTAGGCGTCTGATACTGTTCCTTATGTGAAGTAATTATTCAACATATAAATCAGGAGAGTTCTTTCATGCTTTCTTATTTGAACTGCATCAATGAGATCATTGAACTAACTGCCGGTAGTGAGTAGATTAGTACTGCTAGCACAGGTATGTTGCACACTTCTTAAAAAAAATAAAATCTTGGCAAGGATATTGAAAACAATAGAATAAGCAAATAGTCTCTCCCCCTTTGCCAGGGATCCATGAAAACTCACAAGAGTGCCTGTCAAAGACACCTCTAAATCTGAGGTAGAATCTACTCAGTCAGCTTCACTGACATCTCCGTATCAGCCGGGCAATTCTTTTCATAATGTTATAATCCCCATGTGCACCTATGCATGCATAAGGATAGAACTTCCATTGGTGGTCTGGTAATTGCTTTTACCTCTGTTTTGCATACATAAATTAAAAAGAGGCCAACACGCTTGTCTGCAATAATTCATGAGAGCGGAAGTCCTTGAGAACAAAACATATGCTTATCTCAAAAGGGGTTGTTATCAGTATGAAAATTGCAATGGGAGTTGTAATTCAGCAGAATAGGAAGTGTTCCCCAGCCCTTTGCTTGAAGCTTCCATTTCTCAAGCTAGGAAGATGGCAGATGAAAGCTAGAATAAATTATTACTGAGAGAGCTAGAAGGTATTCTCATTCACATTTTTTAAACTCAGGATACAGCAACTGAAACAGCTCTTGGAAGACTCCACCTCAGATGATAATAATAGCAGTGATGACAGTGATGAAGATGATGAAGAAAGCAGCAGCTCCACGTCCTCAGAATGTAGAGATAAACACAAGAAAAAAAAGAGAAAGAAGGAAAAGAAAAAAAAAGAAAAGAAGAAGAAGAAAAAGAGAAAGCATAAGTCATCTAAATCTAATGAGAAGTTAGAAGCTGACTGACAGTAGTCACCAGCTACATGCTCAAGGACCCTTGTGAACTGCAAGGAACTATCCAAAGAATGAGGAAGAAACCGGCAGAAAGGGCTTTATTAAACTGAGGTCATACAGATGGATTCATATAGCACCCTACACTGGCTCTTCTTTTCTACCCCTCTGCAACGCTGCAGCCAGGAAAGAGAGCTGCATTAAACTACACTCAATCATTCATATCTTTAATGTGCTAAGGGCCATCCAGCAGGGTCAGATTGAGCCTTGGTGTTGCTCTGTAACTGCTCACAGAAAACCATAACTACCAAGGCAGAATTCAGCAGACTACCTATTGAAGTATGTTTTACCATACTACCAGTTAATTACATAAAAGGCTTCAGTGCAAGGGGACTGCAGGTTGCACCACACACAGCACTGACAGTTTCCTTACACTCCTTATAATGTTATATGGTATTTTTTTTTCCCTGCATACTGCCTGTGTGCTGAAGTTCATTTTAGTTACCCTAGCACTGGCAGCTGGGGGAAATAAAGAACACTGCTAAAGGAGAAAAGAGATCATCAAGAGAATTTAAGACAAAATCACAGTATCAGCAAGACTTGATTTTTTGTAGCAAAATCTCAGTGTGGTCAGCGATAATAGACACAGTTCTATAATACCTAAAGTGATCCCCAAACCAGAGGATTAGGAGCCAGGTGTAATGATGTTAGATGTTTGATTTTATTATAAAGAGGTAAGTTTAGTTATTTAAAGAAAGAGGGGTGGTTCATGTTGGAAATGAAAAAGACATTTCTACATACATTTCAGTATCAGTTGTTTTGATACACTTGATTTTTTTTTCCTTTTAAAAAGGCCTATGGAAGTAAATTCCAACTTATTTTGTATATTTACTAGAATTATTTCACGTAATATTTTATGAATCATCCCACAAGAACATAAATGTCTAAGGCTTTCAGTATGGTTTTCAGATACATGCTTGTAAGTTGCAGAACAGCAATAAAAAACATGTAAGCAGGAAGAAGGGAAAGATATGTACTCAAAAAAAAAAAAAAAACTTGGCCAGTCTACAAGGTCACTAACACTCCAAGGCAAACTTAACTGGAAAGATAAGAGATGTCAATACACTACATTAGAGTAAGCATCTTTTTGAAAGATCAACAGATAAAGGTACAGCAGTTCAGAGCTGTGAGTTGAGGACCTAGAGGTTTATTGGTGCTTTCCAAAAGGAAAAAAAACAGATTTGCTTTGAAAAGACTAGGTCAGATTTGATCTCATTCAGCACTTAGTCTGTGCTTGTTATTATATTAAGCAAAGCACAATAAAGCTCTAACATCAGTAGCCATTGACAGTGAAATCAAGGAACCAGAGACACAAATACATTAAGTTTTTTTCCACTGAGTGCTTTGGAAGACAGGGAAAGTATACATTAAAATGTGTCTTTTTCCCTTCTCCGTGTTTAAGACACTTATTTGAAGTGCCTTTTTTAAAAAAAGTCATCATGCTCTGGAATGAAACAAGGTAGACAATGCCCATTTAGAAAAAAAGATTATTTTCCTCATCATGTTTGAGACCCCACATTTTCAATAAGCCAACAAAAGGACAAAAACCTGTTCATTGACAAAGCAGTTGAATGGTATGCAACTTAAATATCACTATTTCCTAGTGACCTTATAAAGAAGGTATTAATCAGAACAGTAGCTTTTGGTGAAACTACTTAATAGTTTCTTCAGAGCTCAAATGTTTTGGAGTTCTTTTATCCTCTAGTATTATTTACTAGATCTCTGGTGTGATTTACTGATGACTCCTGCTAGTTAATGATGATGCTGATACAGATAATTAGTTGAAAGCTCCTGGTTCTTTCACCAGAAAGAAAACTGAACAGCTGAAGTACAATGCACAGACCAACATGTGATGCTAATAAAATCCATACATTTATAGCACTGGTGATTGCCGGGCAGATGCTGGAAGCTGCACCATGTAAAGGCTTACTCTGATGCATTCTAGACAAACCTCACTCAAATTTGAGTAGAGCACAGGTAACCTAAAAAGTCAGGTAACCTGCAGTTACATTAGCTTTTGTCATCTAAGAGTCTTCTAAAATCTAGTTTCATTAAACTAATTCAGCTTCCTTTTAGCCTGTCATCCCACTGCTTGGGAATGAGTCCCTCACCTTGGTCTGTTTAACAGGATTTTACCTACAAGGGCTTACTATTTGAACAATCAAGAAAAATAATGCAAGACAACCCTTCTTTAACATATGTTAAGTGCAATTTAAAGGTTTGAGATACCAAACCAGTGTTCTGCAGAATGAACATCTGTTTAACCCAGTGTCTTCCTCCACTTGTGGTCAATAGTGGATGCTTAAGCAACAGAGCAGGGCAAACAGGACTGGTATTTATTTCATAAAAAAAAAAAAAAAAAAAGCCTCTATTGCTTGCAGCATGAGTACTTTCAATCACAGACTACTTTATTGAATAGCCTAGTTTCTTTTACATTCAGACACTTGTTAAAACTGTTTCCTTCAGCAAGAAACCTCTACAGCTTAGTTATGCAGATTAAGTATTAATTAGCAAAGAAACATCACTTGCTTTCAAGCTGTTCCCTACTAGTTTCATTTCACACCCCCTAGTTCTTATACTGAAGGATATGTGAACAACTGATTCCTATTCATTTTCCCCCACATCATTCTCAGTTTTGAATATCTGGAATATCCTATACATAAGAATTTTAGTAGGTCTCTACTCAAACTCATAAAAGTAGAGGCAGTTTCAAAGTTTTAAAAAAAGTTAGCACAGTCTCAATACTGTAAGGTTTCTAGTAGTAGTGACTAGCAACCCATATGAGAATACTGAGAAACATGATTCATTTAACCACTTAACATTTTAAGCTGTGCCAAAGCTAGCATGTAAGAGACTCCAGATCTTTAAGAAATATGTAGACTAGAGAAATTCCAACACCCGTTTTTATTAATGGAAAATGATTCTACACAGAAGTATTCCCAGAAAGCAGAATAGAAAGCTATACTCTTGAAAGACTGATTAGACTTATGTTTTAAATCTTAACCATTCAACTATTTAGTTTATTCCAAGAGTGAAAGTTCCTGGTGATTGCTTTCTTTGTAGAAATATATTTCCATTTGAAGTTTATGTTGAGATTTCCGTGGTAACAGTAGCATAACTATAACCCCATGAATCTAAACAAAGGTGAAGTTAAAGGTGAAGTGCAGCTACACCATACCTTGCTGGCAATACAGTTGCAACTGATGATTTCCAGCATCTAGGTCTGATTATATTAATACTCCAAATTCTTCATTTCAGAAAGACCTTCAAGAATATACTTTTTTTTTTGGCCACAAAATAACTTGGGTTTTATAGTCTCAACTGAGATGGCCAATGACACTGAGTCACTCAGGGAATCTAAGGACTTGTGTTTGTTTTGTCTGTTTTTAAAAAACAGTAATTTGTTTTTCCTTAGTATGCTTTCGGTTAGCATGCAATGACTATTTTTGCCATTAGCTCCTGCCAGTCTTACATTGTTTTGTTTTAGTAGAAAGACCTATAATTAATCCTGAACATAAGGCAGAAGACAGGACACTAAGAAGGAATGTGTTATACCACACATGCTACCAAATCTAACATTAAAATACAGAATTAAAGTCTGATAAGCCAACATAACCATGGGTACCACTTGAGTGTTACAATCCACCCACTTTGCAACAGAAGTTGTAGTTAGCCACAAATAATGATTTAGAAATTCTGAGCCACAGACAGTCTGTCCAATAAAGCACTCAGTATGGCAGTTTGAGAGGCCCCTACTGTTTGTCACTGCTTTGCCAAGAAGTAAATAGATTCTTCAGCTGTTCCTACAGTAGATGTTGTAGAAGACATTTGAAAACTTTAAAGGCAATACAATACTGCCAGTACTGCAGTTACTCATCACTGGGTAATCTACCTTCCTAGGGAACAAGAAAAAACTGACACTTATGTGTAACTATAACCAAAAGTAAAATCTCACATCACAGGATAGTTACTTGGCTGAACTAGAAGAGCCTGGACTTTAACTGACAGCCTTTTAAAGTACAGTTCATAGTTTGCAACCTTTCTAAATCATGGCCATCTTACCCACTGGAATATTAAATAGTCATAAGCCAGTTGACTTCAGATGCAGTCCATAGTCTGCTGAGTGAATAAAAGGTTAAGCAGAAGATAGAGTTTTAAGGCCCCAGTACTAGTACTGGCAGAGTAGAGCACACCAAACTTCAGAAAAGCTAACAGCACTTTCAGACTGAAGCAGTCTAAACTCTCCCTTCTGCTACTCCTTCACATCTTTCTGGGATCTAGCATCACCCAGCCCTAAGTTTCTGCTTATATCGGGGTAGGAAGCACACTGACTGGTGCAAGACCTGTGAAAGGATGGACTAACAATTTTTTGGAGTGCTTCTGGAATATTAGCCACTCCAAAAAAAAGAAAAAAAAAAAGAGTGCCTTCTACCTGTCACATCATGAGCATTCCACTACCAAGCAAAAAGAAGAGAGTTAAGAGCAGAAGTAACTTAGTATTTAACCCCAAAGGTGGGCTCAAGTTCAGGGAAAAGTGTCAGCCCTTACCTAAAAGGTCTCAGCCTAAGCTGAGGATTACTCCTATGTTGTCACTTAAGCTTTCACTTGGAGACTATTCCTCACTCCTCCCACCAGAATAATGCATCCCCTCCAAGAGCTGTAGATTCCTCTGTTAGGTATCTAAGAGAAGTCCTACATTATTCAGAGCAGGAGTAGTATTAAAAGGCTCCTTGCCTGAATAAATTGTATCCCTCCATTTACTCTTTGACATTGATACAAATAGATGTTTTGGGCACTGTAAAAGCTAAATATGAGTTTGTATTCCTTATTGTGGTGCTTAAGGCAGAGAAAAAACTACAGCACTAATACAGATCCTTTCAGTAATAGCTTGAGGTAAAGGCTATAATTACAGTAGCTCTTTAATAAGTTCCTACAAGTACTATTAGAAATGACAGTCAGGTCAATTGAGTAGGACAGGGATGCCTCAGTACTCCTCACCAGGGTGAACTAGTGTCACCTGGTACAGATCAGACCAGTAACAGGCATGCACAGAACTTGAACGTCATCACAGGAGTCACTACTTCGTCTCCGCAGGTAATTTTAAGACACAAATCAAGTAAGAGCATGGGGAGAAAAAGCAAAAGGCAAGTCTTGATCACCCATTCTCTCCTCCCCCTTTTCATACATTTTTCTCATCTTCTTTACTCACCTTGTCACTTTATTTGGTAATCTTACAAAAATGGTAGCATCATGTTTCTTCTCACATGGTGATACTTTCTTAGCTGTGAAAAAAGCTCCAGTGTTTTTGTGCTATAATCAGCCTATTTTGGTTATGAATAGATAGGTCAACAGAAGACCTAGTTTTATTATTTTGGTCCTATGGAGACATTTGTGTAGTAAGGTGCCATTTTTTATTTAAAATTTTTAAATCACAGTGGTGGGCCCTATTCCCTGACTTGTTAGGGATGACTCCTGTTTCACCTCCAAAGCCCATCTCTCCAGGTCAGGGCCTCCATAGGGAGCTCACAAGGGTCTCTACAGAGATCCACAGGAAGAAGAGAAGCAGTGGGAAGCATCATATCAGCTCAGTACTTTAATTGTAGTCCTCCAATCATGCCTTTAAAGAGTAAGATCTGAGGAAATGCCTTGAAGTTAAGTCAATGCTTGACTTGTTACAGCTTTAACTACATTCTTTACACTTCCAAAACCAAATCCAGCCAAAAATCCAGGTGATGGAAGTGAGTCTTGCAGTTATTTCCACATCAGACAAAATGACTATGTGATGAGATGACACAATCCTACAAAGCTTACTTAACAGGGCAACAATAACTGACATGCACATATATCCCTTTTGAAAGGGATATATGCATCTATATATCCACATATAGATTGAATACAAGCCTCAAAAATGCACTTCTATTAAATTTATTATTTAAATAGTGGATGTTAGTTACAAAAGGTGACAATTTAGTGTTAATTACTTCATTCCATTTTAATAGCAGTACTGTAAGATGTATGGCAGTTCTTACCCTTCAAGAGTGCACAGCAACTTACAAAATACACAATAGAGTTATGAGTTATGTTTATGCAAACCTCTGATACATTAGCTTCCCCACCTGCCCCAATATTTGCAGTTATCTTCTCTTAAAGAGGGACCTTCTTGTTCCACACCCTAAAGAGAAGGGAAGAATAATTAAGCAGCATATTCTCTCCAAGTAACATAGGTCAATTTACTTGGAAAGGAAGGTCAGCCATCAGTGACTGCCTTTTCTTATTGCAGGAGAAGACATTGGTGATTGAGATTAAGATTAAAACCATATACTTAAATCCCCAGCAGGAATGATGCTGAACTGCAAAATACTCCAGTATAACAGATAGGTAAGAGTCTCACATCAAGCTTATAAGAGCACAGTCAAAATATGGCATAAGTTGAAGGCATCTAAGAAGCACCAACTATTTCTGGGACATATATAAGAGTTAATTTGGGACTACGAAACTTTCGTGAGTGGTTTCCAAGAAGTGTCAACAACTAAAGGTTAAACATTGATGTTTAAGTATGCAGACTTCAGAACTGACACCAGTTTTGAGTAACAGGACACTTCAGTGAAACTTAATAGATCAAACAATGCAAATATAATGAATTGTAATCCTGTTTAATATTGTTTACTTTGAGAAAACAGGGTCTTTAATGTATTGCCCCACTGAATATTCAAGGTAGTTTTACTACACCAAATTGTTCTTTCCCAGAAGGGAGTCTGATTCTTTAGGTAGCTTCCTGTATGTACTGATCCATTTCAATTTATAATCTTTCTGGATACTCCCACAAATGCACAAAAGCATATTTGTTATCAAACGTATTAACATGATTCACCCTTCCATTATTTTTCTATCTTCCTCCAAAACAGCAACAAGTTCCTACTTAAGTTTAAGTTCTTAAGAATTGTCTAGATGCATTTGTGTTGCATCTAGTTGCATATTTTGGCTGAAACAGGCCTGTAGCTTAAGAGAAGGATATACTACAAGAAGTGATACAGGACCCAATAGTTAAAAATAGTAAGACACTTGGAAAAGCAACTAGACCAAAGTAACAGTTTCCTTAGGATTAAGGAACCCAGTCTGGTCAATGTTTAAATTGTATTCATAGCCAAGTTGATATTCAAGTTAACTTGTTTTTAATATTGCATACATCACATTGTTATTCACAAATAATCCAGTATCCTCCCAGTTCACAAACCAAGCACTCTAATGACTGAATGCTTGCAAGACTCATTTTTGGAGCTTGTAGCCATATACCAACCTTTGCGTACACTGCTTTTAGGCATCTCCCACACTTCCACTTCTTCCACCTCACATCTTGTGTCTCTGCGTTTTAATGGGGGCTTGCCTATTTTTTTCTTCTTGGGTTTCACTAGAGGCAGGAACCCTAGAGAGAGCAACAACACCAGCTGTATCTTGCTAAGTCACGTTAAAGCAAATTTAAACTCAGCTTTCCCCACCAGTCACTAGGGCTCCTCTTACTCCCTTCCTTGTATACACTAGTCTGTGTCCATTTAATTGGCAGATAAAATGACACATCTGTCAAGCAATATTTAATCACATCTGTCTGCAATATTTAATCACTAACCATGATTCTGAACAGTACTATGTTTTGGGTGACAATTTGGATAGGTATTAATGTGCCAGAAAAGAGCCCCAGTGAGAGATGGCTAATTCTGCTTTAGTTCACTTTTCAAGCAAGGATTCAAGCGACCCAACCAAATACATTCCAAAGAACAGTTGACTAAACTGTTGATGCTGGAAGCCTGATGTATGCTACCACTGAACTGAAGGGAAGAGAAGCAAATCAGTCTGTTCTGAAGATAACTTTGTACTCATACTTACTTGACAGACTGATCATGCAATACCTGGAAACGTGACCCAGGAGAGTAGTAATACTCTTAAGTAATTTCTAGGTGTAAGTGTTGTTGAAACAACTCTAAGAAATATCCTTGAAGAGTTGAGTTTCTAGATGCTCTACATAGACCTTAATTACAAAGGAAAACATTCAATTGGAGGAGAGGAACATCAAAATTATAGCTTCTTCTGTGTTATAGTAACTTTGATCTGTCCATCTTTTTCTGAACTACATCCAATAGTTTGCACTTAGACTTTCTCTAGCAGCAGTAGGGCAACTATTGCTCAATACTACTTTTTCTGAAGATTAACCAATGTAGCTATCACACACAACTTCCTCTATGTTTTACTCACCAAGATTAGGAGTTACTGCTGAGCATGAACTTGAGAGAAGCATTATCAAGGTGAAGAATTAATACCGTGGTTTATGGGAGCAGAAGCTTCACATGAATAAGGACTTCACCTGGCCACATCATAACATTTAATCATTTCCCAAGGTGCCTTGAAAAAAGGTTGCTATATTGCACCCTTTCCCCATGTTTGGGAAGGACGCGGAACCTGAGATGTACTGAAAAAGTGGCCTGTCAATCTAGTATCAGAAAAATGAGAACTAGTTTATCTTCAAGTCTTGTCAAAACAGCAAGTTTACAGTGTTTCATATTATATCCTTTTGAATATTCCTTAAAACAAACACATGCATAAAATAAGGTGTACCTTGTTCTTTACTCATGGCTTGGGGTGGGAGACTACCATACATTCGGCCAATAACTTTGGGTTTAGCACCGCTTCTAATCCAAAATTCTTCAGATGGTATCCCCATGCTTTCTCTTAACAGTCTTCCTAATAGAAAAAGTTGATGTAATGTCAGTACTGAGTTTTGCACATGCTAATATACTGTCTGATCCACAAGGCAAAGGATTTGCCAGAATGCAAAGCTAGCCACTGAATCTAATTTTGAGAGTCTGAGAAATAAAAACATAACTTTCTGGAGACCATGAAAATTACAGGATGCTTTAACTAAATCTTTGGATTCTGTAAAAAGAATAGTAAAAAAAAAGAAGAATACTACCTATCCTACTAGAAGTAGATCTTGTTTTAGGTGCCTTTCACAGCTTAGGACTACACTAAATAGCAACATTAGTTAAGTACCTAAATACCAGTTATTAACTGTAATAATCCTTGTTCTCACTTCAGATGAACCCAATTTTTACTAATATTTGGCTCTGAGTAAAGGAAATACTCTTTTCCAGACCAAGTTTAATAGTTCCACACTGATTTCATAAAACATAGCAACACTTTTTTACTAACTGCAAGACAAGCAACTATGATAAAAATTAATTATTTGACACTCATTCTGCAGAATAGTAAGTTCCCCAGTGTATGGCCATTAGGCTATAAGGAACTTAACTCTGTTTATTCCTTCTAACATGGATCTAGGATAAGAGAGTAGATGTCTGTATGAACAGAAATACTGAATTTCAAAGATATAATCAAGCAATATTAAACAAGCATTGTTAAAGTGACCTTAAGCTTTCCAAATGAGCAAGTTACCACTGAAGTCAGAAATAGAAATATATTAGACTAAATCAAAAGAGAGGTTACTAATGAGTTCTCTACTGATTGCATTATGATTTTGTATCTTCAAACAGCAGAGAACGGCAGCAAATCTCTCTTCTACCTCAAAAATAATCCCAAACTGTTGCTGGCTAAACCAAACCTGAAGCTATAACATGCCTTTTTTTTTAAAAAAAAAAAAAAAAGTTCAAGCTACAGTTTGCAGTCACAATTGCGTTCTTTACACTTTCTATTTACAAGCACCTTTTCCTCAGCAACTAGCTTACCTCCTAAGACTTTCTGCAGCATTCGCTTATGTTCAAGCCCTTCTCTTCTTGCCATTGGCCTCTTTCTTCCATAATGCCCGTAGTCACTATATACAGCTTCATCTTGTTCTTTCTCCCTTGGCTTGTAAACTACACCAATGCTTTCACCAAGTCCACTCCTTGTTTTTATTTTCTCCTGAGCAGGCCAGCTAATTAAGTGAGCGGGAATAGCATTTTTAGGTGGTTTCCAAAGCATCCTCTGGCCAACTTGTCCATAGAGGTTTCTTTTACTCGGCCTCAAGATTCCATACGGAGCAGCTTCTTGAAAGAAATATTCTATTTCATCCACATCATCATCCTCTTCGTCCTCCTCTTCTCCCTGCACAGAGTATTCTTCTGAGTCCTCCTCTTCTGATGAACTCTTAGCAGCTTTTTTCTTGAGAGAACAGATTTTTTTCCGACTAGAAGATCTAGGAAGGGCTCCCAGCCTTTTACCTATACTGGAAGACTCTTTAATCTTCATAGTTGAGTTTTTGACATCTTGGTCATCCAAACTGTTCATCTGCTCCCTTCCTACCACTTCATCTTCATTGAGGGACCCACCACTTTTAATTTTTTCCTTCTCCAAGCCCTCTGTACTTTTCTGGAGAGTATACGTGCTTTTCTGAAGCACATAGTCAGGTACAAAATAAGACAGTGGGGCATTATCAATGGATGAGCCATCCTCTCTAGAGGACATGTCATCAGATGACAAACTGAGTATGCTGTGACGTTTTCTTTGTGGCAAGCACACATCGCAGTTGTAGTTTGTGTCCATATTGTCCAGACAAGCCAGCCAACTGTTAGAGGGAACATACTTCTCCACTGATTCTTCACACCAAATACTTCTATCAGTTTGACTTTCATTGGTTGCATTGTGGCTGAGATTCAGTTTCTTTTGCTGAAAACTCAGGTCACTCATTACCTCCATACTAGATGGAAATAGTCCTGCTTGTTGAATAACACTAGACTCTTCCTGAGAAGTTTTCGAGCCTGTGGATCTTTTAGAGCTAGATTTCTTAGCTACTAACACATCCTGTCTTACCACTGGCTGATCTATGCTGACAGATCCTGCCAGTTCTGCTATTTGCACTGGCATGGCTTCGCCTGGAGGAGATTTTGCCTGCTGACTTGTGGTCAACTGCTTTTCCGCATCTAGCTTCACTTCGTTATTCTGGACCTCTTTTTCTTGCATGGTTTCAACACCCTGTTTTGAAGAGAGAACAGCTTTTCTCTCATCTAGGTAAGTTCCTGGCACCAATTTCTCCCCTTCGTGAGGGCCATATATCATCCCTTCACATGAGCTAACAGAAAATAAATCATGCTGCACTATGTTCTCTGGGACCGGTTTACCACTTGACACATCATACAACGGAATAGTTTCTTTAAAGGACTTCCATAGCTGAATAGCTGGAGAGCCATTTCCATATTCTATTCTCACCTCTTCCTTCTCAAAGGCATAGCTTCCAGTAGGAAGATTTCTATACTGTGTAGAGATGGAAGGACTATTATGAAACTCCCTGTCTAGCACAATGGAAGATTGAGATGAATTTTGCTTCTCTGAAGTACTTTCAGTCTCTGTACCTTTGCCAGAAGAAACACAGGCCATATTTCCTGCATCACCACCTTTCGTTTCTGTACGGGTATCTTGATACTTTTTCTGCTTGTTTTCAGGCTGTCTAGGATCAGTCTGTGTTTCTCTTGTCTCCATTTTTTTCCCAGGGGTACTATATTGTCTAAATCGGGTTGCATGATAAAACATAGGAGAGGGTGGGGGAGCATTAAAATAAGACCTTCTATTGATTCTTGCATGCACTGGATGCTGTGGAACAAGGAATCCAGGGTACTCATGGAGTGCCACAGAATAAAATGGAAAATATGGATGGCCACTTTGGAAGCCTAGGAAATAGGGATGAAAAAAGAGTGAAGAAATGCCCTCTTTCTGAAAGAAATTCTGATTAACATTTCCTCTTTGATTAACAGATGCTCACATACACAGGGACTACTACAAGATCAGACAGGTTGACAAGTAAGACACTAACTATCAACACTTGAAAACAAATCTTGTACAGAAACCCATAGAGTCCTGTTACAGAACAGCTTATCTGGACAGCTACACTTTAAATCAGAGCTTGATTTTATTCCCTAGAGCATGTAGCACTTAGCTTTCTGTATTTTTTTTTCCTACTTTCATCCAGTGTGCTATAGAATCAATTTTGATAACACAGCTCCAGATGGAAATTAACATAGGTATACTATTTGCAAAATGTACTTCATACAATTTTTTGAGTTTATATATACATATATGTACAGAGCTCATACAAACAGATTAATTCTTACACATATTCTAGAGCTCTGTATCTGCAGGATAACAGATGTTATCTTGCATAGATAGCTTAAATTCTCCAGAAACAGATGCTTTCCTGCACACATAAGCCATGATTAACTAACACTTCATAAGTCAAGTCTTTGACAACTAAACCATTACATTAATTCTACTTAAACTCTCAAACAGCTCATTAACACACACGTTCTTTTCCTCCAGTCTAGGAGTGATTTATTAAGCTGAATTATGCCAGATAACTCTCATATGCCTTACCTAGTGCAGGTACGCAGTATGGATTATACGTATGGCTGAGGTACCATGGATTTGGAAAAGACTGTTGTGCTGTTGGCTGTGCATAAAAAAAGGGCCTTGAGGGGTTTGTGGAATATGACCCACTTTCTGAAGAAGAGGCAGTATTCATTTTTTTTTTTAAACACTAAAAAAAAAAGAAAGTGATCAGGATTAACCACTTTAAAACCTCTAAGGCTTGATTTTATGATGTCAGAATTTAGCATACACTTTTCTTTATAGCCTTACTTCTAACCCAGTGAAATCAGGCTTTCTCTGAAAAAAAAAAAAAAAAAAAAAAGTACCAAATGGAAAATATAAAACTATTACTATCAAAGTCATTACTGCTAGAGTCAGAGATTTTAGTTGCCCTTCATTAAGTAAGATTTTATATGTGATTTGCAATATTACTCCTTCAAGTTAATCTTATATTGAATTTTAAAGCCACCAGACCAGTAACTTTGATGTGGTCTCACATGCATACATTCACATAAGTAGTTCTCCAATCAGTTAAAAAACACTAGCTATTGGTTTGTCAGGTTTGAGCAAGAGGGCTCAGGAAGACAAAAAACTAGAGCAATAGACAGCTTCATGCAACCAGGTTTGCTTTTTAAGTAAAGCACTTCTAGATGCTACTACTGCATTTGAGACCAGAGTAAAAATTCCATTAATTTAGGGTTTTTACATTAAAATATGCTTAATAAAACTAGTAACTAACATATCCCACGTATAAGTTAAATGATAGGAAACAACAATAAAACCTTGTGCATAAGTCCCCACCCAGAGCCACATGAAGTTCACAAGAGAACTCCCACAGTTAAGCATTTCCTCAGTTAATATGCTGTTTAGCCTCTAACAACCTATGCAAGTAGTATAAGCATAATGACACACAGCTTATAAGCAAAGATATAAGAAATTAGAGGGCATAGATGTAGTGGCTACACAGTCAGAGATAACTACCCAAGTGTTCACAGAACTTAAGTACTCTGAAGATAAAGAAAAAAAAAAAAAAATCTCAAAATCTCACCTGTTCCAAGCTCAGGCCCGAAGGAATTGCAGAAAGCTTTCGGGCACGCTGGAGCCCTCTCCAGTTTCCATTTAGAACTACCAGCCCTGCTCTCACAAGCACCAAAAACGCACAGCCTCCTCTCAGTTAGGCCAAAGCTCCCAAAATGATTTTGACCTTCAATGAAGAAAGATGTAAGGAAAAAAAAAAAAAAAAAACTAAACTAAAAACAAACAAACAAAAAAACTTAAACAAACAAACAAAAACAAACAAACAAAAAAAACACTATTCCGCCCCCATTAAAGCCCCCCCAAAGCTAAGGTCCATGCTGCTGCTGCTGCTGCTGCTGCTTACAGCCCAGCAAAAAACTACTCACCCTCCTCCACTCACCATCTTTATGGGAGGCAGCTGCTGCTTGTCCCCTCCCTCTTCCACCTGCAGCTCCTTTAACGGAGATGTGGGGGCCCTTTCCCAGCAATACATGGGAGGGAGAATCAAAACACGAGGATAGGAAGCGCAGTAAGAACCTTATCTTCTGTGAAGAAAGTAAGCTAGCCGTCTCATCTTTCAGGCATTTAAATTACAACCCAAAGTCGCTCTAATGTATTCCATTTACAATGTTAGAAGTGGAAAAAGTAGGTGTCAAAATGTATTACTAATCTCCTTAAAAGCTACTGTTAAAGAGAGGTTTTGTGGGGAAAAAGTCAGAAAACACAAGACAAAGTTTACCTTTGTTTTCCAGGTTTATCAGCTGCTTAGAGCTAGCTAAGGGAGTAGTGATCTACCCTTCCAGCACTGCCAAGTAGACTGACAAATACGACATTCTTTCTGTGCAAATACAGGAAGCGTTTATTGTCATTAGTGTGTACTGTACTGTGTATAATATTAATTTATTAAATGTGTGATTATAATTTGTCCTGTTGCTACAGGAGATGGGGATCAGAGGGGCAGCCTTGCAGGTCCCCATCTGTGCATGAGGGAGCACTGCAGTGGCCACAGATCTCCATCCTTGCATGAGCTAGCACTACAGCCACCACAGGTCCCCATATCTGCTTGAGGGCGCACTGCAGTGGCCACAGGTCACACCTCTGCGTGAGGGAGCACCACAGTGGCCGCCACAGCTGGGAGAGGCGGTGGCAGAAGCAGGCACAAGGAACACAGTACACAGGTGGGCGAGTGCCTGGAGAAGCAGAGAGGTGCGGATGCTTGCAGATGGTCTGCATTCCGAGGCTGGTAAGCTCTCCTGCCCTTTTTTCTTTCTGTAATATTCAGCGTGGCTTGCCCTGTGCCCTAAGGCACAAAGTGTAACACGGGCTCTATCTGGGCAGGATTACTGATCTTGTGTTTTCAGGGACTGCAGCTCTTGCACTTTCCCTGTGAGCCACTTGTGTCTGGCACACTTTCAAATCCCCAACTTATCTTTAAAATGAAAATCCTCTTGGCGGACGAAGGCTGGAGAGCCCAGACAGACCCGTACAGAACCCCACGAATAAACAAATAAACCCGCTCCCCACTTTCCAGTCAGGATATTTATTTTTCCCCCCTCAGACCAGCGGACAGCCTCCATCACCCCTTAGCCCGAAAGCCGTTGGGGCAGGGCGGGGCGGGGCGGGGCCGCGCCCTCTCCCTCAGCACCGCCCCGCCCTCGCGCCTAACGGCCGGCGCGCGAGGAGCAGGGGGCGGGGCGAGCCGCGATGGGGCGGCCGCCGTTGCCAGGGCGGGGGGAGAGGAACGGGAAACGGGGGCGCGCCGGCCTTACCACCCACATCCCATCTAAGCGCATGCGCGCCGCCGCGTAACGGCCGCGGCGCGAGGTGAGGTGGAGGGCGGAGCGCGCCTGCGCCGTGCCGGGCGCCGCCTCCGCAGAACGGGCGGGACCGGATCTACCGCCGCTGCCGCCCCCCCCCCCCCCCCCCCCCCCCCCCCCTCCCCTCCTCCTCAGCCCTGCTCGCTGCCCGCCCTCGGGACGCTGAAGCGGCAGGGGACGCGCCAGGAGGTTGGTCCCGCCGGGCCGGGCCGGGCCGGGCCAGGCCCTGAGGGGCTTGAGGGAAGGGGGACGAAAGAGGAGGGGTAAAGGGAAGGGCAGGGCCCCCGCCGGTCTGGGGCTGGCCCTGGAGGTGAGGGAGCGGCTAGGAAGGGTTTAGGTGAGGGGGCGGGTACAAACAACCCCATAGCCCTAATCCGCCCCCTGTTTCTACTCTTTTCCATCCCCGTGCGGCTGCAGGCGCCGTCGTGTGTGCAGCGGGGTGGGCGGCCGCAGGGTTCGCAGCGCGTCGGCTGAGCGGCAGCAGGTAGGGCTGGGGGGCCTCCCCGGGGTGGTGGACAAGCGGGGGGTGAGGGGGGGCCTCTAGGGCTGCACGGCGAGGCGCACTGCTGCTGCTGGGTGTTGTCCGCCTTCCCCTCCTGCCGCTTCTGGAAGCGTGTGTCGATGTGGCCTTAGTACCTACAGCGACCGTGGGTGGGCTCCGGTGTTTATGTGTGGGTTTGAAGAGGCAGATAGCTCCTGGTGAAGTTTTATAAGCTAAGAGCAAAGTAAGGGTTGTAAAATAGCTCTGAAATTAGCCATCTGCGTGCCTAAGATTTTCCAGTGTGTTATTTCTGCTACGAGGAGGATAGATGTCTTGCTGCTTTTGAAATGACTTGAACAATGATTTAGAGATGAATTGTCGCTGTGTTTAGCGTCTGCGTTTTGAGGTTTCCCTGCGAAGCCAAAGCTTGGCGTTCTACGTCACCTTGTGATCATTGTGGACCTGAAATGTTGTATTCTATTGTGAGCTCATCTAGGGCAGTGTCTGCGTGAGTTTTGTTAAGATTATGTGTTTTAGAAACCCTTAAAAGTTCAATATTTTAATATACTCCAATATGTAAGTTGTGTAGTCTCACAATTTGGGTACAGGTGTCACACCTTAAATTAGTCTGACAGTATGTTTAGCCTCAGTGAAAGGATCCGGTTATACTTTGTACTGCGTCCCTAGCATCTTGCAGCAACAGAGAAAAGGATGTTGCTGCTTAGCATGTTTGATTGTGTTTTTTTTGTTTGTTTTGTTTTGTTTTTTTGGCAGATGTTTTGATTTTGGTCATGTGGTTGTGAAACAGACCGTAATTGGTGCAAATCCAAAAATGTCTCTTCTTTAATTTAGTAGCTGTTGCACTAGGAGAATAAACTTTACAGGGATAAACAAGGTATCCATTTTAAATCTCTAACATTTCAGGAAGTAATTTATGGTTAGTTAAACTTCATTAATTATTTGTCTGATTTCTTAATGTAGAAATACTTGACTTTAAATAATCACAGAGAGATGACGATATTTCTGGGAACAATGCATATAAGTACAGTGAAGTTCAAGTTCTTAAAGAAAGCTGTCTACTTTCATTAACATACTAGAGTTCAGAGACAGAAAACGCTTTTCTATACAGACAGGATATGTGGCTGGATTTTGCTAGAGACATTCGTGGCCCACTTATTTTCAAAGGTTAATTTTTCAAGACAGGTCGGGTCTTTCAACAAAACAGAAACACCCTTGGGGATGGAAACTACCTCTGCTCAACACAGAAGGCCAGTTGCCAAGTTAAGTTGCTGGTTTATCTTGTGCTAATTTTATTTCTGAGCAGGTATTTCCTTTAGTGTATAACTTCCTTTAGGAGCAGAAAAACAGGAAAGAAACTGGTACTGAGGAGTGCATTGCAACCAAACGTGTTGTTAGTGTGGAGTCTGGCACTTTCAGTCTCTACCTTCTGTCCAGTTCCAGAAAATTTACCTACCTCAAAGTTGTAAAAGTTGCTTCCCAGTCACAATACATATGGAAAATAGTATTAGTTTCTAAGTTAACAGTAGTTTTTGAGATAAAACCATTGTAGGAATAAATCCGTCCTTAGTTTTTTTGAGTTCATGGTCTTGCCTCATTAGAATCTCCTTAATGTCCTCAGGTTTCTGCACTGCAGTGGTATCAAAGATACCTTTGATGGCTTTAGAAGAGAGGAAAACTTCCAAGTCTGGAACTGCTTAATCAATTACCTATTTCATTTTTTGCTGCCAAGGATGCACACTTGATGCATTACTCAGGAATTCAGAGCTTCCAGCTCCTTTTTCTTCTCTTTCCTATCTTTGAGATCAGTTGGCTAGGTTTATTGATTTATTTAAATGATTTTAATCGGTTTTAGTACTTCTATTCCCCCTTGCCTTTAGTTGGTGTAATCACTTTGAAAACATGTTGATGTGTAACTCAGCCTGTTGTTAATAGTAACTGTGTATCAAAGTACCTAAACTTGGTACTTTCATTGCTCTCTCTACACACTTGTGTAGTTTGGCTTATGGTTGTTTGGTTCTTAATTCTGGTATTTCATTATGTTAAAAATAGAGAATGTCTCACTTCTTTAGACATGTTTTTACTTGTGATTTTTGTGAAGCTGCACTTGGATGAGAATTGGAATTTGATTAAAAGTGCACAAAAATAGTATTTAAAGCTTCTTATTAGTTAAAATGAGGTTAAAAAGGTTGAATGTCCAGGGAAGCGAGGTGTGTGGTGTTTCTTTTTCCCCCAAACATTCAGGTTTATTGAAGTGTTGGTTGTAGCTGGTGAAATTAGTTCAAGAGATGCTTAGGTGGTTGAAGATGCAGATAGGAATTGGTGAGGATTTCATAGGTCTCTATGCATTTCCGTGAACTTTACTGGAAGTAGGTAATGTAATCCGGCAGGCTTCTTAATGGCATTTTCAGAAGAAAGTATTTATTTTCCTAGTTTGAAAACACTGAAGTTAACAACAAAACATCTCTGTATGTGTTTGGCCCTTTCTGCAGTTTGGAAAAAAAAAAAAAAAAGCTATTTCTTGGTTTTAAATAAAAAAGATAAAGACAAATTAGTCTAGTTGAGGAATATTATATGTATATTTCTCATTATTTTCCCTTTAAGTTGGAAATAGTAGATAATAGTTCAACTTATATTGTAGAGATGACATAGGGAAACCCTTCTATGAATGTAGTACAGGATGTATCTGTTCATTAATCTTCCCCTGACCTCAGAAGACAAACAGGTTCAAGGAAAACAATTAATAGCTTTTCCCTTAACTCGTAATGTTTGACTAACTTTTGTAATGGTCTATACAGATTTTGAAGTACATGAAAAAGAGTTAAAGCCACCTCATTAAAATTACTTCAGCTAAAAAGTATAATTACTTAAAAACAAACCTTATTATCCACCTGTTACTTCATGTTCCTCCCCAGCTTGATACAGAGTTGGTTTGGACTGCCAGGTAATGTCTTTATTTAGTTTGCAGTCCAGTACCACTATGACCTTCCAGCAGCTATTTACCATCCTGTTTTAGACAGCTGACTTCCAAGAAGTTGGCCAGGACAAAAATTCACTTCTCTTGGGCAAATGAGGACTGAAATAGTGGTGATTCTAAAACAGGACCTTAGAGATCCTTGATGAACTGTTCTCCTAAAAATTTAGTATGGTTCCACTAGAAGGGAGTGGGATGCAACTTCGGATTTTGTGACAAATAAAAAATTCTGTTCTTCAGTGAGTGGTTATCGTTGGCAGCAAAACACAGTGTGGATGTGGAAAGCAGGAGTTCAGTGCATTGCATGTTCCTACCAACAGAAGACCCCCTGGTACACGTCATGCATGAGAGAGTGTGCCAGATCAGCTGTAAACCGGAGTCCAGCTCTGTGAATTTACAGTTTAAAGGTGGTTCACATCACATAAATGTTCTGCAACGAGACTCCTGTCATCTCCTCAATCTTTTCTGCCACCAGGAGTCATACTCAAATGTTCTGGCTATTTATAGTAATTAATTTCACAGTTTCAACTTGTCTTCTGTTGAACAGGTCTGCTTTTTCAGTCATTGACTGTCAACCACATTCCCAAAAATGTATTTAATCTTACTAGCTGGTGTACATCAATTTCTCCATGGGACCCTTGAATTGGTTCTGTTACTTGATGACTAGAACAGTGTATACTGGCATTTTGCTCTTTTTTTCCCTGTTCCTGAAGATTTATAGTCTTTAAAATTACATCTGAATGGGAAGTTTTAATAAAAGAAGTCATTGTTACCATAGCTTAGTAATACTGATGTTCTGCCTGAACCAAGTGCAGTGCACCAGCTTGCATTGTTGAAACTTTACTCCTAAGCCAGGAAAAACAATGCTGTAGAGAGACCCTGGATACCAGTAGAGCCACGAGCTATTTATTTCTGTGGGTCTAATGCACTTAGGAAGTCTGCGTGTCTCCGTAGCCATATAAAGTTCAGTGCAAAATCTGTCAATGGATTAGGTTGCACATTAAGCTATTATCAGATGACCAGGATAGTGGTCAGTAAAAGTACAGATAGGGGGCATACTCATCTGGTGAAAAGTCGACGTGACTTGTGGCAAGTCCTTGCTTTGGATAAGCAAATTTCTTGATAGACATCTGGTTTATTGACTTCAGCATTTAAGTACACCTGAAACTTGAAGGTATGAAGTCAAGAATTCATGCTAATACCTGTTATTACAGCACATAGCGGTCTTTGTTCTCCAAATATTAACATCTTTTCTACTTATTTAACTGGCTTCTCGTGAACATAGGCTTTGATTATTTTTTTTTTCTTTTCCAGTTAAATAACCAGTTAAAAACAAGAGCTTGAGATCACTATTTGTGTGTATTCACTGAAAAAGAAATAGATCAGTGACATTAAATTAATAGTAATTAAAGTGGCATTAATTAACCATGTCTGCTTGAGTGAATGTTAGACAGCTGTTTTTAAACTGTGCTATAGGCAGGGCTCTGCTGAAATATATCTTTGTGGCTGGCAGGGATTCACCTTCACCTTGCACTAAATCTTGGAAGTTTGTGTGGAATTTCAACTATGTCATTTCAGGTAAAGTACATTTCTGCATTCACTGTTCTTCAGGAACTGCAATGATACCAATGTCTTAGACATTTGACAAGTGTGTTACTGGTTATTACTCAGTTTTTGAATGTAAGAGAACAGTGCAATACTAAATAAATGTGGAAGCATTTGATAGATATTCTGATGGCCTTTATGATGACGGTTTTACTGTCGTAACTCTCCCATTCTTAATTATGAAGATTTGGGTGGTATGGAACTGGAACCCTTTTTCAGACAAGTAGAAATGTCCAAAGAAGAAAACATACTTGGGTAACCTGTGGTCATTGCTTTTATAATGACTCCAAGTTTTTTGACTTCTGCTATTCCAGCATCCCTTTGCTTCTGTATTCTTATTTTTCTGTTCTTCTGTCAGCAGTGGTCATGCTTACCTGGCTGTATTGAAATGGCTTAGAAGGGGGAAAGATGGGATGGGGAATGTCAATACATGAAGCCCTTCTGCATGGAGATGATGGATCACATAAGCATTGCAAATATAGGTTGTTAGGATTTCAAACCCTTAAGCTCTGTTTCTGCTTGTTCTATAGCTGAGTGTCGAAGGTGAAGTAAGTGGATTGACTATGATGTTTAGATGGAAAATGAGGATACTGAAGAAACAGCATTTATATTATTAGTAGGCCTGGCATTGACAGGACTTGAGTAGACAAAAGCATACCAACAGAAAAAAAAAAGTCACTTTTTTCATGTTTTTATTAAGCAGCTCAAGCACCTTATTAAGCACCTTCAACATGGTTGAAGGAAATATGCACGTATACTCAGTGGGGAAAACTGGGTATCTCTTGGAAGAGGATTAGTCTTCCTGAACCTTCTCTCTCCAGCCTTAGAAGTTGCATGGACAAATTATCTTAGTTTATGGGCATAGATCTTGATGAGAATCCATATGCAAACTCTTCTGTTTTTCTCTTTTGATTTTCTCTTTTGATATTTTTGTTGTTTAAATGTTCTTTCTACAAGATGTTTTGTGCAAGTAATATGTACTTATTTAGAAATGAGGTTGTTACTTTTATGGGGTAGCTATGAAAGCAAAAACTGTTTCTCGGACAAGTGCTAATGTCAATATTTTCCTGCTTTCAGTCACTCAAGTGCAGCCACTGATCATGAGATGCTACCACGGAACCTACCTCAGAATTCGCGTTTTGTCATTCGTTTGCTGCATCATTATAAATCTCAACAGGAGCCCTGCATATACTCCTGAAAGTCTCTGAACAGATTGTGACATCAAATCAAAGAATGATGACCTAATGTAGGTCAAAGTCTGAAACATTGATTCAGCAGTTCAAGATAACACTGCCTTTTTTTTTTTTTAAATCAGTATCGCCTCTGAAGGCTACAGATCTCCTGCAGTTTCTTTCCTGGTTACTTCAGAAATATTCAGCTGACCTTTCTCTGGCGAAAAGATCTTGACTTTTCACTCTGGTCCTGGAAATATTAATGGAATACAGTCATGTCTACCCAGGACGAGAGGCAGATAAATAGTGAATATGCTGTGTCCTTGCTGGAGCAGTTAAAATTCTTTTATGAGCAGCAGTTGCTAACTGACATAGTATTGATTGTTGAGGGCACCGAATTTCCCTGTCATAAGATGGTTCTTGCAACGTGCAGCTCGTATTTCAGGTAAGTATTCAAAACAGGAGCTGTTAATTCAAGGAAATCTATGGTATCGAGCTGGCTATGGTAGTCTCATTGTAGTGTTTATTATCTGTACTTCCTTAGCAGAAGCCTCTGCTGAAACTAGGGAGTGGTGTGCAAGCTTGGGGCTTCCTTTTCTGAATCACCTCTTTTTTTCTCTGCTCAGCAAAGAAGCCAGAAACTCTACTCTTGCCTGAGTCTTGCTGTAACACAACACACTTCCCCCCCCCCACTGAGGTGCTGTTGGAGTTTTTAATCCAGGAGCTTCTGCTCCCAGGATGTCTTGCTTTTTGTCCTTTCAAAACTTTTTGCTAATAAGATCTGAGAAGTGCTACTGTTTTTTGTAGATTCTCTTATAGTAAGCCCTAGATGGGACACCATGCATTTTTCTGCAGTGATTAATCATTCTTTGTTAGTAGCAGTACAATTAATCCACTTACCTGGAAGGGATTTTGAAGTTTGAAACTAGTCTTGGGGACATCCGAGCATATTATGTCTCCCTGATGTACTGTGCAATGATTCTAACTTTTCTTTCACATTTCATCAGGAGGTTTACAAATTGTTTTCCTGCCGAGTTGGTCTCCCTATACAGAACACTTTTAAAATGTTGCCTGTATTCTGTCTGCTTGCTTGTATTAGAGCGTAACTTAACGTGAGAAACTACTGCAGCATGAGTTCCTTTCACATAAGTTTTTGTCACTGCTATTGTTTTTGTTTCTTTTTTCATCTCAGAATCTGGTACAATTTTTAGCAACAAGTATTGTTTGATCACTAGATAATGATCATTGCGGCCTGCTGCAGATGACACAGTTCCAACAGTCTGTAAAATAACAGCCCCTGGAAATGTGGCCAGATTTAGTGTGGGTGGCTAATCGTAAGGTTGGAAAGCTGTCATGAGTCCATGCAGTGTGAAGTATTAGAATATGCAGGCAAATCTCTTATTCATATGTGCATTTATTATTTATGGAATGAGGTTTTGGCACTGGTTAAAAGTAGTATCAAGCTTGTGGCTTTTTCATTCTGTTTTTTGTTCTCTATTTTGGTTTTTCAAAAAGATTCTCAGTTTCCTAAATTTAGCCTTATTATGAAAAATTGATAGCCCTGAAGGCAGCTGTGGGGAGAGGGGGAAGAACAGAAAAGCATCTCTTAGTGATCCAGTTGTTGTTTACGACTGCAGGCAGCTTACCTTCCAAATCTGTGCTTGAGCACTGCTAGAAACAGCCTAGCTTTGGCACATGCTGCTCAGCTGTGTGTAGGCATGCGCTAGAGCCGCATTCTGTAACAGCTCCCCCTTAATTTCCTTGAAGAGGAGCCTCTCTGGTACACTTAGTGTAAAACCACCACACTTGCTTACCTTTAACAACCTGCCTGACAAGTTGAGGTACTCACTTAGCCAGTGATTTCTGCCCCCCCACTCCCCCACCCTCCCCCAGAAAATGCAGGTTGTCTGAGTTAAGGAGCTTAGAAGCGGATGGAGATGGAGTTGGGGCAGGAGGAGAGGTGGTGGGGCACCGTCTTTCAGGTATTTGTGGAACGGCTTTGCTCATGGAGTGCATCTCCATGGAGCCTTCACCTCTGTGCCTGCAGGCGGATCTACAGTGCACACTCGCTGTCCCTCCAAACTTCTTTCAGGTCTGGTTTTTGGAAAAGTTCCAAATTTAAAGGAGCTTAAGCTGAATTTGCCCTATCACCACTACTACCAAACCTGAATCAATATAAAGCTCTTAAAAAGGATTTCAGCCATTTTAAGAAAATGAGCATGTACCTGGTTCATAGTACCAGTTACTTTTTAACTGTGTTACAACTTTATGTTGCCTTTTTTTGTTTGTTTTTTAATGGGAAACAGGTATATAAAGCATTAAGGAAATAATAACCTTTTCTTTAAAGTGCCTTTATATTTTTTTTTCAGGAAGGTGTAATAGAGATACTTAAGGGATTATAATTTTTCTCAGACCAGGTCTGATACAATCTGCCATTGATTTTTGTCTACAAACTTGAAGTTTACTGCATAATGTGAATGGTATATAAGAAATACTTCATGGAGTGCTAGTGCTTGCTCCATTTTTTGAGCTTTCTCTTCCTTCCAGAGGAGTATGCTTTTTAACGTGATTTAGCTCAGTCCATTCTATAGATCTGTTTCTTTTCATTTTAGAATCAAACCTATCTGTATATGTATAAATGGTCTTTTCTGAAGGATATTTCTTCCCTCTTATTGCCTAACAGAGAAGTTTAAAATTTCAAAATTAGAGTTCTCTGCTGATCAACACAAAATAGTTTGCATATATGTGAAGTTATTCTATAGAAGGCACTGATGTTCCTTTCATAATGTTCAGTACAAGTGCTTTATCTTTATTACCAGATGGTAGCCTAAGGAAAATACTAAATACCTGTAAACAGAGAACCAAAAAGACTGTTTACCTTTTGGTGTATAATCACTGAGGACTTAAAAGTGATAAAGTGACTGCTTAAGATAAGAACTACCAGTACTTATTGTTAATATGTATATTTTTCTTCAGAGCCATGTTCATGAGCGGGCTAAGTGAAAGTAAACAAACACACGTACATCTGAGGAATGTGGATGCAGCCACGCTACAAATTATCATAGCTTACGCATACACGGGTAACTTGGCAATAAGCGACAGCACGGTAGAACAGCTTTATGAGACTGCCTGCTTCTTACAGGTAGGAATGTTTTCCTCTGTGTGTGGAATAACTGCTTCTAATCTCTGAGCCATTTTTTCTTTAACTTGTTAGATAATCCTTTCTGTGTAGTCATTCCAAAATATTCATGTTCAATATCCTTAGTACAGACAGCAGTTGCTTGCAGGATGCATTTCATGTACACTTTTTCCTTTATGGTCCTGTGGAGGCTGGAAGTAAAGCAGTGCACTTTACCATGTTTGTATCATTAGTTCCTCAAGCAGCCATCATAATGCAATTTCCTAAATCTGCATGAATCTCTTAAGTCACTACTGTATTTTTGTGCATACGTGTGTGTACGCACACAGAATATTCCAGGCCTAAACTCTGATGTTTAAATACAGGTACTTTTACCTGCTGCTGGTAAGTGAAGGCATAGAGTGTATGTGGCCATACTCAGTGTCTTTTCTCTTTGCATTACAGGTAGATGATGTACTACAGCGGTGTAGGGAATACTTAATCAAAAAAATTAATGCAGAAAATTGTGTGCGTCTATTAAGTTTTGCTGATCTCTTCAGCTGTGAGGAGTTAAAACAGAGTGCTAAAAGAATGGTAGAGCACAAGTTCACAGCTGTGTACCACCAGGAGGCTTTCATGCAACTGTCACATGATCTACTGATAGATATTTTAAGCAGTGACAATTTAAACGTGGAAAAAGAGGAGACAGTTCGTGAAGCTGCTATGTTATGGCTGGAGTACAACACGGAATCGCGATCACAGTATTTGTCCTCTGTTCTTAGCCAAATCCGTATCGATGCACTTTCAGAAGTAACACAGAGAGCCTGGTTTCAAGGCTTACCACCCAATGATAAATCAGTGGTGGTGCAAGGATTGTACAAATCTATGCCCAAGTTTTTCAAGCCCAGACTTGGTATGACAAAAGAGGAGATGATGATATTCATTGAAGCTGCTGCTGAAAACCCTGGTAGTCTTTATTCTTCTGTCTGTTACAGCCCACAGGCAGAAAAAGTTTACAAACTCTGCAACCCTCCTGCTGACTTGCATAAGGTTGGAACGCTCGTAACTCCTGACAACGATATCTATATAGCAGGGGGGCAAGTTCCTTTGAAAAGCACGAAAACCAATCATAGTAAAAGCAGCAAACTCCAGGCTGCCTTCAGAACTGTGAATTGCTTTTACTGGTTTGATGCACAGCAAAACACATGGTTCCCAAAGACACCAATGCTCTTTGTTCGTATAAAGCCATCCCTGGTCTGTTGTGAAGGATACATCTATGCAATTGGAGGAGACAGTGTCGGCGGAGAGCTCAACAGGAGAACTGTAGAAAGATATGACACCGAAAAAGATGAATGGACCATGGTAAGCCCGTTGCCTTGCGCATGGCAGTGGAGCACAGCAGTAGCAGTTCACAACTGCATTTATGTAATGGCACACAACTTGATGTACTGTTACTTTCCCAGGTCAGATGCTTGGGTAGAAATGGCTATGCGACAGACAAGTAGATGTTTTGCTTCGGCTGCTGCTTTTGGCGATAAAATATTCTACATTGGAGGACTGCATATTGCCAGCAATTCTGGTATAAGGCTCCCAAGTAGTACTGTAGATGGGTCTTCCGTAACTGTGGAAATCTACGATGTGAATAAAAATGAGTGGAGAATGGCAGCTAATATCCCTGCCAAGCGCTATTCCGACCCATGTGTTAGAGCGGTTGTCATCTCTAATTCTTTGTGCGTCTTCATACGAGAAACCCACATGAATGAACGAGCCAAGTATGCCACTTATCAGTATGACCTGGAACTCGACCGCTGGTTTCTGAGACAGCACATATCAGAACGTGTGCTGTGGGACCTGGGGAAGGACTTCCGGTGCACTGTAGGAAAGCTGTATCCATCTTGCCTTGAAGAGTCCCCGTGGAAACCTCCAACGTATCTCTTTTCACCTGATGGACCAGACGAATTTGAGCTGGATGGGGAGATGGTTACTTTACCACCTGTATAGCTCCCCAGTTAGACTGCACAATTGATTCTGTGCAGTTACCTTGAAATAACTGATTGTGAAAGAACAGGTCTGGAAAGAGAAATGTCAAACCTGTCTTTCATGAATTGTATTTTTATGCCCTACCTAACAGTTGCAGCAATTGAGTTTGAATCAATGAAATGAGCAGATATGCTTCCATTACCTGAAATACTATTATCTGATAATTGAGAAACATATATGTATATCATGAGCTTAAGCATCTGACTTGTCTAAAGAATTAATTTCTAGTTCTATAAAGTCTTGGTTCAGGAAAATTAGCTTCAGAAAAAAAGTAGTTACTATTTCTAGGATGATGTCAACTATTTTGAAAGTATCTTCCAGTTATATTTGAACTACTTCTGGATATTCTACTTAAGTGCTAGTTATAAAATTGTCAGTGTGGCCTAATTAAAGGACTGTGCTGCACTTAATACTAATATCCATGTTGGTATAGTAATGCCATTAAAGAAAAGAAAAAAAGAAACAAATCCCATGGATCTACCTGTGGTAGGAGGGGTAGATCTTCCATTGTATGGTAACATGCAGGGCAAAATGACTGCAGGTTCAGTCAAGCTGTACTATTAGGTGCATGTACTCTATTTTCACTAACTTATACCTGTCTGTTTAGAATACAGGTCTTCCAAGCAGCTGGTAGTTTACCAGGTGTGGACTTAAGTTGCTGGGCTTGCAATAGGAATTGTCAGCCCTCATAGTGCGGGTCTATGTGGAGCTTTAAGCAGTAAATGCCTCCACATTCTGTATTACAGTAACATTGGCTCATGTATATTACTTCCTGCTGCTGATGTATTTTTCCATTGTAAAACAAAGTTTTAGTGTGGATTAACCAGGTCTTTATTTTCTGTTAATTTAATAACAAGCATTACTGTAGTGTGATTGTGTATAGATATCCCTTAGCTGTCAGGTTTTTTACTTTGCGGGGAGGGGGGGAAGCAACAGTTCAGGAATATCCTGTACTCGGCGTGCAGGAGAGCAGATGACTAGTGCTGCTCTGGCATTAATCCCAGGAACCACTAGTAGTAGCGGGGCACCGCCAACCTAACATGAACACAGGTGCTTCATGACAAACCTTACTAGCATGTTCAGCTGCATCATGTTCTGGCACTGTATTTTGAATGACATTAATTTATTAAAAAAAGACTGAATCCAAATGAGTTTGGGTGTGCTTTCTGCTTGAAGTTGATACAGTTATGCCCCCTTACCCCTAAACAGTAGTATGTTATTTGTTGAAGGCAATTTCAAATAGTTAAGCTGTGGAAAACTTGGATATGTATATTTTAATTCGTTATGGTGGAAATTAGGTATGCAAGTCAATCTGAACGTTACATAGAACTTGAACAATGAAGGTGACAATGTCTGCATTTATATCAACTTGTTTTGATAGCTGAATTGCTTAGATAAGAGGGGAGAAGTGACTCAGGATCCTGCTGATGTTGCTTTCCTCTAATGCTGGACCTCCACTTATTGGCCAGTTGAAGGGAGTACAAATTAGAAGGGGGGTACTGTTTTGTAGTGCAGGTTGGAGAATCACCCACCTCAGGCACCAGTACTGGTTGGTAGCTCCAGCCTGACTGGCCTGCTTAATGTTGGAGATCATTCTCATATATGCCTGCTTTATCAAGCTGTACCACAACAGCATCAGGCTTTATGACACACCCAAATTCAAATGCAGGTGATCTAGAGCTACTGCTGGGTGTGTTCTGTTAGTAAGAACTTTTAACTTGAGTTTAAAAGCTTGTACATGGTTTCTTACAAAAACAAATGAGCTAAAACCCAAATGGTGCACTTCACTCACTGACTTCCTAAGTCACAGCTGCTTGATAGTACCTGGAAGAACTATCCTTAATTCTATACATCTGAAAATGTAAAATATAGAAGATCTACATGACTTCCTGTTACTCTGCATTCTATACTATTTAGAACAGTTTGCTGGTATAAGGCTATGTAGTAGTACCTTATGTGAAATTAATTGTAATTATACAGTACTTAAGGACAAGACTTGCCAAGTGTCTAAGAGGGCTCTAGTGACTTTGTTAAAGACATACTATTAGTTCACTTACACAACTAGCTGCTGCAGTCAGTATTTGACCCCAAAGGAAAACAGCTGGCAAATGCTAGTCTGAAGTCTGAATTCCTTTCATCAGTTGAGAAGGAAACTCTCCAGGCAAAGCATTGTCATGTGCCTGGAAATGGTCACTAGTGGTAAATTAGAGAAAAACTTCTGTGGGAACAAAGACAACAGCTGAAAAAATGCAGTTCTCATTTTATAAATAGAGCAAAGATGATTAAAGCCTTCAAAGACTTCTAAAATAGTATCTCACTACAAAGCTTCCACTTAATGCTAGCCCATTCAACCTGTACTTGACTTTGAAGTCCATTTACATGCAGGTTTTAATGACAGCTTCACATGTCCTCAAGCTTTGCTATGTTCGTAAGAAGTTTGTTTATTTTCTGGTAGAAATACTTTAAAGTCCTATGTAAAGTTCCCCCTACCTGAAGTAATAAAAATTGGATCTGGCTTCTGCTAATATTTTTACTGCATCCACTCATTTTTACAGTTTAACTACGTACCTTAATTGCAAGTTTAATTTTTGTTCTAGGGGGAATAGTCAAAATTAGGGCAGTCAATTGTGTCAAGGTTATGGAGAACAGAAGATGGGTAAGCTAACTTTTGGGAACGATGACTTGATAAAACTTTAAAGGTAATTAAAATGTTCTAAAGCACTACCTGGTACTTCCTATCATTTCTCCTTCAACTTCTCAATACTTCCGAAAAGCTGCACTAGCTCCTTCTGCATTGCAGTAGTGCTGAGCAACACCTATGGCTACAACTTAACACAGCAGGATAGTGCTGCTCCTTCTCTGCTTCCATGTAGGAACTTTAGCTTGGGCAGGCTCTGGAGCAGGCTTGCCCTTAACACCAAAGTTCTGTTCAGCTGCACTCCTGAGTTACTTACATCTCCCTCCCACTGCATTGACCATGAGGAACAATTAGGACAGCAGCGTTCTCACCCATCAAGCTTACATGGAGGATGAGTACTAGCAGACTGAATAATGGGTCACTACTGAGCTACAGAAACTCTGATGTGGAAGAAAGGACTAGGAGACGGGACAGGCACAAGGTGGGAGCAATAAAACATCTGCCTGTGCTTGTCTCCCCTCCTGCTCTGTATTAAGAGACAAGAGGGTCAGCTCTTGTGGTTTGGTTGGAGTCGTGAAACTAAATGTTTTCTTTGCTGCAGCAAAGGTGTCCAAGCGCTGTAGATAAATCATTGCTGAAGAACGACTGCTCACCTGAAGCATTAAGTGACTTAATACCCTAAAATGTTAAACTGTACTGAATACAGACATGTATTCCTTGGCACCTCTAATGCATCAATATGAGTAAAGATCCAGAAAACAGAACAAAAAAAAAGTGCTAAAAATATAGTGATATAATGTAGATCTTCTAGTCAATTCAAAATAAGTGCTAGATATCAATCTAAATCTTCATGCTGAAATTTTATTTAAGAAGCGCAAGAGGTATTGCTAGCTAATGCAATTAAGAGCATGTGTTCTTATCAGAGAAAAACTTGAAAGAGGATTTCCACTATTTAAGTAGACATACTTAGTTTTTGGGGCACAGCATTATGCAGTTCAAAACACATACATCCAAGAGCAGCACAGGTCTGTAACCACATCTGGTATTAAGACATTCACCTCAGCATTACTTTTTGACAGTTCCTGATATGCCTCCACTTTTCAAGTTCTCCACTGTGTTTCTGTGTACATTTTGTAGAGTCTCTGAATTCAGAGGTAAGAGAGCAACTGGGTTTGCTTCTTAGGTATTTTCCATTTTTTCAGTAGTATCAAGTGGTACTATCCCCACATGGTTCTTAAGAAAACAACTCTGTATCTGCCTTCACATTAGATAAGCGTTCTTCATTCAGTCTAAACATCCTTGATGTTCTTGATGTTCACCTCATCTAGATACCACTCCTACCTTCTCAGTGATCTAGAAGAAGAAAAGAGGATTGTGTAGGTGTTTGGACTTGATGATCCTTGTGGGTCCCTTCCAATTCAGGATATTCTATGATTCTGTAATTCTCTGCTACTACTGAGGAAAGTAGTAATTATGCTTTCATCAATATTAGTAAATTTAATAAATACAAAACAACAACAACAACAAAAATCTATCAAGTGTCTATAGTTAGGAAACTTTGAATCCTTACAGAAATAAAGCACTCAACAAGATAGCTTAATCCTGGCTGTGATAAGACTTGGAAGTCTGTCTGTGCAGATGTCACACGTGTGCGCTGTCTCTCCTTACTGGGAATAAAATGAGAGTAAGTTCACCACTTCACTGACACTAACAGAAGTGATCCATCTCCAAATGTATTGTATATGAACCTAAATAGTACTTCCAGAGTTTGATAAAGAACAGGGTCAAGAACACAAACATCACACAATTACAGCTCTGCACCTCCTTCTAATCTATCCTCCACTACAATATTAAAAAGTAAAAACAGAGTGAATGAATTCTTCATAAATCTTTAATTGCATTACTATAATGTAACGTTTCCACCTTTTATGAACACTCTTCATAATGCTCTTTCTAATAATAACTAAATAAAGTACAATTGCACTGCATGAACATGATGTGAGTTTATTTTTTGCTGTCTTTGAACAACTAGTTGCGTATGGTCAGATTTATTTATTAACAATTTTAGAGAATTACAACAGTTTTTCAGACATATGCTAACTCACACCTAAGTGTTCTTCAAGGCCATTAGTGTCCTCCTACTGAAACCAGTAATTTGCCACTGTGCCTAGCTAACAATGATTTGGTAGTTACGGTAGACGTTTTCAAGTTTTAAAACAAACCTCCGACGAATACCTGACAATTGCAGAGAGAAGAACATACAGCAATTAATTTACTCAGCATCCTGATTTTGACTAGATACTGCAATCCACATCAACTATGCATTATTTTGAAACTAAATCTAGTTCAAAATTTTACAGTCCTACCTAGTTCTTACTGGTGTGAGAGACATCTGTGAACTACTGAAGACTTTAACTCGATTCACAACGAGCAAACACAGAGGGGAATAAAACGTCACCCTAGATGATACTCTCACCCTAAATTTGCAAAAGCAACATCCATAATCAGTTTAAATAGAAGACAAGTTTCAAAAAGGCTGACAGTGTCTTACAAGCAACTATCAATATCAAAAACACATGCCTGCTAGTGTCTCCTAATGGGATTAACTTCTCAAATTAATACAGCTTTTTGAACAGACAGAGCTTTAAATAGGCTGGATGTATTTATTTTCAAGCAGCACAAGAAAAATCAAATACATTACTTGTATTTTCAATTATCAAGTAACAGTTTATATGTTTAAAACTGCATTCACACCTCCACTTTTACAATTAAATACAGCCATATTTGTTTCTCTGCTTAGTAGTAAGAAGCTTGTTTTGACAAAATACTAAATTTAATTACAAAGGTGCTTAAAACAGATGTACAAAGTCAAAAAAAATGCAATGTACTAGGAGAGTGATCTAAAACTGATTATTACATTGTTACATTTGAGGAAAAAGCTGTCAGATATGCACATGAATTAAGGTTATGACAGAAAAGCGATGAAAAATGCTGAACACTTCAGTCAAATGAAGTATTAGGTCAACGATACTTTATTTTGTGTTATTTTGGGGACTAGTAGCTGTGTATACTCAACAGGTAACTCCTCAAATGTTGGTACCTACAAAGAGCAGAGGTTGATGCTTTGACTCCAGAAAGCTGAGAAAAAAGGTGTTATTGTATTATTTGTAAATCAGTTCACACTGTCCATTAATGATCAGAATTATCTTTGCAACATACATTATGACTGAGCTGTAACAATGCCTTCAGAGTTTACTCACAAGAGGCGCTGTCACCAATTAATTTAGTACTTTGTATTTCTTGCTGTGCAGAAATGGATGTCTGAAATGAAACCTGACTGCTTCAATCCCTTTGAGTAAGTAATAATACTTGCATTGGAAATTTTAGAACGGGGGGAAGAAAATAACTTGCATTCATACTGGATTTATCTGAAGAGGTCACAACCATTAAATAAAGGACTACGTGGATTCAGATGAAACTCAGTAGCTGCTATCCCTCCTACAGACCAACAGCAAGTTTAAGCAAATGTCAAAGAGCAAGCATACACATTAATGAAGACAACTTATTACAATGATCATTTAATCTCTACCCACTGCATGAGTTTAAATCACTGTCCAACTTGCTAGCAGGAAGCCGATTCTTAAAATCTGAAAATTAATACAAGTTTCTTATTCCAACCTTGTGTTGAAACATAGAAGAAAGGAAAATACTTTTGATCAAGTTGCATGTTTGACTCCACAACAGAGACAGCTGGGACAGTGGGGAAAGAGATCTGTCATGTCTTGTTTTCTATCCATAGGAGAAAAACTGTGAAGCATTGTAGCACAGGCCCTACACAGAGCAGCAAGCAGCCATCAGCTCTGCAATGCAGAGGGCTCCTCATTCTGCCTTTCCTCAGATGAATCAAAAATTAAAACAAACAAACAAAAAAACACATGCAGTTTTCTAAAATCCCTGGCTCAGCAAGGGAGTTTGTGGGAGTGAGGGAAATGCAGAGAACTAACAAATCAGCTGTACAAATCTCGGGCAGAGGAGAATTCTACAGACCAGCTAAGGTGAAGAGGAGACAGAGGCAAAGCTATTAAAAAGGACATATGAAGGTCCTGTTTCTATAGCTTGTACATGTGTTAACTACTTGTGTGGCCCTACTGTGAGCTCCTAAGTTTAAATTAAGTTGCTGAAGTTAATTTTGTAGGCGCTTAAATCTTTCAGACCATATTCAGTCTTCACTACAACATGAAGCCTGACCACTTAAAACCCAGACAACAGGTAACACTAGTGATTTCATAACAGCAAGTTATTATTTTCTTATCTGCAAGCTGAATCAGAAAGCTCTAGAATCATCATGAATAACTGCATCCCTAGTCTTATCGCACCAGAGGTCTTCCTACAAGTATTTCTTAATCTTTAAAAAGATATAATTGACTATTACAGAGCTGTGGAATAGAACATAAAAGAATATCAGAAATTTTAGGAGATATACATACACACACAGACCAGAAGCAATATATAAGGTTCTATAGATAGGTTTTACTTGTACGTCAGAAGCAGTAGATTAAGTAGAGCTTTAGGTGTACTTTTTGCCCTTCTCAAATTAAGCTACTCAAACCAGCTGTGTACTTTCAGGTTTTCCATGGCTGTTCTATCTAGCTTGTCCTGGAAAAAATAATTAACACTTGAAAACAGATCTTGTCTTTCTGAATCACTAAAACTGAAATTTACATTGTTGGAGAGTAACTACGTGATGCATGTTTGACTCTTCTATTAGCTTTTCAAATGCACCTGAAGAAATCAGAACTTCTTAAACAAATTACATTAGAACCTTCTTATTTATCTCTATTTTATTTGAGGAATAGAAGAAATAACTTTGACTTGAAATCTTGGCCCCAGAAAAGAGAATTACAGAACACTAATAAATACTGATGAGGGAATAAACTAAGAGCCTTCCAATACGGGAAGGTTGGAATACTTGATGATGTAATGCATGAAATGTTAACAGCTATTGTGGGGATGTTAGAAGGCATAGACACATTCACGTTGCAAGAAACAGGAAATAATCTGTGTCAGGAGCACAAAATGTAGGATGTGGAGTATGTCTGCACACAGAAGACACCACGTGCACATACCATATGAAATACAGCATTATACCACATCTTTTCAAATAAATTGTTAAATTCTTTCATGCAAGGTTAAGAATGGAGTTGTTTCAGTTGCTCCCTCAATTCTGGTGTTACTTTCCTTATGAAAAAAGTAGTTATCCAAATAGAACATTCCCTGAGTAGACAAAGAAAAATCCGTATAGCTGATTTCTGTTTGGAAGAGTCTTCATAACCTTATTGGCAACAAAAAAATATGTAGAGTTTTTTACTGTGCTATTTTAAGTAATTTTAATACTTTGTATTCATATGCATGTAATTAGATTAATGGTGTAATTATATCCTAACAGACAGTTTTGTGAGGTCTTGCTCTATGGTTCAATCCCAATTTTGGCCAATTGTTTTCTAATACTTTTTTTGAAGAGATCTCTCCAACTGGAATCCTGTTCATATCCCAGGGTAAAACACAGCCAAAATATAAGCAAAGTTATGAAGGCCCACTGCATAACATCAAGAAAATACTGATTTTACAATTGTTGCACAGATTTGCAGACACAAAGAGAGCTAGAGACAGATACATTTGTATGGCTACAGATGAGAAAGGAAAAACATCGTTTAGTCAGCCACAGTCTTACTCTGCATCCGTCTGATTCCAGTTTGTAGGTGGAACCAAAAAAGTGCCACCTAGCTTTGAACCCTTTAAGGGCTTCTGCACCTATACTTTTTGCAGACATGTTCTCTAAACCAACCTGAAGATGAATCAGTAGTCATACTCTGCTTATTTATAAGAATTCAGGAACATTTGGCTACTTGGATTGAAAAATATAACCATTTTACATAAATATCTTCAACATCCAAGAAAATGTACAAATCTAAAGTCAAACGCATTTGGCTTGCAACAAGCCCTGTTTGCTAATATCTTTGTAAAGGCTCAGACTTAAAGAAAAGTAGTCATTTTAAACACAACCAACGTACAGCAAATGCCATCCCATCGTATGGAGACACTCACCATTCTATACTTCTAGTGAAACTGAATGATAACTTTCCACATCTGCTTGCAAGCAACATACACCTTGTTTTGGTCCTGGATAGTTAGTCTCCACTCATATGTTTGGAGAAGTCTTTTTACAGCTCAGAGAAACCATTGCACCTGAAACATTCAGCAGCACTGTGCAAAACCATCACCTAGTCGCCGAGGCTTTGGGTTGACTGTGTAAAAGTGGAAAACCATGATGACATGACTGATTTTGCACTTGTGAAGGCTCCTCCAACCGACTGACCTGTGTTATAAAACAAAAGAAAGGGTTCATAGTATAATGTTATCTTTACTAAGCTCCTAAGCTAAATAAATAAATAATTAAATGCACCAAACAACCAGTTCTCCAATTTGGAATTTAAAACCCATGCCCAAATTATATGTCAGAAAACATTCAAAGAACTTCAACACAGTAGCTCAGCAGAAATGGCCTCCATTGTCCTTTGCCCTGGACAGCTTGCTAGACCTACTAACTGAAAAGCTCTCCTTGCCAGAGAACTCAGCAAAGAAAGTAGCAAGACTCCAATGGAGTGAAAAAAAAAAATAAAAACAGGCTGAACAACTTTTGGCAAAGAGACTATAAAACAACTATAGCACTCTTATCTCTCCAACTGGTGAACTCATGTTTTCTTGCACTGGAAGATAACGTGATGAAGGTGCCCCTATTCAAGCGCAACAAATACTTTCCCAGAAAATTACAGTCTATTGCAAAATCTGCAGAAACTGGCACAAGTTCTTCCTAGGAGTTCAGTCAGCTCTGCATAGTTTCAAAGTGATATAAAAGTGAGAACAGCTCAATGGAGAAGATAGTGTTGTGGTCTAAACACTCCTACATTACACAAAAGCTTTTACCTGAACATCTCTCTTCCTATGTCCATCTCCAGCCCATGCTGGAGAAGGAATTAACACTATTTTTTTTTTTGCCTAGCTGCTTCTCTTTCCACTATTATGCAATATACAGGGCCCCAGTCAGCACCTTTCCCCCTCAAAATGTTGCTCTGTTTTGTATGTGTATTATCAACTACACTTGGCTTAAAATGAAATAAAACTGAGATATAGTATGCTTCTTTAAAAAATGAACTAGAATCATAACATCTTCTCAGTTGGAAGGGAGCCACAGGGATCATCAAGTCCAACTCCTGGCTCCACATAGGAACACCTCAAAATCAAACCCTACGTCTAAGCGTTGTCCAATTGCTTCTTGAACTCCAGCAGGCTTGCTGCCATGACCGCTTCCCTGGGGAGCCTGTTCCAGCAGTCAACCACCCTCGTAGTGAAGAAACTTTTTTTAACATCCAGGCTGAATTTCCCCTGTTGCAGTTGCATGTTGTTAGATCCAAGCTACTTCAAAATAAGTTTCTTACCTACGGCTTTTCCTGTTTGCATAACATTTCGGCTAGTGGAAACCATCACGTTTCCAATCTTCTTTCCACGTTCACTGTTTTGCACGGAGCTAAACAAGAGAGATACTGAAGAGTTAGTCAACTGACATTAATTCCAGGTGTACATACATGAAGTGTATAGTTAAATTATCTATACACACAAATCTATATAGCACTATCAAGCCCATAATTCCCGTGTAGGCTGCATACATCTTATCCAGTTAGGCAAGCTTCTCTGAGGAAAATGAGATACAGCAGGACATGAATCAAAATACCCAACATTTCATTTTTATAGAACATGCTAGTATCTTTCCTAACATTTACCAAAATACATATTTGTTCCACATTACAAAGCAGGATTTTCAGTAGTTTCGGAAAGTTCTAGCCCTAACTATTAGCATTAAACAAATGAGTGTTACTGAACTATTGTTATTCTTTTTTCCATATAGAGTTTACTTAGTATCTTGCCCTAACATTGAATTTTTGATAAAGTCTAGTTCACTCTCACACATTTGATTAAAAATGTGAAAAGAATAAAGACACTACCATCACTTGGAAAGGAGAGCACAAAAACAGTCAGTTCCATTGCATGAGTGCGATGACTTTAAAATAAAAGTTGCTTAAATTGTAACATTCAAGTCCACATTTCAGACTTTGCACACCCATTTATGTCAAACTTAGTAACAACACAGCACGACACATTCTTGTCCCTATTCATGACGTTTTTAATTAACTTGAATACTTTCAAAATCTTCAGTGTAAATGCAAAAAGCAGAAAGAACAAAGTACATCAAGAGCAAGCTTAGGCTCAATTTGCAAAATATATTATTTTAAAATATTTTTTATAACTAGAGAAATTAAGAACTACAGATCCTTTTACACTCACTTAAGACGACTCAATAGTAGAAGAGTCTATCCTTTCAAAAACAAAATTAGGGCAAGTCAAAGATTGTAGATGCTTCTATACCTTTCAGATCTTTCAGGTCTTTCTACAAGGACCAGTCATTAAAAGTAAGAGCTGCAATCAGCAGACACCTTATTGAAGGCAATTGTCTTGTTACAAATCTTGATTTGTTTGCAATTCTCAATTGTCATCACAGAAATTTCATCTTCCATTAGCCAGAAAAAGCAACAAGATTTGTTGGGCTGAAGTCTGAACCCTTTTTATTGTTCATGCTGTTGCTGTATGTTAGCATTTGGTTTAGGTCTCCTCACAGTACACTGAAAGTAAGACAGGTGCAGAATTAGCAGCATGTATGTACTGCTGATTTGCAGGTGTCTTACAGAACTAGTCTCTGATGTTTTGTGGTCAACACAGTTAAGTGAGAAAACTCGCTATCTGTCTTGCTTGGTGCACAAATAAGAGAGAGTTAACTGCAAGACTGAGGCTTTTGTTGGAGCCAAACTGCTACAGAAATAATAAGCACTACTGAGTTTTAGACAGCAAGAGCTAACACCACCTCAAAGTTCAGATTAATTTGGTGCAATAAGAGGTCGTGTAAAACTCATTTTAAACTTGTATCTTGAAAAAACTGAACCAGAGTCCGAACAGTCTCATATATGATGAACTTCTAAAAGGTTTGAGAAGAATGCTGTATTAAAAAGAAACCTAATTAAAAACAAAAACAAAACAAAACAAAAAAAACATTTTCTCCAAATCAGTGAACCTAAAGACAACATATAGAAAAATAAATGAAGGCTTAATAGCTTTAGTTTACAATTTAAAAATAAAAACACAGAAGACTTATAATTGCAATGCAAATATCAGACCTCTATTACATAAAGTCCAGCACAGAATAGTGTATCAGCACTGTTTCTCTCTATTTCAGATAAACTGTCCATCTTTAGATGTGACATTTTTGCAAAACCTTGAATACAGTTTCATGCACATGGCTGATTTAAATCATTATTTTTTTAGTTCATGATAGCAACAGTTGTGCAGTTATTAATATTAGACATTAAAACAAACAAACAAACAAAAAAAACATAAGCTACTATATACTTACTGTGACAATCTTAACTTAACATCTGATACAGAGTATTGTCCCTGGAATGGGTGGCTGGAAGAGGAGAAAAGAATGAGAAAAGCATTAAATACTTTTTCACGATTAACCCACATCACAAAAAATTCAATTCCTAATTATATTCCTCTTCATAGTTTACAATAAATAAAAATAAAAAAATCCCCTTATTGTAGGAACAGCACTGTATCACTTCATAGAAAGCTAGGTCATAGTGACTATTTGGTCTCAGGTTTCTTATGAACCAGCATGTAAGGTGCCTTCTATTTACATATCAGATATAAAGAACCTTCTCTTCACACTAAGGCAAAGACACCTTCCAAAACAAAACAAAAACCCGTAAGTAGACCAAAAGAGCTTTGCAAGTCTGAAGAACAACAGCCTTCTTCAGACAACAGCTGCTGCCAAAGCAAGAACAAAAGCTAGCAAAACTCCCTGCAGTACAGTACAAGCGTGTGCTAAACAAAACACATGCACAGCCGATAGTGTTAACAAGCCTGGCATCATCTAATCTTGGAACAGAAATGCACTTAAAACAACTCAAACTACAGCAGATGCAGCATAACTCAGCCAGCTCCCCTCCATCCCTGGATGTGGCTATTCCTTGTATACCTGGAAGCAACTAATGGAAAGGAGAAACATCTGAGGGCAATTCTGAGGAATAAAAAACTCTCTACTCAGGACAGCCATCAATTGACTTGAACAAGTTTCAGATCTGCCTCTGGATATAGTTTTCTTCATAAAATTGTATCCCAGAATTAGAGTAAGGTATTGAAGAACAGAAACCTCCAATGAAGAATATTTCTGTGCTCACAGAGTCTTTACTGCATGGGATCCTGAGTTCTCACCCTCTAGGTTTTATAATAGGAGCAAGAGGGGCACTAATCCTACAGAATGGTGTGTGCATAGCTGCTCTTAACTGGAGCATTCCATGTTAAATGCTAAAAATCAGTTCCTTACCTAGAATTTACTTCTGCAAGAGCTGGATGCTTATTGCTATTCCATACTCTGTAGTTGTGACTATTTTTCCAGGCTACTACAAATGGTGTTCCAAAGTCTGACAAAGTCTTCTCATTGTCTGAGAAATTAAAATAAAGACGTGAACTTGTAGCAAGCCATTTCAGATATATTGCAAGAAAAATGACTGCATTTTAAAGAAAAACTGAAATTTTCCAGACTGTCATCAAATCAAAGTCAAATGTTAGTACTAGGAACTTTAAAATAATAAAACACTTTTTGAAATGTCAAGTGTCCCAAATACAAAAAGCCAAAACAAAACAAAACACTTATATATAAGAAAAGCTTGGTTTTGTTTTTTCTTAATTCATTTGTAAAGTTCTAAGTGAAGAGCTCAACTGGAAAAAGAAAGTCACACAAACGTAGACCTCTTGACTTCTCTGGGAAAAGACAGGAAGGGCAGAGAAAGGCCATGCAGTAACTGAGAACAAAAACATCATTTACATTGATTTTGGTCAGATACACTAGGATTTGCTGTACTATGTTAATGCTCATTCAAATATAGTAAACTTCAAATCCACTCCAAAACCACAGTATGAGCTACTGTGGAATCAACTTATCATAACAACCCCTTTAAAATACAGAAGATTGTGGGCAATCATTTTAGAACCAGACAGTGAAGTAGTATGAATTTCATGAAAAGCCTGACATCTCATTATCAAACTATTAATCATCTTAAAATATTAATGTTGTCAGACAAAGAACTTTTCATCTTCAAGATTTTAAAATTGCATTTTTGATCTCATTGTTTCTCAGAAACACCACAGAACAGAAACTGAGATACTTTATTGGTGTGAAAGGAGAATAATCACGAAGAGGATGAAGTTAAGAGGGTTAGTGGTTGGAAAACTTCCACAAATAAGCCACTGATTCTTTTGGCTCCATTCATGCACGAAAGGTTGCAACACAGAGTATTCCCTCTGAGTTAAGGCAAAAAATGTTGAGCTCCAGAAAACACAAGCTGGTAAAACCCCTAGCTGACACTTAAGTGAATCCCTACTGAAGACCATAGCAGGAATGGAAAAGAGATGAGACACAGTAGTAAAACCTCCTCCAAACAGCCACTTAACTTTATGCCTCCTTGAATCCGATTAGTTCCCCAAACTGAACTTCAGGTCTCTACAAACTCTGTAGGACACCCAAGTTTGTAAAGGTCTCATCATATACAGGGTTTCAGGAACTTCTACTTATAATGAAAGCTTAATTAAATCAAGGAGAAACAGTTGGAGAAGAAACAGGTCTGTAAGGCTGTGAAGAATGAGTAATAAGCTTGTCAAGGAATAACAAAGACAGAAAAGGCCAACAACAACAACAAAAAAAGTAGCATAAAATGAAACTTTAGGCAGAGGGAGATCCAATGACAGGCCACACATGTAATGCAACAGAACAAATACTTTTTTACACCCACCCTCATCTCAATTCCTAGACAAGGTCTTGTCTAGGGTATCTGTTCTACCTGGTTGCAGCACAGCAGCAAGCAGTGCGTGAAGATAAGCACTGAACTGAGCCCTGATCCACTCATCTCCTCCTTCCCATCCAGTGCCATCAAGGAAAACATCATCTCTGTTCTCAGTTACATGCTTCACCAAGTAATCTGCAAATCTTAGGTCAGCAGTTGTAGGGTTCAGGATCTTACGGAGTTCTGGATCATGGATTTGTACATGAGCATCTTCTATCTGTATGAAATAATCCCAAGGGTAAAAATTTATCTAAATAAAACTGCTCAAACATATTACTACATATCGCTGCTGACAAGCAGCTACCTAAATCGGAATGCAAGTCTCAACAAATATCAAAAATAAAGAAATGACCAAAGAAATCCTGAGTGAAAAGTTCTCAGCGTCAGCTACTGCTCTGACGCAACCAGAACCTTATCATCAACCAGGCAGAGTTAAAAGCTGCTCATTTGAAAGGATATGGCAAGAGAAAATTGGTGTTCACATGTTTTCTTAGAGGTTCTTTTGGATTTTTTCTTCAATTTACAAAGTTCACTATCAATATGTAGCTATCTTAGGCTGATTATACAGTTCTATACACTTACTAGAACAGACACAGTGCTTTCTGAGATACTGTTTTTAACATGTCAATTATATCAAGAGGAAGTCATCATTTACATGACTTATTCTCCAAGTGTATGTTTCTCAGCTGAAAGCACTCATTTTTGAAGACCTTAATCCAAAGCCATGAAAAAGATGAAAAAGCCTGTGGCATGAAAAGTAAAATTACACCTTAATTATAGCTTAAAGTTCTGTCCTACCCCAAAAACTGATACAAACGGAATACGCTTCAGCATTTAAGAATTTATTTCATAGAGAAGTAATTCAAACTTTCAGTCATGAACCCAAAACTATACATTCAAAATGCAACCTCTTTTTCCCCTCCCTTCCAGTTCACAAAGTTCAAATGCAAAGATCATACTTCCACAATTGCATCGCTCAGGTGCTTTTGCTGACGGAACAGGATATTGGTGGCTCCCGCAACAAAGCCGCGGACTGTTACATCTGACAGGAGATGATGCTGCTGCAGTGCCATGTATGGCAAGCAAAGGTATCCCTAAAGCAACAGAGATATTTAGAGGATTAACATAAACCCCCTCTCCTTTAAAAAAATAGTCTATATTCAGAGTTTTGTCCCTAACAAAAGTTAGCACATTTCACCCAGAACGAACAACACTGGTTACTACAATTTCAGTTGCAGTTATCTGTTGTTTTGCTGTGTTTTATCTACAAAGCAAAGGAACCAAATTCTACATAAATTGGGAGTTCCAAGAGGTTGTGTTGCCTTCCAGTCTCAGAACTGAAATACAATGTGAATTGACAAGAATCCAGTGATTATAAGGTAACAGAATAAGTAATATGCATCAATAATGAGTTCTCAGGGCAGTTCAGAGACAGGAAGCCAGCAGAGATGAAGATGCATCTCTCCATTTGCACACCATGAGGTCTTTTGACATGCCTCAAGTCTACAGTGCAGGAGAGCTAGAAAAATACAGAACTGATATCCACATTTGGTTGAGGGACATTTCCAAGTTCTAGAGATAACAATCACTTTTTGATGAGCATATGCATGCTTTAAAAGAGAGTGGTATAGAAAGCAATGCACTGTGCTCCTCAAATACTCCATGCTTACATTAATCTAGTATCCCACACTCCAATAAAAAAAAAAAGAAAAACAGAAAACGCACAAAGAACACAACACATTTTGAAAGAAGTGTCATAAGGCTTTGAGGTAAGATATTCGAAGAGCACTGAGAAACAGCTGTAGTTGTTTTAATTTTAGTTTTAAATATAGGAACAGCATAACTCTAGGACTAATACTCAAGCCTAATTCCAGCTGTTCATTTGCATAAAGCACACCACAGCTTACTCACTAGCAGAAGCCCAGAAAAGCTAACGGCATACTGGAAAGAAACAAAGAGCACATGTACTTTATCACACAGTGCATAGTAATTGGAAACATATGGAAGAAAGGAGCACTATTCCCTTTTGTCATATTGAACACAGGGATGACTTTCCAGATGACAAGCGCTTATCGGCTAAAAGCAAAAACAGCCTGTGTCAAAGGAACAACAGTGCTTTGAGATGGAATCACCAACCTAAAATAGAAAAATTTTCAGAAAAATACAGCTTAAGCTGGTAAAGGAAGGTCTAATTGTTGTATACATAAGTAGCAAAGTATTGGAAATCTCACTATTTTAAAGATCAAATGTCAGTTCCCCAAACTCCAATTCTCTGTAAATATAACAGTGTTTCTTTCTGTGTCCTTTTGAATTTATTTTTTATTTTTATTTATTTTTTAATTGAAATGAGTTTTAGTTCTTACAGAACTGCTACTAAACTTATTAGTCTTTACATGGCATGGCATAAAACAACCCAGAGATCAGAGCTCCAAAAGAGATTCAAGCTTTCCAGTAAGCGGTTAAACTATAACTTAAAATCATATTTTTCTAGTAATTTTGAGATGTAGAGCCATTTCTGTTTAATTACACTGAATGAAGTCAGATGAAAAGTGCCTCTGTGAAACAGAAGGTAAGCACATAGAAACCGCCCACTTCTTTAAGGTCATTTACTTTCCCCTTTTATGAGCTTAGTAGCAAATTAAGTTTGCACACTTAGGCCTCCTTATCAGTTATTTGAATCTTGCTTTCAATCTCGTTCTTCAACAGACCTAAACTAAATACAAATTACAGGCTATTCTTTTGATTAGACAGACCATAAAGACAAACACCAGACGGTACATCTGTGCTGAAAAAGTATTTCTAACAGTGACAGGGAAGATGACATTTGAGCTGCTCACTCGGACCCATTTAGTGTACTCTTTCAATGAAAGGTATTCCAAGAAGTTTAAATATCATCGTCAAATACAACATTCTGCAAGAAAACACAAGCATCTACAAAGGAAGAAACGCCACTTTGAACCTCATAACCTTCAGGAAATAGATCTGAATCTTCTGCTTTCTGGGCAAGTGCTCACCTAAAGGGTTATTACATTAAAAAACAACAACAACAACAACACAAACAAACAACAAAAATGTATCGTATCACTTCTTTCACTGACAAAACTATCTTTAAAAGAGAGGCATTTTCTCCATTTTATACAGAGAACAAGCTCTGGTAGATGTATGGCTTCTTATCGAACTTGTTATTGGACTAAGGTATGTAAATACTTAAGTACTCTGATCTTGACCCTAAGTACTCTGATCTTGACCCATACAGATTAGATCAACAACTCTTCAGAGTAAAAGAAAACAGTGGTTACTGATAGATACCGTTCATTAACCATGCTGGGTCTAGAGGTTACCATCACGCAGAACTGCAAACAGTACAGAAATGTATGTATGAAAGGGAAATGTATGTGTGTGTGAACACCCCTCAGACACACAAGAGCTCTTTCCATCTGCCTATGAATACACAGTCACTTGTCAGAGACTTACTTACGTGTTTTGTAGTACCCTACTGTCCATTTGAAGCTGGGTAACCAAAATTATTAGCCACTTCTAAAAACAGAAGTCTTTATGAGTTACGTGGTATTATAAACAACCTGTTTACCTTTGTAAAAATAGCCAATGGCATACCATACTGGTCCTCTTCCAACCCAGATACGAGTCCTGGAACAAGCACTGCATGTCCTGTATTTGCCTGGGGCTGCACAGTGATTGGAAGGATTTCTGAATTCCTGCATTCACTTGGAAGATTTTCAGCCTGTTCTGATGCTGCATTTTCACGTACTCCTTCTTTCATATTAGATTCCTCTAAAATGCTGGGATCTAAGGTTTCCCATTCACTTTCAGAGGACTCTGGAGAAGTGCGGGAAGGAACTTTCAAGTGCTGCACAGTACCATTGGAGGACTGAGCCCTATTGCAAGTCTTCTCTGACTGGGAGAAAGGCACATTTGCGTTTTGACCTCCCAGTGAATGGTTTCCTGCCATCTTTCTGCCTCCCTTCTCCATTCCCAAGTTTGTATTTGAAGTATCAGCAGCAGACACAGAGTCATCTAACCGTGGTGTAATTTCTTGCAAGACAGCATCCTCGGATATGCTCTTTCTTGGTCTATACTGTGAGCAGTCAGTAAGACCGTGTTCAATCATACCTGGAAAGTGACAGGACCCATGGAAATTAGCATCTCAATATAAACTTAAATAATTTTTGTTAAAGAAAATGAAGAAAGTGCCCTTGTGTGCACAGTAGAAATAATGTATTTTACAACAGTACTCGAAAAAACAACCAACCAACCTCTCTCCCCAAAAGAAGCAACCCCAACTTTTTGCTTTGAGGACACTGGTTACAAGTTAAGAATTAGTAAGGTTAAGGGTTTGTCTGTTTTGTTTTCAGAAGCACATGCAGAAGGAATTTTTGATTTTTAAGGAACTTGCAGGAACGTAGAACTAATTCAGAGTCCCATTTATGTTACCCACAGGCAGTACAGAAGATCCACTGGCTCTAATAGGTAACTCTTAGCATTACTCAGGCTCTAATAGGTAACTCATAGGTAACTCATGCTGTAGCGAGGCGGCAGTTGGTCTATTCTCCCATGTGCCTGGTGACAGGACAAGGGGGAGTGGTATAAAATTGTGCCAGGGGAGGTTTAGGCTGGCTATTAGGAAGAACTTCTTTACTGAACGAGTTGTTAGTCACTGGAATAGGCTGCCCAGGGAAGTGGCTGAGTCACCATCCCTGGAGGTCTTTAAAAGATGTTTAGATGTAGAGCTTAGGGATATGGTTTAGTGGAAGACTTGTTAGTGTTAGGTCAGAGGTCTGTCTCAGTGATCTTGGAGGTCTCTTCCAACCTAGACGATTCTGTGAATTCTATGATTCATAGAGTGTAAATGTTAGGATATATGCCCACACTATGTGCACACACATACAAGTTAAGACATTTTTTAGTCAATATATCAATGTAACTATTGTTGCATAAGTTGTTTCCCACATGAAACAGTACAAGCAACTTTTTAATATGGTTTCTGGTGGTAATTGAGAAGTCCAAATTTATCTTCTTACCAGGAAACAGTGACAAGACCGTCATCAGAGCTCCCACTAATCTATTTACTGGAGAAATATAAAACAGCACCTGGGAAGGAAAGAAGAAGGAAAAAGCGGGAGAAGAGTAAAAGAGAGGAGAAGGGAGGAAAAAAAAGTTAGACTTAAATATGACAAAGAACACCTGCAAACTGGTCAATGAATTTATTTATTTTTAAAATTATTAATTTATTTTAAAATTTATTTTGCTCACCCACAAAAGCTCTTACAACTGTTCAAATTAAGTATTTAAATATGTATCGTATGTATTTATATATTACAAAATACATGTTATATATATATGTGCCTGAATGCATAATATATATCATTAGTCATTCTGTCAAGATTTTTTTCGACTGAATGCTTTTTTGGATCCAGCATGCTGATTGGATCAATTTTAGAAAAAAAAAAAATCTCACTAAACAACTGACAAGAAGTTATTCCCAGCACTCTGCATCAGTTGTTGTTAATTTGTAGTACATAAAAGTGTTTCTGTTATAAATCAAAGAGACCAAATAATCTCCATTCCAGAATTCTGACAAAAATCTACACAGGAAAAAAAAAAATCCCTTCTAAGAAAATATATTAAAGATACGCAGATAAGCAAAAAGCAGGATAAACACAGCATGCATTATTAGAGATATTTTCCTATGATAAAAAAATGAGTTTATGGAAACAGAACATGATTGTTTTTCCATGTTATGCCTTAAGTGCTTTACTGAAGGTAGTATCAATCTCCTTAATTAAATTACAGAGACTGGGAATAGTAAATTAGTTAAGAATTCAAATGGGGGATGTAAAAGGCTAGCAGTGAAAGAAGAAACACAAGGCTGACTGAATGTTACTACTGAAGTTCCTCCAAGACAGACCTCCAGAGGAAGGGAGGAATAAAAAAAAAAAAAAAAAAGGAAGAATAAGGAAACGGGTCTTGTTTAATAATGACATTTTTACACCTTCACTGAAAAAGGAGAAGCATTAGAAGGAATCAACAATGCAAAGGAATACAGGATGATCATAGACAACTTCATGACTTGCAGGCCAGTTTTATAGGTGCATAATGAAATTAAAAGTGCAAGTTTGTGGACCTAGCATTAATAAGACTTCTGCTGCAAGCTCAGAAGTCACTTCTAAGTGACTGATGATTAACTTAAGATCCACTTGCACATCTACGAATTACTGATTTGATGGAACAATTTAAAAGACCTATGCAGTCCTAAACACATACCAAATGGTGTTAATGGTACCTCAGCTGGAAATAGATTGTGTATTACCCTGTACAACCATTCCTCTCCACCCTTCATGTTCAAGATAGGTGAACTCAAATTCCAAAAACCACAGAAAAAAGCATGATGCGAAGAACAAGCAAATCATCTGAGGAAATAATTTCTGCTGATACCAGTAGGAGCGAAGTCTAACTTCTTTTAAGATGCTGGTCAGTACGAAAAATTCGGGTACGCAATAGCAGGGAACAGGACCCCCACAATATCTCTTCCAGTTTTAGATTCTCACATACCATGTATTCCTAGTTATTTCTGCAGGCTTAAAAGTAAGTTTTGCTAATTCTATAAAGAAGTTTGTTTTCAAGCAATCTATTCAAAATTTAGCTTTTAGTTCAGGTGGACTGCTTACTTAAGCCAAGCACTTTTGTGTATTTGTTCCACCAAGTAGTCTCTCTGCCATCTTCCCATCTGCATGGGTACACGCTTCCTCACTCCTCCTACATTATATGGCCTACAACATTTACATCAGCAAACTGTGTGGTCCTGGCAGCAGAAAAATAAAATGATCACCATCTGGAAGTAGTCTTCCAGCCTAATAACAGCTGAGAGGTGAAAAAAAAAATCCCTTCAGTCTGTGGCAAAGCATCAACCAAATTGCTAGGGATTAAAGAAAATCAGTCTGTGGCAGTGAGGCATTTTTCAGCTCAAGAAAAATTGGCATTACTTGATTACTTGTGGCTTTTTGCATATTATATTTAAGGTCTTTGAACATACAGATTTCCACAGTTATTCTTGAACCTTAATATCTGCCAGAAAACAGACAGCACCAGAAAACCCAAACTCTTGCTTTTGAACTTGGAAGTGTCGTCTTGCTGTTGGAGCTTAGGGAGGAAAGGAATAAAACAACCCCCACAAAAATCTCACAGGTTTATTCAATAAGTATCCACTTATTTTCAGAACGATTTAATGTTTGAGTCACATGAACATGCTTGGGAGAGCCTCTCTTCTCTGCTCTTTCTGTGCATTTATGACTTGCTGTTTAAGCTTCAGAAAATAGCTCAGTAGAACTGATTTTCAAATCAGAAAATTGTAGCTCAGTATTTTGTTTGTGTGTGCCCAAGTTCTGAACTGTCACGATGAAATGACAGCTTAAGCTTTTAAACAGATCAATAGAGGAGCTGGGTTTCTTCAGTGGGTTCACTGAAAATAAAGTGAAATTTGGAGAACTGAAAGTAAAATTTAAAGAACAAGACAAAAAGAAAAAAAGTCTGCATAAATATAAATATGTCTGGGAGTTGATACATGTTCCTATCACTGAAAGTTCTTCTGTTAATACCCCAAGATAAGAAAATAAATGTGTGTACTATTTCAGATCTGCTTGTACATTTTGTAGATTCCACTTAACTTGTTAAAGTGGCATTGTTTCTGAGGCAGCAAGATACCCCAAAGAAAACACTGAGAGCAGAATTCAACAGTTTATAGCAATATATGCTCTGACTTTACTCAGCTTGACTTGACAGTAATGACTCCTCACATCGTCTCCTCCAGCTGTCCGTGCAATTCAGGTTTGAAAGACATTCCTTGCACTAGCTTCTTTTGGTATGCCTATTTAAAGTCCAAATTAAATATTCTATTTAGCAAAATCTGTAAAGCTGTGTGCACCTTTTTAGGTCTCAACATTTCCATCTGCTCCTTCACATAAATACCTATTTACACTGTGTTTCCCTTCTTATTTTTTATAATACATTAACTTACTCTGCTCACATTTAATATTTTACTTCACAGCTATTAGTAGAGTATGGATATAACAGTAGCAGAGACAAATTTATACATCAACACACAACAGTTACTTTGAACATATTTTCCTAATTTACTCATGTATGCAAAATTGCTGATACAATTCCAGATACTTTATTTTTCACCGGTACGTTCCACATATCTTCATATAAAAGATATTCAACTACATTTGCATTTCAACTATCTGCTTCAGATTAAAATGATACCTTTTTCTCTAGAAGAATCAATTTAAAAAGGATCAAGACCTGAAAAAAAAAAAAAAAAAAAAAGAGGGTGTACCATTTACCAAAATGACTGTGCAAGTTTAATCCTATTCAAAATTTCATGTTACTCACTTCCTAACTGTCAAATTATCAGATACATCTGACCAGTCAATGGGTGTTGGAACACTGTTTTTCTCCACCTGAGCACTCTAAAATGGCATTTGAGAAGCGCAAATGAAAGACTGCGCAAACAGGAATTGTAATTTGACTCACATAAGGTTTATAAATAAAGGACATACTGTATCATTCCAGAATTTTAAAGCGCAGTAAATCGCATGAACACAGAAGAGTTACTTCACAGAATCACGGCAATTAATTGAGCCAAATACCAAGAACAGCATTCACCTTACCTAATTTTAGACGTCTACAGACAAGACATCTAGATCAGAGGTGGCTGTCTAGGCTTTTTATACCCAAAGGAAAAAAAAAAGACACTTTTGGGGCATGACTGGAAGACATCTGAAGAGAAACAAGAATCTACTAAGAATGCACCAATAAACCACTAAATCCAGAATCTCATGTTTGTTTCCTTGATGCTTCTCAGTTAAAGATTTTAAATGCTATTTGTAACTTAGCTACAGTATACAAACTCCATTTCAAAAGTCATTAACAAAAAAGAAGTATTCAATTACTTTCAGGTTGTATGGTGCCAGGAGCTGCAAAAATTACATAGTAACAGAAAAAATGCTCCAAGTGTCTGCAATGGTTTTAGCAGTATTCTTCCATCACATTCATTTGACAAGGAACAGAAAATAGAAACAAGACCATAATTGAGATACCACTTTGGGACAGAACTAAAGAAGTGTAACAGAAACCTAAAACTCTCCAGGAAATACAGAAGACAGACAAAACTTCTCAGTCTGGAACTTACTTTTACTGAATGTCTGTAGGTGGAAGGGGAAGGAAAATCAGGAGGCTGTAAGCAGAAATACTTAGGGAACAATCTTCTTACTTCTAGCTCAGGTATGTCTAGACATGTTTACTTTTCATTCCCTCACAAAGCATTTTACTCTCAAAGTACGTGCTGTATTTTACAAATCTAGTAGAGAAGGCCTACCTTGTGTCTAAAATGAAGAACAAGATCCCGAGGAGACAGACCTGGGATACCAAAGAGACAGCAATTATTCCAGTTCAGTGGCTAGTAAAGATATTAACGTTACTTTTTGTCACCTTTTTTGGGGGGGAGAGGATACACTCATTATGCATTCTCCATGAATGTCAGAACTCATATGAACTCTACATGAATAGCAGAACTCATACTACATTCTCTCTTTTGTACAGGAGCAGTAACAAAATGAACAGTCACAATGAGTTACTACTGTTGGCTGCAATGCAGTGTTACACAAAAACTGAAGTAAATCCTACATTGTACATTCAGAAAACACAGATAAGAGTCAGAATCAAATGGAAGATTTCCCAAATAACAGGTAGACAAAACATCAAGTACTCCAAAACATCATCTAAAAAAATTAAGTACTGTTTCTCAAAAGCAGATGAGCAGTCACTTGTCAGACTGTCAGGACAAGACACAACTCACAACTAACGTCCATTATGAAAGCAGAACTGCCTTTATTTTACATTTATTTAAATCCATTAATAAAGAAAAGCATAACAGAATACTGTGCAGGCACACTGACCTTTGTGCTTAATCTGTTAATGCACATAAGCAAATTAGCTCGGGAATGGAATATGTTGATTAGGGTAACATTATCTCTGCTACTTGTACAGGAAAACCACTTACCAAGATAAACTTGTGACCCTTCTAGTGAAGTCCCTCCCAAGGAACTATTCATATGATCATAAAGTTCCTGGAAAAGTGAAACAGAAGCCAAACAAACAAACAAACAAAAAAAAATTGAAGTTACTGGTCATTCTGGCACAAAATCCAGAATAAATTTTTAAAAAATCTCATTCAAGGATTTTGATGTTTTATTCCAGAAAGAACATCAAGTACTATTAATGGAGTCTATGGAGATACAGGCTGACTATGCTTGTTCTTGTATTTCAATACAAATCAGAAAGTTGAGGGTCATGTAGTTACTGTAATTTATTACAGGAGCTGAATAACCTATGAGAACGGAATATCTGAGCAAACCACTAGTTCAAAACTCTGAAGTCTTTAGCCATATACTGAAGGCCTTGCTCTATATGGGCATCACTTAAAAGTTACCTTTAGAATTGAAATTTGCGAGAAGTCTTTCTCCTCAAAATACGCATGGGTAATGAGCTGCAGCTTTGCCTGAAGTAACCCATACAAAGGCTTGAAAGAAAAACAAACAAAAGCAATTGAAAAAAAAATGCAGTCCACTTGTTTAGAACTTTTCTCCCATTCGCATCCTGCAATATAGTCAACTAACTACTACACACAGTTCACGGGGGCGGAGGGGGGAATGGAAAGATCCAACTCCTTAGTTACTACCTTGCAACATCTTTTTCCTGTGCTCATTTCAAATAACTATTTTCTTTCCATTTGCACATACTATGCCATCACTGAGCATATTTCTGGAAGAGTACTTTCCTGCTTTATATATTGCTCATTTATATATTGCTCATGCAGCTGTAATAGTAGCTTTTTCTTCAGCTCTAAGTGCAGAAAGAACTTTTATTCTCTGCCTGGAGAGCGGTAACTTTTGCTAAGTAGAAGTACAAGGTGGCCCCTCAAAACAAAAGCATACCTGTGACTATCTTCCACAGTTGTTAATAGCCACCCCCTTCAGTTATAACAATGATCTAACCCTGAAATCATATATATAAATATACGTATGAAAGGAAGAATTAGTAGCACTTAAGAATCAGCAGAAGTGCAAATAGATATCCCAGACCCTGACAACAGGCAGCCGCTTTTACAGTTTCTCTTACAAGGAGGTACCAATTCAAGGCAGCTCATTCAAATGCCAAAGCCTTCTGATTAAATTTTACTTCACCATTTTGTTATCCTCTGCAATGATTTAAAAAAAAAATTATGTTTAGAGCTGGAAGTTCCAAACAAGAATATGGGAACCGAATGATTTTACTATGGTATTTAGAAGTGTTTTGAGAGTTAAGCAAACATTCTTACCAGCTGACTGAGAACACAAACGCTTTTCTGCACTGTTTCTCGGGTGATGTCTGCTTGCCGTACTTTTAATGCCTAAGAAATAGAAGTATTACAGTATTATTACCCCACACAACTTCACGAACAACTCTTTCACAGGTCTAGTTGCCGTATAGTCCCTTTTTTAAACAAAATCCTAAAACTGACTGCCTTCAGTGCTGGAATATCCTAATGATGTAACAGTGTCTTTACCTAATACAAATGGTCAAAGCACTGACTTGTCAGAGCTGTGATCTCATCCCACTGTGCACAGCACAGATGCAAACACAGCTGTGATGACGGGCAGAGGACTGCTTAAAAGACACTAAATAAACAGCCCAGCAGCAGCCCTGGAAAAGGCAATGGCATTTAAAACTCAAGATTACTTAACAGAAAAGAAGAAGCCACAACACACCACTCACTCTTCTCTAATATTATCAGTGAAAATGGATCAGGCTGAAAAGTCTGTCAGTCAGGCCTGAAAGCAGTTTGCTTTACACTCAATAATTTTCTTTGGGCCATTCATAAAATAAAAGAGGTAGAACAAACTCCATTCTCAGCCAGACCAAATGGTCCTACTACTCAACAGCACAACTATAAAGGGTGAGGGCAGAAATACAGCCAAGTGTTTCACTCAATTGCACAAAACAGCAAGTGTGCGGACTGCAGCCCACACATCAAAAAGCCAGGTGGAAAGAGAGCTGGAGTTGCTATATGAAATACACATTGTTCTATATCCTTCTTGTTCCAAAGAGTTCAATTTAAACATCTAATTTATCTAAATTGGTTAGCAAACAGTATGAACTGGAATCAAGAACACAAAAAAGCCAAGTTAAAATAATTGTATAGTTAAATAGAGCAAGATTTCAATCAGAATACAGTGAGGACTGGCTGTAAAGATAGAGAATGAACTAAAATCAACGTGGATTGTGGTCAAAAGAAACAGAACTAAAGTCTGCATGTGGAAAATGTCTCCTATAGCATAAAGAGAAACTTCAAACGTAATCAAGGTGCACTTGAGACAAAGAGTACAAAATTTGCATCTTCTGAATGCAAGACTCATGCAGAGCTCAAAGCCACACAACATTCCAAGTTCTTGGCATTTCACTGCAAAAGGAGTGCTTTTGTTGTTGTTTTAAAGTAATCTGTAGTAACACAATTGTAATTACATAGGTGATACTACTGCTGCTACTTTTGAAAATGTGGGTACACTCCAGTAGATCAAACATCTTTCCTTAAAGTGTGATCAGATATACACTGTAGCTCTCTTACCAGCTTTTCCAGCTTCCTGCTAAAAGTTCAGTATCACTAAGCAGCTACATAGCTGCATAAAATGAATGGCAAGATTCTGGTCCAGTCTGCAAGCATGCTTTTGGCAAAGGAGACAGGTGAAGAGAAGCATCACTACATTTGCATGGCCAGAACCTAATAAATACTCCAAAATTCTTCGCAGTCATACAGTGGAAAAATTTAAATTGCTTCCACCCAAGAGTCCTACTTCCTGGCAACTGGTCTTGGCAGCCTGACAGACTGTCAGCTTCATTTTGCTACTTGGGACCAATGCCTGGTTCTCTCAAGAACCAAAACATATTTGTCAATTGTCTTGGACATTTCAAAAGATCACAATATATACCTGCTGACGTAAGGGAAATAAATAGTTCTCAAGTTCTGTAGCTACCTGCTGAGTAAGTTTTCACAGATAGTTTTTAAAGTAAGCTGATCATGTCGTTTGAATCTTGGTGTTAATGAGAGCCACTGAATTGCAGAATCATTAGTTCGCGTCTATCAGTTCAGTAATATTATTCACAGATTAGAAAGTTACCTTTGCTTCAATCTGCCTATAGCAAGAGACACCATATACTGTAGTTCGATCCCCACATCTTGGTGGCAAATGGAAAAACACGGTATCTATGGAAAAAAAAAAAAAAAAAAAAGAAAGTTTCATAAGACACTAACAAGTGCTCATTATCTTTGTTCTCAGCATCGCTGATTTATAAAAGGGTTATTGCTGAATATACTGGCGCATGCATTTTCTGAGATTTGGAAAAAAAAAGGAAAAAGTCACCTATAAAGCTATGCCTACCTACACCCAAATTAGTGCCAATAATGGATGTTATGGTCCAGATGTGCCAATATGGGGGGGATTCTTTTGATATGACTTCCTCTGCTTTCAAAAGCCTCTCGAAGCTGGAGGATTAGAAAGCTAACTACATCAAGTTGAAAAAAAAATATTAAAAGTAACATTAAAGGGTCTGTTATTTTGCTATTTTAAGTGATTTCCTTGTTTGCTGCTGTGCAGAAAAAATATGAAAACAACAAGCAAATAAGTGTCAAAGTGATAAACTCACTGCTGTCAAATATACAAATAAATGCAAAAATAAACAAAAAATGCAATAAAACCGAAAAAATGAAAAAACAAAAAACACCTGCGGTGACCTTGCTGGTAAGTACACAGTGGAAAAAAAAAAAAAAAAGTTTTATCTTTCTATTCTGCTGACAAATACACTGAAGGTCCTATGTTTTATATTTGTTGGTTTTCAAAATATGCCTTGCTACAGACACTGAATGGCTTGTAGGTCCTTCTAAGAATCACTGAATGTTAGCGGAAATAAGAAAATAAATTCAGAGTAGATACATTAGAAAGCTGAATTTTAGAATTTCCATCTTCCCTTCGCTCAAAACTGGATTAGGTTTTACTCAAGAACTAATTCCTGACTCAAGTAGCTTCTTTAAGGAAAGCTGGTAGCCTGGTTTTGTGTTAGGACTACACACAACTGATATGTAACCTTTAAACTGAAATTCTGAGGTCTGATTTCTTGATGCAGAACATACAATTTTATGTTTCTTCAGAATTTAAAGTGAAAAATCAATCCTATTTATCAATTGTTTTGCCTAAACAAGTAGTGCAAGAAATTTAATAGCAAAAAGAATAGTTGATGAACTGTTCAGATATTTGGAGTTTTATTTGCCTGCAGTAGAAGCAGGTAGGAGGCCTTAGCACATGCAACTTCCTCTCAAATTTCTTACCTTCCTGGTAGTTGTGAGCGCCATCTGGCAAGGCAAGAAATGGCAAATATTTCCATTCCTCTGGTAAGCTATGGCTGTCGTGCCCTTCTCCAGGCATTAGAGGAGGGTAGGAGAATTCAACCTAAAGAAACAAACCAACCAAAATAAGAAGCAAATAGAGAACAGATTATTGTTACCACACAAGCAAGCCTCTGTAATTCAGCCTGGCATTTTTTCTCTTTTGCAATGGCATGAAACAATTTTTCTTCCTACTAGCATTCCTCCTCTCTTCCTTCCAAGCACCCTTGGACTGACTCATGTGCAGTCTAACTGACAGGCCTGGGGCAGATTTGGCTGCCACAGCTCTCTACCCAGCCCAGTTCCTTTTCCTCACAAGAAATACAAAGCCAATGTTCAAGTAGAAGACATCATCCCAGCAGCTGCCTACCTTCTCCCCTCTGCACACAGCCAGCAGCTCACGGCTGCACTTGCGGTACCACCAGAGGTCATTTCTGGGGTGCACACATCCCGAGATCAGATCTGGCTTCTCACCACCCCAAGTGCTCATGGCTAGGCAATGCTCGAGAACATGAAAGCCTGTGTTTTACTCTAGTGGATACTGAATTAACCTCAGAAACTATACTGACAGCAAAACACTGCTTTTAAATATTTTTATGCCCTTGATTGTAATCATGCAGCAAGTTCTATGCATTTATTACAAGTACCTCTTTTTTCTTTCCAAAAACTCCTGACTTTCAATTTCACCTTTCATTTGTCTACCTTTTACCTCTTTTTCTCAATAATTCTGTGCCTTACACTACAACATTTGTCTGCCACAGATCCTGAAAATCAGCACCTTCAGTTATCATCCTTTCATTTTCTTTCCCTATGGGTAAGCTTCTGGGTTTCCAGCCACTTTCAACAAGTCTTTCTTTCCAGACATACATTTCTTAAATCACTAAACACAAACTGAAGCACAAATTTATTGTCGGAAGAAACCGCTGAAGGATACAACTCCTCTTGGAAGACATTTGGCTAAAAAATGGTCAGCTCTAGAATGCATAAATGGAAATTTGTAACTCATGGGAAATAAAAAGCATGGCAAGACAAGCACACAAAATCTTAACATTGGATGATTGGATGATTTTTTTTTTTAATGATTTTTGAATATTGTATAGGATGCAGGTACTGAAGAAATGGGAAACAAATCAAGAAAAGTGACATCTTTCACCTTACCACACGGTGTCACTCTCTCTACAATTGTTGCCAACTGGCTCCTGTGTTCTTTTGACAGCATGAATTTAGCTGAAAACCCACTTTCTCCCCTTTGTTCTAGCTCGCAGTATGTTGTCAGCATCTCAGGTGCTATCAGATACTCCCAGCAGCAGGATTTCTGCAGGCTCTGACAGTTTCAAACTCAACAAAGTGAAGAGGCATTAATGAGACCAGCGATAACCTTGTTTTACATCAGTCTGCTTCTTCTGCATTTTAACGCAGACATTTCTGTATTAACGTGGGTGTAGGTGAGAGAGGATCACAAGACTCAGACAAAGCATAATTAAGATCACTTAAGTGTCTTAAATTGTCTATTTTATACAGAGATGTTATGATAGATCTGGCTTATATGATGTACTATTCTGCCCCGTCCCCAAAAGGACCCACATAGGGAGCACCCTCCTTCCTAAGGAGGGATCCCATTTGTGTAGTTTAAACAGCTTGCAGAAGCACTGTCTCTTGCTGCAGGGGCTGAGAGGGTGCAAGAAACAGAGGCAGACAGCTGTAAGAAAAAGGACAATCCAACAGCAAAGATGGTATCCAGTCCCCTGGAGAACTTCTTTCTACCAGCTTCAGAGTTCCCAGGGGTTTCATCTTAAAGCTGTTAAGTCAAACTTTTTTGCATGAAGTCACTGCAGGTGGGATTCATGTCATCTAACTACATATCAAAAAGCAAGAACTCCGACACAGCTTTCCTAAGCACTCCACACAAAGAAAACAGACACCTGCATAGGGTGATTCATCTGATCTGTTTCTTTCCATCATCTCCAAAGAGAGATGGCTCAGACTTAGAAGTCTAACTTGCAGATGACTGAATTAATGCAGATGAAAATCACCCTAACTGTTCCTTATCATCTAGACATCCTGCCTGACTTCTACGGCTCAATTTACAGAATGGCATCAGCTCAGGTTAGGATTTTTTTATTTTATTTTTTTATTTTTTGCATTAAAATCACACAATTCAGTTCTATCACTTCTGAATTTTTGAGCAACTGAAACCTCACTAAAATTCTTTCTCAGCCTGTGCCTGTAAACTGCTTGGTACAGAATTTGTAGCTAAAGCGACTACACAAAAAAAAAACAAAAGTTATTTTTCCTCATATCTCCCACTTTAAACCTAAGAACAACCATGATGGGGGTGGGACAGGACCACAGAAGGGACCTTTCACACAGTTCTTTCCACCCTTCACAGAATCAAGACAGATAAGCTCATTTTTCATTTAATTGAAACAACAGAACTCTGCCTAAATCTACCTACAGGTATATGCATAAACACACACTTGATTTCCCTGGTTGGCATCAATACATAGATGCATTACGAGATTTGCCTGCAAATAAGAGAAAAAGTCTTTGTAATAAAGCTGCATATTCAATAGGAACAAATACATACACAAGTTTTTTGAGTTGATTGTCTGAGATTTTACAGGTTTTTATCCCTTCAAGTGAATTGAAAAGTCTCCTCAAAGTGAAATTTGTATTAAAACTTGAATTCCTCAGAGACTTCAGAAAAAGCAATATAAAACAAACCCAAATCTCTGCTCATTTCTTACTCTTCCAAGTGTCAGGGATCTTCACTACAGCTGGAAATACTGATTATGCCTGTCAAGGGCTTTTGATGTCAATGCTTTCTGCCTGTTCCAATTGTTGTCTTCTGTATGCAGACTGCCAATGATGGATTTCAGAACAAAAATCAATACAGTATGTTGTGTCATGATTGAGTGGAGAAATAAATAACTGCACTACACAAAGTATTTCAACTTCTGTGGATTACCAAGCTAAAATAAAATACAAAAAAAAACTAAACTGAAGGACAATCAAGTTTCTGGAATTGACACTTGTATCTTTCTGTAATTCTGCTACCTTAATTAACTGTTTGTATTGTATCTAACAGTTTGGATGCAAATAGACTATCTTTTCTTGTTTGGGGAATAAGAAAAAAAAAAAAGGCAATCTGTTTTGGTTCCCCCTCTTTAAATTTGCTAGACATTCACTATCTCACATTATTCACAGTAATAATAGATGAGCACAGGGAAGGAAAATGTTATTTCTGTTCTTATGTTTAGAAACTAAGATGAGTTTTTCCTTGCACAAATGCATTGATGTTGTATTGTACTAGATTATGAGTACACAATCATAAGAGAGGTTAAAAAAGGACTTGGATAAAAGAGGAATTTCCAAAACATAACTGCATGTTATTACACTACTATTACTGTTATTACTATATGTTTTTACTACTGTTACACCCATACATTAGAGAGGTAGTCTCCACTGATTTTCAATGAACTTTATATTCAGGTCAGGTTGTTATCCCTCTCTGCAAAAAGTGTTGTCAAGTGTTCACAATTACAGCATGAGTTATATCCTCAGTGAACATTAACCAGTAATAACTCAAAATGCTGGTAAGTCACTACAAAGTTAACCCTTCCTACTCACTGTCACAATAGGTGTTCCCCTCTTCAAAAGAGGTATTTTGAAAGATCTCTCTTCAGGCTACAAAAAAGGAAATCCTGGTCCCTAATAAGTTTCCATGTTGGATGAGTCAGCAACATGCCCTTGTGGCCAAGAAGGCCAAGGGGATCCTGGGACTGGAGCACCTGCTGTACGAGGACAGGCTGAGAAAACTGGGCCTGTTTAGCCTGGAAAATAGAAGACGGAGGGGAGATCTCATCAATGGATATGAATATCTGAGGGAAGGGTGTGGAGAGGATGGAGCCAGTCTATTTTCAGTTGTGCCCAGTGACAGGATGAGAGGCAACAGGCACAAACAAAGCACAGCAGGTTCCAGCTCAATATGAGAGGATACTTCTTTACTGTGAGCATTGGCACAGGTTGGACAGAGCGGTTGTGGAATCTCCTTCTCTGGAGATACTCAAAACCCGCCTAGATGCCATCCTGCACAATGTGCTCTAGGTGATCCTGCTTGGCGGGGAGTTTGACTAGATGATCTTCAGAGGTCCCTGCCAACCTCGGCCATTTGGTGATTCTGTCAAGTTTTTCCATTAGTTCAACAGGGAGATGAAGATTTAAGTTCAGACCTCTTCAAAAATCTTAATTATTTTAAATGGCAGTACAAAATGAAAAAATGAAATGAAAATTAAATGAAAAATGCTTTTACTGAGTTGCAGAACTTAATTTACAGTGAGTGAACCTATTCCATTCTAGGAAAAAAATTGCTTTGATGATCTCTGCGTTGCTTGTACTGCATCAACAGGTAGAACAACTGTTTCATATGAAGAGAAGGAGACTGACAAAAACACTCATTTACAGTTATAATTTAAATTCATGTCTAGGATACCAGCTCTTCAGATCTCACTTAAGCAGAAAAAGAACAAGAAAGGTAAAAGGATGTTGAATATTGAGGATACTGCTAACCAGAAGCAACAAAAACAAACAAAAAACCCACACACAACAAAACAACAAATTAAAATGACACATGAAAATTGATCCCTCATTTCAAATAAGCCTGTATTTGAAAGCTGGGATTTTTGAAGGAAGTTTTTCTGATATCTTAGTCCTAGCACAGACAGACAGAGAAAACCAGTATACCAATGATTTTATCTGAGTTATCATAACGACTACACCATTCAGCCAAATGAAAATCTAAGCACATAGTTTGTCTTTCAGCATTGAGAACAACTTAAATCACAGTTTAGCCAGATTTAAATGACAAATTTTCCTCATATGCATGACAGAACCAACAGATCAGGATCTACAGGCCGATTAGACAACCCATAAAACAATACCACCTGTATTAAAATACAGAGATATGATGACCTCTAACAACATATTCATATATTTATGTATACACATACACGAAAAGAGTATTTTACACACACAGAAACAGCGAAGGGAAATCAATGTATCAGAAAGAGATAGGGCACTGTGTTTTCTATCCTTCCAGTTCCTAAAACTTCTTCATGTTCTCCCATCACAAAGATATAGAGCAACACAAGCTCCAAGACACCATTTGTAGTGCTACATGTGCACAAGAAAACCATCTATGTTTGCTTCAAAACCTAACTAGGTTAGTACAATTTTTACTATAAGACTCTTGAAACGTAAAATAAACAGAAAAAAGAAAAATGGAAACCTTAGTACTCATGCTCCTCCCAAGAGAGGTGCATAATATTACTGCAGCCATTTCAGCCTAGGGGACTTTCTAGTGAGCTCTGTGTCCTCAAGAAAAGTCTTTGTGGTCTTACAGAAAATAAGTTACAATTCATACAGGATGACCTCTTAAGATGATCACAGAATCACAGAATCTCCTGAGTTGGAAGGGACCTACAAGGATCATTGAGTCCAACTCAACTGGCTCCACACAGGACCACCCCAAAATCAAGAAGCATTTGGACAACACTCTCAGACACAGGGTCAAACTCTGACAGGCTGCTTTGACCAGTGCCCAGGGGAGCCTATCCCAATTCCTGACCACCTTCCCAGTGAAGAACCTTTCCCTGACACCCAGACTGACCCCCCCCCCATCCCAGCTCCATGCCGTTCCCTTGGGTGCTGTCGCTGTCCCCAGAGAGCAGAGCTCAGCGCCTGCCCCTCCGCTCCCCTCGTGAGGGAGCTCTAGGCTGCCATGAGGCCTCCCCTCAGCCTGCTCTGAGCAGCTATGCACAACTAGCAATGGCGTGCCTGATGCGCCCCAGCACAAGGCTGGCCCTTTTGGCTGCCAGGGCACACTACTGGCTCACGTTCACCTCTCTGTTGACCAAAACCCCCAGATCCCTTTCCACAGGGCTGCTCTCCAGCCTCCCCTCCGCACATCCAAGGTTGCCCCATTCCAGGTGCAGAAACCGACACTTGCTCTTGTTGAACTTCATATTGTTGGTGACTGGTACAAAGTACCTGAGAAGGCAGCTCCCTTACTGAAGCAAAATGGTAACATACAGCTGTATTCCTCAGCTACCTCTGCCCAGTGCAGCAGCTGGTTTACAGCAGGGTCAGCAGCAGCCAGTTTTCCACCCACACAACCTGCTGCATCCATCAATTCTGAAAGGATGTTCCCAGCTCCACAGGCTGATGGCAACTCCTCCCTCCCATCACATGAGACCCAGATGTGCATCCCTTCTTCAGGTCTGCTGCATACCTTGGTTCCCAGTGTGAAAATGGGGGGACCAGTACTGTCAGCAGGCTTCAAAGCACAGGTAGTCTGCAGTGTAGAAACAGACATTGCATCTAATTCATATGGCACACGCTGCTGAACCCATGCTTTCCAAGTGAGCGACCACCCTGTTGTATGAGCCAACAAGCATTTGCGTTCTTTACCATAGGACGTCTGATGGGCGCAGAACAGCTCTTAGTTAACTTGCTCCTTACTTACGAGTTTTCAGCATTCCATTTAAACACGAGTGTGGACAAATTCAGCTCCTTACCAAGCACAAGGCTGAAAAGGTACAGAAACACTGCAACACCACAAAGCACAGAACATGCTCTGCTCTAGGGAATCCTAATGAATCAGGCAGCCCCATACCCTATTTCCCAGCACAATATAACAGGCAAATAACTTGCTTTCAATTTCTGTATGCACAACTTTGAGAAAGCTTTTACAAGCAACATGCCTGCCTAGGCATAATACTTCGGCACCACATACACACTGTGAGATGGATTACCAAAATTATATACAAACCACAAAATACGGCAATATTAGGACAGGGAACTATTATGTCTGTATAAAAATTACAGTATCAACCTTGTAAAAGTGCCGAGAGGCCATGCTACTATAATTTGAAAGCACTGTGAAACAGATACAAGGTGCCACAGAGGTACAGAAACACACCGTTTACCAATTTAGCATTCATTCATTTATTCCACGGAGAAGTCAAGGTTCCTGGCAGAGTGCCATTTACATAACTGCTAGGATGTCGTGACACATACAGAGAACAGACAGATCATAAGATGAAAGCTAATGATGATGACGATGACAGGTGTTATATAAATGCCAAGAAGTATTTAGGAATCTTCTCAACTCCCATCAGGGCAACTATAGAGAAAATACTCTGTATAGAGCTCTCAGACGAAATGCTTTATTTCCTGTGTGGGACTTCAAAAAAACAATTGCAAGAATATAAAAGCACAGATCTCTTTAAAGCTTGAAAAACTCAGCAAAGAAACAAACAAAAAAAATCCACCATACCTGGGAATTTTTCCTGAACACCACAAAATACTAAATACATGGATTATACAGACATGCAAAGAGTGGAACTCACCATTAATGCTACACAAGAGATTAGAATCTGTGGTATTGTTTACAGAAGTGAAGCATCAGATACCAATTACAGTGTACTTAGCAATGCATCGTGTACTTAAAATGATTAACATCCCACGCAAATTTGAGTAGCCTTTCTAATAAAAACTAAAAGCTTCTGTTAGAATTTCTACTTGTTGAACATAAACTCATCTGTATATTTCCATTTAATGCTCAAAAGGTTATAGGCTAAATTTAATACTTGATTCTATTGCTATTAACACCAGTAAGAGACAGCATACTCGTGACACTCCCTTAAAGTGTTTAAATATTATTATTACAAGCAGGGAGCAGAAACAAAGGAGCTGTGTTCATGTTTACAGGTTATTGTCAATAGAGCTGGGAACAAAACCCTTTGAGTAGATTCCAGCCTAGATCCTTTTCCAGGTATTTTTTCTGTTGTTCTTTTAAAAGGCTCTTATTTAATCACTAGAGAAGATTACCTATTGCATAATATCTGCCTACTGCACTCCACCCCCTACGCCAAAATAAAAGACACAAGGACTTTAAAGACAGGGCATACACTACACTTACACTGTTAAGACAGCATCAAGCAAATCTATCAGGCACAGCACAGTAACTGCTGGGTTGGAAGAGATCAAAAAAGAAAAAAAGAAGCAATTCTCCAATAAAGCAGAGTTTTGGAAGAAAGGCAGCAGACAAACTGAGATGGGCTAGAAGCATTCTCTTCACTAAAGAACAGAAAGATACATCCAGAAATGCTGTATGTGTAACCTATTTGAAAGACTGACTTCCGTGTTTCCCCCTTGGAAATGTGCTACAGTAGAGGATGCAAAGACCTGAAAATACAGACAGTGCTCCAAGCAGTTCATAGAAACAGTAGGCTTAACTTGCTCATTCCTTAGACAACTCCTAATTCTGCAAACAAATTCAAGTATAACTTGCAAAAACTCTGACTGAAGATAATCTCCTTAGTTCTCAGCTGCTCTCCAGGTACAAATAAAAATAGGCCATGTGCACTGATTGATCAGGCCATTGTTATGTGCTGATTTCTGCAGATCTCAACAAGAATTATCTTCTGTACCTAAAGTACTTGAAATTCTCAAATTACAGGATGAGAACATATATAATTCAAGAAGTTAAGACCTCTTGAAGTGCATTCTTCCTCTAAAATATGAAAACATATTCAGGACCTTTTCTAAAAATTGTGTATCAGTTGTTTCATCATTGATCTTAAGATTTATTTGTGTGCTAGGAATAGAATACAGAATCAGTCAAGGCAGGAAGACTGATCTTCAAGCACAGTCCACACAGAAACATACTCAGACATGCAAGTTACACAATACTTCGGAAAAAGCAGACATCATGTTTACATGAAAAAGCTAAAATACTTGAAAACATTTTAAAGGTCCTTCAGACAAACTTTGAGATTCCAAGAGAATATGCACTTCTGTATTTATGGTAGTCCACTGCTAAGTCTGTGATACTAATTTTGAAATGCCATACAGAAAACAGCAGCTAATGTTGACCTACTTATTCTTCAGAACAAGGATACCAAGCAAACAAAAGTGACTAACATGCTGCTCAGTCCAAGTCACGTAGTACTTTCCCTGCAGTCTGCACACATCCCCCCCCAACACAGAAATTTCGATGTTTAAGTTTGTAAAGAACAATTTGCCGTATATTCAAGCACCTTGGAACATACCCCAGGCAACGTCTATGCACTGTACAAAGACAGAAGTGACCAGCAGACTGCTAAGGACACCATGTGCAGAAAAGCCTGGCTTTGTCCCACTGCTTCATAAACAAGTGACAGGCCTGACCACTGGCACGGTCAGAGCCTGAGTTCACACAGATGTAAGGGCCTCAAAGCCTCGTAGCACAAATGCAAGGTCAGGTTTCTTATGCCAGATCAGGTAGTGCAGTAGCAAAGGGACCATGTAATCCTCATGAACAAGTCAGTGGGCTAATAGCAACTCCTGTGTAACTTTCTTGCAAGTTTTTCCAGATTTGCTGAAATAATTTTTCCCCTCTACTTTTGAAGAGAATCAGTTCTCACTTTAATTTTATTTCAAAATGTTATTTTTTGAAGTATATTTTAAGCCTTCCCACACTGTCAGTCTTCTCTCTCTGCCTTGCTATATGTAAATAAAACTCAGATACTGAGAGCTCAAATTGCCTGAGGATGCTAGCTCACAGGATCTTCAGTAGAGAATTATACCTCATGATTCAGTCTTACACAAAGTGATCATCTACCTCTACATCCATTTTTCAACACGATAGGCATCTACCAGTCAATCTCTGTTCAGATTAGACTTTTGCAAAAGACCTCTATCATATGAGAAATACAAATTTCACACTATTTGTTGCTTTCAAAAATTAAAAGCCAAGTGTAAAGGCAAATCAAGTTCTTTATCTTTCACCTGTAATGAGAGGAAGCATTATATGATTCTGGAATAAGACCCTTTCCCTTTAGTTGCTCTGAAATAAATAGCCACTTACCACTTCAGCTCCTGAAAACTATGAAGAAATTCAGTACCAGCAGCTCCAGAAAAGCAGCACAAACAGCCCTGAAATCCACATCTTATAACCCTACACGAACTAACCAAGAGCCAGTGATCTGGACCAGAAACGTGCTGCAGAAACTAATGAACCAACCAGCTACAGATAATCTGAAACAGCTTACAGTGTTTCTGTGGCTGGCTCTTCTATAATCAGTTTATGCTCAAAAGACCGATTTTAAGAATTTTTCTCATACAATTGTATCTCCACATTTACCTCTGTTTACATTCAAATTTCACAGATCATTTAAAGCAATTTTTTCATCAGAGAACTATGCAGAGCATTCCCAATTAAGTAAGGCATGTAATAACCTGAAAGTACTTCTCCCAGGTCTACATTAGCAGCAAACCCTCTATTGAAAGGTCTAAGAAGCATTACGTTATTGTGGGCTGCAGCTATTACAGCTGAGACACTATGAAGCCAACAACAAAATACTGTGGAACCACTTCTGTCTGAGTGGCTTCTTCTGTAAATCCTCCTGAAACATTCTAGCTTACTATGGCATAGAATAAACTGTTGAGACAAGCAAACATATTTGCCTTTTTCTTTAACCTGAACTCTGTGTTCTTATAACTAGAAAGTGTATTATTCACACAAAGAAAGGATATGTGTTGGGCAGTGAGGAGGTGAAAGAAGCAAAGATGATGACCTGAGCAGACAAATTAGGAATTTAATCTAAAATCAGACATGTTATGCCTGTAAGCCTTTTTTTTTTTTTTCCCTAGTTACTGATTTCACAATTTCTGGCTCTGGATTTAATTATTTACTTACACAAATGTTTTTAGCATTCCATTTCTTTTTACTGTACCTCTAAAGAATTTCATTTTTTCCCTGATTTATTTAAAATTAAATAGTAGAGAAACTAAACAAATGATCTAATCAAGAACTAGCTACTATTCAGTTAGAGCCTTGTAAGGCAGAAAAGGCTAAGAAGAAAAGAAATAATTATGGTTAGCACTTCTCTGTAGGATCACAGTGAATCGATATCCAGAGTTCATTTAAAGCAAGAAACATTTTCCTCCACAGGGCTCAATTAACTTGTATCCTGTGCAAGACAAGCTTATAGACACTGCTACCAAATAAAAATAGTATGCTTTCCGTTAATGGACATGATAAGCAGCTACATATGATGAAGGGCTATGGTTGCTAGTCATTTCTATTTAGGCCACTCCTCTCCTTTGATACCAAATAGGTATCAAAAAAGTAACTTTTTTTGACTATTTATTGTTTCAGTTATTTCATTTCAGATGAATGAAGATTGTGATTGAATGAATACTACCCACAATCTCTGCACATTTCAAGATTTCTGCTATTTTATTTAATTAAGCACTTACAGAGGATCCCATAAAGTCAGCCTGTATGTTCAAAGGAAAGAAACTCATCACAATGCAAGCTTCAAGCAAATTATCATTCCTTTTCTTAATGGGCTAGTTGAGAGCACGTCAAATACTAGATGGATCTGCTTTCCAGCCAAGCTTCTCCCCCCATTCCACAAGCACACTGCTATGACTCCATCTTCTCTTGACAAAGAGAGAGATCAAACAGCATTTTTTGAGTATTTCATTGCTATCACAACATAATTCAATAGCTAATAGGAGCAAATAAGCAGGTTAGGCACCTGCTAGCATAAATGGACAAAAGCATACAACTTCCCTGAAAGCTTACTCAATACTTTGCTAGAGAAAACTCCTTTATATATATATATATATATATACACATGTATTTACTTTGAAAAAGCAGCACATTACTTTCATACGTCATAAAGCCATCTTCACAGTGAGCAGCATCTCTAAGTTTTTAAGAACTACACGGGAAACTGTCCTCAGACTGAACCACATAAGCACAGCAAGTCTTAACTTTTTCCTTACATAATGCTACTTCACATGGAAAAAGGACCCACAGCCTAACAGAAAAGAGCACGCAGAACAACCATCATCACACTCACGCTATGAATAAAAAGACCCACAGAAATGGACTGATTCCTTGAATTACACTTTTTGTAAACAAATGTATATGGATTTTTTCCAAGTCTGTGCAAGAAAAAGGATATCCCTATATATTTCCAAAGTGTACATAAAATGATTTGCTGCATAGCTTAATCTTTTCTTATACTTAGCTTTAAAGTGAACAACAGGTACAGTTGTACACTTCAGATGATCAAGTCTAACCAGAACAGCACTTGTCTAAGAATGCATCAGAATGTAATTACTTACATTATTATAGGCAATCACATGCAGAAAATCTAAAATGACAGAGCTCATTTTTAAGCTACGTACCTAGATACACATCAGCTTTACAACACATTTGTATTTCTATCCCCCTCATTCCCAAAGACATTGTCAGAGGAGGAGTCAGCTGATGAAAACAACTGTGATCAAGAAACCTGTCAAAACACCTAGCTCCACATGCATTTCTTGGTAAAACTGTTGAGAGAACACAGATGGAAACACAAAACTGAAAGGAGCCTTCTCAGAAAAAAAAAAAAAAAAAAAAAACCAAAAACAACAACAACAAAAAAGTTGAGTTGCTGTTATTACAGGCAGGATAGCTGTATGATCTGTTTTAAGTTGAGTTGCTGTTATTACAGGCAGGATAGCTGTATGATCTCTCTGTTTTAAACTCACCAAGTACAGTCTAAATTACTCTCATTTGAAAGTTGCTTTCTAACTTTGCTTTTTACCATTAGCAGTTTCTCATATCCAATCTATAATGTGTCCACAGACAGTTCTCATCCATTTTTTCTTGTGCCAACACTGTCTTTCAGATTAAGCAGTTACTTTTTCCTCCTTATTTTTCCACTTTCTGACATGCTCTTGGAATACGACAGTGTGCAACGCGGTGATTCAATGAATACTTCAAACACCATTAGCAAACATGACAACAAAAAAAAGAAGTCCCAGACCGCTACTTTCAAGAGACACTTTTTCTACCCCCACGTTAGTCTTCTCTTGTGCCAGCATAGCTGTCTTCTGCAGATGCAAACTGTAAACAGATCAGTGAACCAACCACAACATAAATGATCTACCAAAATGAAGCTTACTTTTTTGTCACCTCAGTTCCCCGTTTCAGTTCACCACAGAACTGCCTCTCCTTTGCAGCTGGGAGAGGTGGAAAGGGGAGAACACGCTGGTAGGTGAGAGGCGGCTGATACCGTTCATCAGACTACAGCCTCAAAAACTCCTTCCATCAGCATACCCAGCCAGGCTCCTCTAAATCACCCTTCTCTAAAACAGGCTGCCCAAGGACTATCACATCCATTCCTGGAAGTGACAGAATCAGAATTAATTCTTCTGAAAGACGCATCAGAATGCATTTATCGATGTATAATAATTAATACATTACAGAACTACATTCATTGTACCCTTTCTTCCAAATCACCTCACTTTTGTTGCTTATCCTTGATCATATGCAGTTTTCTTTCTTCTTCCAGAGGTCTCCTAACGTTAATTCCCAAGCATACATGGCCATTATTCATTCCTACTGCATGCTTTCCTATCACCCCATTTCTATCATGCCAGCATTCAACATCATCCAGTTCTTGCACGATTCTTCAGGTTTGGTCATCACTGTTAGATTTTACTGTGTACGTGCTGCCATGGCCACTCATGATGCCCCAAAGTCGGTCTTGAGAAACACCACTTGCAAGCACCTTTCACATCAGCAGTTCCTCTTCTGACACAAATCTGTTGCTGCTTCCTCTTCTTCATACTGATCCTTACCCAAGGTCTAGGTCTTGTACTAATTCTCCAGCCTCTCCACCTTAAAAAAAATGATTTATTTTGTGTGATATGTTATCAAATTCCAGGCAGATTAAATCTTCTATATTTCTTTTACAGAGAAAAGTAATTCAATCATTAGTTCTTATAAAAGCTTCGGGTCAGCTAGCCATGATCTATCTTTAGTGAATCCACACAGGGCTCATTCCACTTTTTTTTTTTTTCATATTGTTAATTAAATTCTTTCCTCTGCAAATTCTCTAGAGTCTTGCATACTACTGATGAAGCTCATCAGGGTATAGCTGCGCAGCTCCCTGCCTCCCATTCTTTTAGGACATATTTTCTGTATCTCAGTAACAAATCTGCTAAGTCAGAGGTAGAATATATCTGTTCTTAGGGCTCCAGTTTCTTGGATCACTTCTTCCTAAGTTCTGAAACAAGTGATCTGATTCCTTCAATCAACCCAACAGAACTTAAGTCTTTGCTTCCTCATCCCATCTTTATTTTCATGCTTGTTATCATTACTATTACTGGAAATTGAGACAAAGTATTTGTTTGAAGATAATCTTCATGATTCAAAAAAAAAAAAAAAAAAGTCTCCCTTTCTGCATACTGACCTCCCTCACCCACTTCTTCTTACGTTTAGGTGACGGAATACTGCTGCAGCTGGATTCCCTTCACAAACTTTGGCTGTTTGTGGTCCTAACAATTTTCTTTAGATTGCTGTGGTTCTTACCCCTGTGCCAGCTTCCCCTTCCTCTTCCCCAGCTATCTTCGTCTGCAAATTCTCCAATTAATTTCTTGAGATAGTTTTAAAAAACGACTTTGGCTCAAAGATCTTCCCATACAATTTCTGACAACACCTGAAAACTGACTTCTAAAAGCTTTTTACAGGCATCATGGTAAAATTCAGTGTTATTAATTTATGGGTTTGCTGTTGCATCAACCCCACATAATATTACAAGAAAATAAATACAGACACAACAAAGACCACATGTACTTTTGTTTCCAACCTGTATTTTTTTTTTAACTGGCCAACAAGATATGGGCATAAACATGCTTCCTCCTACAGACCCACAGCTAATGTTCAACTGTTAACAGTCTATGACAAGAAAGTGACTTGATAAATATTGTAAACCTTGCAACTAAGATGATCTAATTATACCTAGAAACTGATCCTGCAAACATCCACATGTGAACAACCTCTAGGTGCCCTGAGAAGAAAGGATGCATTACAAAACCAGGCAGACTCTCAGAAAACCAGATTCATTGCACTTAATCTTCAGGCTCTGTGGTATGATCATTTGTTTTACATGTTATTATCCTGAGCTTGTTTAATTTACTGAAGCATTAACAAACACTAATTTAACCCTTTGGTACCTTGTACAAAATGACAATGTCGAAACAAATTCTCAGACAACAACCAGCACATAGAATAACATGCAATAATTTTTGCAAGTTCTGTAAGGACAGAATGCTCCAAGAAAAAGACTGGTCTGCCCTCTATCACTTTCAAAAAAGCTTCAAGGAATGCTAAAATACATTGCAGTAGCAGTGCTATCTAAACCAGATCATTTGGTTCTCCAACAGCTGAAATGTATCAAACCTTTTCAAAAACCACCATTCGAGAAACCCACAAGAAAAATCCTAGTGGGGAGCCACCCTCGCTGAAGCACAGAAATACAATCTTTAAGGCTTAGCTAATGAGAAAAAAGAAAGGGGATGGAAACAAGGGAAAATAATATATTTATATATATTAAATAGATTCAGATTAACATTTACTAATGTAAGTCAGAAGCTCAAGATACAAAATTCATTTTCAGTCACTCCAACAACCCTGGCTGCCACTTCATATGCTATCTGCTTAGGAGAAAGGCTGCGAGGCTCACCAGTTCTCAGCAAGTCAAGTCCACCATCCTCTCTATCTGCTGTGCTAATAACAAAGCAGCTATGTCTGGGGACTTAGCTGGTAACAAACCTGATTTCAAGGGTTATTGGTCACTTAAGAAATGGAAAGTCCAAGTGTTCAAAGTTACCTTGGAACTAAACCACATTTAAAAAACAAATATGACGAGAACAGTTATTCAACATTTTAAAGTTATGTGAATTTCTTAACATACCACTATTTTCCTAAGTAGAGTGCCAGATTTATTCAGGCTTCCAGAGTCATAAAATGCTGACTGTCCCATCATAAAATACGTAATGACTCTAGAAGTTTAAACAACAGATTTCTTAATATAACATTTAAAAAGTGTTCGAATGCCTGCTATTTAGTCTGAAATACAATTCTATATAGACAAACCCCACCTCCCCCTCAAAAAAAAACCACCTCCCTGCTAAGATTTTTGTTTCAGAAAACAAATAATTAAAAAAAAATCAAGAGCATAAAATAACTATGAAATACAGGGCATTCATCTACCTGACTTAAAATTTTGTCTACCTTACTTTCTAGAAGAAGCAGTCAAATATTTAAGAAAAATGGTGAGGAGACAAAACGCTTATTTAAATCAAGTAGGGATCTGTAACCCGGGCACATCAGGTTTATACAGAAGTTTGTTTATATAGCCTTTTTTTTTTTTTTTCCCTCTAGCAGTTCAAAACGGTATCACAAGCCTGGACTGCCAGGAAAAGGAGGAAGGGAACTTTATTTTTCCTTTTAGCTGCCTGACAATGCATTAAACAGGTATGATTTGCAGTACGTATCACAATTCGAACCCCCCCCTCCGAGCCTTAACATGAAATTAACAAAACTATTTAGTATTAAAAATAATACAAATAATTTAAAAAGCAGGTGGAAGCCCCAACCTGGCGGCCAAGGCGTCGGGTGGCCCTGCAGCCCCCTGCCCTCCGGGGGCCGCCCCCCTCCCACCCCATTCCTCTGGGCCTCCTGGGGCGGCGGTGGGGATTTCAGGGCGGTGTGGGGTGATGTGGGGTGTGTGTGGGGCGAGCTGTAGGACTTCCCCTTGCCGGCCCTCACCCTGCCCCACGCCTGGCTCGGGCATTAAGCAGAGTCACGCAGGCGGCTCACCCAGCGCTAACGGCCCCGAGGCACGGGCTGAAGAACGACCCTAAAAACCGACCCCAAAAGGCTGAAGGCAGCGGCGAAGCGGGCGGCACCCACGCGCCCTTCCTCACCTGGCAGCCCTTCTTGTGGTGGAAGCCCACCACCACGATGTGCAGCACCGGGCCCCGCGGCGGCGGGGCGCCCCGCTTCTCCATGGAGCCCCAGAGATGGACGCCCGGCAGGCTGCCACCGAGACCGGGCTCTCTGCTCCGCCTCCCGGCTCCCGGGGGCCGACAGGGACCCGGCCCCAGCCGCCTTCGCTTCCGCAGCGCCCGGCCGGGGAAAGCGGAGCGGCGCCGCCCTCTGTCCCCCGCGCCATCGCCGCCCCCGGGCGGCGGGAGGGAGCGGGCACCGCCTTACCTCTGGAGGCAGCCCTACGGAGCCCGCTGGCCTTCTCGCATACGCTGAGAAACTGCTTCATTTCATTAAAATTTCACTTTATTAACATTTTATTTCAGTTTATTAAAAGTTAAGAATTTCTCTCGCTGAGACCAGCCCTTCTCTGGCTCCCAATACCTCTCTCGGGCTCCTCTCCTCTCAGTCAGCCCCCTGAGGAGCTCCCAAATCCTCCGCCAACAGGGTCCCGCAGGTGACCAGCTCCTCTCTTTATTTAATTTTATTTATGTTTTTCTCAAAGCCCCCTTGAAAGTGCAGAGCACAGTATATCCTCAGCCTCCGTCATTTCAAGTTGAACCCGTGCAGATTAAGGGCAGAGCGAAATGGTGGCTGAGCAGGTTTTAATCTGCATAGGTCAGCTCGGTTGCTGAAGGTTGGAAATGAGCAAAAGGGACGTTTCTGCTATTAGAACTGTCCTGCCCCTACACATTTATTGCTAGATCCCGAGGGAGACAGTTCAAAGACTTGTCCAGGAGCACATGCAAATGCAGTGAGAGAAAAATGAAAAATCTTTATCTCTCTGCACCCAGGATGTACTCCCTCATTAACCTTTCTTATGATTCAGCTGTTTATTCAAACCAATGGCGTTTGCTAGAGATCCTGCCCTTAGTAATTAAGATTCTCTGTGGAAGTCAGAGGAAGATATCCTTTTTGAAGGAACTGTAAAAGAATAGTGCTCAAAGAATATCTCATCACTAACACAGTACCCAGAGGCTCAAATTATAACAATAAAGCAGTAATTACGTATTGTTCCTCAGCTTCAAAAGCAATTCCATCATATAAAATATATACTTTAGGGAACAAAGGATAAGCTACAAGGAACAATCTAGCACTGGCAAGCAAATGATTTTTTACTGGGTTTTATTATGTAACTTATTTTCATGATATTTAGCGTACTTCAAAAACAAATAAACAAAAAGTATTAAATACTAGCCATGATCTCCTGCAGTAATGAGATATACCAAAAAAGATGCATGGGATTACTTATAGCTCCTACTCGGTTCATTGAAGAAAGGGCAGTCTGGCATCACTCTCACAGCTATGGATTTTGCATCCTAGAGGCATCTCAATAATACTGCTGACTAATCATGGCTTGTTGCTTCTCTGAATATTAGATTATTTTTTTTTTTTTCCACTGCTTGAAATTTTCTTTCTCACCAAGGCCATAAAAATGTTAAATGTTGGACTGAAAACATCACCTTGTTTCAGGAAAACTGTTGTCTTTTTCACAGCTCACAGCATGCATTTATGAAAAAGGAAGAGAGAACTGCAGTGAAACAGAAGCTCTTAGAAATACGTTTCTAACAAACAAAAAAATAGAAACTCAACCACATATATAGTTCTTTTCACTCGGTAATATTTACTTTACAACCACCAGCTATTATAACATTAGCACAATAATCAGAATTTGATTGAAATCTGAATTTCTGAATTTCACAACGGTAATGAGGAGTCGTCAGCTTCTTGAGGTGAATAAGATTTACATCGGCAGCGGGTTTTACGTCTAGAAGTAGCATCAGGCCTGAGCAGTGCCTGTGGCAGCTGGGAGACCCACTGTACTAGTAAGGTAAAGCGCAGCTTCCTGAAGAAAGAAATTGTGACTTTGTGGAGACAAGCTTGTGACTAAAAGATAAGCATCTTCAAATTTCTGTGTAAGCAAAGCATAAATGAATAATTGATTTGGGACTGAGGCTTGTAACTAATTTCTTCCTGATTGTAATCACACTTCATGTTTGAAGGCTTTTTAAAAAATTATTATTATTATTATTATTTTTAAAGGCTCCTATCCTAAATATCAAGAAAAAGGAATTGTATGTGGCAGTGATCATAGCACTGGGTGGGATCAGGATTTCCTGCTTGGAAACTTCTGTAAAATACACAAACAACAAGGAAAGTAACGACTGGACCTAGATACGATGAACGTCTCAAAATCCACGAATCTATGTAACATTTACAAAGATAGAAGCCTTAGAAATGTAAAAACGGGGAAATACCTATTATTTATGATTCTGTGCTTAAACAACAAAAGAATGAAAATCGAAGCGATCTTTTTCACTTTGTGAAACGTGTGAAGAAAAAAATCACCTCAACGCGAAGCGCCATCCGCCTTCCTTACGGTGAATGAAGGCACAGGAGCGCGTCACCACCGCGCTAATTAGGACAAATGCCAATTAGGAGAACGAGTTTTGGGGCTGCGAACGACGGCTCTGCCGGCGGCTGCTCACGCCTGTCGGCCGGCCCCGAAAGGACGGCCCTCCCCGAGAGGGCCTTGTACTTCCGCGCGGGAGGCCAGCAGCGATTGGCCAGGCCTGGCGGCAAGATGGCGGCCAACGCCACCACCAACCCGTCGCAGCTCCTGCCGCTCGGTGAGCTCGGACGCCGCCATGCCGCCGCCGCGGTGCCCCTCTCAGTCTGCCGGCCTCAGGCTGCTGCTACGTGCTGGCTGCCCGCCGGTGGGGGTGACGGGGGCGGTTCTCGTCCCCTCCACGGGGAGGCAGGGGCCGCTCGTGGGCTGCTGGGCGGGAGGTTTGAATGGGGCGGGAGCGATTGGCAGGAGGGAGCCTTGAGGGCAGCGTGCAGCTTCGGGCCTCTCAGTACCAGAAGGGCATCGAGGCCTTGGAGCGTGGCCAGAGAAGGGCTATGAAGCTGGTGGAGGGCCTGGAGCACAAGTGCTACGGAGAGCGGCCGAGGGAACTGGGGTTGTTTAGCTTGGAGAAGAGGAGGCTCAGGGGAGAACTCATTGCTCTCTACAGCTACCTGAAAGGAAATCGTGGGGAGCTGGGGGTCAGCCTCTTACAGATAAGTAGCGATAGAACTAGAGGGAATGGCCTCAAGTTGTGCCAGGGAAGGTTTGGGTTGGAAATTAGGAGACATTTCTTTTCAGAAATAGTAGTCAGGCATTGGGATGGGTTGCCCAGGGAGGTGGCGGAGTCACCATCCCTGGGGATGTTCAAGGAAATGTTGGATGTGGTGCTTAGGGACATGGTTTAGTGGGTGACAATGGTGGTAGGGGTACGGTTGGACCAGGTGAGCTTGGAGGTATTTTCCAATCCTTATGATTCTAGGACCTAGTTAAATATACACAGGTAACAATAATGTGTCTTCGCTAATGTGAATGTATATGCGCTATTCCAGACTATCAACTTAAAAATTTACTTATGCAATAGTAGTAATATGTGCAAGGAAATAGCTTTTTTTTTTTTTTTTTTTTTTTTTTTAATTTTATATGCATATTTGCGTATGTGAATATCTTTCATTAGTATCCCTGGGAATTACCTTTTGGCCATCATGATGATAGGATTTTTGTCATAAAAGTGTGCTTAAAATAACTTTTTGTACCTCTCTTTTTTAACATACAGAACTTGTAGATAAATGTATAGGCTCTCGCATTCATATCGTGATGAAGAGTGATAAAGAAATTGTTGGAACGCTTCTAGGATTTGATGATTTTGTCAGTATCCTTTGGATATGTTTAAAGCCATCAACTATATGCTTAAGCTCAATTCATTTATTGTCTTTGGGAGTATTGAGTTTGTTGGGTGGAACCATTTTGTATGGATTAAGTGTATTCTGATTTTTTTTTTTCCAGGTTAAAATATATAGTTTAGTGTAAAATGAAAACAACTAAGTATGTTGACTTAAATATTTTCCTTGAAACTGTACTTTCAGATATGGTGTTAGAAGATGTTACAGAATTGTAAGTATTATTTTTGTGTCTTGTTGCTATATTAAAACTTCGGTTTCCTGAGGAAAAAAATATGGTATGAGATCTGTGAACCAGGTGTTCATATTTCATGAAGATTTGCAGACTGAGTAGTTTATATCTCAGACTTGAACTGTAGAGGGTGATCTTTTCAGGACAACTGTGTCATAGAGCAGCTTTTGCATGATTTATCTCAGTGAACTCTTCTAATCAAATTCCTAATTTGTAGCATTAATTTAGCATAAGTCCTGTGTTGATCTCTCTAGCAGTTTTTTTGCTTGTTTGTTTGTTTGTTTTTGCATTTCCTTAATGTCTAAAGATTTTAAAAGTTAGCAGGCGTAAGGATTAAGTATTTTTTTTACCTTGTCATGCAATGTTGCTGTCTGAAACCTGTTTTGAGTGTCAGTGGTATTGAAGAAATTGCCAAGGTTTAGAGGGTAAAACTGTATGTTTTTGTGCTGAGCAGAGAAGTTCAACAGATCTATTTAGTTGTCTGATAGTTTTCTCAATCTAGGTGGTCAATGTATCAAGATGACACTGAAGAACAAGTAACTTATTTGTTACTTCCAGCAAATGTCATCTTAATGCGTAGATTTGTGTCATTACTCTAATCAAAACGGTAGTCACTCTTAATAATGTTCTCTGGTTTACTTTTTCTGATGTTATTTTCAGTGAGATTACACCTGAGGGTAGAAGAATCACGAAACTAGACCAGATTCTGCTAAATGGAAATAACATAACAATGGTAAGTTGTCGTTGTAAAAAGGCTGCATGTGTCTCTTTTCTGTTCCTGTTCATCAGTGATTGAAGTCAACTACTTGAGCTAGTTTGGTAGCTTCCAGAGCATTTGTGTATATACTTTATACATTTTACAGTTTAAAATGCATGGAAGGAGGAGCATGACCATAATTTTATTTTGGTCAATTCTTTTCTGGTCTTTTGGTGTGGGACCACTCTGGCTTTGGAAAAAGCTGGTTGACACAGTGACTTCTAAATCATGAGTGTTTACCTCCATAAGTATGTGGGATTGGATACATCTACATCTCATCCGTTATTTTATGTGTAAGGTAACGTGTTTGCAGCAGTTCAGATACTTAAAAGTTTGCTAAGTCAGTTGGCCATTGTGATACCATGTGATGCCCAGAGAGCTGTACCTTAATATGCTCTGGAAAAAAAATGGTAATCTGGAGGTTTGTTGGACTACACCAAATCAGAAATGCTGTTTTTTGTTCATCACTTGCTGATATGTGTAAATCGGTACTAAAATAGGAATATAGTGATTATGAATCACTAACTGAATTCTGCAGCTTCATAGATACTCTACGACAAAAGCAAATCCGCAGTGTTTTTTTTGCTTACATGCATTGATAACTACCAAATCTGGACTTCTTCCATGAGGGCATTCCTAATTCTGAGGGCAGAGAAGAGGAAGACTGACTTGAGTCTGTTTGCCCTGTGTGAGTGAGGAATAGTATCCATGTTGTTGTCTTACCTGCCTCACACCTTCTTTCTGTGTCTGAGCAAATGCTATCTTGATTTCCAAGTAAAAAAAGACTTAGAAATTGTTGTTCTGCATCCTTAAAGTGCTGTGCATGTTCTGACTTTTGTATGGGGAGGAATAATTACCAACCAGTTGATCTGGTGGTATATTGCCCTTGAAGCAGAAGCTTGTGGTTCTTAGTGTGCACGTATTCAGCAAGTTCCAAACATATTTCTGTATTAGGGCTCTTGTGCACCTTTTGAGGGCACTTCTTCCCTCAAGAAAATGGTGCTTTAAGCTTCTTACTTCTGTCCCCAAAGCACCAAAGGCCTTTCCTTTGTATTTTAGAAGGGCTCAGCTAGTTATTAAGAAAATACTGGTAAAATGAATGTTAGACCTTATTTCCCTTTACCCTTATTCATATTTTTCCTTATGAATTTCCTCTTCTATTGAGTTCTTTATTAGTGGGAGATTGCTATGCTGACTTATTTCATGCTGCCTGTAGAAGGGTTCAGGCTCTTTACAAGTTTTTCAAGCTTTGATTAGCAATAAAAGCTGGGAAGAGGAAAACCAACTTCCCAGTATAGCAAAAGTCTGGAGGAGAATCGGCAATCGGAGAAATACTTCTTGAAAGGAAGCATGTTCTTTGTTATTTTAAAAATGAACTGTAGCATTTCAAGACAGAATCATCTTCTTGAACTGAATAATAAAGAAAAAAACATACTATGCATTATCTAGGAACTCCTTTTGTGTTTAGTGTTAAACTTTCTTTGTATTTTGGACTTTCTTTTTGACGTGTCCCTGTTTGGCAGTATCTGGTTCCTCTTTTGAGAAGGGAAGACAATAATAAATCCAAAAACCACTTTTGTGGTCTACCATGAAGACTCCATTTCCTAAAATCTTTTAAAGGAAGAACCATCACATATGGATTTGTAAAACTTGGATCCATGGCACTAACACAAAATTCTTATTCTTTTATAGCTGGTTCCTGGAGGAGAAGGACCTGAAGTATAAATTTAATACGGTTGTCATCTATGAAGACATGTTATGTATAATCGAAGTAGAGCTTTTTGGGGGTATGGGTGATTTTTTTGTTTGCATCACTTGACATTTGATAAAAGACAAGTATTTCCTCTTCAGGAAAGGTGCATTGCTAATGCTGACTTTGTAAGTTGAAATCATGACTTTCTTGTAAAGACGTACTAATTTGTTCTGAATAAAAGGCTTTTTTTTTTTTTTTTTGTTAAGTATTGTATTTTGTTACCTAAGTTCATGACTTTGAGAATTATTTTTCAAAATTGTGTCAGTTGCTGTCAGCCTTCAGTTTTTCTGTATCTGTTGCATTCATTTGTGGCACAAGCATATGTAAAACACAGGTGTTGCTCTTCATTGGAGTACAGGCCAAAAAAATCACTTGTTTCAAGCCTGCTTCAGGTTATGTCACCAGAAACCATGTGGCAGAAAGCTGTAGAACACTGGAAACCTTTGTGAAGTGGATGCATCTATTTGATACTCAGCAGACTTTGGTTTTGCTGTCTTTGAGGTTCAGCCATTTCGGCCTTCTTTGGTTTGGTAGATATTCTTCCTTAAAGGCACTGTAATGGCCTTTGGCAAGTAAGGACAGGCCAGATTTAGTGTTAGGAAAAAAGACTGCTATTTTTTTTTTTTCATTCATGGCAGTGGAAATTTCATCTTCACCACTAAGTGGTGCTGTGTATGCGTGATTAAGCTAGGAGCTACCCATGCCTGCTTACCTAGTTCAGAGTAGTTATTTTAGAGTAAACACAGTCTTGGATGATTCACCTGTTATCTAAACATTGACAGATATTGGGGGTAACTACAACTTAATGAGAATTTCTATGTGATGATGTATTTGTTTTATCACTAGGGTGGGGAACCTGATTCTAAATAATGTTCAGTGCAGCTTACACTTTCATAATACACCATTCAACTGATTCCTATGTTTATACCTCTATGGAGGAGAATTGCTGGTGCCTGCTGCTGAAATAGTAGGATATAACGTGTAGGATAGAGTATGAACTCCCAGAGGCAGGAAGTGCATTGCTTTCCCATCACAAGAAGTGGAAAAAAGAGTTGAAGGAAGGGGTTCAGGAGCAGGAGGCTGCAAAATCCTTTTGCCTTGCTTTATGTTACAGTAAAACTGCCTTCTGAAAGCTGAATCTTAGCTTGAAATACGTTGATAACCTTTTGCATTAGCCTTTTAAGGCTAAGGGAAAGAGGCTCTCCCTTCCCCCAGGGAATGTGCTACATTTAGGCCTACTTGCTCTGAACACATGATCTGCTGTTGTCACCAGTGAATCTAGACATTGCAATCTATACCAGTGACTCCCTGATTTTTCATTTCTGTTCCCACTTCTTCCTCCAGCCTTCTAAAAATATATGAATAAAACGTTGTTTTAAAAAACAAGAACCCTTTCATTTGATTGGAATATCATGTGTTAGTTTTGTTATTTCCCAGAGATAAATTGAGTCTTTTCATTGGTGCGCTTAAAATATTTCTAGGAGGCGCAGTACTTTTTGAAGTAAGTTTCTCAACATATTTCAGTGTATGCACTTCGCTCACTATTTTGCAAACATTCTTGAACTGAAGAGTATCTTCATGCTTGAGAGAAAAAAACAACTTTTCAAAGAGAATAGTAAACTATTTTGTTTCTTTTGGGGGTTTTATTCAGACAGCACAAATATTTTATGCTCTCAGGTTTAATCTTTGGAATAATTTTCTATTGCCTTGATTCCTCCCATGGTTCTTTGTTCACTCCCTTCAGAGGAAGTGATAAGACTTATCTCCTAGGTAGACATCTTCACTGTGACTTTTGGTGTCAGCAGACATCACTCTAAAGACAGTTTCTTTACTGTCCACGTGCCAGTTTCTTTACATTTCCACGTAATGATTTATAATATGAAAAGAAAGATTTGTAATGTCAAGCAGAAAATTCAGAGTATTACAGACTAGTCTGCTTTGCTTTGCATCTTTAAGACGACACGAGTTGCAGCGATCTTCAGTTTTGCTACATGGCTGTCTTAGTGTGGGCATAGTTTCTGCCTTCTATTTCAGTTTAGTCGCAGACATGGTTAAGATAGCTATGGGGAGTTGGGAAGTGTGTATATATGTATGTATGAACAAAAATTAGTCGTAAAGTGCCGTCCCCACATCTTTAGATCTTGCTGACATATATTTCAGCAATACCAAGATCTTAAACTGATGTGAATATTGCTGTTGCAAATGTTCCATGTTTCTCTGTCCTGATTAAACAATAAATATAAAAAGAAACATAAAAAGAAATTAAAGCCCTAAATGTTTAGTGTTTTCCCTATGGCTATTTGGGATTTCCCCATTTATTTATTTAAAAGATATATGGTGTTTTACTATGTGAAAGAAAGAGATTCCTGGCTTACTGGTGGCTTTTGGTGTACATTTTATCCTTGGGGGAATTGCCCGTCACTTCAGCTATAGGCTTCAGAATTCAACTGATGAACGTTTTGCAGGCCTGTATTCAAACAGTGATGTTAACAAATTACACATTTCATATTCATAGCTTTATGGATACTTACAGGTTTGCAGTAGTTCTTAATAACACTTCATCTTTTTATTTCTTTAGCAAGAACAAGCAAGTTATTTTTTAAAGTACTTGCTTTTCAGGTGACAGGTTTTCACTGTCATCAAACTTTAGAGTGGAAAAGCTATATCAAGTACACTGATGTTGTGGTTTTAAAGTATTAAGTTGAGAGTATTAAGTTTCTAAAGAAGAATGTGTGACTGTGAGTGAAAGTCTATGGTGCAGCATTATTAATATTCTGAAAAGAAAAGTTTTGAAGAAAGAAGTATTTGCTTTTTGAAAGATGCTCAAGGACAATTTCTGATGCTTTTCATTGAAAAATGGGCACTGAATTCAGTGGTTAAGCAGACTTGATGTCTGCTCTTGCATGAAATCTAAAACTGAAAGATGCATCTGAAGGAAGATTTTGTATGAGCAACCATTATACTTTATACTTTAATAAGTAAAAACCTCTAGGCTTTAATACTTTGATAATTATTTAAAGATATTTGGAGCATTGGTAAAAGCAAATAAATGAAGCTTATCATATGTTCTTAGATCAGCTGAGTACTGAATATGGGTAGTAGTCCACCTCCAAACATTTTGGAGCCCAGCTGGGATGTGTAGGCTGTAAGATTACACTGTGAAAAGCTGTCAGGTCATGTGTGGTTCTCGCAAAGTGTTGTAATCTTGTTTCCTTGCATGACTGACTTTCTGATATTACCCTACAACAGGATAAAAGATAAAGGAGTTGATCCATGTACATAGTTGCTTGCTGTTCAACATGATGCAGATAGTGTCTGATGCAGATACTTTCTTTTAGAGTAGTATTGGTATACATTCTAGAATTCAGGTGATCTTGAACTCCTTTAATCTTTTGGCCTCCATTACATCCCTGACAATGTTTCATGATGGAATAACACATTGGATGAGGAATTATTCACTTAAAAAAAAAAAAAAAGATAGAGTTATTTGTCTGCCAATGCTGGGGGCTGCTCTTTTTTTTTTTTTCTCCCTTGTAGAACTCATGTGTTCTTATATTTGTACAATAGCCTATCTTCTACACCTTTGGTCATCTCCTTAGATTTGTCTGTAGTTTCCTACATTAGTAGGTAAATGTATGTAAATGTATCTATTTTATTTTTCTTTTCTTTTTAAGATTTGATAGTCTTTGTACATAAATTACTTAAATCGTGGAACAAATGTATACTTATTATTGTGAGTAGCTATGGAAATTTATTTATCAGTTGCCCCTTCTTTAAATCTAACATTAAGTAAAAAATGCTTTATAAGAAAATGTTAGTGTCCAAATATGGTTCAGTGTTGAGAGGTCCTTGATAAAACTGAAGAATGTGTATAAACAATTAGGAGAAATTTTCAAGATGTTTTCCATAGAAAAAAATCTTGTTTTGGTGGTGAGTTTGGTGCTATTGACTTCAGCAGAACGTATTTAATTAAATTGAGAATCTGGCAATAAGTTTTTATACTACAACTTATGCAGTGTTGTGATTAGTTGTCATCTGAAAACAAGAAAAAAATTGATAATTTTCCAGATCAAAGATTCAGCTTCCTGGAAATTGTACTACTAGTTATGTTACTGAATCTGTGCTCATAACTGCTGGTTTATTTCAGCCTCTCAAGTTCTGTAAGAACATGAACCATAAAGACATTTTTTTTTTTTGTTATGGTGCTATTATTAGTAGCAGAACTCAGTTGTAAATTGTAAGACTTGGTTTAACTGTTGTCATATTCTACTTTTATGCCTGAAAAAATTGTTGATTTAAATGGGTTGGTGCAGGTTATGCTAATGGTATGGCTGTAATGAAATAAGATCTTGTGTAGTCTGAAGTATTAGACAAACCAACCAGAGCGGCATTTCTAGACCAATGCTCACCAATGTGAAAAGCTCATTAAAGAGGTTAAGGTTGGAGGAAACCTAGGTTGCAGTGATCATGCCCTGGCTGAGTTTGTGATCTCAAGGGATACAACCTGGCTAAGAGCAAAGTCAGGACCCTGAACTTCAGAAGAGCAAACTTCCAGCTGTTCAAAGAATTAGTGGATGAGATCCCATGGGACATGGTCCTTACGGACAGAGGATCTGATCAGAGCTTTGAAGATATTCTTTGAAGATATTTTCCTCTGGAGCTTAAGAGCTCTCTATTCTCATTTGTAATAAATCAAGCAGGAAAGGTAGGAAACTGGCATGGCTGAACAAGGACCTACTGGTCAAACATAGGCAAAAGAAGGAAATGTACACATGGTAGAAATAGGGCCATGTGGCCTGGTAAGAGTGCAGAAATACTGTCCAGGCATGCAGGGATGGGATCAGGAAAGCCAAGACACTGACAGAACTAAACTTGGTGAATGATGCAAAGGATAACAAGAAGGGGTTCTACAGGTACATTAGCCACAAAAGAAAGACTAAGGAGAGTGTAGGACCTCTGTCAAATGAAGATTGCGAGCTGGTAACAACAGATGAGGAGAGGGTAGAGGTATTTAACAACTTCTTTGCTTTGGTCTGCACTAGTGGTGAGGCTTCCCACATCCCTCGAGTCCCCAAACTTCTAGGTGCCAAAAGAAGCAGTGGATGCCCCATCCACCGCAGGTGTTCAAGGCCAGGGTGGATAGGGCCTTGGCCAACCTGATCTAGTGGGTGGCATCACTGACTATGGCGGGGTGTGTGGGGGGGTGGAGTTAGATGATCATTAAGGTCCCTTCCAACCTAAGCCATTCTTGGAGGCCTGTAGCTAGTGGTGTCCCCCAGGGGTCAGTACTGGGTCCAGTCCTGTTTAATTTATTCCTCAGTAATCTGGGTGATGGAATGGAGTGCACCCTCAGCAAATTTGCTGATGACACAAAACTCGGAGGAGTGGCTGATAACCCAGAGGCTGTGTTGCCATTCAGAGGAACCTCAACAGGCTGGACAGTTGGGCTGAGAGGAACCTCCTGGAGTTCAACAAGGGCAAGTGCAGGGTCCTGCACGTTGGGAGGAATAACCCCAAGCACCTATCTAGGCTGGGGGCTGACATGCTGGAGAGCAGCTCTGCAGAGAGGGACCTGGGAGTCCTGGTGGACAGCAGGCTGACCATGAGTCAGCAGTGTGCCCTTGTGGCCAAGAAGGCCAATGGTACCCTGGGCTGCATTTGGAAGAGTGTTGCCAGCAGGTCAAGGGAAGTGATCCTCCATCTCTACTCAGCCCAGGTGAGGCCACACCTGGAGTATTGTGTCCAGTTCTGGGCTCCCTAGTACAAGAGGGACATAGAACTACTGGAGTGAGTCCAGACGAGGGCTACAGAGATGATGAGAGGACTGGAGCACCTGTAGTATGTGGACAGGCCGAGAAAGCTGGACCTGCTTAGCATGGAAGAGAGAAGACTGAGGGGAGACCTCATTAACGTGTATAAATATTGGAGGGGAGGATGTCAAGAGGATGGAGCCGGTCTCTTCTCAGTAGTGCCCAGCAACAGAACAAAAGGCAATGGGAAAAAAACTGAAGCATGGGAGGTTCTGGATGAATATAAGAGTACATTTCTTTACTGTGAGGATGGCAGAGCACTGTACAGGTTGCCTGGAGATGTTGTGGGGGTCTCCTCTGGAGATACTCAAAACCCACCTGGATGCCATCCTGTGTAATGTGCTCTAGGTGATCCTGCTCAGCAGGGGTGTTGGACTAGGTGATCTTCAGAGGTCCCTTCCAACCTTGGCCATTCTGTGGTTCTGTGATGATTCTATGATGACACCACCACTTCAGGTAACCAGGAGATGCTGTTTGTTTCTACCATCCTCCTTGGACAGCCAATAGCTGATAAGGTTCCTGATATTCTTTAAACAACTCTTGATTTCTCATGCACGTTTGCAATTCGTTGGGCCAATTTCCTCATGCCCAGATCTTTTTCACCTTCTCAGGTGATAAGTTATTTTCCAGAAACTTGTTTTGTCCTCCTTGATGGTTTCTTCAGGGCGTCTCTAGTGCTCTGGTGTCCAGCTGCATGTCAAAGATATCCCTGGCTCCCAGGCACAGTTCCTAGGCTGATGCTGAGCTCCTGGCCTGGACTCCAGCCTGGCAGACATTGCTCCCATCAGTGTAGAGCAGCCATCACACATCAGCATTTTCTCACAACAGTCACGTTACCTCCGTTAGTGTTGCCATCAGGGGCATCCCAAGTGATGTCACCCCAGAGTCACTGTCACCCTCTGGTGTCACAAAAACCAGCTGGCCGTAAGTGCCTAGAACATCCAGCTTGTGTTCAGTCCAGTTGGTGGCACTCAAGAGGTTGAGGTCCCACTGCTGGAACGTGAGAGGTGAAGGTGTTACTGGTGGAACGTGAGACGTCAACGTTCTTCTTGTGGCACAACAGACATCAAGGTCCTGGGTGGCAGGTGAGGCATACGGGTCCTTCTGCTGGAACTCAAGACATCAATGTCCTTTTGCTGTAACGCGAGATGTCAACGTCCTTCTAGGGACATGTGGAATGCTGAGATCCCTGTGGTTGCAGGCAAGGCATTGAGGTACTTCTGGTGGAGCACAAGGCACTGAGGGGCTACTGGTGGGCTGTGAGTCTTTGAGATTCTGCCAGCGACCAGTGAGGGAGGTGCTGAAGACCAGAGACGCTTGATACCCACTTGACATCAGAGCATTGTCCTGGGGAGGACAGGCATCTCCATGCCAGAGCAGCTGCGGACACCATGAGCCAGCCACACCAGAAGCTGCGAACAGAGGCCCCAAGAGAAGACATCTGCACCATCTGCCTTGGCCCACTGGTCGATGGAGCACAGCTGGTCCTCTGCAGGCACTCCTTCTGCAGGGAGTGCATCCAGCCCTGGGCTGCCCACAGAGCCACCTGCCTGCTCTGCCACTGGCCCGTCATTGCCATCTTGAGGCTGCTGCCACGCCCCATGTGGGACGCCTTGGCCCGCTGGCCCCAGGGAAGGTTCCAGTGCAATGCAGGTCCAGGGCGGCGGTGGCAGCAGAGCCCCTCCAGTTACCGGTCCCGCAGTGTTTCACCCAGGTGCAGGGACCTCAGCCCCTCCATGCCACGGCAGCTCGTCCGCAGTTTCTCCTGGCACTGGGAGCAGGATGGGCGCAGACAGCCCCAGTTCCCACTGAATGCTAACAACGGGGACACGTCCATGTCATGGCTGCAAAGGGCCCAACAGGAGGAGACAGGGGCTGGCGACCAGGCTGGGCCCAGCATTTAAGAAAGAATAAAAAATAAATCCTAAAAAACAACTAAGTTGGAAGGCATTTGGGGGATGGGAAATTATCATGGGATTGGGTCACTGGGTGAGGGTAGCAGCCATAAAGGTGACCATGCCCTAGTGGGAAAAAGGCTGACAGAAGAAGTCTCCTGAACCTAGGGCAGAAGCAAATGCCTGCTGGCCTGAGAAGTGCCAGCCCAGGAGCCGTACCTCAGGCTGCAATCCTTCAGGAGCAGCCTGCTGAAGAGTGGGCTGCTCTCCACAGAGCAGCACAGGAAGCTTCTCAGACAAAAGGAGCTCCGTTTGGGCCCGTTTTATACCATTTATACATCTTACCTATAAGAAGGCATAGGACAAGGGGGAATGGTCTTAAACAAGAAGAGGATAGTCTAGGCATTAGGAGGAAATTCTTCACTCTAAGAGTGGTGAGGCATTGGAAGAGGTTGCCCAGAGAAGCCTTGGCCAACCTGATCTAGTGGGTGGCATCCCTGCCTATGGCAAGGGCATTGGAGTTAGATGATCCTGAAGGTCCCTTCCAACCTGAGCCATTCGAAGAAGTAATACAAGAACTGTATATGGTCATGGTTTGTAACTGAGTGTGGGGATTGATTAAAGTTGCTTCTTATTTGCACAAATTTCTATCATATACAAATGAACAGTACAACTGGAACCATTCCAATTTTACAAGAGAAAATTTAGAAATTATTTTTTTTATTTGTTAGAATTAAGATATGTTTACAGAAGACAACGTATTTAGCCAAAACTCTGAAAAACCTCGGTTTTGGATATACTATTTGAAAAATTTTCAAATTGTAATGATCCGTCAATTTATGCTTGTTGTGATCGCATGATGTCCTATGAAAAGGTAATTTTTTCTGTTGACACATTTAGTTTTTAATACTGTGCCTTGTCTATGCTCCAAATAGACTTACAAATAACTTTAATATAAAAATAAAAGGACACAAAGTTTTGTTCATCAAACCATGTAAGCATATACATTGAATTTAGGGGAATTTAGGTTAAACGTTCTGAGATGCTGTAAACTATTTTGGCTAATAAACCTAATGGCTAGCTTTGTGTTCCTACATGTATATGTCATTAATATGCAGTAGCTCAGAACAAGTTACCAGGCCACTGAACGCTTCAGCTATGCAGGAGGCCCAAGAACCTAGTCTGTTCCTTTCAGTCAGTGGAAAAGTACAGATGCTCCTGTGACCTCAGTTACTCTAACATAAGGATAGGAGTATTTTTCTATTCCTCTCACAATAGGAGAAAGACCAGGTGTATTTATGCAGTCTATGAGAATCACTGTACCAAGGTTCTTATATTTCTGAAACAGATAAGAAATGTAATTTAAAAACTAATGTAACCCGAGGCAAAGTTCAGGAGTCTCATTCTTGCAAGTTACAAAATAACTATACAGCTCTGTAGACTGTACTGAGAATGGCAAAGTAGGTATGTTTATTCGGTGCTGGGCAGCGCTGGGGGGGGGGGGGGGGAGTAGTCCCACCAAAGTCATGCACAACAATTCACTCGCATTCTCTTTTATCCCCTAAAAGATTACGTATGCATTAAGTTTCACAACACATCTATGTATATTTATTTCCTAGCCCTGCTTCATATGCTAATTATCAGTCTTTCTGTGCTTGCATAGTACTGTCTGGTGGTTGTCAGGGTGGTTGTTGGGATGAAGGAAGACATCTTCATCGGAGTTCAACTTTTCACCTCGTCTCCCTGCGCATGCTCTCTGAGCCCTTGGTAACAGTTTGGGCCATGAGGTTGGTTTGGTCTGGTTCTTCAGGGTCCGAGGGGCTCCTGCTATCTCAAGGCCTTGCACGTTTGACATTTTTTATCTTATCCTTTTATAAACAGTCCTCCTTATCTCTGAGCCCTTGGTCACTGTCCGAACCATAAGGTTGGTCTGATCTGGTTCTTGGGATCCCAGGGGCTCCTGTTATCTGGAGGCCTAAGCGCAGCACAGGCACAGTACATTGCAAATGTAGCACATATTAAGCAACGAGTGTTGCCTATATATTCATTCTTAATCGCTCTCTAATTTCTAATCCCATGTTTCACACCCTTCCGCTGATCCTACTGCCTTTCTTTGCTAGCAGCATCTGGCAACAGACAGTGAATGCTCATTTCAAGACACTGTGCCAATGTTTTAACTGTTGTTGCAGATATTGTTTCAATGGATTGCAACTAATATGCAATCTATCAAAAAACAAACAAACAAACAAACAAACCTTTTCCTGCTACTGCTGCATTATTATTACTATTATTATTTTTAATCTGGAAGAATGTTTCTGTACTTCCCTTCTTTCTAGATGGCAAGTTGATCTGAGGTAGCATGCTACTGTGGAGTCCTCGGCCTATCCAGTTGCACATTACTCCTTCTAGATCTTCTGTAATTGCAAATGTGTATTTACATGTATACTTATTAAACCATAATACTTATTTAGATTAAAATGCGGCTGGTGTGAAGGTAAGCTGTTTTGCTAGTTACGGTGCTTGGCCTCTATCAGTTGTTTTACTATCTAATAAATACCTGATGACAGAGAAGGTGAATATCAGAAAGTAGATGGCTTAGACTTTGTAAAAGAAATGGTTTTAGTGTGATTTATGAGAACAATTTGGAGAAAAGAATTTACATACTGATTACAGGGATCTGTTGAGCTAATGTTTTTCAAGTAACTAAGGTATTTAATTTGAATGCTGTTTATGTTAATTGGCTTACCTATGAGTAATCTTCAACTGTGCATAATAAAGAAATGAATTTGCATGTGCACGTGTGCATATGCATACATAATTATAAGTACACAGCTGGGGATAATGCTTTTGTGTGGTGATCATAGAAATACACAAAGTGATGGCAATAGGGAGAGAACATTTAAAGGTAATCTAGTATTTCATAGTCTAAAGGTGAACAATCGACTTTCTGTATCATTCTTGACAAATGGTTGTATAATTCTTAAAAATTTTCCTGTATTGCTTTTTCAGTTTGTGAAGTGCAAGATAATTTAAGGCCATTATTCCATGTGTAGTGTATGTACACAAAAGCTTGTTTTTATAGCTGCTTAGTAGATATTTAAACATTGTTATTTCTCTTCAGTCTTGCCCTTTCTAGGTTAAGCAGCTATTTTTCAAGTTATACTTTGAGGTCAGGCTCTTGTAGATGGAGCACTTCATGTAAACTGTAAATACTGGAGGGATTATCAGTACGATCAGCAAACAGGGTTTCTTTGAAATCAGTAGAGAAGAAAGTTGCACCAGTCTGTCTGAGTTCCTTAATACAAAAGGTCTTTCTCGAATTTATTGATCCTACTGCATTTTCATCCTTGCTTCGGGTCAGTTGGACCAAAGTGTCACATCTTTGAAAACTGCTTGTGACTATGGAAAAGAGATTTATTGACTTCCTAGGATAATAAGTACCCACTGAAGAAGTTGTAGGCTGCTCATCTCTAAGTAAAAGCTGCTGTTAGGAATGTGTCACTAGACATAAAATAGAACTGAGCCCCTTGGGACAGAAATGTGTTTATGAATCCTACTGTGTAGTGCTATGTAACATTAATCAAGATATAGAGACTTTTTAACCATCTAACAAACAGGTGGTATGCTAAAATGATGATTCTTCTAGGTAATTCTAGTCAGTCTCTCAGAGCAATGGATCTGCTTTGCAAATGAGGAAAAAGTGCAGCTAAATGTTGAAACAATAAGGGCTTTTTTTTTTTTTTTTTTTTTTTCCATTTTAAAATTAGCATAGCAAAGCCTATATAGTTTTCACATCTGTAGCAGCCTACTTCACTTACTTATTAGCATATTAACAGAGCAGAGTCTGTACCTTTTCCTTCTGTATGGCATTTGAAAGAAAGTACTGGTTGCATTGTTTACTTGTTTCAAGGGAAAACAAAACAAAACAAGGGATATTGATCAAATGCAACTGTAGTAAACACATTGCTAAAGCAATTTAGAATCTTCCTGTGTTGATACTCAGAAAAAAATCATACCATGAAAGAAATGCTTTAAGGTTTAGGCTATGAAATTATTTTGTTTTCAGAAAACATTTTAGAATAATAAATGGAATGCAGTTTTACAGAAGAAGTAATTTTCTCAGCATTTTAAAGTGAGGTAAAATACCTGTCTGCAAGTACATGTTTGAGCAAAAGATATTCACTTGGTCCCTCCATGATTCTTTCCATGGCCTTCCAAAGGAGAAGTCTGACTGCATGCGCCCAAGTTGAATACATTATAGAAAAAAAAAAAAAAAAAAAAGATCTGCTTTTCAAACTGAGATTGTTCTGAAATGAAGCAAAACCCAAGTATGAGAGACATGATCTCATGTTTTTTTGGTTACTGTTATGTATAGTTTCAGCATACTAACAGACAAATCCTTCTGTCATTTAAAAAGTCCATTTAACTGCACAAAGGGTGAATGTGCCCTGTGATTAGTTTCATATATTGCTGCAGATAGCCAATGCTTTAATAGTCAGGGAAATCCTAATAACTGTAAACAACTAAAAAATTAGTCATAATCTCAAATGTATTTTTTTTAATCAAGGTCAGTCTAATCCATTAATTTTTTTTTATGTTAGGAGCTCTTCCGTAATAATCTATTTCTCATTGTATGGGATAGACAATGAAAGAATTTCTTGAAATACCTAGAACGAGATGTTGAATGAGAAAATAGAACAGGTTTGGAAGTATGGGTTGTGTTCTGGCTCACAGAGGCAAGGACTATTTTGGTTATAATACCAAAATATTTCTCTTCCGGATCTGTAAATCCCTGGCAGTAATTATTTCACTTAGAAGCTTAGAAGATCTTGACAAGTTAATTTCAACCTCTTAATAATGGCTGCTTGGCTAACATGATATTCCATCTGTGTGGCCTAGATTAGCTTAGATATCTTTATTAAAGACAGCAATTGAACCAAACGTTTTGTTTTCATGTATCCTGGCTATCAGAAATGCTTAGACTAAGCAAGTTGGCAGAGGTTTGAATTTACAGGTCTACCAAAGCTTGTAATCACTTGCTTAATGTTTTAGAGCAAAAGAAACCCTGCTGGATTCAAGTGAGACCATGCTTTGTGAAACAATGCATTTGGTTTCAGCACGCTCAATGCTAGTTTAGAAATGGTGTACCAGCATGATACAAAGCAGTGACTGTATGTAAAATTGCTCTTCTGATTTTTTTTTTCATGAAAAATTTTTGAATGAACAATTTGTCCTGGCACATTCTGTGGTGAATCATGTTATTTCCTCCCCCATGTAGCACAAAACCCGAATATTTTTGAAGTTTTTTTTTTTTTTTTTTTTTTTTAATCCTATGTTCAGTTTGAAAGCTATTGTGAATGCTAATGTATGCCATAACACAGAATGTTTAGTAAGTTAAAATGGATGTTTCATGATAATAGAAGGAACAAGTGATACGTGGCATGGAATTATAATTTACACCAAAAGTGTGGTAGTAGAATTTTGCCAGGAAGTATCTGTAAAAATAACTCCACAACAGTGTCAAATTACTTTTTTCTTCACAAGTGAAGATGTGAATTTTCAGGAAGACTTAGCTAAATAAAATATGTAAGGAATGAACAACCTTTATTGAATGCAAAAGTGCTAGTATTAATCTGATTTCAAATTTCCATATACAATTACACTGTGCCTATTCTGAGATTTCAGACTGGATAAAAAGGAAAGTTTATTTATTTATTTATCAGAAAGTCAACAGGTGCTTTTTTGAACATGTGTAGTGAAAGAGCATATACATTTTGCTCTAATTTTAAATTAGAGGTTTATGTGAACACTGGGGGCAGCTATAAAAAGTGAAATCCTTTATTATATTCTGCTAAATTCACCCATGCTGTTAAGCTTTGTAAATAGTTGAAATCTACAATGAATATAAAGCTAATAGCTTCCTCTTCCAAAGGTTTAACTGTACCGTGGGGAAAAGTTGCTTCCCTTTAGGATTAAAAGATAACTACTTTTAGGGATAATAGCTATATATAACATAAACTTCTCTGTCTTATGCTAGCTGTAGTTACTGTGCTAACTTGGAAAAGAAAAAATAATAAAATTCATTTTGTTTCCTCCACTGACCAAAATGATGTGAAACAGTAATTTTAAAAGAGTCTTAGCTCCCCGTAGCAATATTTTCTATCTCATGTTAAACATTTAGCTGAAACTACACTACTGTTGTGTGATGAGCTCTGGTTCTCCTCTGCACTCCTGGTGGGATCAAGGTAAAAAACTCTCATAGTGGAACATTGGTCAGAGCTGTGAATTTGAAACTCCTCAGAAAAAAACTGTTTTAATCTGTGTTCCTGCTTAACAAATGAGATGACACACTTCTTGCTACTTACTTTATAATATTTATTTTCTCAATTTGTCTATTTACTTTTCTAACATGCTGGAGTCTCCCAAAGGATGGGATGGTATCACAAGCACTCAGGCACACCATATCCATGTTAATTCAAATAATTGGCATGTGTTTGTTAGGCTGCTGGTGCCTATAAAAAACATTTTGCTATGGCAATAGTCCCAAATGACAAAGTGGGTAGGTCTGTTGGTTTAATTAAGCCTCTCTTGTATTGCTGCTTTCCTCACCCCAGCCCTCATCAAGCTTATATAGGAAAAAAATCAAGTAATGGGGCAATCATGAAATTGACATGTTAGTGGGTTTTAAGGCAAGATGATTTTTTTTTTTTTCCAAGTAATTGCTATGTCAAGCTTAGTAACATTGTTATTTATTTTCGACATTATTAGAGATGAACAAAAATATGTTTTGGCTGTACAAGTACAGAAATGTAGCTGAGTTTCTGTGTTCTACTAATACTGGATACATATTCATATATGTGTATGCCATTATCCACTCACTTAGCTAGTTATTAGCATTGTTTGAGCCTGCTTGTGCAAAACTTCAGATGACACAATGCTGGATGCTGTAAATGTTTGGAGAAATGATTAGTGCTGACATTCTGAACTTGCAGAAAAGACCCACCATCTTGAAATACTACTTTTCAAATCCACTAATATTACCAGTGCCATCTAATCAGAATGTTGTCTTCTGTTATTTTCTTTTAATATTATAGTGTAAGATAAAGAAGATACTTCATGATTTTCATAGGTATTCCACAAAGACCTAGAAGTTCAGAAAGATAAAAATATAGAAGCTTTATTCTAAAATATACATGTCTGGAGGAAAACATGCAATGACAAAACATATGTGCATATATGGTATCTTTGCACCTCTTTGGCTATTTACCTCTCTACTGTCAGTTCCCCAAAATCTTATAAACTTTTTAATGTGTCTTACACACTAAAATTATTAAAACACACATGGTATTTAAAATAATTAAAATACACGCACACTACCATGTGTGTAGTGATTTGTGTTCTGTCTAGAATTCCGTATGCAGAACACTGATTTATTTCCTGTTATCCAAGCATCAGGTAGCTACATGAATAAGAGTATCTCAGATCTAAGAGATGCAATATAGACTGCTTGTTAGGAAATATTTATTACTTAAATCTATGCAGGTGTGTTCTTAGGGGATTATGAATCTGATCTCAGGAGTATTATACGCATATAGGTAAGAGCTCACAGCTATCTGTTTTGGAGGAAATGGCTGTTCATTCTTAACATTTGAGATCATTGCTTCTGAATTTAACACAACTGAATTTAATAGCACAGATATGGATGAGATGTTGTAGGACAATGAATATGCAAAATATAAAAATAATAATTTACTGCCTAAGAGTCAGTCTGAAGCATCAGAAGATGCTGTTCAAAAAATCCCTTTTGTTGTCTAACTGTGCTTGTTTGCATAAATGGCTGTTTTTTTATTTTTTATTTTTTTTTAATTCTCCAGAACTGCCTCAGTTTACCGTACTAAATACCATACTAAAATCTGGTATTTTTTCAAAAACCACTTCCAACAGCAGTAAATGTTCTAAACAAATATATTTAAGTTGTTTGGTCCATAAGAGTACACATATTTGCCTTCTTCCAAATCATTCTGACCTACCAAAGCAATCTTCTGAAATGCTGGCCATGGTCTATAAATAGTCACTTAAAAAGATTTCTGTGCAAACAAAATTGAGCAAAGAATTTAATCCATGTGGACAGATTTTGTTTGCTGAAAAACTTAGTATAATTCATTGCATAACTTTTGAGTGTTAAAAACGGCTAGCTGTGAAGTAACGATGCTCCGAGGATGTACGGTCCAGGGAAGTGGTGAGGTCAAGAGGGTTTGTTGCTGTTGAATAGCATAGCTTGTAGGTTTGCTGCTGAGTCTCAAGGTTGATCATGCAGGGGAGGAATCACTACCCTACAAGTGGAAGATGCGGTTTCTGTGCTTTAGGAGAGAAAAAAAAAAGCAGCAGATGGAGTAAGGTTGCAAATGCTAAATCCATGCTATGTCACAGCCTTGGCTTTGCTGTTCAAAATTCTGTTCAGTCAGGTATCTGCTGCTATACTGTTTTAGTACTTCTTTGGATAACTGTAATTAAAACGGATGGGCTGCTGGTGGGGAGGACACGAGTGCACTCTTCTCCCCGCCATTGCTCTTCCTCCCCCACGCTTGTTCTTCAGTTGTTGCACGGTGCTCCTCTTCCTGCCTCTGTATCATGGGCACACATCGGTGTCATGTGTCTGCTCGTCCTGCTCTGCCTGCTGCCACCACGGATAAAATGTCACAGCTGCTGACAGCAGGCTTGCAACCCGACCAAGGAAAGGGCACCCACACGCAGCTCACATCTCCCCTCTGGGCTGGCAAATGTTTGTGTGCAGGCAGGGCACGATCCTGGCAGCTGACTGGAGGGAGGAAGGTACCCTTCATGTCAACCAGCTGCTCCACGAACTCGTGAAACTTAATTTCCTGCCAATCTGTGACCTGAGTTTAGCGACTGATGCCTGATAAGAAAGAAGTTAATGCTGCAGTCTTTCCCACAGTGAGGGAGGAGGTGTTAGTAATTTGTTCTTACAAATCTTTTTATGAAACTTGCATTAGCTTTGCAGCTTAGAGCGCTTTAGTCCTTAAACTAATTTGTTTGAATTTAAGGAGTTAAAAAATGATGAGGAAGTCAGTGATCCTGTACTTTTCTTTAGGCTGATATAGAGCAAGTGAAATAATTTCCAGCAGAGCTGGGATCTTGTTTCGGGACACACCCTAGTTTCATACTCTTTGCATTTCAGACAAAATAATGGACTCTCGGCCCTTAACCATGCAATAGTTGCTCCAGCCATTACATTGGCATAATGACTGTAAGGCAGCTTTTAGCTGATAATTCACCCCATCATGTACCCCCCCCTAAAATACAACGTGGCCCAAGTCAGAAACAAATTTTGAATTATTTTTCAGACTTGTACAGGCTTTTTCAGACTTGTACCATGTACAGGGACTGCATAGTAGGTGTCTGAAGGGAGTGTATGAAATCCTGGATTTAGAACTTGCTTGTGTGTGTTGCTGTGAAGAAAAAATGCATAGTATCGTGTAGTTAAAGAAGGAATTCTAATACCTATGTGCAATTTGGCTTCATGTTGGGCTGGCAAGTTTAATTCTGGCATTTTTTAAAGAAGTTGTGCCTGTATTCTGCAGTACAACATTAGTACTTTTGCTCCTTCAATTTAAAGTAGTTATCTTGTGAAAAATGAATATTTAAATAAAACAGACTTTCCCTCCCCACACATCAAAGCTGAGAAGAATGGGGAAATAAATTGTTGTAGAAGAGAGGCTAATAGTAGTCTCTGTTGCTTCTTTGCGTGCTTATGAAAAGTCTCTTGTGGTTGAGCAGCATCTCTGGAGAGCAGGATGTTTTATCTACCCAACGTGCTGCTTGCACTGAAGCTGTCTTCACTGCAAGAAGAGTCAAGAAGGAAATACAGGCAGAAGCACAGAGCAAGCATAATGAACAAGAAACATGGGGTTAGAGCAGACAGTCTGTGTGCATCTGCATTCTTGCTTTTTGAAGCATTAATGGCACTGGTTTTGTCCAGGAAAGGACTGCCCTAGTAAAAGAAATTCCCATTCACAGTTTGTTACGTCAGTGTTGAGCTGCCTTGGGATCTCGCTGTAACAGCATGACAGCAGACACGAGAACCAGGCTGCTGCTGCCAACTCGGAGGAACAGACCTGCTTTGGGGAGCAGTGGGTTCTCTCCAGACAGGAGGAAGCAGGATACCAGGCTGCAATTATTTGGCTTCCACTCCCAATGGAGATGAGGCTGGTTGTTACTTTTGTGTTGTGAATTCGTACCACTGAAGAAACAGAGAGGATATGCTCTGTAAAGTGTGTCTACTGTCATTTTAAACACCTAAGGAAATACGTATCACAGTTCCAGTTGCTACAGTACTGAAGTGCCTGTAGAACTTGTAATTAAACTTAAACTTAAATTAAATATAAACTCCCTGGTGAAGTTTTATGATAACTATTTTACAGATACAAAATTAAAGTTAGTTTTGGAAATCTCCAGCAGTTGAGGACTGAGACCACATTGTACAAGGGCTGTGCTAGTGGTGCTATTATAGTATTTGATGATATTACAGAGGACACTGTGTAATTCTAAGCTGCACATGCAGTACGGTCAGTGATGCTGTGACAGTATGGTTAGAGGGGCAGAGCAGTTGAGGTTGGAAGGTGCTCCCGGACATCACCTCGTCCAGCCCCACTGCTGAAGGCAGGGCCAGAGGATGCCCAGGGCTGTCTGCACTCTACCACCGTGCCTGTCTTTCCCTCTGGTTATGCCGAGGTCCCCCTTTTGTTGTTCCCAAGAGCTAGTAACGCCATTGAGCAGTAGTAAAGCTTGCTAAATTTACCCCTGCTCCCTTAGGAAGCAGGCGAGGGGCAGCACGGGTGCCCCTTTGCAGCACCCGGGGCGCAACTCCGTGCCTGGTGTGGCCGATGGGACGAGCCGGCGGGGTCCCCGAGTGGCGGAGGAGGCGGAAAGAGTCGGCGGGAGGTGCCGGCAGCCCGTCCTCGGCTCCTTCCTCCCTGCCTCCCCACTGCCTCCTCCTCCTCCTCCTCCTCCCTCCTCTCCCCCGGGCAGCCGCGGAGCCGGGCAGCCGCGGGAACCGGGCGGCCAACCCCGGCTAGCAAAGTCCCCCAGAACTTATCCCGGCGAGTAGCAAAGCTCAACAGGGGCTTCTCCGGGAACGGCAGCCGGGCTCGGGACTTCCGGGACTGCCATGGGCTCCGGCACCTCGGCGCTGGGCCGGCAGCGGCGCAACCCGGGCCGGGGGGGCAGCGAGCCCAGCGCCGCGCCCCGCCGCTCCCCGCCGCCGCTCTCCGCGGTGCTGAAAGCCTGGCCGGCCGGCCCGAAGGAGGACGAGGAGGAGGAGGACGAGGAGGGGGAGGAAGAGCGGCAGCAGCCGCCCCGCCGCAGCCCCGCCGCCCGTGAGTATCCCCGCGGGGTGGGACAGTCCTCGCAGCCGGCTGGAACTACAGGTGGTGGGTCCTGCAGCCCCCCGGGGATAGGATATGGTAGGATGGGATGGGAAGGGAAAGGGAAAAGAAAAGGAAAAGAGAAAGAGAAAGGGAAAAGGAAAAGTAAAGGGAAAGGGAAATAGGGTCCCAGCACGCCCCCCTCCTTCACAGCGAGGAGGCACGGGGGCTTGTGTAAAACACAGCACCATTTCCTTCCCCAGTGTGCGAAGGGAAGGGGCAGAGTTGATTGCGAGGCAGCATGCCACTGGAAGTTGAGTTAAACCTTCCACTTTTCTCACACAATCATCCCTAGATGTCTTTAGGATGCGTAGTGAGCTTGGTAAGCGTCAGGAATTTCTTCCTGGGATGTTAGCTGGCTGAAATTGCTCCCTCTGTGTAAAAAGTTTTTCAGCTAAGATTTCCGGTCTTGCTGTTTGTGCCTCTGCAAAAGTTTTTCTGTTGCCTTCCTTTTGTTTCAGAGTAGTGCACCCCATTTTTTTGGTTGATTTAAAATGATTGGAGTATTCTATTTAGTCAGGAGTAACAACAACAACAACAAAAAAGTCTGGATGTTGCATTGCTTAAAAAATCTTGAACAAGTTGCAAAGGAAGGCAAGGATATATCTCATATGTATAAGGTTTTATTTTCTAAATCTTCTAACTAAATGGAAAATGTGTCTCTTTGCTTTCAAATGCAGGGGCACTAGTAAGAATTTTTGACCATGGAGACATTCTCCTTTCATAACTTTCTTCCTTTCTTCCCATGTATTATTTCCTCTTTATGACATTAAATAAGTTAGAGCAACTATTTTTATGTCCCATCAGTTTCTTAGGTTACTGACTCATCAGTTACAGATTTTCCCTCAAACCATACAGTTTTGCCTTCAGTGTAATGCAGGTGATATATGATTGACCCTGTAATTCAAACATCACAAATTCAATAACTTCAATAATGTGGTCAGATCCTGAGATGTTGTAATCACCTGAAATAGATATGGTGGTTTATACTGACAATTTTCCATTTGGATTTACCTAGTCATGCTTTCTAACTCTTTGCTCTACAAGAAAAAAAAAAAAAAAAAAAAAAAAAAAAGTATATATAGTGGAGCATGCAATCTATTGGGAACAATTTTCTTCTTTACACTTGGGTGGATATGCCATTTACCTAGAATTTGAGTAGAAGGAATTACACTAGAATTAATTTGGCAATAAGATATATTTTAGAACACTCATACCTTTTTTTTTTTTTTTTTTTTTCTCTGAATAGTTTATAGATTGTACAGATGTACATATATCTACAGATGTTAGCTGAGCAGTGTCAGATGTAATAGGGAATGGATTTACTCACTTATGTTTTAAACCACATCATTAAAGTTAGCACTGATGCTTTACACTGTCTGCCTAATTAAACAATGAGACACGATAATGTGTTTTGAGATTGATTCAGTTTCATTGAAGGAGACTAAAAGACAGTCAGGAAATATTCAGTGACTGGATTTTGCTTGCATTCAACTTAGATATTCTGTTTTGGCCTGGCTTAAATCTTTGGCGGGGCAGACATGCATTGCTGTTTGGGAGTTTCTGGAGACACTGCTCCTCAAAGGTTTTATCTGGTACTTTCCTGAGCTGTGGGAACATGGTTACAGGAATGGTGGGAAATGAAATCTGCTATTTTGTTTGGTTCCCATCACAAACACCAAAGAAAGGAACTGAAAAAAAAAAATCCTTTGTTCAATCAATTGTTCAATCAGTTGATGTTGAATCAACAGTTCAATTGAGGTCCTTCCCTTCCTTCCCTGAGGAGAAGGACCTGGGGTTGCTGGTTGACAAAAAGCTCAATGTGAGCCAGCCACGTGTGTTTGCAGCCCAGAAAGCCAGCCATACCCTGGACTGCATCAAAAGCAGCATGGCCAGAGGGCAAGAGGGATAGATGATTCTGCTCCTCTACTCTGCTCTTGTGAGACTCCACCTGGAGTGGGTTCATTCAGCTCTGGGGCCCCCAGCACAGGAAGGACATGGATGTATTAGAGTGAGTCCAGAGGAGGGCCATGAAAATGATCAAAGGGCTGGAGCACTTCTCCTATGAAGACAGGCTGAGGGAGTTGGGGTTGTTCAGCCTGGAGGAGAGAAAGCTTTGGGGAGACCTTATAGTGGCCTTCCTGTACCTAAAGAGGGCCTACAGGAAAGCTGGGGAGGGACTCTATCAGGGATTGGAGTAATAGGATGAGGGGAATGGCTTTAAACTTAAAGAGAGGAGATTTAGAAAAGAATTTATTTTTTATATCTATTTTATGAGGGTAATGAGGCACTGGCACAGATTGCCCAGAGAAGCTGTGTATGCCCCATCCCTGGAGGTGTTCAAGGCCAGGCTGGATGGGGCTTTGGGCAACCTGGTCTGATGGGAGGTGTCCCTGCCCATGGCAGGGGGGTTGGAACCGGATGACCTTTAAGGTCCATTCCAAAACATACCAAAAGGTCCATACCAAAACATTCTATGATCCTGAAATGCCACAAGTACCAGCATACAGCCTTTCCACTTAAGGACATTTTCACTCACTTAAGAGCAAAACATATTTCAGTTAAAGTTTGCAAAATGGCTTCCAATGGTTTAAGTGATCATAAGGACTAGTCTTTAAGTCACAGTATCATAAAGTTCAGGGTGAGACTCCATGTTTGCATGGAGTTTATCACACTCTATTTAGAGTGTGATAAAAGAATAAGACAAAAGGCATAAATTAACAAAACCTTAATTTATCCCTTTTGTTTATTATTATTATTATCTATTCTAAGTCCTCAGCCTATACAAGAAAATGGTTTATTCTGTCAGTGTGTCTAAATTCACTGTGTGAATTCATCAGTGTGTCTAAATCATGAGTCACTGGCCCCTTTGATCATAAAAAATAAACATAGGACATGGCCAAGCCCTCATGAATTGATTAGTGCTAAAAACTTATGAATTAACTCTTTAACTCTTCTTTTCAAGCACTGGAAATTTTTACTGAAAAACTTATTCGTATATCATGTTATCAATCATTGCTTTGGCTCCAGCTGTGCCACTGATTTCACTGCTGTCTTTCAGTCAAACTCAGTTCCAGCAGTCATTATTTTCTCTGATACCTTCAGAGCCCTTTCCTGGCTCTCAGTCAAGGTCCTATAAAGTCCACCTGAGGCAAGTGTGCTCTTTTCCAGGGCTAGCATGCAAACAAATATCCCATGTTGTCTCCTAGCAACCTGATAATCCTTTATAGAGCCCTCAGATGTTGAATAGCTGTTTCATGTCCAATCACAAAGGTTACACCTCCCACCTCCTCCATAAAGTGATGAGAGCTTGACATATTATCCGCAATGAGTATGAAGGGTGAGAGGACTCAGTGAGCTTCTTTGTTTCTCTGCCCAGGTGACAAACATTCCCAGTCCTTAGAGTCAGAGATCATAGCAGTTAGGGAGGTTCTGATTAGTCATCTTTTGTTTCATGTAGTGTGGGAGTACCTCAGTGACAGACATTTTGCTAATGAAAAGGGTTGTGTAGAAATGTTAGTGTTCCTGGTAGCATGCTATCTGTAGTTAGTCTAGTTGAACTGTGATATATTTGTTTTGGATACTTTTTTGGATATATATATATATATTAATACATAAAACATCTTGTTTAATCTACAGAACACAGCATTAAGGTAGAGTTGTGGTTATATATGTATATCAGAACAATGGGCATCACTTTAAAGTTCTAAAGGCTAAAGGCCATGTATAGGAGTGTACGGGATAGTTTTAGAGTCATTTTTTCATTCCTATTAGTTAGCAACATCATTATCTCTATCAGCTCAAGGAGTGATTTATATCCAATACCATTGAGAAAATGGGAAGGGAAAGGAGCAAAAAGCTGGGGATGGCAGAGCATTTTGCCTTTTTAGGGATTTCAGCTGCAAGCATAAGCATGCAAAACAATTTCCTAAGGTCAGCAAAAATACTTCGAGCTTTTAGTTTGACTTTTAAGGGAAAGGCATTCTTTTCATTGAGAACTTTCAAGCTCTTCCTCTGTTAATAGGCAATATTTTGCTGGACACCTGTCCTTCTTTACATGCTATGTTGTTTGCATGGATTTCTGCTATTTTTTTCTTTTTTTTTCTCCTTTACTGTCTTCATTTATGATTATTTTCTAAGATATCCAGAATGATATCTTATAATGAATGTAAATCTAAAGAAAGTGTCTGACTTCTGGCAACATGTGCATACAAAAATAGTTTAAAAATACATCTATATTAATTACTTTTGCTGCCTCAGGGCTCTAGTGCTGGCTCTTTATGGAAAAAAAGGAATAATTTAGGAGACTAAATTTGTATTAAGCAAGTGAGATATATGTCTCTAAATTAGGCTCTTGGGGACTGTTTCAGGGCAAGAGCATGCAGTGCTGATAACATTTGCAAATGATTGGCTAGCAATGTGGTTACTGCTATGAAATATGAAGGATCATAACCCACTCCATCCTAACTAGCTGAAAATGAGTAAAACCAGTAAAACACTTATTTGATCTGAAGGTTTTTGCTGGATATGTGGCTGAGGTATTGCTGTGAAAAACTAAATGGCTAACTATTTCAACATGGTGATGTCTGGCTCTCAGAGCGGCGGGGGTGTGTAGCCAAAATGTTAATAAAAGACTTTCAGAAAACACACCATTTAGTCAATGGATGGCGTGCCCACAGCTTTCTGGTCCAAAGCACAGACCTCTGATATTTCAGCTAATGGAATAATTAACACAGCAGTATATGACTTAATTGCCTTTTGGGGCATATAAAAGGTGCACACTGCCAGTAGTTTGTTAGACCAATAATTTCTGTATAGCAGCATATTTAACATGGATATAGAAGAGGTAATGGCAATTGGCAGGAAGCTTTCATTTATCTTGATGGTAGAAAGGTTGTGGTTAGAAATGTAGTTTGAGAAAACATGTAGTCTAAAAGGCAGAATTTAAATAGATTAGTTTTCTGTTTAAGTATTAGACTTTCCCCATTCTTCCCAGTGTCTCACTCAAAATTACCCTGATGCTTATAATAGGTGTGATATAATAGTATTATATAGTTAATATTATAGTTAATAGTTTATAGATATTTTCCTGTCAGTAAAGACTGGAGATGAAAAAGAATTGTTTAGTGCCTTCTGGTGGAGGAGATGGAGTCCAGGATTTTTCAGGTCAGTGCAATAAGGAATTTCTTTCACTTTCTGAAGGTCTCTGGATTAGCTGTCATGCTCTGAATACTTTTCAGACAGACCTTGTGATGTGGCAATTGCAATTTACAAACCACTCAAGCACAAGTCTGAAGGCCCTAGACAGCCTAAGTGCTGCATCCAACATCAGCGATAAGCATGGATGCTGTTGTTTCTTCTATCCAAGGCATATTTTCATGTGTTCATGAATGCTGCTGTTCACAGCTTCACAGAATGGTTGAGGTTGGAAGGGACCTCTGGGAGTCATCTTGCCCAACCCTTCTGCTCAAGCACAGCCATCTACTGCAGGCCTCCCAGGACCACGTCAGGGTGGCTTTTGAAGATCTCCCAGGAGTAAAACTCCACAAACTCTCTGAGCAACCTATGCCAGTGCTTGTTCACCTTCAGAGTAAGAGAAGTGTTTCCTGATGTCCAGATAGAACCTTTTCTGTGTCAGTTTGTGTCCATTGTCTCTTGCCCTGTCACTGGGTGCCACTGAAAAGTGCCTGTCTCTTTCATCTTTGCAGCCTGCCTTCAGATATTTATATACACTGATAAAATTCCCCTCTTCTCCAGGCTGAGCAGTCCTAACCTTTTCTCATAGGAAAGATGCTCCAGATACTTGATCATCTTGGTAGTCCTTCAGTAGACTCTCTCCAGTATGCCCAGGTTTCTCCAGTTCTGGAGAGCCTAGAACTGGACCCAGCACTCCATGTGTGGCCTCCCCAGTGCTGAGCAGAGGGGAAGGATCACCTCCCTCGACCTGCTGCCAACACTGAATTCAGGTTGGTGTCCACCAGGACCACCATGTCCCTTCCTGCCAGGATGTTTTCCAGCATGTACTGGTGCCTGGGGTTTTTCCTCCCCAGGTGGAGTTATGATCTATTAAATCACCTGTGCTTAGTGGAAAGCTCAACTGTGCTCCAGGTGGCTTAAGAAGAGAGTACTGGATGACTAGGAACATTTTGCAAGGTGAGTGTAATCTTGTTGTATTTTTCTAAGCAATGTTTAATTTGTACTTTGAAGGTACTTCACATTTTTTGAGCACTCAAAACTGACAGGCAGATTTCCTCCAGTTACTTCCTGAAAGCTCTGTGGAAAAAAAAAAAAAAAATGCTGTGCTTAAACTTTATTGGATGCTGACCTGCCTGCACTTTTTTGGGGAGTGCTACTTTGCATCCTGAGGATGAAGTGAGAGGGAATGTGGGTCTGGGGGATTTAGAAACAAGTTTGAGTTGTCTGGGTAAGTGAAGGCATTAGCAGGAGAGAGATTTAATGTTATACTTCTGATTTTAACTCAGTATCCAGTACCTGTTAGATAAAGTAGACTTGTCTTTTTCATCGTTAAATAAAAATACTTGTTCCATCATTTAAAACACCATTTCTCTTTCTGTGGGGAAACCTTTAGTGCCAGGCCTGGAAGCTATTAACAGCCTTAATTACCCTGATCATCTCCTCCCAGCACCCTGTCCAGGACAGGAGCTCCATCTAAGTTCCAGCTAGGGCTACTGTTGCTTCCCTGAGCAGTGCTGTATGACCGCTAGTTTTCATTGCTCTGGACCTCAGCATGTTCACTGTGTTTTGGGTATTTTGGTGCTGTGGACTTGCCTGCCTGTGTTGGGACTGCATCCAGGACCTTGGCTATGCTCCATGGATATGATCCTGACATAATTTTCTGGCTTGGTGTCAGACCTGTGTTGTCACCACTGGCTTGCCTGGGTGTCTGAACTTGTAGCCATATCTGGGGCTGCCCTACTGAGGTGGTCAGATAGACTCTGCTGGCCCAGGGGTCCCCATCTCCTGACGAGCAGCTAGCTTTCCCTGTGCCTGGACATCCTGACTAGTAAGTGATCTTTCTGCTTACTTCCAGAGCTGGGTCAAAGTAATCTAGATCAGGACAAGTGTGTCCAATATGATGGTGGGAATTTTTTTGTTGCTGTTTTTTTTTTTTTTTTTTTTCCCTGAAATTGTCTTGGAAATCGATATATTTAATTTAGCACAAAGATGTGAAAATAGCTGACATGAAAACTATCAAAAGCACTGGTATCAACTTACTTGAATAGTGTGGAGCCAGGGGATAAATATTATCTGAGAGAAGGCTGTCTTTTGATTCTTCAGAGACTTAAGATGGCTCTGTATGCAGTAACAACTCCAGAACTGAGAATGCTTGACTAACTGTCTTAGGCTGGACTATTTACACTGGGTACTATGATACCCAAATGCAACTGCACCCTTCTGGATGTAGAATGGCAGAGTCAGCAGCAGTGTTTGGTCTTAGCTCATAGGGGCTGTCTGGTTTAGGCCACGTGGCGTAGAGAGGCGACCTCAGTGAAGATAACCAGATATGCCCAGGGAAAAAAGTTTTCTGGGCCCAGCATTAGTTCAGGATGCTGCTACTTCATTTCATGAGATCTTTTTCTTTGTCTCCAGTTCCTGAGATACAAGTCTTGGAAACTGCTTGATGGGAGGGTGAGATAAGGTGTGGGGGGAAAGGAGCACTCCAGCATGGCCAGATGCATGGCCGTGCAACCAGGCACAGCTGGCACGTAAGCCTGTCATGAGCTTTGGTATTGGAACTGTGACCTTGCTTTGGTCACAAAATAGTGTTTTAAGGTACTAAAAGCCATTCTTGTGTTGTCTATATATGAGTGTAAATCCTAATTTTAAGCAATAACTAGATCTTGGAAGACTTTCCAAGGCAGGTAAAAGTCCTTATGCCTGTTTTATGGGTAAGAGGATCAGAGCATAGAATCCAGCCTGAAATTAATAAGGTAATGTACCTGAAGGAGTCACCAACTGTAGCTGTATGTGCCCTGGGCCTCAGAATTGAAATGACTGCTTCTGCAAAGCACTGAGCAGAAGAGACAGTGAGAGATGTCTATTGATTACTCATTAGCAGTAATTCCAGTGCCTTATTTGTAAAATAAAATCTGTATGGATTTCCCTAAAGTATTTTATGCGCTAGATTAGATAGCCTGGAGTGCAAAGAAGGAGTAGTTTGTCTGAAAGTCAATGTAGCCTGGGCAGATGATATTCTTTCCTGTGGACTCTAGCAACAGGTGTGGGTCATTTGACTTTCTTTTCTTCTGCCACCTGCTCTCCAATCCAATGCACAGCAAACCACAAGGAAGAGATAATGTCCACACAGCAAAGCACCTAGGGATGATTGGGGCCCTTTACATGGGGATCTAGAGATGGAGAAGTCCTGAGCCAATTTCCCTTCACAAATACAAAGGATTTGTTTCAGTTACCTTAGCCCCGCTTTCTTAACCCCCTTCATTCATGTAAGCAAACATCAGAGAAGAGAGGGTGAGAAGAGCTGTTTTCTGCAAGAAGACTTTGCTTCCCCACTGGCCTGCTGTAACTGGACTTGGGGAAAGTAGAACTCCTGCTGGAGAGGCAAATGGGTAGTGAAGACCCTTCCTAGAAGCCAAACTGTGCTGCTCTGCCTTTGGGACAACAAATATAACAGACCATCAAACTTCTCTGTGCCTTTCAGCCTCTGGCTGCTGCATGTAAATGAGGCAGGCAAGGGGCAGGGCAGAAGATGCACTTTATCTTACTTTTGTCAAGGTCTGCCTGAAATTAGGTGTGGTATCTGAGCTGTGCAGTTTGATAACATCCAAATCTGATCAAATATTTGATTTTATTTCTGGAATTAAAAAAAAAAAAAAAAAAAAAAAAAAAAAGGAATAATGAAAGCCCTGCCAATGTAATTGTTGGTAATTTGTCTGTACACTTTTTTTCTCCTGTTCATAAGCCAAAACAACAAACATGGCATTATTTCATTTCATTAAATGTGTAAATAGCACTTTGCCCATTATCTGCAAAGTGTTTTAATTCTTGGCTTGTTAACATTCAAATACTTCCTCTCAAAGCCCGTGGATCACAAAGTCCTGGCTGACTGGATGCATAGCATATAGTTATCCAAGTTTTAGCAGCACCAAACTGATGTACGTTGAGTTCTTGGTATAGGAAATTTAACTTTATTGTGACTGAAGTTTTGAAGAGCTGGCAGATAAACTAGGCACAGTCTATGCTTATATAAAAATCCTGCTTGTACCTCTGCATTTTTTGTGAGCAAAAGTTTCAGTCTCCTGCCTGAGTAGTTGAGGCCAATCTTATTTTGTTTTACTTTTTTGATCTGTTTTCAAATTATTTTCTGGTGGGCAAGAAGAGCATACTGGATTTTTGGGAAGCTTTTCTGAGAGAACAGTAGCTGTGCACCTCTGCTGATAATACCCCTTTTCATAGGGTCAGTTGCAGACAGTATGCTGAACTAAAGGGACTTTTGGGCTCACTTATTACCATGGTTCTTACATTGTGCCACTTCAAAGAGTCTGGCCCAGGGAAATCTTCCTTATGGTCTGCTGGGGAAGGAGGAGAGTGTGCTGAGACTGCTGCCATCAGCACTGAGTACCAGTGCAGTAACCTGTAACTGTGTGGACTTTCATTGTCCCAAATAACTTTTAGGGGGTAACAGGTTTAGGATGAGGATTTTGTTTCTGTATTGAATTCACATTTCTTGAATTTGTTCAAGTGGAATTTGTGAAACTGTATCAGGAAGGTTGCAGGCATAATTCTTTACCTACATTTTTCATTAGTTTCTGTTTCTTCCTCCGAATTGCAGAGCCCCTTTTGTTCTGCCTCTCCTTGCCACTGCGGAGAAGAATTCTTGTGACTTACATTTACTTGTCAAGGAAGTACTTGCATGAAAGCCTGCCATGGAGATTTTTATTTATTTATTTATTTGCAACGTGATGCATGACTCAAGTTTATTTTTCTGAGCTACAATTAAGTGCTCATCTTATTTCAGTGGGTCTCGAAGGACACTCGACTGTTATTATTAACTGTAAGAGTGAATGCATATAGCTGCAACAAACCACCACAGCTGCTATATAATTGCTAATGCAACATAAAATTGAATCATCCCTCAGTTTCTTTTCCTTCTAGCTTTTTCCTAATTCCTGCAGGAGTGTTGTTTTCCTCGTGTGTCCTGGATATAATCATTCAGACATGGATCTCTGCTGTTCTGTTTGGGCAGTTCCAACTATCTATAGGAGAAACAAAGCTGCTTGAAACATTCCTTTTGCATGGGCTAGGCTAAGGGATCTGTCCCATTTGAAAGTTTTTTTGTAATGTGACCTCTACAGCCACAGAAGCATCTGCATGTATTATCTAAAACAGCATTCAGCATTTTGTCTATGCTGTACTTTCTCATTAAAAGTTCCTGGGTAATCTCAGGCAATATCTGTACTGCTAAATAAATGAGCTTGAACACTGCTCATCCATTCTTCTGAATTGTTAGTCTGTTCCCTCATGTGCCATTGGCTTGTGTTAGTGTCTGGGTGCAGCTGAGTGGTGCAAGGGGCTGTTCTCACTAGGTGGTAACACAAGTTTGGCCTGGGTTTGCATCCTTCCACAGGTATGACGTGGGTCCACCCAGTCCTACAGGAGATCTGGGGCAAGCGTAGTGCAGATAAGCCGGCCTGTGCCACTTTGCCTCAGGACCAGAAACCCTTTTGTGCCTCTGAGTTAGCCTAGATGTAGTCTTGAAGGTTGATTATCTTCATATTAAACATTGTTTAATATGCCATGGTTCTATAAGAGGAATTCCAAATAAAAGCAGCATTTTGGAATATTACCCTGGAACTGAAATGAGAATCTGGCTCCTGTTGTCTCTGCATTAGGATGATATGTACTTGTTTGCAGCCTTTAGATTTCATGTATTTATTTCAGGACAAGAGCATTGTACCAGCATACAGCCAGGCTGTAGCAGAGGCTGAATTTTATTCTTAACGAGAGTAATTAAATTAAATTACAAGTTTACAACATATATTTCTTTTTTGTCACTGACAGATTTTCTTTGAAATGCAAGCTGTGGATGGTACAAAGCTGTCATTTGCAAAGCCTAGCCTTCTCTTGTTCCTCCCTCACATACATGCTGTGGGCTTAGGCACTCTTTTAAAATACTTCTTTATTTGTTTTCAGAATAAAGTTCGGCCTATAAGTCAGCCTTCTGTTTTGGTGAAGGGAAATGAACTTCAAGATAGGCTTCAGCAAACGGGAACTTTGCTAGTGCGAGATGAGAAATAAATCTATACATGGCAATACTGTGTTTTTCTATATTAGTGCTAGTAAGAGTTCTTGCATTCTGATTTGCAAGTGTGTAGTTGGTTATCACAACAGACTAATAGTTTCAGTTTTAATCTAATCTTATCAACTGTTTGCACTATGGTACTAAAGCTGTTGGAAAAACTTCAAAACAAAATACCTTGAGGGAACTGAAAAATGAAGTTATGGTTACATTGAAAACTTCTGATATATATGACCAGCTTTCCAGGAAGAAGGTAGTTTTTCTACCTCTTCAGTATGCCTAAACGTACAGGTAAAGATCAGCTGGAGACCACAGGCTTAACTCCTCTCTTTCTGAAGAAAGCATGTGTGTATGAGGAGGTAACTTGTAAATGTTCATTTCCATTAAAAAACACTTTCCCTGGTAATCCCTTGTGGCTTTCTCTTTTGGGCCACTTTTGTATAACAAATGCCAGTTATGCTAGATTCTTTGGTAGTTCTGTGATGTCTGTGTCCATTTATTTGTAGACTTTAATGTTCAAATAAAACCAAAGTGTGTCAACCAGGAGTGAGCTTTTGCACCCCCCACCTCCTTATTCCCCCCAGGAAGGCACTGGAGCTTTACTGAAGTCAGTAACTATGCTTTCACTTTGGTAGGGTTGAACACAACCTTTAAGGTGTTCTTTTGCATCAGAAACTCCTAGTCTGCACTAAGAAGAAATCTTATAGCTGCCTCTTCCCTGGCTGTTTGGTTTTGATAGATCCAAGCAAATACAACCTTCATGTATTTGTCTTTCAATTTTACTGTTTCAGTAACCGGCTTCTTCTCTTCCATTTGGTAGGTACCTCTTATGTTGCTCTGAGGACTGTGTTGAATTAGGCAGCTGTGGAAGTAGATGGTACTGCCTGTAGCTCTCCTCTCCTCACTTTCTGTTCAGCTGGAGGCTATAAGCACAGCAACAGCAGCAAACAAATGCTCGTTCATCAGCTGCTTCAGCTCCAGTATACTAGAGCTATGAACTGTTATAGCTGAAGAAATGCTGCATGCTTGCTTTTGTTGTCTCTTTTGTTTCTGATGTTAATCTCCAGCAAAACAGAAAAGCTGTAGAAAATAAATGATGTGAATCTATCAGAGTCCTGAGCTGCATGACTTGTGTTGGGGTGAGTTTCAGTTTAAATTGAACATATCAGGACTTTACCTAAAAAGTTCAGTGGGTCAGTATCCTGATTTTCACTTACTTGGTTTTGTTGTTCCTGTGCTTTTGAAACTCTGGTTAAGGTAAGTGAGAGTCAAGCCTTCCTTGAATTCACTTTCAATTCTGTCTGCAGTAGAATTGAGTCAACTACTGTGATAATGGCAGTCTGTGCCAAGTATGGACTCGGCTGTAAGGACAAGTATGGACAACCTGTATCTGGTTGGTTGGAGTATGAAATATCTTGTTTCATATCAAGCTTGGCACTTAGAGAAAGTCAGATGATTGTTTTAAATGTTCACATATGCTTTTATGTACGCAGCTTGTTGCTAACTGAAAAATTGCCCTGTTCATCAAAAATGTTTCAGGGTATTACAGGCATACTTACATAGCAGGAGCTCAGCAGGGAACTATGCATGGGCCTTAGGTAATCAGACAACTTGGGGGCTGCCTTAACTTGGTGGGACTCTGCGTACTGGCTGTAGGCCTGAACAGATGATTCTCCAACTCTTGTTCTCATTGAGCACACGATCTAGTGTCCTCTGCACCTACATGAGCTGTCTGGTATGAGTATTGTACCTCCTGAATTGCACTGAATGGGATGTATTCATCCCATGTTTTGCCTTACTTTATCATCAGCTGCATCTTACTGTCTCTCATGGCTCCACTACGGAGGATCTAGATCCCACTAAGCTATCAGCCCTACCATGACAAGAGGAGGCTTTCCCAAAGCCTGGGCAGGGGTGATTCTCATGGGGCATTGTGTGAACTGGGATTTCTGCCTGAATCCCAAATCTAAAAATACTGCTCTGTGCATGTTGGGGGTATTGTGGATAGGTATTACAGCTGTGGAGACAAATATTATGAATTGCACTTTATTATTTTTTTTCCTGATAGATTTTTGTGTTGTAAAGCCAATGGGGTTCAGGCTGGATATCAGGAAAAGCTTCTCCACTGAGAGGGTGGTTGGGCACTGGATCAGGCTTCCCAGGGCAGTGGTCATGGCACTGAATCTGCCAGAGTCCAACAAGAGTTTGGACAGTGCTCTCAGACTTTTTTCTGGGGGGGGTGGTCCTATGTGCACACAGGAGTTGGACTCAGTGATTCTTGTGTGTCCCTTCCAACTCAGGATATTCTTTGATTCTTTAGGAATGAAAAATAAGAAAATTTTCACAAGTTGGATGTAGCCCTGCAACTGGAGATGATTATTGCTGCCACCATTTGAAGACAGAATAATCTTTGCAGATGATTGCCAAATTTGAATGATCTTTAGGACACCATAACTTCTAGGTTATAACTTGTGTATTAGCTGGAGTAATGCTATCTGATCATTAATACTATTTTGTTATTGCAGAAAGAACAGAAGCATTAAGTTAGTTTTCAAGGGCTTGAAATACAGAGCTGTCTGGCATTTTTGAGAGTATTAACAATAATCAATCACTGATACAGGACCACCTGAAGAAGTTACGCTGTGCTCCTATTACAGTTTCTACCCTGGCCAACTTGCTACATAGATTCTACTTTGGGCAAGGGTCTAAAGTGTTAAGCCTTACACATTCTTTGTCTAAATGCAATGAGTGCTGTATGAAAAGCAAGAAAACAAAACAACACCCCAACTTGCGATCTGGAGGACAAATATTGACTGAAACAATCTCCACACTGTGTGTGCCAATAAAGTTTATATGGGTAAAACCTTTTCACACTCAAAAAGCTGTGGGGGCAGTATTTAAAAGGTTGGAGTAACTTTTTTTTTGCCTGTCCAAATACGTCTTTTAATAAGAGAAACAGATGTTTAGACTTGGCATTTGGAAACAATCAGTAGCAATGTGGAAATGTGCACGTGATGGGTTTTTTTACTTGATTAGTTTCCTTTGTTTCACTAAGCTGTGCTCAAAAATAAAACACACCAAATGTTTAGTGTCAGTGACTCAAAGAAAACAGTCACTCTCTTCAAAAGAACGCCTAAGCAGCAAATGAGGCTTAATTACTTTGCTCTGTTGTTGCCTGTGGGCCTCAGCAGCCAAGATATGTACAGAGGTTGCCAGGAAATGACATCCTAGTGCTGCTGGATGAGAAGAGCACAGGGTACTGTCAGTCTCTGCAATGGAGGTGTGGGAGAGAAAAGGAGCAAAGGAAGTGCACAATACTACTTGCAGAATAGGGTAGTTCAATTGGAAAGGAGCTACAAAGATCAAGTTCAACTGCCTGACCACTTCAGGGCTAACCAAGCATTAATGCATGTTATTGAGGGCATTGTCTAAATGCCTCTTGAACACTGAGAGGCACAGAGCATCAACCACCTCTCTAGGAAGTTGGTTCCACCCTCATGGTAAGGAAATTGTTCCTAATGTTCAGTCTGAACTTCTCCTGGCACAGCTCTGTGCCATTCCTGTGTACTTTCATTGGTGACCAGGGAGCAGAGACTGATACTTCCCTTTCCACTTCCCCTCCTCAGGACATTGCAGAGAGTAGTGAGGCCTCCTCCCAGCCCTCTCGTCTCCAGACTTGACAACCCAAGTGACAGCAGCCTCTCCTCACAAGACAGGCCTTTCAGCCATTTTGCCAGCTTTGTTTTTCTTCATCTAGACACTTTCAAGGACCTTAACATCCTTTTTATATTTTGGGGCTTATATATTGTGGAACTGCACACAATAATTAAGCTGAGGCCACACCAATGCCAAATATAACAAGAGAATCACTTCATTGGACTGGTTGGATATGCTGTGTTTAATGCACCCCAAGGTTTGCCCTCCTGGCTGCCAGGGCACACTGCTGGCTCATGCTGAACCTGCTGTCACCAGCACCCCCAGGCCCCTTTCTGCAGGGCCCCTCTCCAGCCACTCGTTTCCCAGTCTGTACCTGTGTATGGTATTACTCTCTCCCACATGCACAACCCAGCACTTTCCTTTGTTGGATTTCTTGCTTTTAATGATTGCCCAGTGCTCCAGTCTATCTAGATCTCTCTGCAAGGCCTCTTAGCCTTCCAAGAGAGCACCTCCCAGTTCAGTATCGTCAGCGAACTTGCTGAAGATGCATTCTGCTTCTGCATCCAGATCATTGGTGAAAACAGGGGGGGGGGAATATAAAAATGTTTGAGAAAATCTTATTTTCTCTGCAGGGTGAAAACCTCTCCACTGGGGAGGGGAGGAGGGGATTTCTTAATGTAACTTTGTAAAACTGGTTGATAAATAATAGTATGAACAACTCATAAATTTAATGATAACAAGCCTTTTATTACCTTTTGGAGTTTATTAAAGTGCCTCTCCCTTTTTTCCTGTCTCTGACAAGCTGTAGCCTTTTCTTTCATTTATCTCCACCTAGTGGCCATTACTAGTCTCAGGACTGAAATCAGTTTCAACCGTATCTAGAGACAGAGGTATTGCACTTTAGGCACTTTATTGCACTTGGATCCACCAAGTAGGTGTCTATGAGCTGTCTGTGAGCTGTCTATGAGCAGTGGATCTTGGCTATTCAGTCGTTGGTCCCCAAAATCAGACTACTGAAAAGGGATCTGTCTAAAGCTAATCAGCACAGTCAGGATAATTCTCTTCAGTTCTTGCCTCTCTGATATTTAAACTCACTGGGGACTGCAGGGATGTGCCTTCCTCTCTACACCAAAGGACATGAGCCCATGGGTTTTGAAGTGACTTAAGGATGCTCTCTACTACTTAGCTGAGATTTTTTTTCCCCTCCTGAACTGGAGCTTTAAATCCCTTTAGTCAAAGGGGGTACATGATTCTTAGACTTTCAGAAATCGGAGCATCTGTCTAATTCCTGCTGGATTAAAGAGGTTAGCTTTCTGTACTTTGAAAATAAAGCCAATTTTGCATGTATGTGATGCCCACGTTAGTAAGTATGTCTACAAATACCTACCACATCACATGTAGTGGAATGTGTGTGTGGGGGGAGGGCAGAGAAATTCCTAGTTTCTGAAATGAAGTAGCCGTGGAAGTTCTCTAAGACCTAGGTGTGTCTGTTTATTTTGCAGGGGTAAGTATGCTTCACTGACAGACAGCAGCATAACAGCTGTGTTGTGTGTTTCCTTATTTTTCACTACTGTGGCAGCTTACTGAAGTGTTTCAGAAATGCCGTTATAAGATTTTTGAGCCTATTTTAAATTCTCAAGCCCTCTTATAAACCTGAAAATTGTTTTATATTAGGAGACTTGATAAACAGATTTTTACTCTCCCTTTTTAGCAGAAAATAAAAGCTTTAGCACGCATAGTTATAAGTACATCTGGAAAATATTGTATGGGTGACTCTGGGGTCTACTTCAGTTTGAGACAGCTGCATGCAGTAACTCTGGGAGATGTGAATGCCCGTGAATTCCTCCATGTCTTCATGGTGAAGTGTTTTTACTGGGAACGTTGCAAATAGGTATGCATCCTTATAGCCATATACTCCAGAAAACATTTTTAAAGCACTGAGCTTAGCAGCAGAGCAGGAAAGAGCAGAATGTCAAAGGATAAATATTTATATAGGCAACTCCCAGATTTCTTCTTGTCTTCTGTATCACATTGGGTGTGTTAAGGGGCTGGATAACCATTAGCAGGATTTCCTGAGATAACTTTTCATTCCTACAGTGTCCCTCAGAAGGTGAGGGTTGTAGCAGGGTGTTATATGCTCTGGTTATTTTCTCCTGCTGTATTGAATCTTTAATGTCACTGCTAAACCTTGGCTGTATCCTTTATTTGAGGCTCACTTTCCTCCTCCAGTCTAGCATAATTTTCTGTTACTATTTTGTATAAATGATTCTAAGATTAATCTGGGGGGGGGGGGGGGGCGGGGTAGTATACCAGAGCTGCCTTTCTTGGCTGTCTTCAATCCAGTAATATAGTATCATTAAGACTTAAACCTAAACATTGAATTCTATACTGTATATCTCTAATCCAAAACATCAGAAAGACTATTAAGCAGACTGGGGAAAAACAACAACAAAAACAACTGGGCACTTTGATCAAGCAGGTGGGTATACAGAAGCTTGATGCATATGTTAACTGTGAAATAATGCATGAAAAGCTAATAGTGAATGAGATCCTATGATTCATTCTGTTTTATCCTGGAATGTGGATAGTAACACAAATTGTAAAAGACCCTTGCTATATGAGACTTTTTTTAGAGGGACTGAATGTGGGAGGAATGGTCACATCTCATTCATGACCTGGAAAGACAAATAATGGTTTTCAGGAACACAAAATGCCAGATGTTTTTCCTCAGGTATCCACTTTCCTTCTCCTGTTGCTTAACAGCAGGACTTCTGAGTCACTGATGATGCTTCTCTATAAAACAGCCAATGCTTCCAGCATTTGTAGTAAGTCCATTCTTTGCTTTTGCGGACCCAGTCAAGGCTGCATGTTGAGCAGGATTTTGAACATTTGACTTCTTCCTTAAACTACCCTGAGATCAGGGGCATCTGTTGAATCACCAGACTTTTGTCAGCCTAGAGGGAGGTAAGAGATGCAGGCACTCAGCAGGGTTGTTGACCTGTCCAGTAAGTGTGCCTGTTATGGTGCTTATTTGGCAGAGGTGGAGAAGAGGTCTGAGGCCACATACCCAGCCTGGTCCTCTGGTGTTTAACACAGTGGTGCAAGTCAACACCTAGTAGCAGTAGCCTTCAGTGCTATTTAATGCATTAAAAAGTGAAGTCACTTTTGGTCCGTATGTAGCCACTATTTTGTGCATACGAATACCTATGCTTTCAATTGAGTGAAACCGCCTCTGCTCTTTTTCTTAAGAGATTTTTTCCTCCTTATTGCTGTACTCTCTCTTTGCTCCATAATTTATGATGACGCTGCGTGATAAAAATGCTTCTTGCCTTTGAAGTTAGGTCTAATACACTAATTTTCAAACCAGTTGGAACTCTTTGTGAAAGAAGATAGGAAAATGATAGGGCAGTCATTAGGTTTTTCCCCATAATCTAGTGTAATGTATTTATTATGGCCTTTGATAACCATAACCACAGCAACAAATGGTGATGGATATATTGCATTAGGGTATCTCGTTTCAGTAATCATATTCTATTTCCAGATGCCTTACAGGTCGCAAAGTAAATTAACATTTAGCAGAAATACATTGAAATGATGCACAAATCTTTCTTCTTTTCTAACAGCCTTCCCCAGATTGTTAGAGACCTTTGAGCACTAGTTGTCTTTTCCAGACAAAGTCCAACAATATCCCAACTTGAAAGTTACTTAGCAGGCTGCTATGTAAAGGTTAATGAAGTCTTCTGCCTGGATTACTTGGAGGGGTTTTACAGGAACCAGCAGATGGAATTAGATGTAACATATATACAAGCAGCAGCCTAAGAATGTAAAACTAGATTAAGGGGACAGAGTAGGCTGGAGTTCTGATAAGAAGGCCCTTCCTGTTGTGGGATAGAGCTTTTCTTTTAAAAACACAACAAAACCCTATTATTTTTAAAGTCAAAAAGGTTTTTTTCTTTGCTTCTGGTTTTCACTCCAAACTCTGCGACAGTAGCTAAACAGCATCAAGTTGCATGTTGTGCCTTTTTGAGAGTACTCAAGGTCCAGGCACAGATATAGGTGTAACACAAATATGTTCTGTAATCAGAGGAAGGTGTGCTGTTGCAAGAGGTCTTGGGTGAGTGTAAAGCAATTGTGTTTAAAGAGGAAGCTAATGCTTCTTGTTCCTCTTCACAACATGTAGGGAAAAACAAACAAACAAAAAAACAAAACAGCAGCCCCAGAAGTGCTGTCCTGAATGCAATGGAGCACAGCTGTAATTTCTATGAAAAACATATGTATTTGATTCCTATTTGAAGGGCCTCTCTTGAAGGAGGAAGATAAATGTGTCCAGTTACATTAAACATTTGCCATGTACATAAATTTTAAAATGTGAGTTTTGCCTAGCTGCAGGACATCCTAAGGTCAGTATTAGAGTAAGTGGGATAAATTGTTTTCTGGGAGTGTATTTCACTTCCTAAAGAAGTTGAAATGATGTGTCAACTTCTCCATGCCGGAAGTCAGAAGAAATCTCAGTCCCACAGGGAGATTTTGCAAAACATTTAAGAGATTAAGCAGAAGGGTAGTTAACTGAACAAAACATTAAATTGATTGGAATTGTTTGCATGCTATTAAATCTCTTGGGAATTTCAGAAAATATGCTTCTCATAAGGTACTAAGCAAAATACAGATCTAGATACTGATTCCAAATTAGGAATATATTTGTAAGGAGAAACAGAACTTTCTTTAATTCTCCAACAAATTTGCTTATGATCTGTCTACTGATCTGTTGTTATTGAAATTATTTCTTCTGAACACTTAAAAAGACATAATTTTTATAGTTATGTAAATATGTTAAAAAAAAGTAAACTATACTTGCAGATATATTAGAAGAAACCAGAAGCATTAGGCTTAAATAAGAAAAGCTGGACCTTGGACCATTTGAGAGTACACAACAACAAAGGTGTGACTTAAGAGAAATACCTGTAAGACTGATTATTTACTTGACAATTGATGTTTTGCTGTTTGTCGATATTAACATGATATTCTTATGTGGATATATATACACACACACTTTTGGAAGCTGCATGTGTTTCTTCAAATAGTTTGACCTATGATTAATCAATACTTTAAAGTATTTTTAAGTCATACAGATATAAAAAGAAATGATCCAGGACATGTCTGATGATTGCATTGGTGCTCACACCCACAGGTCAGAGATCTCTGATTCCACCTAGTGTATTTAGAAAAATGGGCTGTCTACACCACTGCCAGTCTGTTTTAAGTAATGTGTCTTCAAGGATCTGTTTCATGGCTAAGATTTTTCTCATACGTGATTAAACTGTGCTTGTCATTGACCTCACTTTAACCCTAATCTGATTTGAGATGTTCTGCTCCCAGCAAGAGGGCCTTTTTGGACTGAGGCTGATCAGGACATCATAGTCTGTTACAGTGCATACAAGTGGCTAAAGAACTCAACTGAAGTATGGATTTCCATGAGGCCTATTGAACTTAGGTCAGGCAGCTGCTGACCTGACAGAACCTTCCCTTGGCACAGGTGTCTGTTTCTCCTACAGTTGCAGGTTGATGGGCCTCGTCTATTCCAATTTGCACTCTGTTACACAAGGTACAGACCTAGCTAGTGGCAAAGATACACTGCTCCTAGGTGGTTGTGATGATTTTATCCTGTCAGGGAGCTGAACTCCATCACAGTCACCATCTCACTCCCATCACAGTCACCATCTCACTCCCCCTCCTCAAAGGAAATGGGGGACAAATTACAATGAAAAAGGCTCAAGGGTTAAGATAAGGACAGGGAGTTCACTCAGTTGTCATCATGGGCAAAACAGACTCTGCATAGGGAGATTAATGTAATTTATTACCTATCACTAGCAGACTAGAACAGTAAGAAACTAAAAAACACCTTTGCCCTGTCCTCCCCCCTGAGTGGGGCAGGGGAATGGAGTCTGCCATCAGTCCCTCATGCTTCGTCTCTGCCACTCCTTCACCATGGGGTCCATCCCATGGGATTGCAGGCAGCTGTGGGGTAGTAGAGAACCCCGACCCTGCTGGGACACTCTTGCCACTGCCACCTCATGGAAAGTGAAGCCAGGCATGTATGAAGATGAGGCTGGAGACCCCGCAGGTCCCTGTACCCCAGGGCCAGACATTTTCTCTGGTAAGCAAAATGGCACTGGGGAGCTATCCCCAGGAAGGGGCTCTCAGCACTCCTGCCCTTCCTCCTCCTTCAAAACTGGGGCTACTCTCAGGCCATTGGCCCTAACTCCCAACACTGCCAAGTTTTGGTCACTGTGTCAGAATCATGTTGCCATGGCCTCCTGATGTCACAGTCGCTCCCTTTCCTTCCAAGCCCTATAAAGGGCGGGACCCCGTGGCCAGACCATCATCAGACCCAGTGGCCAGGACCTCTGACACCAAGAGCTCTTGGTAGAAGGAGGCCCAGCAGAGCAGGTTGCAGTTTTGCGTGAGCTACACAAGTCGCAGATCTTCCATTGAGGAAGAATGAATCCTCCCCAGAAGAAGCCGCGGCTTATGGGGAGGAGATGCGCAGTGGTGCCAATGGATGTGGATGTGCCTGGGAGTGGCATGGAGCCCATGGAGGTGGATCCACCTCTAGATGAAGAACATCCAATGGAAGTGGATCCACCTCCATCAGGGCTGACCAGGCACCACACCATTGTGCGCAGGCAGACTGTTAACAGACAGCATCCAAGCTGTCACAGGAGAGCTAGGGGCTCACCATGTCCCAGCAAATGGCGCGCTCCACTCAGGCATTGACCATCTGTCAGTTTTCCATCAGCCAAGAGAGCCCCAAGTCCAGGAACATCTTGCGGACTCCCAGGGAACATCTGACTACTGGCAACTCTTCAAGCCAAGGCTGGAGGAGCTTTCCTTTGCCATCCCCCACTCCAGCACCTCCCATTGAGCAAGAATCTCCTCTGCTCTGAGCCCTGAGGAAGAGGAGAAGACAGGGACTGCTGTCCTCTGAGCTGCTGCACCAGGGGCTACAGGAGGAGTCTGTCGGAGGGCCCCCAGGCTCCTTGGGGCCTCCAGGATGTGCCAAAGAAGCTACAGAGGCAGCTGTTCCTCTGGAGAAGCAAAAGACCTCCATTTCAACAGGAAGAAGCGTTGGACTTCAGCACTGAGGTCCACTGTAGATGCTTCATTAGGACTTTTTGTCAGGAGTGGAAAATAAACAGTTCACAATAACTATACAAAATGATAACAATAAAAATCAAAGCCAACAAAACCAAATAAACATAAATAAAAGAAAAAAAAAAAAACACGAAGTGTCTCCCTCTCTTTTTTTGGGGTCCCTCCCACGGGATGCCATCCTTCTCGAACTGATCCTGTAGGTGCTGCCCACAGGCAGCAGCTCTTCAAGAAGCACTCCCACATGGCTCCATACCATGGGGTCCATCCCCCAGGAGCAAACTGCTCCAGCACGGGTCCCCCACAGGCAGCAGCTCCCCCCAGACCCCTGCTCCTGCGTGGGCTCCTCTCCATGGGCTGCAGCTCTGGCCTGGGGCCTGCTCCTGCGGGGGTTCTCCATGGGCCACAGCCTCCTCCTGGCCACATCCACCTGCTCCACGGGGGGCTCCCTGACAGAGATCTGCTCCATGTGGGACCCATGGGCTGCAGGGGGACAGCCTGCTCCACCAGGGGCCTCTCCACAGGCCGCAGGGGAGCTGCTGCTGTGTGCCTGAAGCACCTCCTGCCCTCCTGCTGCGCTGACCTTGGGGGCTGCAGGGCTGGTGCTCACTCCTCTCTCCCAGCAGCTGTTGTGCAGCTGTTTCTTTTTCCCCTTCTTAAGGCTGCTCTCCCAGTGGTGCAAACAACATCACTTACTGGCTCAGCTCTGGGCAGCAGTTGGTCCGTCCTTTTGGAGCCTGCTGAAACTGGCCCTTATCTAACATGGGCGGTCATCTTCTGGGCTCCTCTCACTGAAGGCACCCCCAGCTACCAAACCCTTGCTATGTAAATCCAGTACTGTGATACAAATAATGTAGCATTTTTTTTAACTGAGACTTCTTTCTAAAGTGATATTCTCATTCAGTAGTGGAATTAAGCTGCCCATCAGTGTGAAACCACCACAGGAATATTGATGTAAAGCAGCCTTAATCAGCTAAGAAGTGAGTGCAAGCTCTAAGGATACTAAATACTTTTACTGATGTGACTGTCTGCTATAAGGGTCATGGCATGTTTCTGCTGATAAGAAAATGGATAGTCTCTTCTAACTTTATTAATCTACTACAAAGTGGTGTGTGAAACATCTTAATTTGCAATAGCCAAAACAGCTAGATTCTTTACATAGCTGTATTTTAATCTTGGAAACAAATTTCTCTTCTTTCTGTCAGTCAAATATATATTAATTTCTTTAAAACTGCTGTTCTCTGTGTGTTCATGTATCCTCTCAAGCGTGGATTTGAGTTGTGGAGATTCTATGCTTATACAAGTCTTTACAGTTGCATTTATTTTAAGCAAAGAGTAGATCTGTCTAATTTGAATTGGACCTTTAATCTAGGAACACAGGAGTGGAGACTTCCAGCAGTGAAGATGGCTGTTGTAACTTGGATGGGGAAGGAAAGACTGAATAGATCAAGGATTTTTCTTGTGGATTTGTCTTAAATCTGAATGTAGAATAGTCAGTATGTATTTATACCCTACACAGTCTCTTCTTGGTGTTGAAGTGCTTCTCTGGACCTAAATGGAGTAAGAATTTATGCTGCATGCACGTACGGAGTCAGATTGATTTTTATTGTGGGTGGCTATGTCAGAAGACAAGCAGGACTTCATCTAGTGTTTGAAGAGTTATTAAGAGGCATGTGCTGACAATAGATTGGATGGTAAGAGTGCTGCAACTATCTACTTTCATGAAAAGTTGCCTTTACTGATATGCAGGGGTTTGTTTCTTCAACAAGCTTCTGAAGTGTGCATGTGAAAGAATGGAGTGTTTTTCTGTTAGTGATACCAGAGGCAGAGAAAGAAGTAATACCACGTGCATAGCATTGTACAGGTGATTTTTTTTATTATTATTATTTTATTTTATTTTATTTATTATTTTTTTTAAGCTCTACATTTCTAAGCAGGCTTTGTTCATGTTAAAATAAATGAAAACACAACCTTGCTCCCCTTCCCCAGATAAGCCACTCCTTCATTACCAAGACAGCTGGTGAAATGAGCAATAAAGAAAGTTGGAACTTGGTAATTTGCATAAGTAATATTTTAAATCCTTACTAGATGTAATCATTGGGAAGTGATTTGGGAGTTAGTGTGGTTCACACAGGTCAGTACTTTATATCTGTGAGGGACTGGAACCTTATATTTCTGAGAAAGACACAAAGCTTCCCTGAGGCCAGTTATCTAGCGCCTGTACAGATGTGAAACCTTTGTCTTAACTAGAACTTGGCAATGGGCTTATGCTTTGCAGCGTGTACTTTCTACCTCTTCTATTAAAATATAACAAGTGTCTAGGGGTATTTATTCCTCTTCCTGAAAATAATTGCATTAGAAATTGTATTTCTACCATGCTCTATTATGTGTAGAAATAATTAAATCCAGTGAATGTTATTTTTTCTATTGAAAGTTCTCAGGAAGACAGTATTCCCAAAAAGCTTTTTATTGTTTGATAAAATATGTATTCTTTTAAATATGAGATTATCTTTACTGATGCGATTTAGTCACCATTTGTTATGTTATAAGCACAAAACAAATTAATACAGACTTCATGTCTGACTCCAGTGACTCGACACTTCTGTTCCTGTCTGTGGCTCATGATGGAGGATGCTGCAAAAGCAGGCTGGTTTTTGTCTGTGCTCCTGGCCAGTCTGTGCTGCCAAATACAGGTATGGCACCTGCTAAATAGGAAGAAAATCTTGCAACTGGGCTGTAGTGGCAGTGAAGGAAATAAAGTAGCAACAGCAACTATTTTTTTTTTTTTTTCCTTTGGGGGGAGCTTCTGTAACTGATTTAGACCCTTAGTTGTCCCAGGGTAATGCTTTTTCCAGTACGTTTCTAAAGATTAAGCAGGTTAACCAGATATTCAGCGTAGGTATCTATTACATTTTCGTTAGTGCAGACAGAATTCCGTAGGTGTGCACGACCTGACTTTTCTCCCTGGGCTTAGACGAACGGGTGCCAACACCCCATCCTCCGCTAGGAGGCGGTTTTCGTGTCCCCCCCGCTTTATGCGACGGTTCTCCGGGGGGGGGGGGGGAGGTGGGGCAGCCCCACATTGCCAGTGCCTTGTCTCCCCCTGGTGGCCGTGGGACGGATCGGTAGCTCTGAGCACCCTGCCTCTTCCCCGGTTTTTTGGGAGTGCAGGAACAGCATCCTTCGGGCTTCAGGGGGACCCTGCGGCTCTAGGGGCTTCCTCCAGCAGGGACCCGCAAGGGGAAGGGAGTAAGCAGGGAGGGATCCTGCCCTTGCACCTTTGGAAAAGTGACCGCCTACGGTCTGTAAAACCAGGCTGCTTTTCCTCTCTTCCTTACTAGCTGGACATTTTGTTGTTGTTGTTGTTCCCGTACATGTGAAATGTCTGTTGAAAACTGGGTTTGGCTTCATGCTTGAATTCAGTATTTACTTCAACTACATACGGATCTGTGAACGGGCATATCTGAACTTGTTTAGCAGATGTAGGCAACTATTTCTGCATCTGCACAGAACGATGAAAAGCAATCATTCAAATTGCTGCATAATACGTTAATTTGTGAAAATAAAGAATCCTGAGTTACAGAAACAAAAGAGACTCACCTCTGGAAAAAGTAATCTTAAAAGAAATGACTCAGTTTACCTAAGGTGCCAAACGATTAACACCCCCATTTTCTTCGGGGGGGGGGGCGGTACCTAAACTGCACTGTCTTGAGTTAGAAGTAAAACAAGCTAATCTGGAAAAAGACACTACCCTTCTGGAGTAAGTGTACACATTATCAGGATTTTTTATTTTTTATTTATTTTTTAAATCATAATGACAGGAGTACAGTTGTGTTTCTTATTTCCTAGAGTAAATAAGTTCTCAGTATGAGTATCAGTATCTCGGTATTTAAATAAATAAATAAATAAATAAATAAATAAATAAAAAGGTGAAGTTAACACACATTGCTAAAGTCTGGTAATAAATTCCTTCACTCTGTTGTTAAATGGGATAATACTTTTTTTCAGAGTTCATTAAGGGCAGTTTCCAGTTGCTTGCTCAGGCAGTCTTTTTTTCCTGAAATGTTTTAATTTCTGAGAGAGTTGCTCCACGTGGGAACAAGTGGCTTAATCACAGGTGGACCTCAGGCTGACAGCCAGTTTCAAAAAGATATTGCATAAACTGTTCATAGCAAATGAAGTACCATAAAATTTCAAACCGAAAATGTGCATTATTTTCCATTTTACTGATGTTTTGTGATGTTGAGGCTTTTATGTATTATTCCTACTCTTTTCTTAGATCTTGCAGGAAATCTCTTAGCAAATATTTGTGGCATCACCTTGAAATGAGTGTTCATAGTGTATTTATTTCCATTTCAGAAAGCAGAAATACAGAACTACACAAAAATAATTATAATCTTTATTTTGAAGTATTTAACTGAAGATTGCAATCAAATCACATGTGGCTTGGTAAATATACAGCTTTATATATGCACTCATCTTAATGCATATAATATTAAAACAAACAAACAAACAAACAACTTTCAGTGTGTTGCTTATCAGCCCAATAATTCCGGGTAGAACAAAACACATACTCTTTATTAAAACATTCTTATTGCTATTTTACTTCTGAGGCAACAGTTCACCCTGCAAAGATCACATATGCAGAGCTACCAGCTGGAGACTTTTGCATTTTGAGTACACTTGATATTATTATCTGTTGTTCCAGGAAATGACAATTCTTAGAGTGAAGGATTAATTCTCAACCATGAGCATCCTCTAGTGAACTGAGTTATTTGGCGGCTTGTTTGATATGAACAGAACATTCTGTATGAGACTTTACATAAGTCTCAGGTCACCTCAATGAGTGCCTCAGAAATGTCAGACAGGGCAACCTGTTCCTTTTTGAACAGCAGCCTTCTCCCTCTGCAGACGAGACAAGCACAGCAGCAGTAATCATGCTACAATATGTTCAGGTACTAGACATGACTGCTTGCTCTGCAGCAGGGGATATTGCATCAAGATTTGGTCTCAGCCTTTTCTGAGACCTCAAAACCATATCTAAATGACCTGTAATCATCTGAACACTCCAACAGTTGCAGAGGAGACAGGACTGCTACTGCAGTCCTTGGCACAAATATTCCAAATTTTGAAGACAGGCTTTCTAGAGAGACTGTATTAACTGCAGGATATTTCTATGCTATAATCAATAGTGGCTATGAATCCATTGTACTGTGGATAATTTAACATCCGAAAAAGAAGAAAATCAAGTTCTGACATGCTGTTGCCTGTGGAGCAGCTCTCTAGGCTCAGAGCTAAATGTCACCAACATATACTGCGGCCATGTCGCCTCGTTTGCACTGTCATTGTTACTTCTGTCAAGTTAAAACGATCACAGGGCTGTATTTTTCTCTGTTTCAGCTGCCTGTAGCTTTATCCTTGATTACACTAACCAGTTCAATACTCCTGAGTACTTCAACCTTTAGACATTTTTCAAGCAAACCTCTTTGGTTGAAAAATGTACAAATTCCTGCCTTCCGATTATTTAATGAGGAACTGCTGATGTATACATGATCTACAAGATGGCTTTTCTTGGCACCATCATCCAAATAACTTTAGATGGCTCTTTTCTTACTGAAACCTCTGTTTTTATGGTTCACAAAAGCTAATGTGTAGTTGAACTTTTTTGGATACTTCTCAGCCTACCTAACCATGCAGAGTTACTGTATGGTATCATAGAAGCTAGCTTAATTTCTAATTTGCTTGATTTCTCATGTGTGGTCTTAGTTCCATATGTACACAGGAAAGTTGATGCATATCTGGAGATGCATTTTTTGCAAATAACAAATTTTGCTGTCTAGCAAATTTCTAGGGGTTTACACTCATCTTCCTAACAGCAAAAAAGTCAGGTTTTGTCTCCTGTGGAAGAGGAAGGTCTTTAAATCTTGAGTACAAAAATCACATAAATATGCAGTGGTCTATTTTTCATGAAATATTTTGAAAATTATAGTAAGCATTAATTTTAAATTAAAACTTTTCTGCAAGAGAAAATTATTTATAGAATAAGTGATACAAGAAACTATATGGCAGAAAATCCTAGGTATGTTAAAGAACTGTATTTATGGAAACCTAAAAGTTGCCTTGAATAGCTACCCTGAAAGAAGTATAAGTGGCTTTAAATTATAGTGGTTGGAGCCTTTCTTGATTGATAGCAGATATACTACTAAAATGGGACATTACTGGGATGTTTTTAGATTAAAAGTACTGGGGGCAGTAGGTAGAAATCATCCTTCTTTTCTGTTCAAGAAGCAGGAGGAAAAGCAGGCAGTAAGTGGACACTCTTCTTGGGACTGTAGGAGGCTAATTATGATCTGGGAGTTTCTCACAGGCAGTCTGCCAGGCAGGATGACAAAGAGGAAGAGAGATAAGTGATCTTGATACACCTTTTGTTAAGTCTGAAATGATGTGCTTATACCCCATGCAATGCAAACTTACAGCAAATGGTGAATGCTGAAAATTGTCCCTAAACTTAAAGTCACCAGGATCATGGGTTGTTGGGAATACTACAGCCTGCTCACTTACTGACCCAAAGACAGGTTACAGTCACAATTGTCTTTAAAGAAAGGAAAAAAAAAATCACATGAAAAGAAGTAGAAGTTTCTGTTAGGATGGATTTCTGGCATTACAGAGCTATATCATGCAACCACTATGTGATCTTTGTTTATCTGCAGTCATGTTTGTCTCATGCAGAAGATACAGCTGTCTGGGAGTTTTCCTTACATGCCTGGAATGGGAAGGTACAAATGTGAACTTGCTTTGAAAACACAAGTGTCTTGCTTGAAGTTGCAGTTTGGAGAGCTCGCCTGTTAACATCTGAGGAAGAGAAAGGACTTGGTGTGAGCCCTAGAATGAGGTATCTCACATCTGATTAAAATTGTGGAAGGTCCAGTTACCTAGAAACTGGGCTGTGGGCTGCATGTGAAGACCAGGGGAGTGGCTAATTGCTACGGGTTTTGTTTGGGCTGTGATTTTCAACGTAGGAACCCAGTTTTAATTTGGGATTGTTCAAAAATTAAAATGTGTGTGTGCAGCTTAACAAGTAGCTGTTCTTCATTAGTAAATATTGTGATAAGATGAAGGGGGCTATCTTCATGGGAAGCATCCTTCTTATGTGAGACAAAATGCCATTTTGATGCAGCTGAAATTATCTATGACTTCATATGAAATTCAGTGTCTACTTTCTTAAAATTAGGTCTCCTTTTTACTTATGAAAAGAAAACCTTGTACTCATCAAACATCTCCTGTCCACCAAAAGTTCTTCTGGAATGTTTCTAAAGGTCCAGTTTTTCTGCCATTCACATAACATATCCATTGACATCAGAGGAATAGCTTAAGTTTTTCTTTAATGTAGTTCTTATACTTGGCATGCCTTATTCAGTTTTTCTGAGGCAACACTTTGTGCAGCACTGAATTGGGTGTGTAGAATGATGGTGTAATATTATAGTAATATATAGTAATATATAGTAATATATAGTAATATTATAGTAATATATAGTAATATTAGCAAGAACTAATTGTCAAAGGAACTATAGTAAATAGTTGAAGCTTCTTCATAGAATTCTAAGTTATTTGAAGAAAAATTACTATTTTGGAATTATTCTTTCTATTTTTAACATACAAGTTGAGTTTTATGCACATGCTTAGGAGCTGAGAGTCCTGTGTACAGTGATGGTAGGGCCAGATCCAAAGACAGCTGAAGCTGGAGTTTCTCCATTGACAATAAAAGCCTTGACCTATACCCTGAATTTTAGCTTTGCAAGTTAATGATCAATTTGAACATGTTAAATTCTCCATTGTATTATTTTTTCTCTGACTGTAAACTGAAGCAGTGTTGGCTGTGCTTTATCATACAGAAAGGCATAACTCCCCAGGTGTTTAATCCCTTTTGTGAAGAGAGTTTACAGACCCTGCAGGTCGCTTCACCAAATGCAGTACTATTCGGAGAGTGAAACTGCTACAGAGCTTGAACTTACCGCTTAAACTGAAAAAATAATCAATAATAACTGGAAATATTCTTCACAAAATAATCCTGGTCGTGTCTCATCAGGCAACTGCAAGCATGTTCAAAGATTAACATACCTACCAGAGCAGCGTGCACTCGTGTATAGGCCTGTGTTTCAGATTCCCAACTGTTGTCAGCTATTGCTTTACCTTTTACAGTGCTGTTGAGCTTGGTGTATTCTGCCACGGGCTTTAGAGGCAAATCATCTCTAAATGACCCGTAACTAAATATTGCAATGTATTTGTAATATAGATTATTTTAACCCGACTGTAAAAAGTTTCTTTTGTTATGAGGAATAGCTGTAGTATGGAACTCCTTGCTAGAGGACCCTACAATGGTTAGGTATCTGTATGGTTGATGCATCTTCTGCAGTTGTGAAAATAAGTGTACAAAATGAACAAAAATCAAGGACTTGAACAGAAACACACTTTCTCTGGGTTATCAAGATGTAGATGGGTGAATTCAGAGATACCAGGGACAAAAATTGTCTGGTCTCCTGTTAACATGGGTGCCTGTAAACTTTTCTGCTCTGATAAATGCAAGATACTTCCACATATAAAGTGTGCAAAGCATATACAGTTTTCCTGTACTACCTGATATGTAGTATCTTAGTACCCTTCAGAAACGTTAAATATTTGTTCCATTCACTGAGATCATCAGAAGCCCTGGAATGGAAGAACCTAGGAAGAACTATTCCTTAGGTGGACTCGTCCATTTTGCTTTGGTATTAGTTCTTTTGGTGGTTTGCTTGACAATCTTCCCTTGATATAGCTGTAACTGCTTAAAATAGGAGACTATTTACAGACTGTGAGGAATTCACACTCAGTGTGTATAAGCTAATCGTTTTTCAGTCTGTAGCCAATAATTATTCCAAGTGAAACAAGTTCTGATGACTTGCCAGAAATCACTTAGCTTCAAGCATGAAATTGCAGGTGCTTAGTGGTAGCACACTGTGCACATTGTATACCTTGAAAACCACTGCTAGCTCTGCTTCATCTTGTAGCAGGGATGTAATGTCACCTTGTGTGCCTTCCTCTTTTCCACTCTGCAGATTCACATGCTGCCTCTTACAGGGGTTGGTAGTAGAAGTGTCAATGGTAAGAGATAAGAAACTCTGCCATGAAGTTGCACAGTCACAGGAGTTGCTTCATTGGATTCAGTGGGGTAGTAATGCTAAAAAAATCTTTTTTTTTTTTTTTTTTTTTTTTTTAATGTTTGAGAGTGGTGATTGTAAATTCTTACACTTGATTTAGCTTTGGTTGGGATGACTAACTTGTTTTGTACAAATTTCTGTGAAACTGTTACGTGATGCATGCCTGAATTACTGGGATTTGGTTCTCACTGGCTTAAATTTTTCTCTTTAATACAAGAAGCAACATGATGCTGATCAAAAGTCTCTGAACACAGAAATGATTAGGAACTTCTGATGTGATTAGAAACATGTATCTCTGTGTGTATAATGTATATATTTTAGTTTCTGCATTATGAGCATAACTCTGTCATTGACAAAATGACATAACCAGGAACTTTGTTTCCTTAAGCTGATGTGTTTTATTAACACATCAAATGATGTAATCATGTAAAATTTACATTTCTGTTCATATTTTTTTTTTTTTTTTTTTCCTCTTATGTGCATTGCAAGGTGCAGGGACAGTCTAAGTAAACATATATATAGGGAACATAGTAAATAGGGAATTTACATTTTTGCATTTCAGAAAGGGAACACATCTAATTTGTTTTAATCACTGGAAATGATGTTTTTAACAGCTTGTATATTACTGTAATGCAGCAGAAAAAATCAATAATATAACAGTGCTGTTCACTCTACAAATGTGTTTTGACTATAGCAGCCAAGTTTCTTTTGGCTACCTTTTGCCATGCTATAGTTAGTTGTTTGTTTCTGGAGGTGCTGGGGAGGAAGAAAAGTAAAATAAGAGATGAGTGGAGAATTTGAAAATCTGTATGCAGGTTAAAAGTGTTTATCCAGGTGTTTTGCATCAAAAACTCTTCACAAACTTGTTTTATTTTTAGAAATCCTTCAGTAGTTCTACAACTATAAAGATTTCTCACGAGAAAAGGTACAATGAGTAAGTGTTTTCTTTTGCTGCTCTGTAGAAGAATAACCCATGACTAACTTTTCTATAGGAATACAAGTAAAATGTGAGTAAATCTGGACTTTCATAAATTTTGTAGCAACACGGTAGAGCTGTGAGATGACAGGCCCACCCTACGCTTTTAACACCTCACTCGCCCACAGCCTGCAGGCAGGCAGAGCCAGAGATGGCCAAAAACTCAAGATGGTCCATATCGTGAGACAACAGGGGCACAGATGGAATGAGGCTTTCTTTCCCACATGCACTACCTATTTGAAAAACATAAACAGTTCCCTCCTCCTTAATATTTTCTTTTAACTTTGTCTACTAGCTAGTCACTTGGCCATGTCAAGACAACTACAACTGTGCTTTTTGGAACAGTCAGGAGGTTACATTTTCAGAATGGAAGATGCTGTCATTTTTGTAAAATCTTGTTGGGTGAAGCACTGTCTCAAGTGTAAAACTTACCTAAATTACACTGTCAGTTCAGTCACAGATTTTTCCCAAGCCTGGGCTCAGAACTCCTCAAGCTGGGCACAGTCTGCTATTTTCTTTCCCTTGCTCTTCGCACAGCAGTGCTCGTGCACTGAAGACCATACAGCATATGGGGTTATATTATCAGGCTTGTAGCCAGCAGGTTTGAAGGAAGCATTTACACACCTCTCTTCAGCACTTCTGAGGCTGTATCTGTAGTGCTGACAAACTGAAATGAGCCCAGCCACTGCAATGATCAGGGCATAAGAGCACAGGATCTAAGAGGAGGGGCTGAGAACTGGGCTTGCTCACTATTAAGAGCAAAGGGCTCAAGTGGGGTCTCACTGCTGCTTTCAACTACATAACGAGAAGTTATAGAGAAGACAGAGCCAAACTCCTTCTAGAGCCACTCAGCAATGGGATGAGAGGCAACAGACAGAAGCTGAAAAATGGGAAATTCCAATTAGATTATAAAGAAAGTCTTTCACTGTGGTTGAGGTTAAACACCTGAACTGGAGTCTAGATCTGTTGTGGTTTCTCCATCCCTGGAGATATTCAGAATTCATCTGGACCTGTCCTTGAGTAACCTTATCTAAACTTGAAGCTGGGTTTAACATCAATGTTGGCTGAACTTTGAGCAAGATAAAAGGGGATATTCAAACTGTCTAACATGACACATGACATCTGGAAGTTCCTTCCAACCTCCAGTTATGACGTTATTCTGCAGGCATGTCATTCCCTGCTTTCATTATTGAAAACTAAAAAGCACACTGTTGTCCATCTTGACTTGTTTCTTATACTGAAGATAGCAAGCCCAACTTTGGCATTACTTCTCTTTGCAAACAGTGCTGTGGCAAATCCAGCTGTGTCCTAAATAGATGTGGCTGTAGAAGGACTGTTGCAGCACCACCTTATCTGGCAGCAGTAACAGCAGCATTTTAGTTGCGTCTTAGTTGTTTGCCCCTTAAATACTTCTCTGTGCAAGTCCCAGTGCTGGGGTGCCCTAGTATTCTGGAACAATAGTGAGCTGATATTAATAGGATTTTTTTTGTGGTTAAAAAAAAAAAAAAAAAAAAAAAAAAAAAAAAGCACTGTGAGGAAATTCCAGGTCACAGAATTCTGAGTAGCTGTGTTTTCCTGGAGAATGAGTATTTTTCTTCATCCCCTCATTTCCCAGGTCAGGCAGTTGAATGGTAGTGTTCTCTAGTCATTGCTGCACTTCATGGGGAGGGTAACAGCAAACACTGAGGTTGAGTAATTATTTGTTCCTGATTTCTTTCATTTCTTTGGGTTGAAATGAAATGTGGAAAGAAGAAAAAAAAAAGGAAGGAAGAAAACCCACATTTCAGGATGTGAAAGAGGTCCTGAATAGGGATTAGAATAGGGAGTGAAACATTGAGAAGGATATTCTTTGGTTGTAGAAATTGGATACATCACTCATTTCAAGCTATCACCTTAGCAAGCATCACTGTAGATTATGAGGTGAAGTAACTCCTGAGTAGAACATTTTTGTTTGCTCTGAATGTATAAATAAATAATATAAAACTGTGCTTGAATGTTTAGCTGGGGGGTTCACGGGGAAAGATATAATAAGTAATGATCAAATAGATCCCTCTATAGATCACTCTGCAGTTACGAACCATCTGCTGCCCTTTCCTCCCTGAACCATCTTGGACAGCATTGTGTTCTTTTGGTTGTGCAGTGATAATGAGATAGCACAGGTGTTTGCGTAAAAACAGGGCACATTTGACACGTTCTTGGTTGTTACTCCTCCCTCCCCACTGACTCTCTTTTGTCTCCTGCAAGCCGGTCCTGTCAGTCATTATAAATGTGACAAGAGAGGGAAGTAAGCAAGAGGTCTCGGGTCTCCTTGGCAATGTGGTGTTTAACGTGAGCTATACAATGACATGATTCATTCACAGAGGGGGCGAGTGTGGAGTTGTGAACACTTTGCTTACGTGGCACCGCAGCACCCAGTCACGTGTAGCAGGTTGCTGCTTCTTGTATTGCCTTAATCTCACCTTTCTTAATAAAAATCATTCTTGACTGATTCTTATAAGGTATGAGGATTTGATAATCACCTTGTATCAACAGAGAAGTATCTATTGCTGCTGAAAGAGTATTTTTCTAATGATTTTACCTACCTAGCTGTGCTATGCTGTCTTCAAACAATGTTTCCTTTTTGAAGTAGGTGAAACAATTGAAGGATTCTCTTGCACTCAATTAAAACAGTATGAAAACTTATTTTGATTTCCCTCATCAAATTTAAAGGCTTAAAAGGCTTTCCCTCATCAAATTTAAACAGTCAATGTCTTTCCTAGGATGCTGTTGCTTTATGGTGTCAGCTCATTTGGGTACAGTGCTCTTTAGTGTTTTGAAGTAAAAGCTAAGTCAGTTATTAAATTATTTTATTCCACCATTGCATGAATCCTTACAGCATGTTTTTTTGCTTAAAAGCAGCTTGCAGACTGGATAATAACTGGTGTAGATCTGTCAGTTGTCTCAGATGCACATGGTTTCAAGGGGAAGTTATCCTATGAATGATTAAAATGCTGCTTTGCTGTTCTTTCCTTCCCACCCCCATTCATTCACTGTAGTTAGCCTTTCTTTTTGAAAATACTGATAATCAAATTCACAAACCAAGATAATTAAATCATTAATTCTTTCCCCAATATGAGCTGTTCTACTGTTTTGCTTCCTATTGGTGTTCATAAGCAGGCAAGACTTCCCACTATTATAATTGTCCATACTGTTGGCAAAAAGCATGTTGCTGTTTGCTACTACCTGAATGGATTAGTAATTGGTGAAGAAAGTCCGGTTAGTGTTTGCAGGATGGCTGGTGATCCAAATAATACTATGTGGTAGCAGCTATACTTGTTTTTTCTTTCTTTTAGAGTGTGCAAAATGAAAAAGTAATTAAAAGGTTAAAGAATAATCCTCAGCACTGAGAAGTTTAAGATAGTTTAAGAGATATTTGAGAGTTTAAGAGATAGTTTAAGAGTTATTGAGATATTAAGTTTAATAATAGTTTAAGAGATAGTTTAAGAGTTATTGAGATAGTTTAAGATTGCAGGGAACTAAGAACAGAATGGGATAGAAACTGTAAAGTTTTCCTGTGAAGTCTTGTCAACTTCTGATCTCCTCCTCCACTCCCTTCCCTTATATTTTTTGAAATATTTGTGTACATAAAGTCTGCTTGAAGAGACTTGCTGCTCTGGAGGAGATCTGTGCCTGTTTAATGGAACCAGGGCAAGAGTATGGTTTGGTTGGTTCTCAGGGTTGAAGTGAAAGGGGTGCCTGCATAGGCATGTAGGCAAACATGAGCTCGCACTGTCCACACCCTGTGGATACGAGCTGGCTCCAGTTTGAGCTGGGGAGCTGTGACAGTGTGGATGGCAGGTGACAAGTTCTGCCAACAGAAAGGATGTCTGCACTGGCATGTCACGAACAGAGAGGAAAATAGGCCAGGGAATGTCACAAGAAACAATCTGAGGCCTTTTCCTGAAAAAAAAAAAAAAAAAAAAAAAAAAAGAAAAAAAAAAGAAAGAGAATAGGGAAACCTGTGCAATTTGGATGAGAAAGGCTGCATGTTGACAAGATGTTTAAACGTTAAATTATTTGGTTTTTCTCAGTTAACCCCTGCTGGTCTTCGAGGAGTGAAGGGTCAGCAAACCATATTGTTCAGACCATTTTCTCAGTAGCACTGAGTAATGTCCTCTGATTCCTCATCAGGCTTTAGGCACCAATTTTGAACATCCCCGCACCTACAATTGTAAATGGCTTAGTAAGTTGAATTTGATCGGTTTAGATTTCTTTTTTATGGTGGGCAGTGGTATTTTGTGTGTTGTAATTAAACAGCTGAAACTTGAAAGTGACCTTTTGCAAATAATCTCAAGAGCATGGAAAAGGACTTGTTTGCTTAGACTTGTGAACAGCTTAAACCTATTAACCTATTGAGTTTAATTGGTCTACCAATGTTATTCTCCTGGCTTTAGTTTAGAGGGAAAGTGGGAGAGAGGGGAAGGAAGGAGTTAGACTAGTTACTTCAGCTCTATATCTTCTCGTTGTTTTTTCATGTATTGATGTTTCCTGTGCTCTGCAGAGGACATTAAAGTATAAGAAATATAAGGATGGAGATAACTTTATTTGAAACCCCATTTAGCAGAGACGAAGTGAGAGAGAAAATATAGTTATGGCTTGTCTATAATTATTTTTTTAAAAACTGATTCCTGATGGGATCTTGGATATACCAAATACCCACAGCATTTCTTTCCACCTGAAAAGTGTTAACCCCACTGTATGTAGAAGGACTATATGTCACAGTAGGCTCTCTTCTCTGTACCCAGACTTGACTTTTTGCTATGTTAAAAGTTGTAGAGCCCTTTCACTTCTGTCTATTCATATGAAAGGCTCTCAGAAATAACAGCAACACTTTCAGAAATGTAAATGTCAATTACATGGATCAAGGCAAAGAAGATTTGGACCCAGAAAGCTCATCCGGCCAATTCCACAGTGCTTTAAAGGACTGTAGGAGAAGAGGGACTGGAGGCTGGGCAGTTAATATTCTGTGTTTGGCCATGTGTATTTGGTGTGGTGTGGGAATTTGCAATGCTGGTGTGACAAATGCAATGAAACCATAATTCCTTCTTTCAATGTCTCGTCTTTTAAGCAGTGTCAAATTCATTTGGAGAGAAAACCTAGGGTTCATGCCACCCATCTTCATATCCTAATACCCCACCCTTGGTGCAAGCCAGGCCTGTTGCTTTTGGAGGGTGGATAGAAGGTGTTCAGACTAGAAAACTCAGCTGCTAGCACCCCTGAATAATGTTCCCACCACTGCTCCATTCTTGTCAAGTCTATTATTCACTGCCTGTGCAGGAAGTTCCCTGTGCAGAGTGAGGCACTTCTGCTTGGAAAGGGGTACCAGAGAAATTAACCCACTATTATGTCTCCAGATAGGTGTAAGAGCTTCTAGCATTAGTCCTCTCTTCTACTGTGATTTTTTTTCTTCCCTTGTTACCAAGGTTACACTTTAATTCTATTTAGCGAAAAAGCCCCATATGTAAACTTGACCTTTGGGACTTCTGTGTTGTTAACAATGGTTCATTTGTATTCCTTGTGTTCAGGTAAAAAAAAAAAAAATCTGAATACAAAGGGATGGGAGAGATGTCCTGTTTTACATTCAAACATGCAATCAGATTTTGAGTTGGATCTTCTCATTTAAATAAACCTTCATGTATTAAGCTTCATAAAAAGATAAAAGTCTGCAGTAAATTAAGAAGCAAACATTTCAAGCACCTTTTTTTCTATAACAAAAATTTAGCAACCAAATGTACCACATTTATGCTCCTCACTTTAGTAATGACCATTCTTACTTGGGATTTGATCTAGCAAGGTGTGGAGTGCCCTGGCTGTAATCCAGCGGGATTTAAGCATGTAATTTAACTTTAAAGGATGTAAGTAGTCCCACTTTATTGAAATTATTTGAGTGATAAAAAGTACGCAGGTGGAAAAGTGCTTTCCTGGATGGAAGCCAGAATGTGCAACATCTTCTAAGATCAAATCCTTAATTATTAAATTGATTTAGAGCATTTCTTGTATCCAAGGCAACAGTGACAATGAAATGGTTGAGTATTAAATACTCTATACATCTAAGAGAAATGAATTTACTTGAATTTTGTTCAAATACGAGTGGACATTGTTTACTGTGGTCTGTTCCCAAAAAACGCAAAATCTGGTTCAGTACATGCATGTTGATGAGTACAAATAGAACAAATTAGTGATACTATGGATCTTGAATGTAAAAGATGATATATATATATTTTTTTTTGGTATATGAACTCAATTCAAAACCAGTCATCATATTACCTGATCTTCCTTCTATTATTGGGTAAAGTCTAAATGTCCATGTGGCTAGGAGGACATTTTCCCTCAGATGATGTTGACTCTTATATTATTTGATATACATACTTCTTTTATCTGAACTTTCTTGCTTCATTTAAATGGAAATATATTGTAGCATTTATTTTGTGAGATTTATATATATGTATTTACTCCAAGTTTTAATTTGTTCTATGCTGAACCACTGAATAACGTGAAAGTCTTAAAATATTGAATAAAAGCAAAAAACCCTTCAACTCCTTCTTCTATTTAAGTTTAAAGAAGTTTTTGATTCTGGAATCTGTCTCATTGTTTTTTGAATACCTAAAACTAGGGCATTGCTAACATAGTTCAGACAAACCAGTTCATATTGCATCAGTTCTTTGGTATTTTGATCCAAATACTCAATTGCTTTACAACAGCTGAAACACAGTTCATATCATTGGCCTAGGTAGAAAAAAAAAAATATCTCTCCCAAGGTTTTTCACAGGGAAGGAAAGATGGAAAAATTGAAATGCACCATGGTAGTGTTAGGTTTTGCATGGTCTTTCCACCTAACCATCAATAAGATGAAGAATAATTTTGGTTAGCCTGAATCCATTGCAAGAATTTACTGTGTCTTCCAAGGTTTTTATAGTGTCAATTAGTTGCTAATTGATTCCAGTGATGGGTCACAAAATTGTAATCATACCCTCTGATCTCTCTTTTTTTTTTTTTTTTTTTTTTTTTGTTGTTGTTGTTGATCTTGAATATCAAGTTTTAGTAACTTCTACAGAAGTAACAGAGGACTTTAGTAGTGATGAGAACAATATGTTTCCAGGAAAACTGCATTTTTGCATCATTGTGGGCTTTCAGGAAACAAGAAAGATATGAACTTCAGAGCACCCTAATGGTGATGCTACAGGGGAGTTTGCAGTTTGAAAAACCTGAGCATCAGTAAATACCACACAGAGAATATCAGACCAAGTGTCTGAAAAACTCTGGGTGGTAAAGGTGTGATGAAATCCTCGCCAACTAAATATGAGTAGAGTGGTAAAGCTATTCTTTTACATTTTTAGTGCTGTGTCACCCTAATTTCAAATTCATTTTTGGTAAAAACAAGTTTGTGAAAATCTTGTCTACAAACTGCCTATGTTTTCGTAGCATATATTTTGTGAATAAACTCTAGAGTCCTCATTCTCTGCTGCTTTGCATATGGAGAAATGATTCCTATCACTACAGAGGAAGGGCACTTAACCCACACTAGTATCAGCTTTGCCACACAGATAAATGATGACACTGTTTGGTGTCATGCATGGTGAGGCTGGTTTCCTGTGTCTTGCTCTCTTCTGTCTGTTTATTGCTGTCAAGAATAGCCTCCTTCTCAGGGCTCTGGTAAACGTGAGTGCACTCAGGTCTCACTGGTGAGAGAGGGCACCTTTAGCAAATGTAAGGAGCCAGCGTATACAGAGTAGTCCTGCTTGGAGGCTACTGCAAATATAGTTGAATTATGTGAAGTTGGCATGGTGGTGTTTAGCAAATGTCCTGATTTGGTTTGTGCTTAAAATGGTTTCTTAGATTAGCTGTCAGCTAGAAATATGTTAAAAACCAAAACAACCTCCCACATCATTAACTGAGAGCTATGTTAGTAAAAGTTCTTATATAGACACATATATTGGAAAAGAGAGGGGACAAATGGTCCCTTTAGTATAATGTATTCCATCTAGGGAGCTGGTGAAGGAATTACAAGTGTAGATTACACCTGTGTAAACTCCTGCTCCAAGTTTGTCGGTATACTTCAGTGGTATAGCTCAGATGTTTGTCATTCTAAGCTTTTCCACTGAGTTATTTATTATCTGATGAAAAACAGAATGTGATCTTTGCTCAGCGTTTTGCAAGCTGACAGTTTCAGAACTATTTTGTCCATACTTGTTTTTCTAACATCACAGATATGTCTGATGCACTGCTGATATATCACAGGGCAGCAAGTTTCTCTTGAAGAGCACTGCACAATGGCCCTGATGCTCAATTTCTGGGAAAGCTTTGATGATTGTTGCTTCCATCACTTAACATCAGCCTCAATCTGCCAACATCTATAAAGTCATACCCAAAATAACAAGAGTGGCTTAAGTGAGACTTAGTCAATGTTTCCTTTTGGATCATTTCATTTTGGTGATTATTGTTCATATTTTATCCACACCAAAACTGGCTATAAACTATGCTTTTAAAAAAAAAAAAAAAAAAAAAAAAAGGACGTGGGACTGAGTTGTTTGAATGTGTGAGAAGTTGCAACAAGACAACAAAAACATCCACTTTGTGAGACTTCTGGAAAACAAATTCTTGTCAAGCCTGTGTCAGACTCACCTATGTTCTAGTTAACAAGCTAGAAGACCGTGTGGGTTTTTACAGGGAACCTTACTGTATTTTCCAGGAAAAAAACCCAGTGGCTGAATTGTAGGGGAAGTACTCATGTCTTTGACTTGCTTCTCTTCATATAGAAGAAACAACAACAACAACAACAAAACTAATAGCAAGTTTCAGCTTGTATTGACATGGGAACAGCTAAGGATGTTACCTGTTTATGATGATCCTGAGGCAGTGCAGGATAATTATTTAATTGCTTTACATCTCTTAGGCACTTGGCCCCTTGAGAATCCGTGGATCCATTTGGATCCTTTGGAATCAATGCTGGCTGTTGCTGACATAGACTGAGACCCAAGGTAAGATCCTCAGACTGTGGAGTTGTTTTCATTGTGCATCACAGGGGAGACCCAAAACTGGAGATTGGTAACAGGCAAGGGGGATGATCAAAGAACATATGCTAAGGAAAGTAGTGGATATAGTGATCAACAATAGATGATTCCCTGTGAAAATACTAGATAAACAGACAGCTTTCTCTTGGTGGGAGTGGTGTGTGGGGGGGGGTTACAGTGTTTTTTCATCACTGATTATTAACTAAGCATGGTTTCAAGAGTACATTGTACCTCCTGCTCTCAGTATCTTTGTGTTTTTGTACTATTTATTCCATACATTATTATTCAGTTTTTAAGTCCTCAAATTAATAAAAAGTGAATATTTAAAAGAATAAGTAGAACCATTATTTTAATGCTTCAGAGCTTATTGGAAGAAGGGGGAATAAAACAAATCAATGTCTCTGCATTTGAATTGTTCTATGTGCAACTAGGTCTAAATTGATGTACATTGATAAGCATGAAATCTTTAGCATAGAAAAATATTACAGGAAATAGTTGTTTTGTGAATATATATGTATATCATATTAGTATGAGCAATAATAACATAAGTAAAAGTGACTTGAGATTTCAAGTTGGTGATTTAGAAAACAAACCAAGGATAAGAAACACTAGACTTGCTTTTCCTTCTCTAACAGGCATATGGATTATTGTAAATACCCATTCTGCAAAATCACGTATTTAGACATCAATAAAGATTATATAATAACAACAAAAGCACCAGTGATTCTACCAACAGTGGGCACAAAGTGCCAAGTGCAGAAGTTGCAGGAGTAATGCTACATTCTCACTATGCACTATTAGACAAAAACATTTATTTTATTGTATGTTTTGCTTTCAAATGTGGTTTCCTTGCCTCCACTGCATCAGCTGTTTCTTTTCAGCAGCTATTCTGTTGCCGTTTCCTAATTGCTATGAAAAACTGCTTTAAAGATCAGTTGCAAATACATGTTATTCTTGAGCTGCTGCAAAGCTGTAAATTGAAATGAAATATGGAGTGATTTATCAGGGAGGAAAAACCTGCAGCCGTTATGGTAAAAATGGTCAGAACTGGTGGATGCTGTGTAACACGAGCACTTGAATAGTGGATAATGGTATTTTCTGCTGACGGCAAGCTGCATGGAGAAACTCATAACTGGATGTTAGTGTTTCTCTGTCAGTAATCACTTATTTCAATAAATGAGCAGAAACCAACTGAAAGCTTTTGAAATTTGGGTGCTGGGGACCTCTGACAGTTGTCTGAGAGATTTGCCTTTTTATCTGTAATCACCCTAAAGCAAAACGCTAGTTTCTTGCAACCAAAAGGCATTTTCCAAAGACTGATTAGCTTGCTCTGCCTACCAGTCCCATGGAGTTAAGCATGTCCTGTCACAGCGCCACTGTTTTTTTTTTTTTTTTTTTTTGTTTTTTTTTTTTTTCCCCCCAGCTTGTTCAGACAGGAGACAACTGTTCTAAAAAAGTTATGTGAAATGGTCTGAAAAAAATCCAGAAACTTCCTCTCTTTCTTCTTTCCTCTTCCTTCCTCTCAAAACCAGCTGAACTGGCACAGCTCAGAGGCTGGTAGCCATCACTGAAGGAAAGAAGGCAAATGAGGGAGACAGGACAAAGCAACTGAAAAACCTCCTGAGTCCTGTGTTTGGTACCGCTGTGATCTTTCTCCCATGTAGAAAGAGAGGTGGGGATGAGGCTGTTCAGGATGGAGTGAAAGAGGCTCAGAGAAGAGGGCAGCACCCAAAAGGGTGCTTGGCACAGTGGGGAATGAAGAAAACCTTAGGAAGGAAGGAGGCATCATGATCCTTCCAACTGGGATGGGAACAAGTAATGACGAGTCATTAATGTGTTGGAGGGCTGGATGACCGAGTGGGCAGGAGGCAGGTGGCGGGGGGACCTTGGTGCTAATGGACTCTTCAGCAAAGCTCCTGACTGCTTAATATTATGGAAAGTTAAGAATATTATGCTTGCAAGTAAACAGTTTTTTGAATTGGATGGTTTAACCCAGCTGGCAACTCTGCACCGCACAGCCATTTGCTCACCCTCCCCCCAAAATGGAATGGGGGAGAGAATCAGAAAAAAAAGTAAAGCTTTTGAGTTGAGATGAAGACAGTTTAGTAGGACAGAAAAGGAAGAGAAACAATAATAATAATAGTACTACTATTAATGTGCACAAAACAAATGATGCACAACGCAATTGCTCACCACTTGCTGACCAATGTCCCTTGCTGAGCAGTGATCCCCCCACCCTGGCCAGACACACTGTATAATTGCTCAGCATGACACCACGAGGTATGGGGCATCTCTTTGGCCAGTTTGGGTCAGCTGTCCTGGGTCTGCCATTTCGTGGTTCCTCGTGCACTCCCAGCCTGCCCACTAGTAGGGCAGTGAGAGAAGCTGAAAAGTCTTTGGCTTAGTGTAAACACTGCTCTGCCACAACTACAGCGTCAGCATGGTATCAACATTACTCTCATCCTAAATCCAAAACACAGCACTATACCAGCTACTAGGAGGAAAATTAACTCTATCCTGGCTCAAACCCCTACAGGATGTGAAGAAATATATTGTGCAAAGTCACTTATTTCAGTGAAGTGAAGAAATATATTGTGCAAAGTCACTTATTTCAGTGAAGTTTTAATTTGGTCTTCAGTACTGGAAATGAAGACAGTAGTGGGGAAACTCTTAAAGATACTGTTAGATTACCCATTGTAGTCTTGATGTATCTATATGAGGACATGTCTACAAAACCTATTTCTTTTTTGAAATTCATTGGGCTGTGTGGATACCACACAAACAAATGCATTGTAAGAGATGTTTCTAGATCTCTTTAGTAAACTTTCTTTCCTGCTACTCCATAACTTATTCACTCTCCAGACACTATTGACATCAGTATCAGCATAAAGAAGCCTTTAAGTTTTGAAATAGGCAGTAATAGATTTTTGTATAAAGAAGAGCCAAACTTGCATGCCATTTGTGGGAGGGAGTGTTTCATAAAAATTACTTTTAGCATTCTGGTATTATGTTAGAAAATCATGTTGCTAAAGCTATGAGAGAAATTATTATAATGGAAAGTGTCTTAAGGTAGCTTAAATATCTGATGAACTAAATTTCAGAACTAAATCATTCATGCTCCCACTTGCTGACAACTGTAACTTGCTGCCTTTCTCATTATAGTATAAAGACCCTGACTTGCAAATTAAACATTAGCCAGTAATGACATAGGAAATGTCATTATCAAATGATCAAATGATGCCATGAAGTTCTCTTGCAATGAAATTTTCCCCCCAGACTGAAACTGCTAGAGGAACCCTGAAACCAAAAGTCACTGAATCAAATCTTTGACAACTTACTAAGCCCAAAATTGATTCTTCCCAGAAAACTAGTGGGGTGAGCAGACATTTGTAGGTACAGCTCTACAGGCACTAAAAATAACTAACTACAAAGAAATCCCAAGCTGCCTCAGTCCAGGTATATATAGATTAACATTGTGTTGTCCATAACATACATGTGTGCTTTCTGTTTTGTGCAATGAGGACTAAATAACGTCTTTATAATGGCAAATGTGGTGTGAGATTGAGAACTGCAGAGGAGAGAGAGAAAGATGCTAGCAAACTCTGCTGGATGAGCATACATTACATAAAGCACACCAACCCCCTGGCAGGTTGTTCTGCTTTGCTACTTTATGTCTAGCTGACTATGTATGCTTTGCATCTACTCTAATCAGAAAATAAATATGGTAGATCAAAGCTACAATTTAAGATACAACTTTTAAAGAACATTAACTATCATGGAAAATGGTGTGGTATTGTGGCATGAAAGACAAAGTGTGAATGGTAGCAAGCAGGTTCTGTATGTGGCTGTATCCACATCCTGTGGTTACGGCAGGGTGGCACCTTCCTTTAATGAGCCTTATACAAATATTGCTTGCAATCTGAGATTTAAAACCCTATGGTGCCAACATATTAATTTTTCTGTACTTCTATAACAACTAAGGAAGCCTGTAATGTGAGTTCTCTCCTTCATACATACATACAGCTGCCATCAGTGCTAGTGGAAATGAGAAGTCTGAGCTGAAGGCAGAGTAGGCCCCCTGTTTTTGTCTGCTTATAGTCTTACATAAAAGCTCTGTGGTCCTCAGTCCAAGTTTTTTTTTTTTTTTTTTTTTTTTTGTCAAGATAGCCTAGTGATAGAGTTTTGACCAGAGGTGGACTAAATTTGACTTTCTGTGCCTTCTGTCACTGGGATCTTCATGCAGTCAAGAGTTACTTGGTGGTTTGTATAAGACTTACTGCATGATGGATGCATGGAAGGTAAATTTAGGAAGTAATTTCTTTATTCTTATATTGTCTGCAACAAAGAATAAAGAGCAGGAAAAAGTGATTTTGTTCTGATTGATTTGCTTATTTTTGCTCAGGGAATGCATGGACCTTAGTAACGTCAAGATATTTCAGACTTGCCAGTTTACATTCTTATCTGTCAAAGATAATTTTCACTGTCACAGTGTGCACCAAATCACAAGAAAAGTAGAATTCTTCTCTGAAATAGTGAAGTGAATGCTTTCTGTGAGATTGGAAGTATATTTTATTTTGTGATGTCTTCAGCTTCAGAAGTCTGAGCAATTTGGTTGTTTGGGCTGTTGCTAGGAAGTTTTATTCCTGAATTCAAGTTAAGAGATGTAGCTAAGAGTCAATTGCATAAAATTAGACACTACAATATGCATTGTGTATTGCAGAATTGAATTTGTGAATGTATCTCAGTTTTGTCGAGGTAAGGGAACTAAGGTCTGTAAAGGTGTACAGCTTGCCTAGGTCATGCTCTTCAGTTTCTCATTTGTTTCTTGTAGGAAATAATTTAATCAGAATCTTTGCATTAATTATATACATTTCAAATACATAGCCACAAAGAATGGGCTTTTTAAACCTGTAGTTCTCTTTGCACTGTTGCACTTACCATTTGAATAAACTCTGACCATAAATAAAATAGAAAATAAGACGTCCTTGCTTAAATCTTTTTCACATCTCTGCCAGGATACCATAGATAGCCAAATGGAAAAATGACAGAATATTCAGCTCTTTAAGTAGGTTTCTATGCTTAATTCACTTAAAATTGCAAAATCATGTCAAAAGAATGAAGCTAGCAAAGTCAAACAATGCAAAAATTGCAGGCAGGAAAACTTGATTTTTGCATCACAACTTCCTGCATATGTGTGAGAGGAAAGTGCAAAACAAGCTTAGTTTTACCTTGAAATAATCTTAATTTTTAACTGTTTTGGTGAGATGTCACAGTGGAGAGAAAACAGATGTGATTTTGATATCATTGTGTCAAGTTAAGGTCAGCTTTTGTTATCAGCTCAGCTGGGGTTTGCATGGATTAGCTCCAGTAAATAAAACATCAGAGCGTTATGTCCATATTAGAGTATTATTTAATATTTATGCTATGATAGCTGAGGTAATTTGGGAACCATCTTTCCTTTGTCAGAAATGACTGTCTTAAGCAACTTCTCTTACCCGCTTTTTTTTTTGGGGGTGGGGGGAGTGTTACTGAGGAGGGAAGAGAATGAGAAGTAGGGTTTAATTTGGCATTTATGAAAATTAACTGCTATTGCTATTGCTCATCTCTTCAGGGTCATTCCCAGCAGCTCTGCTTAGGGCATGTACCAGAACAGCCTTATGGGGCTGCTGAAACAGTCAAGACATCTGCCCTATTTTAAGTAGCTACAAACTTTTTTTCATATTTTTTTCATATTATTTTTCCACTCAAAATGTAACACAAACATGCTGCAGTCATAGGGAGCTTCTGCAACACTGCATCGCAGAAGTAGCCTGTGATATTTTAAAAGCTTTTCAAGAAAGGGATATTTTTTTATTTTATCTTTTTATGCATCTTTCTTTTATTCCACTTCTAAAACTACTTTGACATATTTCAGTGTGATGAAAGCTGGACACAGATCCACCTTGGGTAGAGTGGTGGGAGGTAGTGTGGGCTGGAGTTGGGTCAATTTATTGTTCAGGCTTTTAAGTGGAATTGAAGGAAATTGTGAAATTGAGGTTGCAAGAAGAGGTGAGCAATACATGATTTCCTTTCCTTTTCAGATTACTGTTTCAGCTGCAGGGTAGAAAAACATGTTGAACAACAACAATAAAAAATAGAATAACTTAGTTTGTAATGATTTCAGATAATCCTTTCTTTGTGCATAAAGGGAAAATAAAACACCAATGACTTTTTATTCTGTTAAAGAAGTCCTAACCTTTTGGTCAACATTCTGTTGTTTGCTTGTGGTTTCCCAAGGCTATTATGTATTAACAATATCAGCATTGTGCAAGTGCTTCTGATCCTGTTGTTATGCCATGTATTTGTGGAAAACCAGCTCAGATTGCAGTGAGATATGTTTTCTGTGTGTTCAAGTGGTGCTAATGATAGGGCTTGAAGAGACTGGTGGAGGAATGGAGCTATGAAGTGTTTGAACTGTGAGGTTTTGAATTCAGTCACAATGAATGTTTTCAAAGTCAGAACTCCTTTAGGGTTGCATGGGTTAAAGTAATACGAGATATTAACTTTCAGACAATTTCTGTAATTGGTATTGTTGAGATAAATGTTCATTATCTTGTAATGACTGCAACTTATGGAGAATGTAAGAGAAGCTGTTGTGGTCCCTTTGGCTTACAGACATTGGCATGCAAGCCTAAAGCTTAGACTTAGTTTCTCCCTTTAATGTTTTGATCTCATCTGTTCATTAATGTCATTGCTTTATTGATACTAGGATCTGGCATTGAGCTGAGCCTTTGCTTTTACCTCTGTCTAGTGTACTGCTGCAGGCTTTGGAGTCTTCTTGATGGCAGTGCTCAAATCAAAATCCAGTATTGCCTCCATTATCATGGTTTATGCAAACACCAGCTAGTTAATACCCAAAGTGGCTGCCACTCATCTGGTATTTCAGCATCAACCCACTAATGCTGAGGTTGAGTGGTCATTGCCGCAAAAGGAGAAAATCCAGGTGCAGTAGGAAAACAGCCCTGAGTCATTACATTGATGGAAATTTTTTCATCCCACTCTTGTGTGTTGCTCACCAGTGTCATCTTTATCCTCTTTATTTGCTGTGAGCTTTTAGAGTGTCCAGATAGGAATTAAAGTTTTTTTTTTTTTTTTTTTTTTTTTTTTTTTTTTTTTTTTTTTTTTATGTAAAATTCCTTGTTTCCTGACCTTTCTTTAGTAGAACCATAATATTAAAGTCTCACAGCAGCAGCAAATGTTGCTGAACCTTTGGCAAGCTCTCGTCTCTGCACAAGCATGTTTTGATAGGAATTATCTTTGATCCCTTTGTGAAGATCTGCTATGACCAGAAAATGTTTGTACGCCACTTCTTTGTAAGTAATGGACTAATGAAATCTGCTTGGACTACTGTACAGTGTATGTATTTTTCTATCAAGAGTACTGTTATTAATATGAGTATGGGCAGTGATTAATGCACACAGCAAATTCTTATCTGCCAACGTTCAAGTGAGAGTCTTCTCCTACCACTGGCCAACATTCTGTGAAAACTCCCTTGCAATTTTTTTTTTTCCAACCCTAGTGTGGCAAGATCTATGGAATTCTTCTTTTACTGTCTTTAATAGGCCAGCCATATCTGTATTTTCTCAGAAACCCCTGTAGTAGTTACTGAAGTATCTGCCTAAGGTGGTTTTGCTTTAGAACTCAACTGTATTACAAATGTTTTTCTTCATTTTCACTGCATCTTTCCACCCAAAAAGACTGCTGAGTCCTTTCTCCACCTGTTTTACAGCTTTGGCTTTTTTTGCCAGTTCTACAGGCATATTTTACCATGTGCAGTCAGCTGGAAGCAGGGCCATACACAGTTTATGAATATGGGACAATTAGAGAACACAGAGCAAACAAACGTGAGTTACATTTTACTAGGCTAAGCATTAATGGGCTCACCATGCAAAAGAAGGCATGCAATAAGTATCTGCTGACTAGACAGTCCTCAATGAGGCAAAGAAGTGCTGCCTTCTGTTGTCTGATCTTGCCAGATATCCCAGATATCCATCTTTTTATCTTCTGATTTTCTCCAAATGTTTTATACCTTTTCTTGTTGGTATTTTTTCTTTTGAGTCCTGGAGTAACTCCATGATTTTTTTTATTTTTTTTTATTTTTTTATTTTTTTGTCATGGTAGTGCCACTGCACTTCACGCAGCTGGATCTTAGGTCAGTCAACTGTGCCTCAGTGGAAATAAGGGTTACAAGGCTTCTCTGCTTCATACAGAGACCTCTTCTATGACTTACCATGGGTCTGATAAGATATTAGTAGACCATAGTAAACTGTTTACTTATCATGGAAATTTGTCTTCAAATCACAGAAGTAATCCAGAGAATTTGAAAGTGGAGGCCTCTTTAATTGACACAAAGTTGGATTAATTGCAAAAAATGGACCAAAGTCACATTGCCTGAGCATAGCAACCTGTATGTTTCTCTCTGGAAAGATGCCCATGTTTATATTCATTAGGTACCATCATATATGTTTTCTGATTGAATCCTTTTACCTTATGCACGTACTATGGAGTGTGTGTATTTTGCACGTTGAATCAGATGTCTTGAGGTAGACTATCATGTAGGTGTTTTAGAAATGAAAATACTCTCCTGTTCCTAACACAGATATGGCTGCTTTTGCTCACATCAAATGGTAAGTGAACTCATAAACCACATTTAAATTACTTTTATAGTATTTAACCAGTGTTTTTTAGCTAATTAGCACTTACCTGCATGGGGATCTTTCTGCTGGAAATGACTATACTATTAACAACAGTTCCATTCTTCCAGTCATAAGAAGCTTTGGAGAGCTACTCAAAGGCCCACATAATACTCATATTCTGTATGTGTGGGTATTGTAGGTCTGATTTAGTAAGGCTGTTAGCCAAGAACATCTTTGTAAGAAAAAATAATTATTCACATTCCTGAAAATATTAGAATTGTATTCTTGAGGGCTCCTTACAGATGTGCTATCATGTTATTGAACAGTCTGATTTCTCACCTTTCTCCCTTCTTACACTTTGTACTGAGTCAGTGACTGAGCATCCCTAAATGGAACTGTCAGAATCAATTTGCCATTCACATCTATCTCCTCCAGTGACTAAAAAATTGTTCAAGACTGTTCTTCTTTTTAAACCTTCTTATTTGTAATTGCAGTAGCAATCATTCAGTGTTCCCCGTTTCAGAGCTCTGAGAGCTGAACAAGTTGACTAGGCAACCAGGGAATGCTTGAGGAGATGGGAGTGGAATGCACTGTTTGGCTGGCAGCATGCTGGTGATGAATCATGTTCATACTGCTACAAATCCGTGGCAAGCGAGTACTTCCTGTTTCTTGTTATATAATGGAGAATATCTCTGAAATTCAGAGGATCATCAGTATTCCCCCAGTTCTACAAGCTGGGTGAAACAAGGAAAAATATATCATGATTTTGTTAAATAAATAACTTGGTCATTGCTCTTTACCATGTAGTTCTTTGCCCTCAGGAGCTGCTGGGTGGTAAGAGAGAACTGTTTATTTATTTATTTTTTTTGTTTCAGCTGCACAGACCTTGTTCAAAAACACAGGAAGAAAATGCAATAAATCTAGAACACAAGCCCTGAGGGTTGTTCACTACCTCTTTAAAGGAAAATTACTTTTAGCTGTGTAGGATTTGATGCACAGGTGAACTGATATGGTTGCTACTCTTCATGAAGCATGTTCACTAGCCAGTATGTGTTGGTTTAAGGGTTATCTCTGCAATGTTGCACACAAAGATCGTGATGTGACAAACTACTAACCTGTCAGATTTCCTGCTTTGTTTCTTGCAGGGAGGGATTTTCCCTCCTGTGCTTGCAGCTCAGCACCTCAAACTTTTGTGGTCCCATGCGTTAAGAGGAGGAAGAAGGATCTGTGACCCTTTGGACAATTGCAGCTGGTACCTGCAGTTGTGAAGGAGAGAGGGGCTGTACCAGGACCACATTGCTTAGAAGGGCCCAGAGCTTAAAATGATGCTGTTAGGAGGCCATCATCTCCAGGAGCCACATCCTACAGGCTCTCCCTCTTGTCATCCGGGGCACCAGAGAATCTATATAGCCCAACAGGAGGAGGTTGGAAAGAAACTTCAGAGTCCATAATTTATGGCTTTTGGCAGAGTATTCGGATGTCTTGGGCTAAAAAGCAGTATTTTTTTTTTTTTCTTAAAAGATATTTGACTGCAGAAAACATTGCTAGTTGTGTTCTGTCATATTTACAGCTCTAGTTGAAGGAAATCCACTGTTCTTTGTGGGAGATTTTATTTTCTACTTCAAATTAGGTTGTAAAGCAAGATGTAAGGAATAATTATTTAGTATAAAAAGCATCAAAGAGACCAGGATAACTTAATTTTTGATGTCTTTCATATATTACTACAAAGATTTGTCAAGCTAAATTTACAGTATAGGCATAGGAATACAACACAATTTCACTTTCAGGATTTTACTATTTCTTAAATATTTAAAAGTAAATTGGTCACAAGAAGTTTTTATTGAAAAGTGCTTTTTGAAAACAAGTTTTTGGTGTATCAGCTCAGTTTTTTGTCACATTTCTGATTTAAAAAGAGCTTAAGTTGAAACTGGAACATGTTACTAATCTACTAGAAGGTAATGCATGCAGCAGTTGAAATATTTACTTAACACTCATGTTCCTTAACATATCTTGGAGTATTCAAATTCAGTGGTTGGTGTTTTTTTTTTTTTTTGTTTTGTTTTGTTTTGTTTTGTTTTCCAAAAGATTTTTCTGAATAACAAAGTATTCTAGCAAGTATCAAAGTGCAAGGCTTTTGTGAATGCATGAGAAAAGTTGGGAAAAATTTTCCAACTTAACACTAGTTAATATATACACATTTTATGACATGACAAAATATATATTTTTCTCTTTACACGGTCTTTTGAACCTCTGAGACCCAAGCACATACAAAACTTATGCTGCTGGGATCTGTGGAGTTTGTGTGCTGCAGTTTTATTTCATATTTTGTTTACTATTTTGAAAGTTTTAATGGCTTATTATTGTTTCTAAAGAGTACGTCTAGAATTTTTACACCTTAAAACTAAAGTAACAAATGGTAGCAAATTCTTTTTTTTTTAATCGGGTGAGATTTTTGAAAATCTAGAACACTTTGGTCATTTATCTATCTGCCTGTATCTTTTAGTCTCTAGCAAGAAGAGCAGAGACTGTAGGAATTATGCTGAGCTGAATTGAACATCTTTACAGTCTTTTGGTAGCTCTAAGACTAATTGCCTCAGGCCCTGGCCTTTCTCTTGACACCTCTGATGGCATGTCCAATGTGATAATTACTGTAAAGAAAAAGTGCAGCTGTGGCACTAGCAGGGTCATTTGGACTGGGAGGAATGTGGATGCACTTTATTTGTATGACAATTAAGTCTAGCCTACCTGCTTTTTTTCCATGTTGAAGATCTCAAACACTCTCCTTTTACATTTATTATAATTTACAGTGTATATGATTGCAAAAGACTCCCTTTCTGTGTCAGAGAGCAGCGAGGGCTGGTAACTCCTTAAGGGCAAGAGAAGAAGGAGCCGTGAATGACCCATGGGATGCTGTCCTGGGCGTCTGAGCCATGGAGGAAGAGCCAGGGGCTGGTAATGTGTGAGGAGAGGGGATGAGCTGAGTCCAGCTAGAGCTGGAGACAAGGCTAGAAACAAGGATGTGCAGAGGTCCCGTGTATCTCGACAACACAGGGCTGGAGATGAACTGTAATGTCCACACAAGGTGTCCATTCTGGGGATAAACTACCTAAAAGTGTAGGCCTGAGGTTCATCCATTAGGTGGGACCAGAGCCAGGTCATCAACAACTAAGCTTAGGCTGGACCTGGCGGCTCTAGGCTGAGCTGAAATGGATCAACTGGGGCCATGGGCAGAGGTGCTGGGGAGGTCTCAGGTGAGGCTGGTCAGGGCTGTTAAGACCTATCAGTGCCCCCAAGGCCCTGGTGCTATGTAACTTTATCAGGCCTCCATACCCTTATGAGCTCTGGGAGCAGCCAGTCCTCTGAGTTTGCTAACGCTGAAATCTTTGTGGCTTCCAATGAACTTCATCTCCTGAGAAAAACAGGCCTTGCTAGGTTTTATGATGATGGAAGATGGAAAATGCATTTATCATCTGGTTACTAAATTTTTGGCCTTGTTAGAGGCATTCAAGTTGATGAATCATTTCTGCCAAGCTAAGTTAACTGTTTTGTCTCTTATCTGAGAGCTCCTAGAGGTGGTTCGGTACTGACACAGTTCAGCCATGATGTATAATAAGAATTGCAGCAAGGATCTCAGGCCAAGAGGCCTTCTGTTGAGGTGAAATACCATCAGAAGCCAAGATTCAGAGACAAGACTGTGTCTTGTGCATTTCCAGGGCCTGTTTTTGTTATTGTTGTTGTTGTTGTTTTTTGAGTGGATTATCCTTCAGGACTTTTAAAACAGGGAAGATGTTCCAAAGCTCTAAAGCAAATACAAAAACAGTTTAGCTAAGGACATGGTGGATCAGCTGATTAGATCTTCCAGCCTTCTATAACTGAAAGGACATGGACACTTCTTTACCATGAGGGTGACAGAGCAGTGGAACAAGTTGCCCAGGGGGTCTATGGATTCTCCTCTGTAGATATACAAAACCTGCCCGGATGGCATCCTATGCAATATGCTCTAAATGATCCTACCTGGCAGGGGGACTGGGCCAGATCACTTTTAGAGGTCCCTTACCAGCCTCAGCCATTGTGGTCCTGCTTCTCTCTTGCATCACCTCATCTTCACTCTGCATCCTTCTTGTTTCCTCTTGAAGCAAGGGAACCTTAATTTTACATTGAGGTCAATATTGCAGACTCTTGTAAGACTAGCCCCTTAAAAAAAACGGGGGGGGGGAGGAAGGAAATCATATAATATTAAATAAGTCAGTGTGTTCAAGTATGAATATTGACATCATTTCAGCCAAATATTCACCTTCCTGGTACTCTGGTGCTCTTCTGGCTCATCACACCATGTCTTTGCTGTTAAAGTGAAATGAATTAGCTGTACCAAAGGAGAAGACAGGACAGTGCATCAGGGAGGATGATGAGGAAGGGTGGGGAACCACTCTCTTTTGTATCAATGGCTGACTTGGCTGCTTCTGAAAGGTGATTATATGGAAATCCTGTGTTGCTGTTCACTTTGGTTCACAGCCTCTCCTACCTTAATTTTCATGAAGATTGAGGTCAATAAATCAATGTCAGTCTTTCTGCTAATTCTTTTAATTTACTGAAATTATTACTGTGAGAAGTTGATTCTTCATACAAAGGAATATTTTGATTCTATTACATAGATGGAAGAGAAAGTTAATGCTATATGGAAATGAATATAGCAATATTTGTTGTTTAAAAATTGAGTTAAAAATAATATGAAAGTAAAATAAATCCTTCTATTCATGTCCAAATGCTAAAGATTCATAGATGAATTTTGGGTCTTCCCTGCTTTGCTAGACATAGTGGCCATTTTACTTTGTCCTTTTGATATGGCTGCAGATGTGTGCTGACAAATAAACTTGAAACAACTTTCAAATGGAGAGGTTATAAACAAATATTTTCTTGGCCCAAGAAAAGCGCATCTTTGCAAGATGTGTGGGAAGGCTACATGAATATAATGAAATTAATTTCTTCCCACATTGTTTCTTGAAGTCTGCTGGTTCTGTCTGAGCTCTTGGTATTAGGGTTCTATTATCAGACACTGACTATTGAAAGAGATTGCTCAAGAGTCTTTTTACCAATCAGCAATAATATATGCCAAGTACTTCTGTCAGCATAACAACATAAAAGTCTTTATGTCTAGCTAATTGTCAAGGCTAATTGCCTCATGCATCACCTCTCTGAAATGTGTACTTATTTACTACAAATTATTTTTTTCTTAAGACATGAGTTTGTGGATACTTGGTCTAAACATAGGTATAATTAAACTAAAGTTTCCCAACAATAATGGAAAATCTCTACTTCTCAGCACTAAACTCATCCCCAGAGCTGGGGGCAAGAAGGGATTTTTTTTTTTTTTTTTTAATGTGAGATTATTGTAGACCATTTCTGTGCTTGTTGACTTGCTTGCCTATTCATTTTCTATCTGCCTTGAAATGTGGAGGGGGGATGCTTGTTTGAATCTTCTGGAAATTCCCACCTTAAGAAGCTCCTACTGAAAGTACTACTGCTGTCTTGGGTGTCCTGCCTTTGATCTTCTGTCAGTGTTCTTTGGCAAATTTCATAGTGAAGGTCTGTAGACTATTTTGCTGTGTGGGACTGCCTGGTGGACTGGGGTGTGCACAGTTAAAGAAGCAGATGAACTAAATGTCTTTATTTTTATTACCTACAATTGTAAGGTTGTGGTTGTGATGATCCTTACCAGCTCTCATATCATGATGTGGTTTGAGTGTCCTTGGCGCTGAAATTGATTTTGTGGGCATTGGGGTAGCAGTTCTGAAGGAGTCTGTAGAATGGTGAATGCTTACTATTTCCAACCTGAAATTGAATTACTTGGTTCTCTCCTGGTACCAATCATTCAGGGCATGATTCAGTTTCACTAAGGCCACAGTCCCAATTTTTAGGCAAACACAGAAGCTAGTTAGCTAGGCTCCCTCTCTGCTCAAACTATAACTGTAGAGAGAGGCTCCATTTCTGTATCTATGCCTCTTCCTTGATTATAGGTGTCTATTTGATTAGCTTAGACTGGAGTCTACTTTTCAAATGCTTAGGAATCTAAATGAGTGTTTTAAGCTTCCCACACTTTGCAAAGGTGTTTTGCTAACAATTCAAAGTCTTGGGATGAAAGCTGCCATTTGTGGTACAGAGATTCAGCACAGACTAGGTTAGCAGGAAGTAAAGGGCAGATGGCTGCCAAATGGAATGATATTATGCATTGGTTCTCTCATGCTGAAAATAGTATGACATTTTTGAACTAGTTTTTTTTATTTTTTTTTTTTTTTTTTTTTCTCCAGTCTCTGACTTTAGATTAGAAATAAAATATTAGCCTTCACTGTATGTAACTAAAAGGAAATGTCTCTTCATTAATGTTCCCTTAAATATACTGATGATTAAAGCATTATTGAAACATAGTTTTTAGCAATAGAATTGGTTAGTTTTGACACAAGTATATTTGCTGCATACATAATGTTACTAGGCCTGGCAAAGGTCACTCATACCCTGTGTTATGGCCTCCATCTCTGCATTAACTGTATGGGGAACCTAGAGAGACCATGCACTTTAATTCAGCACTTACTGATATGCCTGAAGAAAACAGTGTAGAAACCCCTTCTCCTCCCTTCACTTTCAAGGTAGTATTTGCTGATTAAATTTTTCCTGGGACTAGAGAGCTTTGCTCTGCCTTTCTGCTTTCTCTCAAGAGCTGTAGAAGAACAATCATCTATATTATAATTGTACATGGTATGAAAAGGTGTTTGTGTATGTGCTTGTGTGTTGCGTGGGCGTGTTGTGTGTATGCTTTAAACCACATTTTTGCAGCTTAATTTCCATTTATTCAAGTGTATCTGTATCAACAAGGAGAGAACAGCCAGTTCTGCAAATAAAATATAAGCTGTGTTCATTTAACTTCAAGGACGGCTTGATCTGTCCAAAAAAGCTTGTGCTGTGTGGCTATAAAGGGTGGTCAAATTTTGGACACCTGCAAAGAACAGTTGGGACTGTTGCTTGTTTTTCTTGCTTATATTGGTGTGATTGCAGGGGGAACAGCTAACTTGGGAAGGGAGTGGTTTGGAGTACATGTAGGGTATTAGGTTGTCATTTTTACCCAGGTGCTTTTTATTTATTTATTTATTTATTTATTTATTGGTAGTTTGTGACTGTCCACAGCCCAAAGCATCAGGGACAATGATGACTGCCAAGGAATCAAATATGATGAAGTGATTTGGATGTGTGCGCTAACTGGTCCCTGTCTTTCTATGCTCTCTTGACATTTTAAGAGGGATAGTGAGGGGCAAAGTCAAATCAAAACACAAAGTAAATTTATGTTGTGAGTACTAAGAGGATCAGAAATCTTTGTGGAAAAGAAAATCTTTCACTACCACTTTAATTGCAGGATAGTCCCAGGAATGCTATGAGGAGTCAGCCATGTACATGGCAAAATCATGTAGCATTTATTTATTTATTTATTTATTTATTTGAAACCTGTTTTTGACACTGTTACCACTAGCTTTATTTTGTTGTGTAATGGTATAATTTTTATTGGTTCTGATTTTGGTTTAATTGCTTTCAGGAATGGCTGCTGTAATATGGAGAATCTTATTACATTGGAGAATCATACTTCAGTAGTGTGCAAAATGAGACCAAAAAATCAAATTAAAACATAAAGGCAAATTGAAATAGGATCAGCAGCACTGCTTAGGCAAGAGTGGAATTAAGGCATTAGAAATGTTTTGTTGTTGAAATTGTATTTGTTGAAATACTATTGGTTTAAAAAAAAATAAATCTCATTTAAAAAGTGGAACTACACCCACAGGAAGGGATGATTTTGGCTTTCAAAGTGTTAGGGACTACAATTTGGTGTGTGAAGGACAGGTCATGCTAGGTGTATTTGCAGGGATTTTTCAAAACTTTCCTGCTCTTGTTTCCTGCTACAGCCGCTTTCCCAACATCTGATTTAGCATATGTCTATATTACACTGGAAAGATATATTAACAAGCTACAGTATCATACTGTATTTTTCCTAGATACATTGCAAAAGATGGACCTTGCTGTTTCTGGATTGCAGTTAGTTGGATGAGGATCACAACTCACCATATTACTGTCTGCAGGCCATCTGGAGGAAGTGTAAGTCATTGACAGGGGTCCTACTGCTTAATTTTGGTCTCCTCACTAAGTTCCCTCTTTTAGATCTTAGAGGCCTTGATCTTCTAAGGGGAGACCTCTGGAGAGTGACTCAGATTTTAGGACTTTGGAATCACATTTGGGTTTGGCTGCTCACTGCAAGGGAAGCCTTGGGGCTCCTCTCTTAGACACCTCAGCTAGGTGCCTAAAAGTAGATGGTAAAAATTCTTCCTGTGTTTCTAAAGAAAACAATGCATTTCTTGAGTTGCACAGCTGCTTGAAAGAGCTGAGATGAAATCCAAGTTCATAATAATATTACACTCTTTTCTTTCCTTTCCTGTGCCCAGAATTTATCAGATGCATTTGGATTTTTATCCCACAGTATGGTGTCTTTTTAAATGACAAAAAATGAAAGTGTGCGAGGAAATATAAAATAGAATACCCCAAAACAATGCTCCAGTACACTGGAGACTGTTCCTTTTGTCTGCCTTTGGTAAAGGAGAAAATGGTGAAGCTTGAAGCAGGCAGAAAAAATCAGAACAGATGAGCATTAAAAAGTCATATTGCCTTCTGGCTGTCATGCCTAAAAATAACCTAAATGTGGTGGATATTCCTGACAGTGACACCTTCTGATAAAATCGTTGTAACATGCAGATGGAGTACTTCTAGGAAACAATAAAATAAAGAAGTTGTCAGGGAAGAATGCAGTCTCTTCATAAACAACCTACAGTATGTAACTGCATTGTTGCTTGTGAGAAATACACAAAGAACAGCAGGGGATTTCAGCTTAACTTCTCTGAAGCTCTGAGGTGTTTTCTTGAGATTCATTAATTCTTGCTGAATCCTGTTCAGTCCTGAAAAGTGCTGAGTTTTTCTTTGAGATATTAAATATTTTCAGGCAACACTGACAGCAGAGATGAGAGGAGCCCTCTGTAAGACTGCTGTCAAAAACACTTGCTTTGAAAACTGGAAGCATCTTTTGGAACACCTTATTTCCTGAAATTTTTCTGAATCCAAGGCAGGATTCTGTAGGACCTGCCTGGTAGTTCTGCGGTCCATGTACTGGAACCTGTAATCCCAAGGATTTCTCAGTACTGCCAATCCTGAATCTGGGGACCCCTCTGCATCCGTGAAACCAGTCCTCAATTTTGGTTACATAGTCAGAAGGCTTCAGAATTTATATCCTTACCAAAGGGAGTAGTAAGCTGAAGAGCAATCAAGTAGCTAGGAGGAGAAATGCTCAAAAGCAAGAAGCTTTCATGTGGTGTTTATCTGAGCTGTGGACCTTCCTGTTGAAGGATGCTGCAGATGCTGTGGATGCTGAAGGATTTAAGTTGATTGAACAGAAAATTTCTGACAGCCTATGAACACACAGAAAATACAGCTGGCTCAGAAGGTACCTGTGATGGAAGTGGTTGGATTTATTGTGTCACCATAGCTTGCCTTGTTCTTAACCATTTTTTGTACCTTTATCATTTTCTTAACATCTATTGCTCTGGCAATAATGGATATATGATGCAGAGCTGGATATAGGATACTGCTAAATGAATCTTTGGTCTGACCCCCTATGGTTGTATTTTTGTTCTTAATATTCAAATTCAAGTTATCAATTAATTTAGGGTACCTGAGACATTTCTTAAAATACAAAAATTCAGAGCTCATAACTTTGTTTACTTCGGTGACAGTCTCTCCAAAGCACATGATTGCATGAGGTATAAATTCATCATTGCTCCAATGAAATTTGATTGCATTGGGAATAGGGTCAACAGCAGCACAGGGATGGAAAACTGGGAGGACAGAGCTCCAGCGCTGCTGGAGTGAGTGGGAATTTTGCCCTTGACTTCTGTGAGGCAAAGATTTTACTTAGCACTTTCATTTTCTCTTTCTCACAATACAAGAGCCATGGATGTGCAACTGAAAGAACAAGCCATGACATTGAGCTGATACATACAAGTTTTTCTATATGCAACTAATTTTCAGAATTTGTTTAGGGAAACATTTGGGTTTAAAAACCTTTCAGTCTTGCTGAGAAAAAGTTGTGTGAACTGTGTACTTGCTTTTACTCCAAGGCAGAAATAGACTGCCTGGGGACAGGAAGACTGTTTTGTGTTTGCGTTTTAGGTGACTGGGTGACTGCGTTTTTTTTGGTTTTTTTTTTTTTTGAGACTTCCTCTAGCATGTATGTTGGAGAATGGAAGCTTGGACAGATCACTGATTTCATTTGATACGATGTTTGATTAAAACAGACTTCCTGAAAATATACAAACTCTTCTAGACATTGAAAAGTGAAGGGGAAAATATAAAAATAATTGCTGTTTTATGTATTGATGAATTAAATGTTACCACGGATACCTTGTCTGCTTACAGCAATAACAATAAATATTTTCAATTCACACTGTGCTTTTCATCTCAAAGGTTCCCCAGGTGGTTTACAAATGACATACATGGATTGCTCTACACGGCACTGAACTGCAGCTGCAAGAACTGTCTAACGATTTATATTGGTATTGCCTGGCAGTACAAGGTAGAAAATGTACTGTACCCTGAACGAATCTGTAGGGATTGTTTGGGAGAGCAGAATGTAAATGGCAAAACTGAAATCTAGCCAAGAGCTGAGCAGCAAAATATGAAGAATCAGGTAGGATCAGGTAGCAAGTTACTGATACAATTTGGTAATTCTTTGATGAGCCAGGTTATATTTTTACTGGGACAGGGAAGAAAGTATATCCGTCTTGAAAAACTTACACGTTCCTTTTCACCCTGAAGTGAGTACTTGTAGAGTTTTGAAAGGAGAGAACATCACACTGCAAACAGCCAGTTTAGGATACTCCACAGGAACAGGGGAGATCAGCTTCTAGCCTTATTTTACCAGTTTTCCCCACTGAGTAGCTGTCTTTGCTCTTCCTTGGGGGAGATGATTGTTTTGAACTTAAAAAAATAATAATTCAAATAATTGTAATAATTTCATATTAATTGGAACTTGATCAAGGTCTGTGATTCTCTTTGCAAGGTAATCCAAGTGTGCACAGCTGCTGAATGTCTGAGTCCTTTTCTCTCTGGTAATCTTTAGAAAGTGAGTGATGCTCCAACGAAGATGAGAAATTATCAGTGTGGTGATAGCTTTGTGATCAGGGTGTTCTTCTGAGAACAGAAAGGCCAAAATCCTGCTTCCTACATGAGTGTATGGTCCAAACCAGGAAACAAACAAGGCTGTGGGCTTTTTGTTTTGTTTGACTTTTAATAAAGTCTCTCCTGGAACTAAGAAACTTGACTGAAGCTTCATGATCCTCATTGGTATCTTTCCACAATTTTTTGATGAACCAATGCTTTATGTTTTAAAGAAAAATCAGTCATAAAAAAAACAACCACCACCAACAAAAACAAAACACCACACACACACACACACACACACACACATACACACACACCAACAAACAAAACAACCAACCAAACCTGACAGTTTTACTTTTCACCTTTCCTTTAGATAAAAATTTATGCTTTCTAGGTACAGTGTAATTCTCTATGCCTTTGCTTTCCTAGGCAGATCACTGGTGCTTATGTAGGTGAGTGACCTATATAACCAGTGACAGAGAAAATGATTCCTTAGAAGCACTTTATACTCAGGCTGCTTTTATATTGTTCAGGAAAGGCAGCTAAAAGATGGAATCCAATAAACTCCTTGAAAATTTTTCATTGCAGTGGCTGCCTACAGAGCAGCACCTTTTTAAAACTGCTGAGTTGTGTCTGTCCTTCTGAGGTTACATATAATTGCAGGTGCAATTGATGGAACTGTTGTGTCTCAGATATTGCTATTTCACACTTCAGTCTTGAAAGGCCAAGAAAATTGGAAGACCAGGTCCTGCTTTCTGTAAAAAACGCACCCACTAACAGCTTATTTCTTAATGAACTTGTGTTATTGATCAGCCAAATCATTTAAAAAAAAAAAAAAAAGTCTTTTTGGCTGAGGCTCTTGACTGGGCTGGAATTAAGTGGAATTTAAATCAACTGTACAGGAGCTCAGCAGTGACTCTCATCCATCCTTTGAAGAGAGATGATTGAGAGTGCAATATTTCTATCTAACTTAAGCTTTTGTCAAACTAAGGTAGGGCTGAGGTTTATACCTTAAACACAGACCAGGCTTGCTGATGTTTTGTAAACCTTTTGCTGTGCCTCAGGCAAGCTTTTAGCAAACTCTCTCTACTATAATTTTGATGGCAGTCTTCCTGAAAAGTAGTGATTCCGTGTCATTTCAACAATGAGCAGTGTAAAACCTGATGAATTTACCTAAAATTACTTCTGTTCTTTGGAGCCTGAAAAATGGGAGGACTACTTCAGTAGCCCTGTTTCTATACCAGCACACACTAAAGGTGTGTATGTGTGTGGTGGGGGGGCTCCTGCATAGATTTACATGAACTGGAATCATTAAGACATTGACAGTGCTTTCTCGGATATCTATTTATAAAAACTTGGCTTGCTGTAAGCCTTCTGGGAAAACTTCATCAGCCTTAACACTTAGTTTTGTCTGTTCATAGGAAGGGGATGACCTGCCTTCCTTTCTTAGTGATGTGTTTCAGTTTTCTGAACACAGCTTTTAACTTAAAAAAATCTAAAAGATGCAGAGAGGTTTATAAGCCATGTGATGAACCAGCAGGAGGAGGAGGAAGACCTTGGAAGACTTCTCTTTATGTGTGCATGTACATTTTACTCAGTTTATCATCATTACTGCTAAATTACTTTTGCTGTTTTCCCACAGTCACTTACATTTTTGCTGATAATCTTTTGTACTGTTGTACTCTGTTGCTTGTTGTGTTTCAAGAGACTTGCTGTTAGTATAAGAAGGGGGTGATTGATTGTGTACTCTAATCTTGGGTTGATTCATTATATCCTGAATGATTAAAACACATCGCTTCTGTCTGAAGGGCTGAAATGTGAGCACAATTTGCTGCAAGCCAGAAGTCCCCCTGAGCAAGGGGAGTCACAGAAGCAGGGACTGAAGCAAGGCAGGGAATATGAGGTACATCAGTGAGTAAATGAGAGCAAAAATCTAACCCTCCATCTTTTTTTTTTTTTTTTTTTTTTTTTTTTTTCACGGAACTCCTACGCAGAGATTTGACAGATACAGCTGGCTTATTTACTCGGTAGTTTCTCACTAATTGACTGCCGGTTCGGATATCGGAGCCTCTAACCTGTGGTTAAACCGCGGGCAGGCATGTCGGTGAGATGCCAGTGAGAGCGTCTGAGGGAGGAGAAAGCGGCTGGGTGCATGCCTCTCGGATTGGGCTCCCCTCGCTGGGAGATGTGTGAAGTTGGGTGTGAGTGCTGGCACAGATATTCACGGGCAGCTCAGAGCGAGCTCGAGCGCGCTGCTTCCCGGGGGGAGAGAGCGGCTGCTGCTGAAAGGAAAGCTGGCAGGATCATGACAGAGCCAAGCAGCAGAAAGGAAGGATTTAAAAAATGCCGGAGTGCTACTTTCAGCATCGATGGCTATAGCTTTACAATTGGTGAGCTGGATTTAAATCCCCTTCCTTCCTTCATTTTCTCTACTGCTTCTTTCCTTTCTTTCTGCAGCTTCAGGTAAAAGACAGCTCACAGTTGCTTTTTCTCCCTGCATACCTTTAAAATGTATAGATGCCCTGAAACTTTTTTTTTTCCTTTTGTTTTTATTATTATTATTTTTTTTCCCATTATGCCTTCTATATTTAATTCTGTCTAAGAAACCTGTCTGTGAAACACAGCCACTGTAAATCCTCTCCCTGGGTTTTGGCAGGAGTTCACTGAGCCGTTTGCAGAACTTCTTGTTTTGGAACCTTATCTAAGGAAAGCTGCTGTTTCAGGACTGCACACTTCCAACCTGCTAGCTGTGTTTCCTTCCAATGAGCCCAGTAACACAACCCTTGGGAGCCTTGGTTTTGTTTCCGATATTTCCTTGTTGTCTTAGCAAGTGTTTCCAAATTCTGGAACCTTTTGTCATTTCTTAGGTTGTGTAAAAACATAAGTAATCATTTTGGTTGCCTCTCTCCAATACAAGAAGTAAATGGTTGGGGGAGAGAAAGATGTGAGATTAGGACTGTTTGTTTCTCTTGTAGCTGTTTAAAGAGTGTGATTTATTATGTTTACTCTCTTGGGGAAAACTGAGGCTTCTCAAAGCAACAAGTGTCTGTGTTTTTTCCAGGAGTCTTGCTGTGCAGAAGTTAAAATTGGAGGATTAGCCTAAGCGGGCTACCCTGCTCAAACTGCCCATCTCACAACACTATGCTATATAAAACACAGTACTTCCTAAGACACACTTTTATAGCATTTTAATCTTCAAATGAAATCCAGTGTAGTATATATGGATAACTTATGTGGAACAAACAATCAATACAAATCCTCCTCAATACCTTTTAGGTGGCAGAGGTTCTACTTCCTTGCAGTTGTGAAATCTGGGAAGTCTTTTCTGATTTGTACTAGTATAACTGAGTCACAGTTTCATCTAATAATGAAGAATGCAAGCTTTTTGTTGGTGTGTCAGGTGGCACCTGTTTTATCTAATCTTCTGCTTCACAGAAAACTTATTTTTGCAACCACCAAACTTACTGAAAAAAATGGAGACAGAAATGTGTGCTTCACTAAAATATATTTGCGTAGTTATCTGTTAATGTGCATTTAGAATTTTAAAGGTGAAACTGCCAGGTAAATACTATTTCGAATTTGTTTCTCTGGGAATGTTGTAGTCCTCCACGGGTTAAGTTGCAGCATACTGACTTTTGAACTCCCTCTCCTTAATCTCTCCATCTCTCGTCATCATTACTAATAGAGATATTTCCTCAGTTTGTGTCATAAACATTTCCTTTTTGAGTCTAGCCAGTAGAAAATATTATCTGAAGATGCTGAGCATTTATGACTGCCTAATTATTTTGTTTGTTCGTGAACAAAAAAGCAGGATTGCTGTATTTGTTACTCTGCTGTCTTTATTGCAACTTGTGCTCAGAAAACAACTAGACCAAATTTTGGACCAAATGACTCAGGCAATTGCAGTTTCTTTTGCTTCTTAGGACAGTTTTTACATAGTAGTCCACGTGCTATTTTCTTCTTTTTGATGCACACAACCAGCATATTGATTGTGAACTGTATGTTATATAACACTTATTTTTATATCTGGGTAGATGTACATTGAATTGACTCATATAACCATGAAAACACTGTAAACATGCTATCTAGTATTGCCAGCACAGCGTGGTGGACAGATCTGAGTGGTTCATGTATTAGTTAATCTCTATGTTAAAGAAAATGAATGTATCCAAAAGATCTGACAACAACATTAAAGTATTGGTGATGGGTATATACTTTCTGGGATCAAATAAGTCTTTTGTGTAAATAGCTAGTTTCAGATACTGCAAGAAGGTTTTGGAGAGTGTTGAGCTGCTGCATCTGCTATTGAAGTATGTCAGCAGGGAGAAAAGACCAAAACTCTTGGGGAACAGGGTAATATTAGATTGAAATAAATGTGTTTCCACTTGCATGCAAAAGCAACACTGATTCACCCCTATTCTAATTGCTAAGAAAGGATCAGTGTTCTGAAAAATTATAATTTACAATTAAAGTTAATGAAAATCTTTGTGAAAGACCCAGGCCTGAAATCAAATGTGAGGGTGCCAGGAAGTGGAAGAACGCTGGTGCTCCTGGCTGATTGCCTGCAGTTATGACTTTTTGCCTCTGGAGATGGTCAGCATCCATTCACACAGCAGTGCAACTTAGACCAACTTCTAGGCAGCCCTAATTTTTCCCTCGCTGATTTAAAGTGCTGGTGAATGGACATCAGAGCTGTGGGAGCTCAGCACTTCCCAAGTCCTCCACAGATCTCTGCGGAAATATTTGGCCTCCAATGTGCCTCCAGTATTAAAAGGCAAAAGTATGCCAATACCTCATTACTCTGTACAGAAAGAAAGCTGATTGCAAATCCCTCTCCTCCAGATGCCAAATGCTGTTTTGGCAGAGCCCACGAGGACGGCTGAGGTGTGCTGTTCCGCACACACTGAGAATTTCTTGTGTGGTTTTGGAGGTTGTGCTTATGGTCTTTAGGCACTGGAAGCGTGATGTAAAGGGACTGTAGTGGAGCTACAGGGAGCCGTTTACTGGGTCCAGAGCTACAGAGCACACCATTTAGCGAGACTGTTTGTGATGAAGCAGGCAATTTCATTTGCTCTAGAAAGTTTAATACGTCTCTAATCAAGGCTTCAGTATCTTTATTTTCCTTGGTTTCTGTCAGCAGATTTCAGAGTCTTTTTCAGAGCCTAATTATATAAGTTATTGTGTGAGCTCTGGTTTAACTTTGGCTAAATTTTCCTGTGCTAAAAGTAAAGTAAAAAATAAAAAAATACCAGAACGACAGCTGAGTTTAAAGGAAAAGAAATTAAGAGAAACTCATGCCTCTTTTTTTTTTTTTTTCCTTTTTTTTTTT
>CM021766.1:60938121-60952724 GCA_011076525.1 Nettapus auritus | reverse complement strand
TTCCTTTTTTTTTTTTTCTTTCCTTTTTTTTTTTTTTTGTCCTGCACTTTTTTTATCACTCTTGTGTAAATGAAATACTATTAAATCAGAACACCAGTGTTACTTATTGACTTTGCTGCTGTAATTATCTCTCTAAAGGTGCAAGACAGAGAAACATCCACTGCCTTTAAACCTGGGAAAATGGTAAACACAAACATTAGCAAGAGGATATTTTCTTTCTGCATTTATCACCTTCCTATGACTAAGAGCTAAATTAATTAAAGCTCCCACTCTCTGCTTTTCATATCCAGAAGCACCTGGCAACACTGTTTTAAGTGTCCTGTCCAAATTTATCTAATACATTTATTTTTATAGGTTAGAACGAATTGGTGGGGAGTTCTGCTGTAACTCAAGTGTTATTGGAGGAGGGATGTGGAACTGAAACACTTAGTTTAGCTCACAGCAGCTGTTTCTAAACCTTGCAGGAAAGTTTCTTTAGGAGGACCCTGTCTCCATTTCATGTGCAAAAGTTCTTCCTCCAATTATTGCTAAAGGTTTGAGTCCTTCTTAGTCTTAGTGGCATTTTCAGGCCCTAGTTTGAAATATATATATATATATATATTTTTTTTTTAAAATAAGGTTTTCTTAATGTTTCTAGTTTCTTAGGTTGCACTTCATGGTTTGAAACCTATTTCAATATCACTTCTAAGGCTGTCACTGCACTACCTGTGTAGAACACCCCAAAGTAGGGTTCTTTGTGGGTTCTTCAAGTTCATATCAGGAATCTGTTGTGGTCAAAGCAAATGTTGCTTGAGAGGGTGTGTGTGTTGTCTTGGTATGAGCTGGGGACCAGGAAGATTGGAAGCAAAGTAGATACTGAGTTCAGCATTCTTAGAATAAGAAAATAATACCTTCAGCTCTGTGTCGCCTGCTTAATTTTTAAAGAAAATACTACTGAAGTTATTTTCTCTTGAAAGAATGTACGTTAAGATCTCCATGTTCAAATTACCTTGAATAGAAAGTACTTAAAAAAATAAAAAATAAAATAAAGATTGTAGAAAGAAACCATGGAAATAAGAGCAGTTTCACTTTTTGTATACTGCATTTTGCCCAGAGAGTTGTGTATTTAGCAACTCCTAATATAGTTAACTGTTGTTTTTGTGTATTGATTTTCAGCTTTATTGGAGTTGATTATTCTTCTGAGGGCAACAGCAACTTTGCAAGCCACAGAAGAGGCAGATTTTAGCAGAAGACTCCCCTAGCCCATAGATAGGCACATACAGTGTGTTATTATAGAGATTTACTTTATTTCTGCCCTTAATTTCTTTTTATAAAAAAGTCAGCTTGAATGAAAATATGCTGTAATTGCAAGATGTTGACAGATCTGTCACTGATTCTGTGTGCGTGTCACTCATAGTGTTTCTTCAAAGGAGGTCTGGGAGAAATGGCTGTTGGGTCAGTCCACTCCTGGGGAGGGAGCAAAGGTATCTCTACCCGTGCAAAAAAAAAAAGTCCCTGGGAAAGAAGTGAAAGGGGAATGCATAACAACCACTCCTGTTGGGGATTATAGCTGTTCTTTGTCATTGTATCTAAACTATGTATAATTGTCTTTGTTATAATATCACAACTGAAATATTTAAAAACAAAACACAAATCCCAAACTTCTGCTTTTTCCCCTCCCTTTCTCTCTCCTGACCATACTCTGAGAATACCTTCTCAATAAAAGTTGATGAGCAGTAACAATTCTGTGTAAACAGTGGAGCATTTTTTCATCCAGTATCTAGGAAATTTTATTAATATTAAAAAAGTGAAGCTTGCAATAGAACATGACATTGTTAGATATGATTTAGCAAAGTCTGATGCTGTTATAATAAGCTAGTAAGGAAAATAACCTTCCCTTCTCCTACCTCTAAAAAATTTACCAAAAGAAACCTGCAAACAAATAGATTTTGAAATAAAGCTAAAACACATTTTTTCCTGCCTTTTTTTTTTTTTTTTTTTTTTTTTTTTGTTGTTGTTGTTGTTGTTGTTACAAAGCTGTGTTTTAGTTTCAAACCACAGTGGTTTTAATCTACTCTGCCTTGAATATTCACCTGAAGGGAGGCTGCATTGCTGGCATGCGTCTTTGTAGGACATCCAGCTGGTCCCTTGTGTGGAGCATTCCTCTGAGCACAGTGATGGGCAACAGGAATTCCTCTTGTTGCTTTTATAAAGGGGTGGAGATGGTGATTTTCAAGGCCTCTACAGGTACTTGACATAGCACTGTACCATCAGTGTTTCAGGGTGGACTGCTGTGAACTAAGTAAGTGATCTCTGAAAAGACTGCAGCGTTGGTTCTTGCATGGCAAGAAGCTTGGCAGTATTTTCATGGAGCTCAGACCATTTGTTTCTGTGGATGAGCTGCCTTACCACTCCTACCTGCTGCTCACAGCTGTGTTCTGCTGTGAGTGTCTTGGATCCCGAAACATGAGTGTCTGAGGCTGACCTCTCCCCTCTGAGCTGCTTTGAGGGAGAGGCCACTGTGCGGGGCTGCTCGCCTGGTTCACAGGCAGCACACACTGGATCAGACTCAGATTGCAGGTCGCTGTGGCAGGGTCACATCAAAAGTACTATTTTCTTTCCTCCTCTTGATTTTATTTGTCTCAGAAGCTGTGAATGACAAAAACTTGGCAGTAAGTTTTGACATGAGTGAATGGGCATTGCGGTTACCCGTAGCTGAGTTCCACTTAGAGCAGAATAACCTCCAGAGCCCTAGATGAGGTGGAGAGATGTTGATGATAAAGTCATTAACATCACTGTTAAGAACCATTCCTGCGTCTTGAAAAATCATTCACATGATGTTTTTGGAAGTTGATGAATTGTGTATGTCTGGGTCTTGGTGCTCAGTCCATCACTTCTGGATCTACCTTCGGGACTAATATCACCAAATGCCTGAGCCAGTCAGTCTGTTGGGAATAAGATGCACTAGTGGGAAATAGCTAGTGGGCCACTGGGACCCCAGTGCAAGGTGCAAAGAGGGCAAAAGATGGAAGTATGTGGCTGGAAATGAAGACTGCCATTTCCTTTGCTTCGGATCCCATACCTGCTGTGCCATTTATTCCCCCACTCCTACCTTGTGAGGGAAGGGAAGTGCAGTCAGTTCTCTAGACAACAAATGATGGTTGTTCTGTATCAGGAGGGACCCCATCCTACCATGGTGTAAAATGTCATTGTTCCCACTTTTATTTTCTCTCTGGTCTTTGTCCAACTTGTCCTGCTCCCAGTGCCTTCTGGATTGATGCAGTGAGATTAATTACAAATTTCAGACTCTATAACAACCAAAGTTGAAAACAAATAAGCAGGCATAAATTCCTCTGTGCCTTTGGAGCTCAGTTTTAGGCAGCCAGCCAGTCCTGTTGCTGAGCAGGCAGGCTTTGATGGGGAGAAGCCTTCCCTCACTTGCAGCCCCAGCCAGCTCCCTCTCCTGTGTAGAAAGCCAGAGGTCTGCATCTTCCTTGTACTGCTGGTGTGAGGACCAGAGTCTAGGAACTCTCAAACCTAATAGCCTTTTAGGATTTGCATCTCTGCTTCAAATCTTCTATTTTAAACCCTTGTGCTGTGCTAAATGCCCCATTCTCCTGTTGTAGTGTAAATGCAAGCTCATTTCTCCAAATGCATGAGTAACAAAGCAGAAAGCTCCTGGATGCATCCTGCGCTTATTTGTACAAGTGCAAATCAAGTCAAAAGGTGGGATCCTGGCCAGCTCCAAATTTGCATCATTCCACTGCAGTTGGGAGACCTTCAGTGACTTAAATGAGTGAAGGATGTGTCTCCAGACAGTTTTTGCTAGTAGAGATGTGCACTGTTGTAGGTTAGAGAAGAGGCTGATGTATGCACAAAGGAAGGTAAATCAGGCAGCATTACCACAGATTGCTTCCAAGACTCTGTCAAGATTTTGCTGATATTTTTTCCTCCCAAATTCTCCCTGCCCAGTGACAGAGGTTGTATCTAGTGATCTTTCTGAAACTTGATTCCCAATTTTCCAATAGCTACAGGCTCAAAATATTCAGGCCAGGGAGGATAACCCATGTGATTACATCAGTAGCTGTGTGCAAAGTTGGAAGCGTGATGAGAGGAAAGTTGTAGTAATTACTGAACAGATGCACTTAATGAGGTCTCCACTGGCTTCCCAGCTGGCGAGTCAAGCCGTGCACTGGGACGATGTGAGGGCAGTCGCCCGGGTTGTGGTGTGACATCGCATCCCCCCCCCTTGTTGTCATAGCAACTGCAATCAGCCCCCTGAAAATTTCCCTCAGGAAGACTGCAGGCATCATCTTTCTCCATTAAATGGCAGTGTGTGGTGCTTAGTCTCTTGCTGCTGCAGGATGCTGCCTCTTATTCTGTTGATGTAGTGCCTTTTTTGGCCCCCTTCTCAGAGTGATGCAGAGCAATGAGACCCGTCAAATGGTGTGCTGTTGGGAAAAGGGGCTGGGTAAGCAACTTGCTCAGCCAATACCACTTAATTCAGTTTTGACTCCAACTGCCTCCTCTGAAGTTAGTATTTAAATAACCAGCTTATACTCATCTGGGGTGAGAATAGGGAAGGCAGTTTGGATCTGGGTTGTCAGTCCTTTCTCTCTTAGTATTGACAATGAATGCTTATTACGAGTGAAAGCTTTTCAAAATCAAATTGTACTAGTTTTTTCCTTGCATATGTGGGTAGCTGAAGTCCTTGCAGTTCCTCCAAGTGACATGTTGATTTCTTTTTACAGATTTTTTTCTTCTTTTAATTTTTGGGTCTCATAGTCTTGAACTGTAGTAATGGATCTAGTCCCCCAAAATGGTACTGCTGTTTTCCTGTTTTACACATTACCCTTTTCCTTCTTTTATTCTGTACTTCAAAATACCAGTGTGAATTTATTTTGAATCTTGACCACTGAAAACTAAGTTTTTTGCTCTATTCCCAGCAGGCAGATCAGTATGTGAAGAAAACGTCCAGGGATTTTGGAGACAGACTCAAAGTAAAAAATAAATACACCAACTACCAACTTTCTTTGAAATTTACAGCAAGATGTCCTTTTTTTTTTTTTTTTTTTTTTTTTTTCCCCCTCTGTGTGTGATCCCTATAGACAATGATAATTGACCTAGGCCTACTAAACAGACACCCTTAAGAAAACCTAGAAGGAGAATTTCATCCAGGCCATGATTCTGCTGTTGGCTGAGCACATGAAATTGTTCTGAAGTTGCAGGATATTTCTGTGGGCAAAAAAGTGGCCTTGTTCTCAGTTAGCTGCCATCTGAGGACTCTGCTGTGCAGTGAGAAAAGCGTGCTCCATGATTATGTGAGAGCAATGGGTATTTTTGTCAAACACCAAACGGGCAGAATTGCAATCATAACACCCTAGGAAGTGAGTAAAGAATGAAAATATGTGGAGAAATATTTATATGGAATTTATGGTGCTAACATCCATACTGCAAAATGCAAAGCATCATCTTAATCTCCCATTCAAGCTGATATTTTGCAGGTTAGGATGTTTTATATGCTGCTGAACACAATGTGAACAGCAGAATGCTAAACCCACTTAATTTATATTGATTTCCTCCTCTATTCCTGAAGCTGTGATCATTACCGGACATGTATACTGCTAATAATCACTATTTCCCTTGAAATGTACTCTGAAATGTACTCTTTGGGGGTTCAGTCTTCCTTATTTTCCCTTATTTGGTGGTACAATACCACATTAGATTGGTGTACAGGAGAGAGATGGTCTTACTTCCGAACTTGCCAGCCCTTGATTTAAAGACAATCTATGTTCTTTCTGCCTTGAACATTATCATAATTCAGAATTACAGATCTTGCAGGCCAAATTATGTACTGACTCTTATGCAATCCTGATAACTCAAAACATAATTTGGCCTGCAGTCTGTATCTTTTTTTTTTTTTTTTTTTTTTTTTTTTTTTCTTAAAACTGCCATATTAGCAAAACTAAAACATCTCTGGCAAAGCTGTGTGACTTTATTCCTTGCCAAAATCTGGAATATTAAAATAAAACTTAATAATCAGATCTAATTTCAATTTGAATCATAAGGAAGGGGATCTATATTTTTTATAGTCTGTGTACTGTATATATGACATACAGTATAAAAGCGTTGAATGTCTGTATAACCTGTTACAGAGCTTGAGGGACCATGGTATCTTCTACCACAGCTCCTGGGAATATACATTACTTTTCAGGGTTAATTTACAGAAATTTATTTCATGGCTGTTCAAATAATAAAAGCAGTAGGATTTTCCAGCGTCACAGCTGTGGGCTAACTCTGCTGTTACTATAATCAATGGCTATTTCTAGGAAATCCAGAACATGGCATTTTACGCCTCTTTTGAAAGTTCCTTTGCATTTAGGTGGTTATTATTTATTTATTTTTATTTTTCCTGGTAACTTGAACACTTAAATAGAATTTCAGCAGGAAACACCCAAGTTCTAATGGCTACTTCTAACCTTAGCTTTTAGCTGACTGTTTACTCTTCATAAAGTATGCAGAGTATATAGATCAACTGATAATGGACATCTTGCCTCACTTCAAGTAAGTGAATGATGATTTTCACAGGCATAATTCAGGGTAGGTTTGAGCTGAAAGTGTTTAATGACATTTAAGTACATATTTCCTACACAAAAAATATTTGATTTTTTCATGTTGTGAGATTTTGTTGTGATAGGTGGATATCAAGTTACTTGCTTCACCTTTTCTCCCTATTAGATATAGAAATGATTACAAGGAGACCTCCCGTGTCCCAGTGCAAAGACAAAAAATGCCGACGTGAGTTGGTGCAGGAATATGGTGTGCCTTAAAGGTGTCTATCCCACAACCTGGTTGAACAGGGTGTGTAGGAGCTCCTCTGTGGCTATACTTGGCAGCATACTTTGCTGCAGTGAGCAGGTACTTGTTGCTGGTAACCTGTCTTCATCTGGCCATAAAGTTGAAATCATTCCTCTTGGCTGCTTTGGTGGTAGGAGAAATTTCTAGGAGATGCAGAACAAACAGCTGGAGGAACCCTTACAAAACACTGCCATTTAAAATCCCACCTGGGAGTTGTCACAGCAGCCTGGGGAGGCCAGGGGATCCCAGCTGTTGTTAAGACTTATGCATGAGCTACATTTGGACAAGCTAAAGCTAGGACTTGAGTATGGCTGCATAGTTTTAGCTCCTGTAAATAATCCCATAGCCCAGCTATCAGCCCAGTCTCCTAACACTCTCCAGCTTTCCTCCATTCCCAAAGTATCAACAGGTTGTTATTACAGTTGCTAGGTGGCTTCATGACATTATTCCTGTCCCCCTGGCTAATGCTTAAGGCTTAATTGTTCTTGAGGCAGGGGAAGTGTAAGTACTGAGAATGGTAATTACAGCACTGCTTATAATTTACATCTACTTGCTCCTGGAAGATGCTTCTGTCAGCCTGACAACATGATCAGAGCAAATTTTCTTTCATGGGAGAATACGTTTATTCTTTAGCAACGTCTGCTGCCTTATGTTCCAGTCTAATGCTTCCTATTAATTAGAATTCATTGTGTCATTTAAGTGAAGTGGGATTTTTGAAGTGAAATTCAGCACGATGACTTGTCGTTTACTCTGATTGTGTTTGCCTACTTGCCCTCTGAAGCAGCAACAATTATTTGAGCCTTCTGTTTTATTAGCTGTCATTTACTGTAACACTATGTGCATAATTCTTTTTCTTCAGCTCTGCTCTGATACTTAAATGAAACCTCTGGGATATGTTCCCATCTGATTGTATGTTTACGAGTTGTGTTCAGTCACTAGCATTTGCTCTCTCTCATGTTGTTTGTAGCAAGCAAGTTTTGTGTCCTTTTGGAAAGTTTTTAGCTTTGATTTATTTCAGCGTTCATTAAGCACTAATATGTTCAGATGCTTTGGATAAGCTTAGTTAAAATACCAGTACCTTTAGGTCCCAAAGCCAAGACACAAAGGAAATTCTTTTTTAAAGGAATTCCCTTTTTTTTAAAAGCACTTCTGCAAATTTTTCCTTTAATGCATGGCTGCTGTTACAAATGAACTTTTTCAACTGGGAAGAGAAAGGTGTTTCTGTGTGTGTGAAATAAATGTTAGCCAAGGGGGAATAGGATTTTAGGCTTGGAGTTGCACGCTTTTCCCTAGTCTCCGTAGTCCTCCTCCTCACCTTTTGACACTTATATGCCTGAGCCCTGCTCTTTGCTGGCACTGCTGTTACTCAAGAGGAGGGGATGGAGGCTCTTGCAAAGGAAGCTGCAGAAAAGTAGAAGGGAACACAGGACATGTTTTGGGTGCCAAATTCTCTCTCAATGGCAGTGCTAAGACTGATTTCCATTTCTAGAGAAAATGGTACAGTACCTTATGGACCTTGAACTCCTAAACTCAAACGATGCAAGTCAAAAAATGCATTGGGAATTTAGGGCATTTGCTCCCTTATTTTCACAAGACTTATGTTTATGAAATAGGCTTCTAGCCAAGCTTACTACTCCAGAATGATGCAGCAGACAAACTCTGTACATGCTGTTATGTATTTTAGGCTACAGGATTAATTTTAATTTCATCCACAATCTTCCTTTTCAATTTAAATATTGGTTTGATGTATTTAGTGGATTTATCATTGCATGCAGTAAACTGTCTATGGAGATGACAAATGTAATGTTTGTCAGCACTACAAAATATTTGCTTTTGTTTGCAATAAGCTGATCATTGAAGTCACTGAGCAACATTCAAATGGATGTTTGTCACTGCTATAAGTCGCGTTTGGTAATCTTGAGCATTCAAAAAGAAACAACAAAAATTTTAAAAATTTTGCTCTTCATTACCATCAAATATCTTGTAAAGTAACAGGAATAGTTTCTATAACATTTTGAACATTCTTTTCTTCTGCGTAGCTTTTAAGTCTGTGTAAGCTCTGTATTTGTACATATCATGGCATAATTGTTAAACCACTACAAACTACAGAAAGAATTAGAGTTGAGAAACTGACGTATCTTTTAGTACGGCTGATGAAGAACAAACCAGTAAGAATTCCAAAACTTTTTAAAGAGAAATACCTGTGAGGAACAGGGATAGTTAAAGATAAGATTAAAAATTTAGTTTATATTTTGTATTCAGTACAAATCCCTAATACTATTAGCAATGATTTTGTAAGAAAAAGGAAAATTTAAAATTAGGCCTGAGTTATTTAGTGTTCAAAAATGTTTCACATAGCAGTAATGCTCTGCAAATAAAAGGTGTATTTGCTTTACATTTCATTGTGTTTGGAGGGCAATGTGCCACAATACTTACAAGGGAAGTGTCTAGTCTGATAATTTTGCTCCCACTTGGAATTCAGTGATTTAAAGTGGGCAACATGTGGTATTATTCTCTCTTCTCCAGTCTTTTGTTAATGCAATTCATGCCATTTGAATTGTGTAATTTGATCACTGAAAATTTGAGATGTGGATGAACATAACAGCTAAAAGAAAATGTATTTTAATTGTAGTTGCAGAAGCTGATGGATGCTGATGGATATGTTAGGTTAAAGCAGTCAGGATGAGACCCAGACACTATGTGCCAATTACCTCACAAAACATGCAGTTGGACTTCCCCAGTGGAAGACCTTGGATTAAAAAATAAAAATGGTACAGCTAAATATTTTTCAAAAGACAACATGTGAGAAGATTCTGTAGCTATGCATGGCAGAACCAAAGAAAATCACTAAAGGCAGTAACAGGTATTTTGAGCTCAGTAATGCATTTCTACATGATTAGTCCCATTACAATAAATGAGATTCCTTACTACTGCAAGATCTGTCCAAACGAGGCTTGTTCATAATGGTGATGTATCTTCTATATTTTAAAAGTTGCTTTAGGAACTCAGTCGTACAGCTCTTAATTGCTACATGTGATGCTTTTAAGTAGCATTTTTTGCGGATGTTGTGAATACTCTGTTTCCACTACCTTTTAGGAACAGGGGCAGATGCTTTCAGTTCCTGGGATACTTTTGAGAAGATAGGAGAGCAGTCATCTCAGAAATAGGGTGAAATATAGTCAAGTTCTTTCCTCTGCTGTAAGACTTCTTAAGGAACATGGGTTTAAGCCCCGCTATTGTATCCACAGCATCAAGTATATCGAGGCTGGAGGTTTTATATGGTTGTCATATATCTTCTTGAATGTATATAAACATTCTGTTGAGCACTTCCAGGGCCAGTAGATATCTCCTGCACCACAGAAACCACAACTGGTTTGTCCTGAAGAGCAGAAAAGCATCTTCTGGATTCCAAGCATAAAGCCCTAAATTCTATCCCTTTTTTGGCTATAAAATAGAGCATCTGCTGTGTTGCACAGAACTGTCATTCATTGTGGCCTGATCACCCTTGGAACTGCTGAAGTAGCACTGTGTTTAGAAAGAGCCAAGGGACTTTTCATCCAGAGTCAGGAATGAAGCTACTTACAGTATTACTAATGAAAAAAAATAATGATTTCACATTTTATAGGAGTTTCACTTAGTGGTTTTCAGAAGAACAAAGTAAAAAGTATTTTTTCTTGGCTAATGTTTCTATTTGAACAGCCATATATAACTTTTAAAATAAGACTAACATTTCGTATTGGTCAGTGTCAATTTTCCCTCAGGGACTTCACCAAGGGTATATATTCAAGTACAGTGTGATAAATGCCCTAACACAGGCCTTGGATCTTTTCTTCTTTTTTATCACAGGTTGACAACAGCTGGATGTGAAGTTCAGTGAATCTTTTAAATATATTACTTCTAAATTTATATATTATTAAGGCAAAACTATTTTTAAATTGGGAAGACAACTCTGGGGAAAGAGGTTTTGTTATGCTGGTCACTTCTTCTATGGGTGTGGGTAGTTTATGTGAAGTAATAACAACACTGGCAAATATTCCCAGTGGCATTTTTCACATCAGAATGCTTAAAAGATTGGCTGTACTTGCTTCAAAGTGGAGATTTAAGACAAGAAAAGGGCTGTGTGTGTGTTATAAAAAGAATATTCATTTTAAAACGTTGGAAACATTGAGCATGTCTATGTGAGTGAACCCTTTTGCATCATGACTGGAGACCAGTTGCTGCAAAAGCAAACCTGAGAACAGCTGTCAGCAGGTGCTCACCAGCAGGCTGCCAGTGACAGGCAAATTTGAAGAAGCACTTGGTTTCTTTGTGCAGAAGTGTTGGTTATTGCCCTGAATTTCAATTACTCAAAACAATTATATTGGATAGGATCATGTCACTGGCCCACCTCTGTTGCAAGTTGGTAGAAAGCAGATGAGCTGAAAAGGAAAGTGACACATGATGGTGCTCCTGATACCTGCACCAGTGGCTTATGAAGCGGTGTAACATTACCATACATTTGGCTTGCTATGTCGCCTATTAATGAGAAGTTTATTTACCAGGATTATCTATTTGCACATGTTGTTCTCTATTTGTGAGAAACCCTTCCTGTCTGTGCCACCTGGCAGGTGAGCCAGTGCAGTGTTAGGTTTTGCTAATTAAAGATCAGGCTTCATTTCATGAGGTAGAGGAAACAAATTCTGCCCTGCTCTTGGCTTGCTCTCTCAAGCACAGTCTCCCAAGCACAAGGGCTTTCCATAGTCTGGGTTTAAGGTTATGCAGTGCTTAAGTATTGTGAAAGGATTTTATTCTCTCATTGAAAATAGAGTATTGTGAAAGGATTTTACTGAAAAAAATTTCAAAAAGATCTAATTTCAGTTGGATTGAGGCTGTGATTTGCACAAAGAGACTTGTGTTGACATTGAATTTAGAGGGAAAAGCATGGCATTGCACTCTTCAGCTTGAAACTTCTCGTACAGAGATTTTGAAAGTATCCTGTTCAAGGTTTGTGCAGTTTCTCTCTTTCCCCTCCAAGCAGCAGGGAGTCTTTGACAAGGGCCGAGTGAGAAGAGGCTGCTTGTCACCAGGACTGTGTATGCGTTTGTGTAAATGTATGGAAGCAGGGGAAGGTAAAGGAATAATATAGCAACAGAACAGAAATTTAACAAAGGTATAAATGACCAAAGGTATAAGGCAGCAAGGACCTGGTACCTGAGGAAGCTCCAGAAGGATGAAACCATTACTTGAAAAGTTACGCTTACAAACCACAGTTAGTTGCCTTCTGTACTATGGTGTTTTGGCACCTTAGCTTGTAAGATTTCATGGGGAAACACTGGAAGTGACATGTAGGGAAAGACAAAAGGGGCAAATTACACGGTAGTAAATAGAGTCAAGTCTTTGCTGAGGGTAAGGTGGAACATAGTGCAGGCTTTGCAGCACGTGCTTCTCTGAGTGCTACTTAGGTGTGCTCTGGGTCACCTCTGAGCTTGGTTGATGGCTGAGATCTCTGTCTTGCATGGGAGGGAAGGAGAGCAGGAGTCACAGGGACTTCCTCAGGAGTTCTCCTGACAGCCAGAGGGCTAAACTCAGATCCCCTAGGGAACATAGACTGAAATAGAAGGGCAAAGGAAATGGTGTTTAATTGGTCTCTATTGAAAACAATGGGATGGTTGCCTTGTAAAACCAAATATTTTGTGAATGAAGCTTCCAGGGACTGCATGTTTTGGAGTTCCTTTAAAAAGAACTCTCCTGGGAGCTGGTAAGTAAGCCAGAGCTCACAGCATGTTTCTTTTCTCTGCTGAGTATGACCTGTCTCTGCAAAGGAAGATATCTGATGGAAACCTGAATGGATAGCATGATGGTCCAAGGGATGCATGCAGAATAAAATTTTAAATGGGATGCTGTAAAAAGAAAGAGGCAAAACACATAACACTGCAAATTCATTTATTCAGAAGAAACAACAATGATGACAAAACAATAATAATAAAAAACCAAGCCTATTTATCCCAGCCATGCTCTTACTTATTCTGCTGTGAACTCAATTGAATTCAGAGGCAACGTGTCCTCTTTTCTATTTGGTTTTAGGAATAGACCTATTAAGAGAAAATGCAGGCAGAGTATACTGCTGGAAATGTTGGTCTGACCTACAGTTAACTCTTAGCCACGCTGCTCAATAACTGAAAGTTTTTTATATGTGTCCCAAGCTAAAGACTGCCACATTTTAGCAATAAAAATAGCACTAGTTAGTAGGAATAATAGCTCAGCATTTTATCTATTGTATTCACCGGAACACAAGATGGGACTTCATTGGAATTTCAGTGACTCCATTTTTACTTTGATTATTTATAGCTAAATGAATGGGAAAAAAAAAAAAAAAAAAGTTATGTCAGCCATTTTCCTTATTGCATTGCACCTTTGCTAGTAAGTAGACTAAGCTGAAGTGTTTGGTTTTATGGATTACCATAGAGAGCAATTCAGTCTGTCAAGTATTGTAATTTTCACATAGGATGGGAATCAAAGATGTTATATACCCTAAAATTGTGTTCTACCTAATGTATCAAGAAGATGCATTGTAAAGGAGGATCACAAGACTTTTGTGTTTCCAGCTCTAAAGGAGGCTCAGCTGTGTTCAGCGCAGCTTGCAGATGTGCTAAAAGTGGAAAGCACACAGAACCACACAATAGCTGAGCTTGGAAAGGACCTCTGGAGGCCATCGGGTCCAACCCCAAGATCAAGCAGGGTTACCTAGGGCAGGTTGCCTAGGACCATGTCCAGGTGGCTTCTGAAGTTCTCCACAGCGGGAGACAACTTCTCTGGGCAACCTGTACCACTGCTCTGCCACCTAAACATTCAAGAAGTGCTTTGTGATGTCCAGACAGCACCTTCTGTGTTTTGGTTTCTGGCCATTGCCTCTTATCCTGGCACTGGGCAACACTGACAAGAGCCTGGCTCCTACTTTTTCTTTTCCCTTCAGATACTTGTACATATTGGTAAGATCCCACCTGAGCCTTCTCTTCTCTAGGTTGAAGAGTTCCAGGTTTCTTAGCCTTTCCTCACAGGAGAAATTCTCCAGTCCCTTGATCATCTTGGTGGCCCTACATTAGAGCCTTTCCAGTATGTCCATATCTCTTGTACCCCAAGCAGCCCAGAACAGAACCCCGCTCTCCAGGTGTTGCCTCACCAGTAGAGGGGAAGGATCACCTCTTTTGACCAACTATCTGCACCACTTCTAATGCAGCCCAAGATGTCATTAGCTTTCTTTGCTGCAAAGACACATTACTAGCTCATGTTCAAGCACTGGCCTTCTCTCACCAGGCCTTGCATTTGCAGATGGCCCTCCCTTATGCACCCCCGTGCCAGGGAAAAGCTGGGATCGGGAAAGCACAATAGCAGTGGGAAATCATGGCAATACACAGATAGCCTACCACATCTGAAGTATCCCAGCTGGAGAAAGGTATTTTTAGGTGGTGCTCCAGCCCCTCTCCAGCCCTGAAACCTACCATGGCATTTAGATATATATTAGAAACAATAATATTGGATGTTCTGAGAAGGTATGCGTGAGGAAATGCATTAAATACCGGATGACCTCTTATGTTCTGTCTTGTGGTGCTTATTGGGCAGTATCAGGTCAGAGGTTTGTTAAGAGGCAGTTGAAAACAGTCCAGGGCAATGAGGAGTAAAAGCCAAAGGACTGTGGTTTGCTTTTGATTTCCGGGGGGGGCGGCCCGCCCCCCCCCGCGCGGGGGGCACAAGAAGAGATAAAAAGTAATTAATTATCGATATAGAAA
>CM021766.1:60824867-60938021 GCA_011076525.1 Nettapus auritus | reverse complement strand
TCGGTTTGTTACTAGTTTCAATTTATAAGAGGCGGGTGCAATTGGGAAAAAAACCCAAAGATTTTGTTTTTTTTTTTTTTTCCCCCCCCCCCCCCCCCCCCCCAACGTTCTTGTCACTACAGTAGCCTAAGATACCTTTGCTATGGATACAAAAGCTCTAACTATCTTAATTCTTTGGGAACAACTTGTTTACAGCCTGACTGTGCTAAAATCATAGAGGTATGCTGTTTTTGATAGCTACTGAAAAATTACCACTCTGTCTTCATAATGGAAACCAATTTTGAATGCTCCTAATGATATGGGAGCTGAGGCTCTGCTTTTAGGTGTGACACGAGCACTTAAGGACTTGCATCTCAGTGATCTTTAAAAGTAGGACTTAGGCATTAGCTGCTTTTGTATCTTAGTACTGCTGTAGAGTAATGGCTGCATCAATCTTGCATTTCCAGGTAACAGAAAGATCTGTTTGGCTGAGCAGGGATGCCATTGTAATACTGTCACTTTGAGTACCTGCTGATAAAGTGCTTTGGAGCTATTGAATTTCCCCTGCACTAGAGAATCATTTGATTTTCTACATCACAGTTTTATGACCAAGATCAGAATTGGCAGGTACATGTGGCTGAGACAGTTTGTTGTTCTGTGCTACTGTTATGGATTCAGTCATTTTTAAAGCTAGTCCCTTTGGTGAGCAGGAAAGCACAAACCTCACTTATTTTGGGGTCTAAACATCTTATCTTGTGTTCCTTCCATTTTCTTTAGCTCAATGACCTTTTATTTTTATTTATTTATTTATTGAAGACAGCTCTATTTCATCTCTGTGTAGAACAGTAATGTAATTTTTTTTTTTCCTTTTTTGGTGTTCAGCAAGGGAATAAAGGTGCCCATGAGAAATTCACAGGAGGCCTCATTTACTAGCATTACAAAATTTAAATCTGAAGGATCACACCCACAAGAGCTTATTGTCAAACTGTGATTTACCAATGGAAGAAAATGTTTCCATGGTAACTTTCTAATGAGTCTGCTTGAAAACCTTTCCAAGAAAAACTTTTTTTTTTTTTTTTTTTTTTTTTTTTTTTTTTTTTTCTCCAGTGGATTAGACATTTGTGAGGTCAATGGCTCCTATGCTGTAGGTACAACCTCATGTAATATTATTTGTGGTTTTTACATGGTCCAATTATTTTTAAGGAGAGAGCCTCAAAAATAATCTGTAGAAACAGCACAGAAAACCAGATCAGGTAAGGATTTCACCTAACTGAAGACATCCACCACTGAGGTAAATATATTGGATTCCTTTATAATCAATGCAGAGAAATAGATTCTTGCAGGGTGTTATTCATCTGACCTGTTTTAGACATCAGTGTCAGGCTGAGCTGAATCATGCACTAGAATTGCCATTTTCTTTCCATTGACTACAAAGGGAACCTGGATGACTACATTGCATTGTAGATATCTGCATCAGTAGAGAAGCCCCTATTCTCAGATACTTTTGCAATCTAGAAAAAACTAAGGGATGTGCACATAAATCTTCAAATAATTAGTTTGAAATGAATGGAAAAGGAATGAACTGGAGAAAAGTAATGGCTTAAATACTTATTGTAAGGATAGCAAGGCTCTGACGTTTCACAGAGAAGTACTGATATTTTCTTTTGTAGAAGCACTCCACAATTTGTTTCATATCCCAGCACCCCACCAGTTATAGCCTTATACTTTAACAGAAAGGTACTTACTGGTACAATTTTCCTGCTGTTGAGGTGAAAGACAGTTATGTCCTCCTTTTGTTTCTTAAGGATGTTTTAAACACAAAGCAAAACTACAGTCAAGCAAACAAAAAACAATGGAATAGCGGAATAGGTTCTCTCTCTCTCTCTCTCTCTCTCTTTTTTCCCCCTCCATTCATTGGAAAGGATGGTTGTTTTCAACAAGGGCTTTGGTTCTGGTAAGGGGTTGGCAATGAGTTTTGTTTGTCTAGAGCACAAGAAGGTTCACAGAGTATTTGAATGGAAATTGACTCTGAAGAAGACAGTTTGTAGAAACTAATAACTACATGATTTTTATCGCTTATCTGATATTCAACTAAGTGCTTCATAGGATATCAAAAGGAGATTTTACATGGTTCAAAACAATCAGTAATGATATTAAAAAAAAGAAATAAAAAAACTTTTTTTTTTTTTCTTTTTCTTCTAGTTTACCTGTTGTAGTAAGAGCAGTACTTGACAGCGAGATAATTTGAAATATGGCAGTAGATGTTATTATGTGTTTTGCATTTTTTTTCTTTACTGATATAAATAAATGCTTTTCTTATCAGACCAAAGTTTCTTGACCAGTTCAGGGTGTTCTAAGCAGCTGGCACTAATGAAATCAGTGTCTTCGCACTTTTTTTTTTCATTAGGGCAACATTGGAAAACCAAGGATGTCATCATTCTTTTAAAGATATTAGATTATGGTCCAATTCCTGTGAAATCATTAAAAATCATCCAATTAATTTGTGTGGGCTTGATGTGTGTTCTTCCACGTGCTCATAGAGGAAAGAATATTTAGATTCATTGCAATGACCACCTGCTATTTGCAGAGCAAGCTGTTAGTTAATGGACTCACTGAATGGAAATTTAGCAGTCGGGATGGCAAACATGGATGTTATTACTCTGCTGGGTGTGGAGCTACTTCAACTTGTAGTTTTGAGTCTTTACTTGCACATATAGCTGATTTTCTTCTAGAAAGAAGGAAAAAAAAAAAAAAATACTTCTGTTTACAAAAGCATGTGTTATAAATCCTGCCAGAACTTCTGTTTTCAACATTTGAACTGAGTCATTGTCTCTAAAGCTTTATTTTGCAGTATACTTTCCAAAATAGAGGAAAAAATATTCAAAACTCTGGAAGTGTCATTTTGGTTTGGTCACTATTCTACTTGACACAGAGTTTTGTTGCATGACTTGGTCACAATGATGACATGAGTAACAAATGTCTGCCTATTTCTGCAACACTGAAGTTTGCCCAGAAGTTAATTTTTCTGACTTGTGGCTTGTCAGCTCAAAATGTATTTTGAGTTGGTGTTAAGTTTTAATCAATTTGTAATGTGACATAACTTTCTTCTTAAAGTGTTTAAGCCCTTAAGCAGTTTTTTATTCTTTTTATTTAATTTTTATTTTGTAATTCAAAAGTTTTCAGAGCCTTTGTTTGAGAGCAGAAGAGGGTGTAAGTGAAATCCAGTAACACATGTTCTGAAAAATTTTGAAACTGAAACTACATAAATTGATGTGTCCTAGCTCTTACCCTTTCTGGAAAACTTTTATTGCCTCAGAACACTGAGTGAAGTTTATGTACTCCAAAATGCCACAAATATTCTGCATCAACATGCAGAATATCAGACGGAGCAAGGCTTTGCTTTGTTGGATCCTCTTTATAGAAGAAACCAAGTGGGAAGGAAGGAAATTGCCAAAAATTGCTTCCAGGTTTTAAAACCCCAGAAAGGTGGATGCATGGGAAGTTTGAAACTGCTTCCTCAAACAGGGCCCAAAGACTTCTTGTTCTTCACCAGTGAACACAGAGATGTTAGCAGAATTTGGAGAAAAAGATTTGTGCAGCTGAGTTGCTACCGGGACCGTAGTACAGAATTGCCGAAGGCTGTTAAATGTGATATGTACTGGGATGCTGGTTATGGATACAGCAGTTTCGTGGAAGGATGGGAGTTCTGGGGGGGACTAGAGGAGTTGTACAGGGACCTTACACTCATGTCTGGGGGGGGGTTATTCAGTGAATGTCTATAAAGTTACATGCACACTCAGTTAAGGTGGGTCTGAAGTGTAGGGATCCCAGCCATCCTCAGGCTGGAAGGTATATTCTGCTTGAGTAATCACATTATTACATCCAATCTAATACAGCTGTCTGAAAGGTTGCTAGTTTTATAAAAGCATTTTTATTTCCAGTAAGATTTTTTTTTAAAACTTTGTTTAAATACTGATGATTTGTTAGGGACAAAAGCACTATAAAAAGTAATACTGTGGGATTTATCTATTTTGACTCTAAGCTAAATATGTTTAATATGTATATTAATGTTCATACACATGCACAGACTGAGCTAAACCCAAGTTACAGCATGTTTCACTGAGGTTCTTGATTTCTAATGACTTTGCTTGTACAAATGTTACCATCTGGAACTAGCTCATGTGACTTTTATATTGAAGGAACAGACTGATTCCATTTAGAAATCTGAGACTGTAGATTTTCTTGCGACATTATGTTACACTGTCATGCCAAATTTCAGTAAGGGGAGATTTGTGCAGATTTCATCTAAAACTAATAGCTACAAAATACACAATGATTACCAAATGAGGCTGTGGCACTTGGTTCCTTCATAGGAAATCAAAACAAGAAATGCTAGAAATGCTATAGTTGGGCAGATGCTAGTTTTTCAGCTTTTTTTTTTTTTTTTTTTTTTTTTTTTTTTTTTAATGCAGCTCTGCTTGAAACTTCTGTATCTTAAAGCGTAATTAAAAATGTAATTTATTTTAACTGAGTATATTAAAACCCTCTCATTTTGGATTGAAAGGGCACTTCAAGTTCAAGTGTTCAGATGATAATCAATTATATCTGTGGCTCTAGTCTAGGAGACTGAATCCTTCTATGGCTGGCTACATCCCCAGCTGAATATGGTGACAATTCAAGGAGCCGTGATACAGACTGTTTGTAATTGTTCTTCCTAAGTTTCTAAACCTGACAAATTTTAGAGTTCAGATTTCCTTACATCTGAATTGTTGTGCCTACAACCTGGCCTGAATCCAGGGATCCTGCCATAAATATGTTTATTTGGAAAAACATTGAGAGATTAAAAGTCAACTCAAGATTTTTTTATCTTTTTTTCCAGTCCTGAACAATGGTTATTATTCTTGTCCTCCCTCTTACTGTTTTATTGGGAAGAAAATGGCCTTAGAAGGCATTCAGGGTTGCTCCTCACCAGAGGAGAGTTAGGTGGGTGGCAAGGACTTGCTGCTTGCTGGGTATGCTGTGGCACAGTGAAGTTGTCACTGCAAGCAATGTTGCTCTTGCATCTGCAGAGGTAGGAGAAACCACTCCTTTGCTGCCTGGCTAAACGGTGGATGTGGCCTCCCTGCATGGGCAGAGCCCCACTTGGTGGCTTCCTATGCAGGTACCAGGGTAGGACATCTAGAAATGCCAGTTGTCCCCCACCCTTTGCTAGATGGAAAGCAGTCCTCCTAGGTCTTATCTGTACAGTGATGTGTTTCTTGTATTTTTTTTCCTCTCCTTTGCTTATTTCTCTGCTGTAAGCGAAACACTTTGGATTGCTCCACACATTGTAAGGCAATAACAAGAATGGAGATGAGGGGTGAAAATTATCCCAGTGGACGTGGAGGAGGAGGAACTGAACTCTATATTGGAATAATTGTAGGTCAGAGTGTACCAAGTAATTGCTGGGGAGATTTTACTGAATGAGGAAATATAGATTTTTACCAGTTTATTCATTTGTTCTAATTTTTTCCTTGTACAAAATCCTCCTGAATCACGGTAAAAGTGCCAAGTGTTATCTCCTTACAAAAAGTACTGATTTCGTTCCTCATAGATTACCGTGTCTGATTTCTAGCTATGTGAGTGTTACAAAATCTAGTAAATCTGTTTTAAAAACATGTCCCATGGTGCAAAAAATGCGTTCCTTAGTTCTTAATGGAGACACAATGCCATGAAAATGTGAGGGGAAAAAACAACTTTGTTTTGGAGAAAAGTCATGAAATAGTATTTGAAAGGTTACACAAATTACTTCGCATAGGGCTTGTGAATTTTTATGTGTTGTCTTTGGCCTTTCCTGGCATCACCTATTCTGTTACCAGCCATGAACACCATGAACACCATGAATCCAAGAGTATTTTGAAATCCCTGATGGCAATGTGGGAGGCAAGGCATGAAATGCCAAGATAAGAGTGTAACTGAACTTTAGTGGGGTTAAAGTCTGGTTTTCTGCAATGTGACATTATCCCTTTCTTTAATGAGCTGACAACCCAGATCTGAACATCCCTGGTACCTGTTGGGCTGTAAGTACGCATTTCAGCAGAGAGTCATGAGTTTGTGGTAGCATGGGGAAGTACTTTCGAGTCCAGATAAATGTAGAATGTTATGTAATAATAATAATGTTTTTTATACAATAGTCGCCCCCCCGTCCTCCCCTCAAACAAAAACAACAAAACAAAACAAAAAGCAAACAAACAACAACAACAACAAAAACAGAATTCAGCACCAAAAAAAAGCCCTATGGGGTGATGAAACTGAACACCTTCTCTCTTCTTAATGAGACTTTTTTTTTTTTTTTTTTTTTTTCCTCTGTGTGATGGAATACAGGAAAATGTGCTTGAGCTCTGACCTGAGCTCTCTTCTGCGTGACTTCTCTTTCTGAGCAGAACAGACTCATTGATACCTAGAATATTACAGACTAGTGGGACTGCAATTAAGAAGTAGCAGTACTAGAAGTGGGTGTGACTTTGTGCAATAGAAAAGATGGTCCTTTTTGAGGTGATGGAAAGCAAGTTCTGCTTTTCCTGACACCCACACAGCCCTTTTGTTTTCAGCAGGTTTCCCACCAGCGCCTCCGCAATCTTGTTCTTAGGTGCAACCAAAAGCAGACTTTTCTTTTTATTATTCCCTCACCTCAGAGGCGATTCTGTTTTCACTGAATTGAATGGAAGTTTGTGAGTAAGGATGATGTTTAAATTCATCCATGGTGCTACAGTAGAGTTCATCCATCCGTGCCTGTCTTCGATGAATGTCAGCTATGTGATGTGGTTTGCTCTGAAGTGGCATCTATTGAATTGGAGAAGACCCAGGGTAGAACATAAACTGATGACACAAGTTTTGAACGACAGGTTTGGGAACAATAGATGCACGTGCTTATAGAGTACATCTCTTTCAATCTCCTAAGAGGATTTTCCTCTCATAACTTGAGTAGAATGGAAATATTTTAGGTCCGGTAGGTTTTATATTTTTAACTTTTTATTGTGTCATGGATAAAAAATGAGTGCAATCTTCTCATTTATGTCCCCTTATTACCCACTGGTCCACACTGACTGAGGCTTTCACATCTGTTCCACACCTCTGCTAACACTGTGCCAGCCTTGATTGATCTGGTAGAATGAGAGGCACTGCTGAGAATAATGCTAGCAGCTTCCTGCCTCCTCGCTCCAGGCTTCCTCCATTACATGGGTAGGCTTTCTACAGGCTGCATGTAAGGGAGATGGACTGCTACAGTCCTTGCTTTTAGAAGTATTTAAATGTTCTTTTAGAAAGCACTTACTGTAAATTTATCTCCTGAAATAATCCCAGGAACATTTAAGATTTTGTAGAAAGTCTTTTGAGGCTCAGGAAAGTAAATTATTTCTCACTTTCAGTTCAGAGTCTCTGTGAAGCCTTGGTGTCATTCTTTTCATGCTATGTTTGAGGGCTACTGGTTCTCCCATGCAGGATGCCCTGCCGTTGCATTAGCTAGGCACAGCACAGGGTGCAGGACCAGAAGAGTAAATTTCTGTTTACATGAGGATTTGTTATGATGACTGTGGCAGTTTTGACCCAATACTGTAAGCACTTTAAAGCCATATAAAGCCTTTTTTTTTTTTTTTTTTAAATTCTTTTTGAACCAGTTAGGGAATCTGTAGAGCACAGACTTATTGCACTACAGTATAAGATTTAATATAGTAGCAAAGCAGTCTTCATGGCTGTTTCCCACCTACCAAGATATATTTGTTTCACAATGTCTGTATTGGAATGACAATGCTATTAAATGCAACACAAATATTTGCTAACTGAAGATATTTTTACAGTACTGATCCCTCTAGTATTAAGGTAGATGTAATGATCGTCATCTGTGCACTTCTGTCTGTCTACGCTATGTTTAGTTAACTAATGGACTGGAGAGTGATTTCAGATTATGATTCATGAATTGTTATGAAGGGGAAAAGTGGATATGGAAATAGCAGGAGTGGCTGGGAGCTTAAATTTATAAATAATTATAGCATTTGACAGTCAATCTGATCTCAGTGAAAACTTTGTGAACAGTGCAAAGCATTGGATCTTGGTGAATGTTCAGGGTGAGGTGGGAGAAGGAACTAAGCTGTATTTGGATATACCCTCCAGTTGCATTAACTAACAGTGGATGAAACCCCTCTTGTAAAGAAGCACTTTTAAAACTCCCTTTAGACTTCGAGGGTTTTTACTTTTTTATTTATATTAATATATAGTCTCTAAAATATTTTTCTGTGGGAAAATATATTGATCTATGTTTTAAACTTAATAAATAGTGTTAATATTAACTACTGCACAAAGAATCTCTATTGTCTTAGAACCACTAGACGAATATTGTTAAAGAACTCCATGTAAGGGCTGGAATATTTTAACTATAGTTACTCAGACATCCCAATGTATTATTTTTGTCAAAAGGATTGGTACTGACTTGGAACTGGTAATGCTTACGCAAGCCCATTTTATGAAGCAGAAAAACATGGGTAAAACAGGTGTCTTAAAGGTGATGGGATTCAATCTGAACCTTACATCCCAGGTGAAATTTTATAAACCAGACAACCAAATAGCTTCATTTTGAACTGGCATTTATCTACGATCAAGTTAGGGACTAATGCCATTGCACAGTTTAGGGTTGATTGTACACTTTCTTACTTCTTAAAATATTGAGTTTTCAACAATTTGTACAGGTGCCTGTTTCCTCTAGGACACACTGTTTATGCTGTAGAACAGAAAAGTCCACAGGCTGAAAAAAAAAGCTTAATTTTCAAGCAAAAATCTATATTTTTAATTGGATAAAAAAATTGAATCTTTAAAATTTTTTTATAACTGTTCACACATTCCCCTCAAAAAACAATCTGTTTTTGTAATCACCTGTCTTTTCAGTATAACTTCTTTGACTGTGAAAGCACACTACTGGAATCTGTTGCTAAACCACTCTGCATCATTGGATAATGCATCTTTAATTTACAATTCCATCAAAGTGGGAAAAACTGCTTCTTTTTCTTTTATGTTTTTAATTAAGTACCTCTACTGTGAGTAACCTGAAATTAGTCCTTTTGTTTAGATCATCCCATTATCTAGAGTGATATAATAGCTGGTGATTTAATAGTGTCACAAGGGTGCACAGGCAGCTCTCTGATTTCTCTTGCTTAGTTTTCAGTGCTTGAAGTAAATGCCTGAAGTTTAGAGTGTTTCAGTAATCTCTGCACTTTTTCCTCATGATCTGACCCAGTGTCACTGGGAAAAAGCAGAGTATTTCTGCTGACTTACAAAGCATTCATAATTGGGGCTGTAGCACTTCTAGGGCCTACCTGCATGAGGAAGCTGATTTCAAAGTGATGTGACTTGATGTAACCACATCATAATCAGTGAGGTATAAGGACCATCGCTGAATGAGAAGCTGGTATTTAAAAAACCTAAGAGCTGCTGAACTGAGCCAGACTAAGGCATGTGCCATCCTGTGGGCTGTTTCAGGTGGTGGGCAGAAGTACAGGGTATTCAGCTCAATTTATAGCTGTGGTGGTTTTTTGTTTTTTTTTTTTTTTTGTTTGTTCGTTTTAATCAAAAACAGCAGGAGAGGTAATGCTGTTCAGGCAAATGTCTTGCTACCACATCTGATACCATTTCTCATGTGTCTGTTGGGTGATATTCACTATGATATTGTTTACATGATGATTTTTCTAATGGAATTGAGCTATAAAACACAGTAGCCTTCATGGGTAGAATCATTCTCAAAAAATCTCATAGGTTAGATTTTGCATCCACCTGTCTTAAATTCACTGCACAGAAATATATGACACAGACCAATTTTCTAGGTGTGTAGTTACCCTCAGAAGAAAGGTATGAGTGGGTTTGCTGCAACAGGCAATCTGTTACAGCTACCAGAATTAAGAAATCTCAGCTGAGTACAGAAGTCAGCCTTGATATTTCCAGAAGAAGCCAAAAGTTGAGGTAGCTTCACCACCTTGTAGTGGTGAAGGTTTTTATTTATACGTGTGTGTATGTTTATATACATATATATATATTCTCTTCCATCACCTCCTGATTCACAGAGTTGGGAATAAGAGAAGCTTGAGACTTGTGCGAGCAGACCTATGTTTTCTGTGACCCTGGGGAGCTGAGGGGTTCTAAATCTACAGAATATGCATTAATAGTTTAGATAGATTAGATAGGTCTGATGCTCACTTTTGAGGTTAGGAATATGTACAACATGGGCCTTTGTGTGCAGAAGGTGGGTTTGGTCCAGCCAGTTGCTGCTGTTTGTGCTTATTTTCCCTAATCTCCAAAGCCCAGCATCAGTGTCCCTCTAGTCCTTAAGTGCTAGTAGGGTCATATTTTGCAAGTTCAATGTTTGTTTCTCTGTCTCTAAATAAAATTTGTCTGATGCTCAGAGTGTTGTTCATTTTTGCTTATTTTCACACAGTTATTTTGCACCAAGTTCTCTGTTACAACTCCTCTGTGTACACCTTGCCCTTCTTGAAAACATTTCTGTGGCTGTCAATAACATACAGAAGCTCTGAAATCTGTGTCTGTATTGAGAGTCCCTTCAGAGGGACAGCAACTGTCTTCAGTTCCCTGCAGGAACAAAGTGCCTTCCACTCCAGAAGTAGCTTTCACAACACAAGTGCAGTGTAAGATCCTTTCTTAAGGAGAATGAATCATCAGCTGTGTGTGGTGTTCCTCTCCCAGTTAATGAAGGATGACAATGTTTGGTGTACAATGTAGTTGCCAGGCAAACAGCAGCAAAAAAATTGATTAGAAGTTATTTTGGGAAATACTGGGTAGACTATGCCTCTCGGTTATTACTTATAAGTCCAGATTTCAGGTTCCTGCCTTCCAGAAGTATTTGGAGGCACAGCTTTTATTTAGAATGTTTCATGATCTTCAGATTAAATCTGAGACTTGGATTGTGCCTTTTGCAACTAACATAGTCGATCTATAACTGAATTGTAGCGACTGGTTTGAGTCTTTAGTCCAGAGTTGTCCTCTAATGTTTGTGATCATGAAAGTGATGTTGCATATTTTTATAAATTTTGTGACTTTGTGTTTTATAGTGTATGTTTATACGGCCTGTGTTATTGATGTCTACAGCATGAGCAATTCAAACCATATTAAGTTAGTGGTGTTTCCTGTGTGGTAGTGGGATTCAACGCTATTATCCAGAAAACTTTCTGGGTGACTAACTCTGGAGGGACCTAAGTAATCTCTGTCTCAGTAATGTGAGCACTGGCTCCATGGTTGATACATTTGGAGTTTATACAATGCTTGATTAAAAACTCTCAGAAGCAGAATTTTCTATCCTGCCACTGAATGTCTCATTACTTGCATGGCCAGTGTCTTTTCTGACCTCTTTATTAGACTCTAAATCCTGTAAAGATAGGTTTTCTTATGAGGAACCTGAACTTTTAAATGGGTAAGAAAGCTGCCAGAAAAGCCTTCCTTTGGTGGTATTGTGCTTCTGATCTCTGTGTGTGGGATTTATCTTGTTGAAAAATGTTAATGACTGACACAGAAAAAAGAAAGTGATGAACATTACGGCTGGTGACACAAAGCATTGCTAGTACAGAGGAGGATCTGAATATCTAACAGTACAACTCAGATGATGGACTGGGCTAACAGCAAGGGATTGAATTTAGTAGTGCAGAATGAAAGATCATGCTGATGAGGACTTAATATCAAGAACTTTGCTATGGTCGGAGAGTCTGTTAATTTGATGGGGCAGGTGGGTATTACAGCACAGCTAGTGTGTGGCTAGGCAAGAATATGGTACCATAAACAAATATTCAAGAAAACGGGAAAATTAATTGACACTGAAGTGGTTCAATAAAGAAGGGGAAGAGATATGACAATACCTGTTCTGTAGGAAGACAGAACTAAAAGATAATGGTGTTTTTAGTCCACAAAATAATGATGAAAGGGGGAAATCCAGGCCTTCAGTGTAAAAGTCAGAAGAGGATTAAGCACCAGAAAAACAAACAAAAAAAACACTTCACCTTAAAGAGATTGCTGGTGCAAGAAGAAATTGATATAAATTGATTGTAAGTTTATGCTGGAAATTAAATGATAAGTCATAACCCACACTGCAATCAGTTTATGGCAAAGTCTTATGAGATGTGTCATCATAAAAAAACAAGATATTTTAAGATAGAACTTGGTAAGTTTATCAAACATGTAAGAGCATTACAGTCTTTTAGAGCAAAACCCCCTGGACTTCCCAGAGATGATCTTACTTTGTGAAAAATAGACACAGTTATCTCCGTAGTTGTAGTACTTTTATTCTTCTGAGTTTTAAAGGAAACGATTATTGAGAGAGAATATGTAAGTATGTTAAGGCAACTCACGTGTTGTTTTTTTTTTTTTTTTTTTTTTTTTTTTTTTTTTTTCAGATATGCTATACAAAATATGTACCATTGGAGGGGAAGTTTAAAAAAGTCCCAGGGAAGAGTTTATTCAGACACTGTGTTCAAAGCAACTTTATCTGTATATCTGTTTTCACTTTATCTAATGTATGTTTCCTCTTCTTTACACTTTGACAAATTTACTGGCAGCATGAAATAAATAGTTAAAGTCATCTGACCTTTGTTGATTTACAATAAATAAATAAAGTCATCTTGAAAGGGATGTGTTTACTATTGGGTAAAAATACCATATTTTCTTCAACCTCTCACTTGCTGAATCGTAAAATATAGATTATGCTCTATTGTCCAAGTCTGTCAGACTTAATAAGTCAATACTATGAAGTAGTATATTTTTCTTTGCATTGTACTAGAAATTTGACAAAGGATCCTTGAAAGCTAAATTGGCTGAGGGGATGTACTAGTGAAATCGATACCCACTGTAGAAAAAAGTGGCAAGCTGTAGGAAATAATTTTAATGGGGCAAACATTAAAAAATAAAGACTGCCTGAGACTCTAAGTTGGCATATGGTGAATTCATATATGAGTGATCCACATTAATCAAAGAACTGATCATACCTATGAAAATATTTTTATAATCGCAAGGCAATATTCTTGAGATTTCCAGGCAGTTATAACACGTCTGAAATTGAATAAATTTGATTAGGCCTGGTATTTTGTTGTCTACTTGGACAAGTGACAATGAACAGCATGTGTTTCATTCTAATGGGCTACCTGTTGTATATTTTCTGCCTGTCACAGCTGTCTTTCTGAAGGACTGTTAAGTTACTTACCAGCTATCTACATGTTGTTATACCCGTCACTGTGATTTGTGTTTGCTTCTATGTTAGAATGGAAAATAACTTTGAATGTTTATTAAATATATATATATATATTTTGGGATAGAAATTGAAGAAGGTCTGAAGGTCCTTATTTCTCTAGTTTCTCTAGGTTCTTATTTCTCTAGTTTCATTTATTCATACCTGATTTATCCCAAAAACTTATTGCTATTAATAAATATCAGTAAACGGGAAAAGATTTCAAGCTTTTCTGGAGAAAGACTTTCTTCATATACGTGTCACGTGTACAGGTCTGTAAGTTTCTTATGTTTTCACAGAACCCTGTAAGACAATTGTAGGATGTACATGCAGAAGTTCCATAGCGGCAACTGCATCAAGCAAAATCTAAGATACAAAAATTATATGCAGAAATGTTCCTCACATCTTGCCTCTGAATCTGCAGCCTTTCTGACTGCAGGGTTAAATGCATCTGAGATCTCACTTGTGTGCACAATCTCATCTGCTACAAGAGCAGAGGGGGGAGTAGCACACATGTGTGGCCCTTAGGTGCTTAATTGATCTATGTTCACCCAATGCCCCAACTTAAACATCAATACATGTTACATTTTATAAATACATGTTACATTTTACATGTTACAAATACATTTTACCTAGGCTGTGCTGTGATGCAGAGGTGCCTAAGGCTGCAGAACGGACTAGTTCAGCCCACCTGGTGCAAGCTGGCAGCACTGAGTTGAAGAAAAAGCTTGGCTTCTTGCTCTTTACACATTGGCTATAGCAGTGTTTTCTGAACATTTTGTCCCTACAAAAATTGTCACAGTTCTCCATCTTACTGGGCTCGTCTCTTTTGATTCCTGCCCCGTGGAGGATGCTGCTGCCTCTCCTTCACCATGCCATCACCTCAAGCAGACCTAGACTTATCTCTGAAATTATAAAGTGCTTTGGGCCACCTGCTGAACTCTGGTGTCTCTGGTTGGTGCCTTTTTTTTTTTTTTTTAAATCTGATCTTTTAAAGATTTTTTGAGGTCCCTATGGAAGAAGACATTTGTGACTGCACCCATAACATCCGAGTTTCCCAATCTCTCTGCCTGGCTGGTACAAAAGGACTTTTGCAGTCATCCTGCGCCAATGAGAGGTACAGAAAATTTCCCTTGCTTGGCTTTCCACACCTTTGGAAAGTCGCGCGTTTTAAGGGCACCATCTACTGGCTAATATGAGCAAAATGATGCACTGATTTATTATCAACTCCGTTTATTCATTAAAATAATGAGTGCTAGAGCCACTGTAATCAATGAGCAAAAGATTGGATTGTAAATAGTGAAAGCTGGAATGGCACTAGGTATGTCTGAAACAAAACCAAACTGAAGCTGACAGCCTTAAGGTTTGTTAGAATTAAATTTCCTCAAAAGCCTTTTCTGGCTTCAAAATGTCCATTATTGTTTAGATGACATCATTATCTTGCTGGAGATTTATTAATCTGTTCTGGCCATGTTTTGCATCCCTTTGTGGGATTTCTTAGCTTGGTCGGTCTTGTCTCTAGAAAATAGAATTTTTCAAGAAAACAAGAAATTGTCAAGGTTTATGCGTACACTCATAATATGTTTTCCTCCCTTTTGACCCATCAGTGGAGTTCCTCATGATTATTCTAGCTATAAAAATTAAGTCATGGGGGTATTTTATCTCATTGATAACTTTTTTTTTTTTTTTTTTTTTTTTTTTTTTTTTTTTCCTGTAGTTTAGTGCTGTGAGAATCTAAAAATATCATCTATGCACTTGACTAAATGTATATTGGCTGGGTCACATAAATATTAAGAGTTATGGTAGTCTGAACCCGAGGCAGAAAAAAGCAGAATACATATGTGGTGGTTTTGTGTTTTTTATCCTGGGTAGTATCTATAAGCAGTTCCAAATGTTACAGGATTCCTCCATGTATGTCCTTAAATTTCATATAATTTTTTATTAAATGATCCTCTGGGCTAGTGTATTTCCTTATGTAGATGTAGGCAGAAAATTCTTTTTTCTTACCGTACTCCATAAAGTAAATAGGTAAAAATGACATTTTATTTAGGACTCGGGGAAAAAAAGGTATGATATGAAATAGAGTTTATAAGGATTACTGTGGTTATATATTGCTATGAACTGTTAATAGGTAGTGTTTAAATGTTAGGAAGTTGTGATTCAATTATTACGTGGGACAAGACAACGTCTGCAGGTATCTATAGCGTGTCATGCTGACTCCAAAAGCAGAACTGAACTGGACAGACATATAAACATGCAAAGAAACATATTTGGTGGCATAAAAAAAAAAAAAAAAGCAACTGTCTGTGCATGCTTATGCATATATATCCAACTGTTGTTACTGCAAACAGTTGTCTCTCCTTTATATAGATGAAAATTTGTATTATTGTCGGTCTTAGACAATGTAACTTTTAAATGTAATGCTTTTTATTTCTCCTTGTTTCACTTTTCAGTTGCAAATGAGACGGGTGACAAAAATGCAAGACCACTTTCACGATTTGCTCGTAAGTAGACTTTTTTATTTTAACTGGGTAAATTGTCTATGTATGGTAGAAATAAATACATTCAGTAAGTATTTTAATCTCATATTATGGCAACCCTATTGCTCCGGTTCATTTACAATACTAAACTGAAGAGCTATAGTTCAGAAACATCTCTTAAAGAAATCCAGTATTTCTAAACAGCGTTGATACAAATTTAAGAGTGGAAGGCTTTGTGGCTATATAGCTGTTTCAAGCATAAAAGGTTATAAAAACATGTCACAAAAGCAGCTGCAGTTGACCACAGGGGCTACAAAGACTTAGGTTAAGCCTTAGAAATAGCATACTGGAAATGTGTTAAAACTATAATGATACTTCATTGCTGTTTGCATCCCATGGCAGGGTTGGGAGCTAAAGATATGGCTTGGGGTTTGAGATGAGTGTCCCAGGTTTGAACAAGACAAAGGGATGCATCTGGTAATGTAACACCAGGTGAGCCATATGGACCATTAAGAACAAACGTAACAAAACATATAGGATTGAAGAGGAAGATTGGAAATCCTGTTCATAACTCATGCAGTTTCATTACAATGCTTTGCAATCATTTAGCAGGGAAAAATCCTCTTCTCATCATTTGCCATCATCATTTGCGTGTGTCGTACAGACCAAAACATCAAAAAATTTACATCTACCGTGCTTTATATGGCACAGTCACATGATGGCGCTCCGAGCATACAGGCAGGGACAGTGAAGCCCACAGGAGAAACTGGCTATAAACGCTGTGATTTACAGGATGATGGAACAGACTGAACAGGACTAAGAAAATTATACTAGCATTCCTTATGCTTGACTTGGGGTTTACTTTCTTTCATGTTGTGGACTGCAAAGCTTAAAAACGGGCTGTCGATCACTACTGGCTGGCTGAATGCTGAAAATGCGCATCACAAAGGTGAACAACATAAATGACGATATTTTCAAGTTCTTTTTCACTTTTTTTTTTTTTTTTTTTTTTTTTTGGGTCCATTATGGTTCCTAAATGCTAGTTTTAGCCTTGGAAGACTCATCCCAAATACCATTTATTCCTAGATATTTGAGTTATGAGGACTTAGTGCTGCAGTATCGCCTGACTAGATCAAACATAGTGCCATATTTTGAACTCAGCTGGCATTCTAGTTCAGATTTTGGCATTCATAAGAATGTGATTTTTCATAATTGTGTACAGGGTATAGGTCTGAGATGCAGGAACAACCAGGTTGTGTTCCTGATTTAGTCTTAGCTCTCTACCAGGTAGCCAAGCCTTATTTGCAGAGGTACTAGCGACTTGCATTACATGGAGGAGAACTGACTGGTGGATGCTGTCAGATGAATGAAGGCAAAGGAAACTCCCTTGTAAGGCCTCATTGTATTATCTGGTGCTGCATGGGATCAAGTGAGGAGGTGAGATCAAGGCTCCCAGGCTGCCTGGCAGTGATAGAAATACAGTGTAGAGGTGAATACTTAGATTAAAAACTGCATTAGGAGGTAGCAGCAGAGACCTGTTATAGGGATGGAGAGGGATAATTCAAACAAACCTTCACTATTAGGATTTTAATTTAGTGATTTGGGAGTCAGGTTGAGGATATAATGATACAACTAAAGGATATAATGATGCAATTAAACTGAGGATATAATGATATAATTAAAGCTTGTACTAGATGATCTTAGAGGTCTTTTCCAACCTAAATAATTCTATGATTCTAACTGGTTTATCACAGGGTACAATTAATGGTGACTGTGGTCATGAACAGGATAAGGTATAACTCTGTGGGAACGGCAAAGAAAAGTAGAATGTGAATTGTTATGAAAAGGGAGGAAATATCTTAGGCATGTGCTGAATTAAATAGATATTCCCAAAATCTATGTTGAGAGCACTATAATCTATTCTGCTATATCATGTTTTTATCAAACAGTCAGTGAAGTGCAGACCAAACATTCAAAAACATTCTGGCTGAAGAATCACAGAAAAGTTGGCAGTATTTGAGGACAAGGTGTCAAGCAATAACTGAAGTGATAAAAAAATTACTGTTATGCTTGTCATCTGGTTCACAAAACAGAGACTGGGTGTTTTCTAGGACTGGCCCTTCCACCTGAACGATTAGTTTAAAGGCAATTATTAACTTCACCCTCACAGCAGAGAACAGGGCAGCCATTGTTCTGTAGCAGCTGACCATTTACGGTCAATGCTAAAACTCAGATTTTGGTGGGATTGCAGTTAGGCTGATCTTATTTCCTTTATCTACCTTTCTGTGCATGAAAACAAATGACAGATATCCCACAGAAATTCAGATGAGCTGTGTCCACTGTGACTGTTTCCCACAGCTCTCTGGTGCATGTGGCTGTTTCCAGTTTACTTTGGGAGCAAACAGGAAAAAAAGGCTGCTGTTGAGCAGGACAGTAGGAATTCTGGCTGTGTGGTATCCATGTAGGAAGATCTGTAGTGTAACAATATTTTCAGAGTATATGAAAGTATTTGAATACTTACTGTGTCAAATGCACCACATGGTTTGAGCAGAATTCTGAATTTTAGATTATAACACTTTAATCTATTTTGCTTTTGCCTCTAGCTCAACTCTAATTATCTTTGACAGGGTATAATAAAATGAAGGAGAAGTATTTTTGCAAATGTTTACACTTACCACAATGATTTGAAGTTAAAATTGAGTTGTTAAGTGTTTCTCATTCCAGTGCTAGAGCTAGCCAATCTCCTGTTCTCTTAAATGTCCAATTCCAGGTCATTCAACAGACTGTGAGTTTAAGCAGTTACTATATAGTGGGTATCTCACTGTATTGTCTTGCTACAAGTCCTATTGTGTCATCAGTAATTGAATAGTTGCAGCTGTGGGGATTTAGATCCATCAGGCTTCCAACATTTCAGGCAGCTGGAGGCTTCTGGCTGATGGTCTAGCAGGCCTGTTAAGCAAAACACTCATTTGCTTGAATGTATTTCATCTGAGCGAACTGTGGACAGGCTGTGAATGCTGATTAGGACAGGTGGGCATAGCATTTCGGTGCTCTAATTAGGTTAGTTAATTCATGTCGGCTGATGGTGATCTTCAGGAGAGCTAAGTGTATAGCTAGGTCTACAGTCTGGATCTTATTATAGTGAAAAACTATGTGAATGAATATCCACACTGGAGGAAAACGGTTGTGGGTCTATGTACAGATAGTGAAGGGAAAAACAATGTATATTGTAAGAAGTACTTTTTTTTTTTTTTTTTTTTTTTTTTCATTGATGTTATTTAAAGCAAAGCAAAAAAATTAATAAATATTTGAGTGACTGTATGGCTTTCAATGGCAGTTTGCTAACATGTCACTGTTGGTTTTCAGTGGTAGTATGTGCCTCCAGCTACTTGTATCTAGTAAGTGCAAGAAAAGATTAATATGTCTCTTTCTAGATCCATGGAGTTCTCCTGCAATTGACAAGCTGGAGTGCTTGTGGAATAAAAGAAAGGGCACAGCTGTGAAAATAAAGAGAATGTTCAGGTTGGGGAAGCTTGGCAGAATCTTTGGAGTTATTGCAGGAAAAATATCAAAATTATAAATGTGGCTTGAAAGGCTCTTTTCCACATGATATATTTTTAATAGTATGCAACGTTTTTTTTTTCTGCAAGTGTTGATGTCCTGATTTTTTTGTCTTGGTGTGCAGCATTTATGGCTGGATAACAACATGTTTGTCTTTGTTGACCTTAGCTTAACAGAGCCTAAAAAATCTGTTTCCAACTGTGCCCGTGTGCGCCATGCTTTTGCAAAGAAATGCTCCTCTCAACATATTATAGGGAGTTGCGCTATTTTTGGCTATATCACAAATGGCCTGTATGGTCAGTCAAATAATTTAAAACTCCTGCATCCTTTATATTTCTACTTATGAAATAGGTACACAAATGCTTAAGTATTCAAATAAAACTAAGAAATGTGGGGAAATGTGGGTGGTGCTCTAAAGTACAGAAACAGTAGCATAACATAAATGTTTGAATGATATAGATGTACTGATGCATTTAATTCTGCAGCTGATGCATATAAATTACTTGGCTTTTGACTACCTGGTGTGAGTATTAATTTTTCTAGCTATTGTTAGACACAACTCAGCACAGAACATCAAGGTTACTTGTAAATCTTGGTAAATATGGTCCTTGCATATTATATAGCTGCTGACAATTAAGAGCAAAGAAGCACATGGGTATGAAGTTTTTCTGAGTAGCTGGGAAATATTCTGAAAATTATTTTGGGATGGAGGGGATAAATGAGAATTCTTGCTTTTCTTCTGTTTGCACTATTTAGGCTGTGTGAAAACAAGACATGTAAGACAACTAGCAAACCAAGCCTGCCACTACCCATTTGTTGCAGCAGATATTGCTACTTCTAACATTATTTTCTCATAATATAATCTCAGGAGACATGGGATAACAACTCTACTTTTCAGTTTCCTCTCATGTACTATATCTGTTAAACAACAGTTAGCCTTAATCCATGTATTTTAGATCCATTATTTGCTGCTTAATTGTCTCTGCTGGACAATTGCATGAGTGCCAGGAAAATATTTCAAAGTATTATCTGTACACTCTTCTATTAAAGTCAGTTGCTGACTGTAGAAATATTCCATTTGTCAGAATATTTTTTTGTTTGTCTTGCGTAATAGTAAAATGTCCATAGAGAAGGACTACCAGAAGAGCTGTTACATCTTATTATGTTGGAGTCCAGTAAGCTTAATGCTCATGGCACTTCTGTTGTGGGAAGTCTCTTAACTGAAATCAGGTTTTCAGTACTCAACTGCTCTTGGTAGCTAGCTGCTAACTTGCCTGTATATATTCTATAGTGCTTTAAAGTTAGACTATGATACAGGTGGTCTGTATGGGAATATCACAGTGGTTTTCAGTAGTGCCTAACTTATTCAGAAGCCTTTTGGAAATATGAAATATGCTTTTTTAAATTTTATAAAATAAGTCATGTATACTTTTCCTGAAAGGCAGCGAAGGAACTATGTTTTTTAATACTAGTCCTTCAGTGGTATCTTTAATCTGTAACTTAACCATAATTAACTTGAATCAATGCTAAGCTATAATTCAAACATAATGTGAAGAGGAAGCTTTTTGTCAACACATGAAAGCTTCTTGGTCTGCAAACAGATCTTGTTATGGGAGGCTGTTGTGACTTGACCCTGGTAGGCAGCAAAGCCCCACACAACTCACTCCCTGCCAGTGGGATGGGGGAGAGTATTGGAGGGATAAAAGTGAGAAAGCTTGCAGGCTGAGATAGAGTTAAATAGGTAAAGCAAAAACTGCACACACCAGCAGAGCAAAATATGGAATTGATTCATTACTTTTCTCGGGCAAGTGTTTAGCTATTTCCAGGAAAGGAGGACTTTGTCATGTGTAACAGTTACTTGGAAAGACAAACACTGCACCTCCAAATGTCCACCATTTCTTCTTCCTTCCCCATATCTTTTATTGCTAAACAGGACATCATGTGGTATGGAATATCCCTTTGGTCAGTCTGGGTCAGATCTCATGGCTGTGACCCTTCCCAGCTTCTTGTGCACCCTCAGCCTACTTACTGGTGGAGCAGTGTGAGGAAGCATAAAAGACCTTGATACCCTCAAGGTACAGCTCAGCAACACCTAAGACGTCTGTGTTATCAGTGCCATTATGGTCACAAATCCAAAACATAGTACCATGGGGGCTGCTATGAAAAAAACTGACTCTGTCCCAGCCAAAACCAGTGCAGAGGCATTACAGTCTTGGATTTTATAATGACCAAATATTAGTGCTTATTTCCACTTTGAGCTTTATTTCAGGTTTTCAGGCATAATCCCCAAATCTGATGATGCGAAGGCAGAAAGATAGCAGAGAAAGATATATTTGTTTTCTAGACTGCTGAATTACTGGTCATTTTCGTTCTCGCTCTGTTTCTGCAGGGTCTAAATCACAAAACTGCTTGTGGAACACCATTATTGGTGGGCTGACTGGCAACCTCAAGGAAAGGCCAAAGCCCACCATCATCAGTGACCCGAGACCTCCTGAGGAAATCTTAGCAGATGAGCTACCACCAGTGGACAGTCCTGAGGCATTGGTGAAAACATCTTTCAGGTCTGACGATATGAGTTTGCTTTGTTTATGCTTGAGAGGATATTTTTAAGATTGTCTATAGTGTGAATTTGGTGGGAGAAATCAATACTGAAAGATTCTGCAATGCTGCTTAGCTTTGTATGGAGCACGAGTGAAAAAAGAGGTCCATAAATAATACTGACTGGACATGTCTTTTTTCTCAGCTGTCTTAAACTATTATGGAAAAGAAAGATACAAATACTGTAACCACTGAAAATGGTCAACAAAGGCAGCTCATTATATGGAAATGTCTTTGAAGATTGATATTGTTTCATTTGGAAGTGCTTTAGTGATGAAAGCTTGCACTTTAGGTCAGATGATGTACTTTACTAATGCAAAGGAGTGTTAAACATTCTTCTGTTGATGTAATGTCTTGAGAACTGTTTAGCACTTATTTATTTTGTCCAGGAGAAGGATGCTGGGCAGGGGCTTCCAAGCAAGCAATTGCTGCTGTTGTAAAGTATAAGATATACCAATTGCTGGGTTTTCTTCTCATTTAATCACGTGGATGTATAGTTGTCAGATGTTTCTTGACATGTTTTCTGAAAATAATTTTCACAAAATAAGGTAAAATGGAGAAGCTTTGTGCATGAGGTAGATCTTTGATGAAAATATTAGAATTGGAATGCCCAGAAAAAAGTTTGTGGCAGATTTTGATTTTTCCAGCTGTTTTTGGAGCCTTTTTTGCTGTTTGAAAAAAAAACCCTATGCTCTAGTTTTATTTTATAATCGACATATGTGAAAGCAAAAAGTGATTTTTGCTTTGGATAAATTATTCTGTGCTGAAGTATTTTTATTATATCCCAGTCAAACTTATTTCAGACTACATATAAACATTATTTTGAAGGTACTTATTTATTAAGCTATTGTACTAGGTAGTAACTTGATATCTTGTTTATCGTGTTTGATGTTAAAACAAAAACAAAAACAAACAAAAAAAACAACACACCATCAAGTCAATTTATGTCAGCTTATATAAATCCTGTAATCTTATAGCCAATTATAGTTCCTTAATATTTCTATTGAACTGATTCAGGACAAATGTTCCAGAACCTGGATCCTCCTTTTATAATGACCTGCAATATTTAATAACTTTTAAACACTTTTTGATTTTGGTATTCGAAATCTATTTCAAGTGCTCTTTTTAGCTTTCATTTCTCGTAATAAATTCTGGGTAGCAGCAATCCTTACGTTGCCATCATCAAGATAATTCCAACCATTTTATATGACAAAATAATGTCACAGCATTTCAAATGGTATGATTAGATTATCTGTGTAGGGGTGACTCTTGGAAGAAGTGAGCTCGTAAATAGCATAATAAGGACTGACGAACTGGAAAATGTAATTTAGCAAGCTAGCTTTGCTAACATGGTGTAAATGGCTTTAGAAACATTAGAAAACCCTTGCATTTAATCTGTATAAAAATTACTGTACAATGTGGCATTGTTCAGACTTTTATAGAAGGAAATCCAAACAAATGGTTGTTATGAAGTAAGTTGTTATGAAGAAAATTGTCTAGCTTTACAAAGAAAAGTAACCATCTGTCCATCTAAGCAATGCATAGGAGCTGAAGATAATACTTTGCAGTTATTGTCTGAAGGCACAAGAAAATAAAAACACTTCTGTGTTTTTATTCAGTTTGGGATCTTGTTGATACTATGGTGTGAACTGGGGCTAAGGAAGCAGTAGCTTTTTTTTTGCATGATGAATTACATATTTGATTAATTGGGGTTTTCTGGGGTAATGGTCTTCACGTACATTTTTGCCAGAGTGTAATCGGTGCATCTGGGTGCCAGTGATTGTCTGCCAGTTACAGGCTTCCCTTATTTCTTGTTTTCTAAACACAGGTGGAAGACCTAGATAACCCATTGCATTTTAGGGAATGAAATGTGCTTCATATGTTTTCAAGTCCAGCGTGTCTTAATTTCTAATCTGGTGGTTGAAACTTGGGGTCAATGGAGGGCAATGTTGTGTTCATATGAAATGAATTCATGGCAGGAAAGACCAGACCTTGTTTTCTAATGTGACTGCTAGAAACCATAAAATTCAGCAACTCACTCACTACTTTTGATTCACTGTTGTTAGAGCAGTATATGGCAGTACACTATCCCTTTCATGCATAGTTAAAAAGAAAATGTCTCTCCAGTGTCAAATGAGTCACACTTCCTTGTGATTGCATCTCTTTTTATGTGAATACATGTAAGCAGTATGAAATCCCAGTTGCAACCCCGGTATTAGATCTTGTTTTCTACTGTGTAGTACTTATTGTTCTGTAGCTTGGAAAATTAGGAGATTTATATTTGATTTTGTTCAACATCCAGATATGAGATTGAAATGCATTTAAACATAAAAGGAGAAATGTGATTAGTTCAATCTTTCTAGTCCTGCTTTTCCTGCAGTATTAAACCATCTTTATGACACAAAGCAACACAAACAAGAACAAAACCAAACCAACCCCTTCTCTACACCCCAGATCAGTATAGTGCATGATCTCTCCTTAATTAAAAAGAGTTCTGATGGTCTTGTTTCTTCTACATTTTTAATGCCTCCTTTCTGAAGATACCAAGAACAAAATCAAGAAGTTGGTCTAAACAAGATTAAGGGCCTTTCTAAAGAGAGAATTGCAAGAGTTTGAAGTACCTTGTTTGCAGTACTGTGTTGAGAAACTAGTCATAAGTAATTTTGTGCCTTTTCAAATTATACTACTGTAGTGCTTAAATTATGGATTCTAAAATCCATTCTTACTGGTATTTACTCTTTTCCTCTAGTAAAGACAGAGGAGATGCTAATTAAAATATGGTGGAAACATGGAGAATGTAAGATTATCCCCTTCTGAGAAATAAATAAATAAACAAAAGCAAACAATTACATGTAGAAATGATTAGCTTGACTCATACTTCACAATTACAGAAACTGTGAACATTTTCTTTTTAAATAGCTGTGCATGTATCAGCATCTATATACGTAAAATCATTGGCTGTGGATTGATGCCCAGGAATATTAGATGGTAGACCAGTGCCTTTGTCAGGGCTTCTGGGATCAGAATGTTGCCTGGAGATGCCACTGGTTACTGATGCTGGAGCTTGTGACTCAGAAACTCTCTCCTAGCTCTGCTTCCTGATCTGCTAGGTCCAAGTAATGACCAGTGTTGAGGTTGGTATTGGTAGAATTAATGTTGGTTAATTAATGAACCCTAGAAGAGACCAACTTAAGAGCCTGATTTAGCTTCTGTGTCTTGCTCTCTGGCAGCATCCCCCAAGCAAGTGCTTTGGTAAGGTCGGGCCAGCACACACCATGGGGAAATGAGACAGGTCTGGGTGCTGTTCTCCAAATACAACCTAGAAGTTTATGAAAGTGTTTTTATATTGAGGGTATAATAGAAACTGCTGCATTTGTCCCCAGGCTCCTACCTGGATTGAACGAAATCACCAAGGGAGTGCTACTCCAGAATGAAAATTTGATAGGCCCAAATTGTCTTGATTTTTCTTAGTTCCTTTGGTTTTAGTGTACAGGAGAGACAGCATAATTTTGAGTCTGGAGATCAGGGACACTGCACTGGGGCATGACTGTGACGACGCTTACGGAGCAGTGGCAACGTAAGAGCCACGCTGGATCTTATGACAGGAGAGTTCCTGCAGTATGGAGTGACGGGAATGTCAAGGGAAGAACTGGAGATGCTCTTCTAAGACAAAAGGTTCAGTGCAGCCTACCATCCTGGTCCGGTATCTTTGTGAGAGCTAACATTGTTCTGTAACTGCAGACTAACCCAGCCAGATCTATCCAGCTGATGGGGACTCTGGGCGGGAGTGTTTTCCAGAGTGAAAAATCGGGATGTGAGGATAAAACCATCCACCCTACATCAGACAAGCCTCACTGAATACCTATGTAGATAAACTGAACTAGGAGGTGATATATTTTCTATTACAAAGGTCTCGATATTTGATAGGCCATATGTCCTGGGAACCAGAGCGGGAGATTGTTCCTTCAAGATGAGAATACTTGTGAGCCCAGTGCTTGTGTAGGTTCTAATTTCTATCACCTTTCAAAATATTTTCTGCTTTCAGTTTGACTTGGTATCTTGCCTGCCTTGGTAGCTGCGTTTTCTACATCAGATCCAAACTTTATCTTTCCAAGGACAGTTTGCTTTGCTTTCCTTATCTGGTTCTGTTCTGACTTGAGAATCTTAAATCACATTGGCAGCTAATCTTCTTGTACTTCTTGTTCATTTGTGGGTTATGTTAACTCTTGCTCCTGTCAGCTACTGGCTAGTTGGTCCACAGGATAACGGTGCTACTGCTGTGCTCCCTCCAAAGGTGAAAATTTCAGTCCCAGCACCACAAGACTCAATCCCTGGGGTCAAAGACTCAATCCCTGGGGTCAAGGTGGCATCAGTGGGAATAGGGGTAGGAGCCTTCCTTCCCCTCTACCTTGTCTGATTCATAGCAAGAACCCACCTGCAGTCATGTGGTGGAAAGGGACTTGTTGGGTGCTACTCCACTGGCCATGTTTTGACTCTCTGGGTGGCACCAAAGCTTGGCTGCAGCTATCTAAGTTGTATGCGGGACCTGAAAACCAGAGAGGGAGGGAATGATATGTAGGAGAGTGTATGACCATAACCACAGATGTAGAAGAATAAAGTTCTTCCTTCTGTCCCACAGATACGTGTCAGGATCTCAGTATTTCTTTACTGTCTGCTTTTTTAAATTAGATTTTATTTTATTTTATTATTATTATTATTATTTATTTGTTTGTTTTTAAAACACAAAAAGGAGAGATAAGACTCACTTGCCTTAACTTGATTAAAAAAAAAAAATACTGTGCAAGGCTGGAAACACTAAAAACACTCTAATTGTTTTTTATACCCACCTATAGCATATCCAGGTCTTGCTAAACCTTAAAATGTAAGCAGTGTATCTGAAAACCACCCTTCTCAACATTTTTCTCAATCCAGACTTATTATAAGGCACTTTACTTGCATTAAATTTAAATTTATCTGTGTTCTATTCAAACCTGTTGCTTATTCCTGTTATTTATTGATACTCATTAGGATGAATAGGAAGTGCTCTGTTCATTAAGGAAATTGCTCCCGCATCATTCATCTCTTCTCTCTTCTTTTAATTGTGCCTTCTTTCTAGGTGTGTGTTAGGCTTTGAGAGAGCTATGCATTCATTTCTTGGTAGATTGAGATTTATGAGTCAGAGGGGGAATGATCAGAGGAGAAAGATTTATACCAGTTACTGTTCAAAGGCTGCATTCTCTCTCCTTTCACATATATCCACATGGGTCCAGGAGGAAGGTATTTTTTCAGACAGTTGAAAGAGAAATGGACCTCTTTCTTTTTTTTTTTTTTTTTTTTTTTTTTTTTTTTTTTTTTGACATCACAGTTGTCTTGTTCTTCATAGGATAGATGTATTATTGATGACAAGCAAAGCCTAGCTATTCTGTCCCTGTAAATATCAGATACATCAAAAGGCCCAAGTTGAGAAATTCAGATGCACTGTGGGTGTCCTAACACAGTTGTAGGATCTAAAGGTAGGGAACAAACCCACTTCCAAAATGGGTACAGGACTTTGAGCTGCAGTTCTTTGGGTGAACAAGGTCTTAGTAGTAAAGAAGTCCTACTTTGAGGACTGGTTTAGCATATCTACTTGACCACACATCTACTTGACATACATCACCTGAATCTTGTATTATAGTAAACTCTGAGCATTTGTTTTGCAGCTGCATGGGGCTTCCAGTTAGAGCTCTGTAAACTTACAGGTCATCCCTAGTTCTTGGTAAGGACTATGGTAGCCTCCACCATATAGAGTGGGCAGGCAGTTTAAATCCAAGCTGTACCACTGGAGTCTCAAACATCTGTGACGTAAGGTTGTTCCAAGGTCCATGTGTGGGCAGAAATAAAATTAATTGCTTGGCTTTCTAGACTTGCCAGACCTGTATTCCTTGCAGGTTTACAGAATAAGCTATATGCGGGCAGGGAGTTGTATATAGGAAAACATAAGGATTGTCTTTATCCTGCTAAGGAAGTACTTAATAATGCACAATTTAGTTATCTCTACCATAAGAGATTAATAGCCTTTATATACTAATACCAGGCTGGGAGGCCTTATAATTCCCATTGACAATATTTTTAGCTTGCTTTCTTAAGGAAAACTGGAAATATTTTTCTGAAGGAAAATGCTGTATGACCTTCAGATAGCTTTTCCATTAACTACTTCTTAAGCCAATGATCAAATTCACCTACATTTAACAGAATTGTAGGCATCTCTGTGCTGTTTAGTTCCTACCTATTTCATGAAAGTACATATCTTACTCTAGAAGATGAAGTGATCTATGTACCGTGACCACTTACCTCCTGCTCTGTGGTTACACCCAGCACGGTCTTTCTGTGCATGTGCAGAGGTCTGGGTTTTCCAGGTGTGAACTGAATCTAATGGACTCTGACACTTAATGAAGGAGAGCTGGACTTTCAGGAAAAATATCACTGGAAAAGGGGCTGGTGGCTACCTGGCCTATTCTTCCAGCCAGTGGTCTGTACTTGAAGGGCACTTGGGAAGTTGAGGCATGGGATCTGGGAAAGACTTACAGTTCTGGTAGTCTGTACATGTCCTGTGGGCCACAAGTTTCTCATCCTGTTATCAAATTAAGACTTTCACAATATATATCTCATTCCCAATGAGAAAATGGGGTAGCGACTTTCTTACTCTTGACAGTCAGAGTGTGATGGGCAGAGATAAGTCTTTGACTAATCATTTGCTGAAGCATTATCTTAAGTTCTATAATTTGCATAAACTGAAACATAAAAAGACACTTAAAGGAAATTCCTATATGGTTTCCCTGTTTTTAAATGCCTGGCTGACAGCAATGAAGTTGAGTGGTGTGTTATACTGTGATGTTTTCCTAAAGGAGGTGGTGAAACACTCTCCATATTCAATCCAACAAGGGACAGATTTGGCTTTGTTTTGAGACCACAAAACCTGTAAGTAAAAATTCAGGAATATTTTGAAGTGAATAACAACAGCAATTATGAAACTGCCCAGAATAATCTTAAAGCTTTTGGATAAAAGCTTAATCTCTACTAATGTCCTGCATTTCTTCTTAATGTGAAAAGCTTTGAAGGCATTTCTTCTTAATGTGAAGAGCATTGAAGGAGAAAAAAAGGATACTTTAGCTCCAGGTAATTGAGTATGATGATCAGATCTGGAGAGAGAACTGTATCCTGTGTAGGGAAAATACTAGCAATTTATATATTGAAATACAAGTTTCATATGACTTTGAAACCCAAGAAAGAATCTAGGCTAAACATTTATCTGGGAAATACTGGAAATACCCATACCTGTTATGGGTGTCATCCCTCCAGAGGAATGCAATTAATGCCAGACTAGGGGTTGCTCTTGTTTCTTGGAGTCACCTGTTATCACCCCCTACTCTGTTTCTCACTTTTTGATTCAGTGATTTCTTATGAAGGTTTTATCCTGTCATTTATTGCCCCATGCAAAATTATTTTTGGTTACTGCCATATTTTGCCCCAAATTCTTTTGCCACAAATTCACAACCCGGCCTGCCAGTGATTTTGCAGACATATTAGCAAAATCTAGGTAAGTGAAGCTGCTGCAAACTGTCAACACTCCTTACCCACATAACTTTCTAATGGCTGTTTTTTATCTGGTATTTGCATGTTAAGCTGCCTGCTGGCAATTTCTAGAAACTACTTTATGTAACAGAAAGGTCTCATTTGGAAATTATTGCACTATCCGAATACTCAGTACTTGCTGATGTCAGAGCCATGGTGTCTGTAGTTTGCAGATTGGGACATTTATTTTTAGTTCCAATAATTTTTGGATCTGAAGCTACAGAAGTGTTCATGGCAAGCCTGCTAAAACTATCATGTGTTACTTGGTTTCCATCTGAACATTATAAATTGATCTAAACTTTACAAATTGACTGGAGTTGTCTTGAAACCAGGTCTATATTCTAAATTTGTGATATTAGTGCTGATCTTGCTGTGATATAATATTTTTTTCTATGTTCTTTTGGTCAAAAGGCCTTTATTTCAGATGTGGAAATTGACCTGAGAATATGGGATTTGGGTACCCATTTTTGCCCTGAGATTCCTTCTGTTGTGCATGCATCTTCGTTTATGTGAGCACTTAGTTTACTACAGCTCCTTGTCAGAGCAAATTTTCCCTCATCTCAGCTGAAAAAGACCAGACCACGAAGTGGTTTAAGTAACAGCTACTGAAGACCATTTACTGGAAAAAGGAAAACTATCAGAAGTTTATTTTCCTTCTTTCTAAATGGTGCATGCAAGCATCATTTAGAGCAGTTAGAGCATTTGCAGTTGCAGCTTCTAAGATTGAGATAACATTTCTATTCCCAGTACTTTGCACTTCAAGATTGATTTTGTCATATAATTGTCACCAATAGTATTTTGTCCTGAATTGAGATGGCTTTTTATCCTACTAGGTTCTTGTAGGAGTTTTAATTGTCTGCCCTAATTCTGAACAGTATTATATTCATAATAAAGTAATATCCATCCTGAAGATGTGATATTGAGAAAATTGGATTCTTCTTCTGGTGCTGTACCTCCCTTGGTGGGCTTCTTCACTTCCTGAATTGTTTTAAAGTTGCTCATAATATAATTACCCACTATATCAGCAGTACTTGAGTTTAAAAAAAAAAAAAAAAAAAAAAAAGTGTAGAAGTGTAAATACAGTGAGCCAAATTTAGTGTAAATTGGCATAAAACTCGATTGACTTCAGTGGACTTTTACTGATTTACTGCAGCTGAGTATGTGGTTTTATATTTCAAAACTATACTCATAAACTGAAATTTGCACAGTTTTTGATTAATGTTATAAATCCAATGAACTTGGAAGAGTGTTTTTGCTTAACCATTAGTAGTGTTATCAAATAATGTTAATTAGAGTAGCATGGGCAAGATGCAGCAAATTTCCTGACTGAGGAATGTTCATTGGCTTTCACAAAAACTCTGTGAGGCTTACAGACTTGAAATTGCTACACCCTTTAATGATTTACATGTTTGCTCTGCTGCTATTTGACTTTAATGTAGCCAAAACATTTTGTGAGTAGGAAGGTTTTGGCAGGGAATGACCTGAAATGTAGGTTTTTAGCATGTTGCTTGAAGTTTAGTTATTTGTCCATTGTATTGGTTCTCAGAAACAAATTGTACCTAGCATGTTTTTCCTTGTAGTTCATTATATAGTCTCAATAATTATGTTATTCTGACATACCGGCTCTTGTGCTAGCAAAACCGCTCTCATTTTTTACAAAAATTACTCCCTGGTATCAACAGAATCCAGACTCCTTAGTTTTGTACTGCCAGCCATGTTATTCTTCTATAAACTCATTTTTATTATTTTTTTTTTTTCTGACTTGAGGTTAACCTCAGATTTATTGTTCTGTATTTCATTCTTTTTCAAAACAGTTGTACAATAATTAATGAAAAGTTTATAATACTACAAATTGATTCACTGTATTTTATGAAGATCATTTTTTCAGCATGGCTATGTTATTGCTTACACCACTATGATTTATGTTGTTTAACATCTCTGACCTAGATGATGGGGCACAGTGTACCCTCAGCAAGTTCACAAATGAAAAGAAACCTTGGGGGTGTGTTTGGTAGATGAGATGGGTGTGCTGCCATCTAGAGGGATGTCAACAGGCTGAAGAATTGGGCCTTCATGAACTTCAAGCAGTTCAGTGAAGTGCCAAGTTCTGCACTTGTGGAGGAACATCCCCATGCACCAGTACGTGTGGGGGGCCACCTGGCTGGGAAGAAGCTTTGCTGAAAAGAATCTTGCTGTCCTGGTAGATGCCAAGTTAGACCATGAGCCAGCCACGTATTACTGCAGCAAGGAAGGCCACCAGCCTCCTGCGCTACAGTAGGTAGAACACTACCTGCAGGTCAAGCATCCCCTCTTTTCAGTACTGGAGTGCTGTATCCAGGTAGATACACCTCACTGCAAGAGAGACATGGACATAGTGCAATGAGTCCAGGAAAGGACCAAGAAGATGATTAAAAGACTGGAGTATCTGATGTATAAAGGGATGCTAGGAGTACTGGAATAATCATCCTGGAAGAGAGAAGGCTTGGGAAAAGCTTTTTAATAAAAATACCTGACAGGAGGGAATGCATGAGAGGGAGCCAGCCTCTTCTCAGTAGTGCCCAATGACAGGACAAGGGGCAGAGGGCAAAAAATGAAATACAAGAAAACACAATTTAAATAGAATAAAAAGCTTAAATATATACACTCTGAAGGGTGTATACACACTGAACATTGGTACCGGTTGTCCAGAGAGGTTATGGAGTCTCCATCATTGGAGGTATTCAAAACATGACTAGAGGCAGCTGTGGGTAACCCTCTGTAGTAGACCCTGCTTTGAGTGAGGGAGGTTGGACTAGATGACCTCTAGCCTCAGCCTTTCTGTGAATTCGTAGTGGGAAGGGTGAAGGTGAGTTATCGTCCTGAGTAAAATCCTAGTGTCTAATCTGCATTGCGGATCAGTTATCTGCATTGCAGATTTTTGTTGCGTAGTCTGTACACATCTGCTGCATGGAACTCCCTCTGACGTCAGTATGTAGTAGAGGTCTGCAATGCAGATTCACAACTGGGATTTTTCTCTGGAGAATTTCTCCATCTGTGTTTGAAAATAATTAGAATAACATTTTAGAACTTTTTTTTTTTTTTTTTTTTCCTATGGAAACTTTGTATTTTGTGAATTGAGTCTTCCATAGTGAAGTTCATTAAAATGCAAGCTTCATCTCCTAGTCATCTAAATAAAGTGACACTGAGTTCACAGCTCATATAGATGATAGAAAAGAAGAAATTCATCTAAATCAGATGCTGATACAGGTCCTCTAATGTAATTTACTTTTGTCTGAACAAATTTTCTCTGTGAAGGGGGAGGAAGTGCAAATGACAGAGGCAATATGCATAAAGAACTGGTGAAAACTTTTTCTGGGTAATGGTCTAAGGGTACATGTAGCATTAGTAATCTTTAGTTCATTGCCAGGGTCAGCTGAACACTTTGATCTGTCTTGAATCAAAGCCCGGAGCAGAGGTTACTGCTTGTTGCCTCTGCAAAGGTGTTTCTGGGGGGGGGGAGTCCTGCGGTGGTCATGCTGAGTTTTCTCTTGGTCTTAAAAATATTGTTTAAATATTTATGTTTTCAGAGCTACTAGACTAACGTATTATCTATTTTTAAGCAGTACTCTCTACTAATGCTGATTTCAGGAGAGAACTTGGCCTATGATATGCACAGGAAATTTTCTAACATATTTCCTCTGCCACTGAGGTCTGACGATATGATAGAAAAGAAAATGATTGAGTTCTTTCCTTAAACTTTCAGTTGCTGAATTTCTCTATTGGATGTCCAAAATGCGATTATCTTTTTTAGTCTTGTCAAAGGTAAAGTCATCTCAATTCAGATATTCATCTCTTTCCAGACAGTGTTGGGAACTACATGTTAAATACTTATTTTTGTTAGCTGGCATTCTTTTTTTTTTTTTTTTTTTTTTTTTTCCCCACACATGGCATTGATTGGATGTGAGGCCAGGTTCTCTGCCAGTTTTTGTCATGAATTTTCATAGTCTCTGGTTTTAGTGGAGGTGTACTAGGATACCTCTAATGTGACTAAGATGTCACAAGCTGAATAGCACTACCTAACTGAATGTATTTTGGATGGACAGAGAGGTGGAAATCAACCATGCCTCTGTTTGTGTTCTGAGTGTCTTCATACATTGGAGAATTTAAGGGAAGTTGGTGCTAGAATCAAAAGATAGCTTCACTCAAAATTTGAAACAGACAACATGAACAACCATCTCTGTCTTTTTTTTTTTTTTTTTTTTTAATGAGATTTTCTGGGAGAGTGGAAGAAACTGGTTGGCTATATAATCACATTAAGATAAATACTGGCTTTACTGAACTATGGGATGAAATGCTGACCTTTTAGGGCTATGTATGTGCAATTTTCAGGGTATGCACTCCTGGCTGTTGCTCTGGCTAGACCATTTCATCTAGGTTCACAGTACTTGACTTCAGTCTGCCAGGTCTTCAAGAGCATTTGTGCCGTCCCTGTCTTCCCCGAACTATGCAGATGCAAGGGCCACCTTACTGCCACCTTTATGAGCAGCTCTGCCCAATGTCCTCACTGTCTATGTTCTAATGACAAGTGACAGATATATTTTGTTGTGATGTTACTAGCAAGACAAGAATGGCAGCATAGTTCAGCTGTTTTGTAAGGGTCTTGGGGAAGCCAGGGAAGCAGGTAGGAGAGCTGACGTGACCTCCTTTTGGTCATGCATAGCCAGCTGGCTGACATGCAAGGATCTAGCTCTTGTGCCAATTTTATGTCACTATTTTGCCATTACTACTGAACCAAGGTCTGTCACCTCATGTTGTTTCTGGCTAAGTGACTTCAGCATCCCCTGGTAGGATACAATTTACAGGACTGGGCTGTGGGCTAAATGAGCTGTCAGAAGTCAGAAAGTCTGGAATAGCACCAGCTCTGAGATGGGCTTCCCAGTCCATCAGGAGAGGGTGGTCACCATCCTCTGTCTGCAACAAATTCAAATTACCCTGTGGCCTTCTTAGCTTGGCACCAGCCTGTTTCTGTAGCCACAACACAGTTGGAGCATGCAGGTGTGTGCCATCTGCCTTGTACTCAGTTTAGCAATTAACAGTTTATTTCTGACAAAGCTATGCTCAGCTGGATTGGGAATGTCCATGGGATTCCCATTGTGTGTGTAGGAGGATGATGTCAGTTTGTGCACCTGCTGGAGGATGGTGTCAGGTTGTGCAGCTCTTGATGATTTTTTCTGCGGTGAATGCCATGAGCACTTCATTTACGCTAGTGTCACTGACCAAACCCATGATTTCTGCATGTTTTAGGGCTTTTGTCTGATCCAAAATGGCCCAAACTTATAAGCAGTCATGTTCCAGGTGTTACTGTAGTCTTGTCAAGCCCAGTAGCAGTTACCTGATCAAGAACTGCCTGGTGTCCATGTTGGGATGGCATCACAACTCTACTGTGTGGCATTGTTGCATCTAATTTTCAGGGTCATACTGGTTATAGCATCATGCTCACCTTGACATGTCAATGCAGTGTTCTGGACTGTGCCTCTTTGCCAGGTGCATATTGACTAGCAATGCTTCAGGTGGTTTGATCCAGAAGATGCATCCAACTTACACGTAAGTACAGTCTGGAGAGTGCTTCAAATAAATAATATCTTCAAATTTGTATGGCTTGTTGAACACAGGAGCCTTGCTGCAGCCTAGGCAGTGTGGACCTACAGTCAGCTTTGCCTGCAAAGTAGCTTTGGCAAGGTAGTCTCAATATAAGTAATGGGGGGTTAGAGAGGACTGCTGGATTCATTTTATATACACTTACTGAAAGTTACTCTTTTCAGCATCAATAGTCTCGGTCATATCTTATTTTAATAAAACTTTAAAAAGTTTTGCTCTATTCTCATCAGACAGCACAGACTATAAAGTTAAATAACCCAAATGTATATTTAGAAGCATGTGAAGATCTCATAGCTAAACTTAATATAGGAATACAGCTAATTAAAAGTAGCTTGTGAACATTGAGAATAATGAGAATAATGTTGTACTTGAAAAATCCACACTGAAAAACAGCCTGATGGGAGGGGAAGAAAACCTTCCTTACAGCACTCTCCTCAGGATACTCAGGGTGTAACAGCAAAAATGGGAACGCAGTGAAAGGGAACATGGGGAATGAAAGTGAATGGATGATGCTCTGTATGTGTGTCTATGTGGGCAGGGAGAATCCCAGGCCCTTTTATTGATATCTGATCTGGATCCTGCTCAGAGATGCTGATGGTCCTGTAGGATAACCCAAACCCCTGGGTTCTCTGCCCTTTTCACATGCTCTCTGTGAGAATCCTGAAAAAGATGAAAGCCTGACAAAGATGGTATATTTCGGATACGTATGGTGTGTGGTACTCAGTACTTGCTTTTTCCACTATATTAGGAAAAAAGGACTGCTGGCCTGTCACAGACTTAAGTCTTCTTTCTTCCCTATTGTCAGCAAGTGGAAATTTTTTTCCTTCCAAGGCAATATCATAGGCATCACATGTGGAACCTATGAACACACTGCAGCACCTCAGTCAAGTGGGAAGCCTGAAAACCTACTGAGTGACGAAACTCAGCACTAGAAGAAGCATTAAGTACAAGCAGTGAAATTTGTCCACAAATGTTTTTCCAAATTTGTCCAAAATTTGGAAATTTGGCCAAAACTAGGTCCAGTGAGGAAACAGATACATTGTGTTCAATTCTGAGGGTATGGAAAAAAGTCTTAACTTGATGATTAAGATAAAAGGAGGGGAAGAGAACAAAAAAAACAACAAACACAAAACAAAAAAGCCCACTACCACTAAAAAAAACAAAACAAAACAAAAAACAAAACCTGAAAACACCAAAACAACAAGCACATATTTTTCACTGTATTCTGGAATACAGGAACTTGGTTTCATTTGTTTTGTTCTTGTTATTTTGATATGACTAGTTCATGCTGCTACAGGAGAATCCCTACTAAATCCAATGAGGGTGTCAGGGTGACATCCACGGCAAGAGACAGTGCATTTCCCTGCCTCTGCCCTGGCTTGCAGAGGGAGGCGAGCTTCTGTGCTGCTCAGAGCATGGAGGCAGCTGATTTTGACGCTGAAGGTCATGCCCAGCTTCTCTTTCATATGCCACATGTCTGTGACTAGCTGCTGAGTGTAGCTGCACATTATTTATATGCAGCTGGAGATAAATGCAGACTGTTCTGCCATGGCTCTACAAAAGCTGTGGACAAGAGGACGCAATGACAGAGGAGTGATGGCTCTGATAAGCCAGACCTCTACATAGTGTCTAATTTTAGTGTTTATCTGACCAGTGGGTAAGTGGAAGTGTTGTCAAGTGACAGATAAAACCCTAAAAACACACACTGTGACTATCCTTTTTATCATTAGATGGAAGTAACCATGGGCACGGAGATCTAAAGGGACTGTTTGTGTTTTCCTGTTGTGCAGTTCCAGAGTGAAATCAGGAATAACTTGAAGTGAGAGTTAAATATGCTCCAAGCCTGTAGATGAAAATAAATTCAGGGGCAGAGTCTCTGACCTTGTATAGCCACAGTGGCAGATGTTCAAAGGCTGGTTTATTAACTCGCTGGCATCTATTTAATTCAAGTCAGTAACTGATGTGTACAGCTTTCCATTTCTAGCACACCTGTGTGGAGGAGGGCATGTTATTGGCATGTTAAGACACTCAGCAGCAGGAAATCAGGAACACAGTATCCATTGTTGTCTTCCTTCACTTCCACCTAAAACAAATCAGAGGGGTATCTTTCCGCACTGTTATTCTCTATATTTCCCCTTTTCAGCCTGTTTCCATTACACTTCAGTTTGTGCAAAAGCACAGGCTTGCCCATGGCACCTGACTGGTGGTGGTTCTCATTTGCTCCACGTCATGGCAGAAGCAGGCATATTGTGATTGCTTTACTGACCATGATAGGCTGTCAAACAGCATCTGGTGATCATTTACATGACTGCAGATTTGAAGTTGTCATTCTTTCCATTTGACCCATTTGTTGTTGTTGTTAATTTTAAGCTTCTGGCACAGGACGCAGCCCTCACTATACTTCAAGTAATCCTCTCTGAACCCTTCCCCCTCACACATTTTAATGAAAAAAGCAAAGAAAGGGTCAGTGAACAACATGGAGACAGAAATAATTAAGTCCTGTCAGTTTATATTTAACAGATGGCATTTTTTTTTTTTTATTCAGAATTAAATTGCCAACCCTTTTCTTATTTCAGTTCTTGGAAGTAGTGCTGTAGCACAGTAGCCCAAGCAATCTGAATTTCGTGTTCTTGGGTAAGAGGGGAGCCCTACTGGTGTGGGTGGTGTAATATATCCAGCTTCTAGCTCACCTCTCCAATATCTGGATGTCAGAATCTCTCATCATTTGTGAAATGGAAATGCAAACCACTTGTTATATATATTTGTGGCATTTGCAAGATTCTACTAGGTATTACTTTGTTATATTCTGCCACCTGTATGAGATTGCTGTTGAGCTGATTCATCCTTGTGGAAAGTGATGTCATATATGTAAAAAAAGTTAATTAGCTTGTGCTTGACTTACTACACTGACTTTTTGTGGTACTGTGAAACAAATTCAATGTGCTTTTCTCAGCTTCAGTGATCTAGACTTGGCCATTCTTCAAGTTAGAAGTGAAGGCTGTGGACAACAGTATTCTGGACAGCAGAGCTTCTTCTTCCTATATTGAAAATAGAGATAATTTTGGCTTTTAAGATTTTTCTGTATTTGAATGAAATTTTAAACTCAAAAATCTGTGCACAAATGTAACTCAGTTGAAATCAAAGAGTGACAGGCAAACAAAGCAAGGAGAAGTTTGACAGAAGCTGTTCTAAATTCATGTAACGCTTGGTCCAACAAGGACAACTTAATTTTGTTGTTGTTATTGCTTTAACAAACTTCAAGAAATCCTTTTGACAATTCTGGAGTAAATTTTTGGCTTCGTTAAGGTATTTTTCAAGTTTTCCAGTTCCTGCAACAGAAAGCTTCCATAGTCATCCTAAGACCTTTTAAGTATGGGATGCTCTGTGGAGCACTATTAACTGAGGAGTGAGGAGTTTTCTGAGTCTGCTATTAATAACTGTGTACTAATAAGGTGATCCAGCAGAATTGAATATTATATGAGGTTTGAAAAAAATCAGAGGTGTGGGAGAGACAGACATTGCTCAGATGAATCATTCCAATTTTGATGAATTCATCTCATTCCATCTACCAAAATGCATAACATGTGGATTAAATATACAGAATGAGTAACTGCAGAACTAGTGGACAAAAACTTGCATCTACCTGCTGCATTATTTCTGCATTTTAATGGAGAGTAAATAATGTTGGGTGCATTTAGCTATAGAAATGGTGAGATGGCAATAGAATGCTGTGATATGGCTGTGATAGGCTCCCATTTTTAACAGACAGTCAAATGTCAGTGAGTGACTTCTGATCTTTTCAATAAAGGTTATTTTAAGATTCAATACAGAGGGCAAACCGGTATGTCTTGGTGGCAGAGTTATGTTTTAAAATCCTCTGTTTTGAAAAATATTATTTAAATTTGAGAACAAATAATTATATTACTTTCTCCACTGAGCTAGGAGTAGATGCATATCAGAGTGATTAAAAAGTCATATCCTGTTATCTGATTTTACTGAAGGGTATAAGCAAACCTAACTTACTGTACCTGCCTGGGTTTGCTTGGAGTCAGTAGAGCTCCCCCTTTTTTTGCGCTGCATCAAGAAGTTTTTTTTTTTTTTTTTTTTTTCCTTCTTCATGGCAGTTTTGTTGCTGAACTGCCAGCTTAAAAAGACTTCTCCCTTAAACAGAATGCCTGCAGTTTTGCCCAGAGCAAGTGAGGCTTGTGTGGGAAACAGTCTTAATAGTCATTCATTGCTGGTTTTATTTAGCGTCAGAGATCTTCACTGTGCTGCAGGTCTTGGTTTCAGGACAAAGTGGCAGATAAAGCAGTCAGAAAAAAAATCCCTCCTTCTTTTGAGGTTCTCTGCCTGCCCAAGCAGCTCCCCAAGCTCCTTCCAGTGGCAGAGAGGCACATAATTTGCTGGCAAAGCAATAAAGTACCTTTCAATGTGCTTTCTGCATTGCTCATCTTCTCAAGTCTCTTGGAAGGTCATGAGAAAGAGAATGTGGACTAGAAGCAGAGAACATGTAATTTTTGTATAGTTCATTTCAAATGCCATGGTTCTATAACTGGTCTGGGATGGTATGTCAAAGACAGGACTGATAAAGTGCTAGTACACAAACTACACTCAGAACAGTGTAATTCCCAAGGGATGTCCACCCCAAGAGAAGTGCTGAGGATGTGCAGAGCTCTGATTCTACTGGGAGCTGTGGGGTGGGAGGGCTGCAAAGCAGCAGGAACATTTCTTTCCTCCAGCATGGTGCCACTTCAGAAAATGCACTACCAAATTAGAGCTCATCATGGGTAGCGAAGCACCTGTCCCACATAGCATGAAAAATCTGTCTGTCCCCTGTTCATTTAGGCAATAGCTGGGCAGCAAGAACACATCTCCATAATCATACCTGCTCTGTGGTTTTTCCTTGGAGGTAATGAGGTACTGTGCCTTGAAATCCTCCAATTCAGCATTTGAACTCTTGTGTTTTTACATTCACCTTGAATATTCAGTCATATCAGAACAAAAGTTTTTAACCTCCTTGGCAATGTAAAGGAGTGTGCAAGGACACATAGCATTGTACACACCTCTAAGTTAGGCCTGTGATGCAAATGAAAATCACACCCACAAATTTACAGGTGAGGGATGTTTTTGGAGTTGCACATACAGTTAGACTGCTATAACACTTAGAGTTTTAAAACTGAAAAAATAATAATTTAAAAAAAAAAAGTTTTTTAAAGCTGAAATCAATCATTGATTTGAGTGAGTCCATGGTAAAAGATGGAAATATTGATTACTGTTTGAAACAGCTGGGACTAAGGCCAACAGCATCCTGGCTTGCATAAGAAACAGCGTGGCCAGCAGGTCCAGGGAAGTGATTGTCCCCCTGTACTCTGCTCTGGTGAGGCCGCACCTCGAGTACTGTGTTCAGTTTTGGGCCCCTCACTATGAGAAGGACATGGAGGTGCTTGAGCGAGTCCAGAGAAGGGCTACGAAGCTGGTGAAGGGTCTGGAGAACAAGTCTTATGAGGAGTGGCTGAGGGAGCTGGGACTATTTAGCCTGGAGAAAAGGAGGCTCAGGGGCGACCTTATCGCACTCTACAGGTACCTTAAAGGAGGCTGTAGCGAGGTGGGGGTTGGTCTGTTCTCCCACGTGCCTGGTGACAGGACGAGGGGGAATGGGCTAAAGTTGCACCAGGGGAGGTTTAGGTTGGATCTTAGGAAGAACTTCTTTACTGAAAGGGTTGTTAGTCACTGGAATAGGCTGCCCAGGGAAGTGGTTGAGTCACCATCCCTGGAGGTCTTTAAAAGACATTTAGATGTAGAGCTTAGGGATATGGTTTAGTGGAAGACTTGTTAGTGTTAGGTCAGAGGTTGGACTCGGTAATCTTGGAGGTCTCTTCCAACCTAGACTTTTCTGTGATTCTGTGATTCTCTGTCATTCTGTGACTACAGAAATGAAGGATCTCACCCAATTGGCTTATTATTAGTGACAGAAATGTAGGGATAAAAATAAAACAAGCTGCAAATTAACCTATTTGCACCTAGTCATATGTGTGAAGTAGGCAAATCACTGATCTACCTGTGCTAATTCACATTTCTCTGTTATTCATGTATGAAAACTCACACTCTCTAGACTGTGTAAAAGATGGTCAGCATTTCAAACAATATCACATCATAATCTTTGAATTAATCACAGAGCAATAACCTGAAATAACATTCTGGGTAGGTAAAAGCAGCATTGGAATATAATACTTCTGTTGTCATCTTTCCTTCTGGAAATAAACTAAAAATATAAGGTGTGTTGAAGTAAAGCTTACATCCAATTGCGTGAGTAGGTGTATATGTGTTTTCTCACTCTGATACATGTTTCTTTGGCTATGAAACAAATAACCACTGATTTGAAATGAACACATGCAAATATAATATATAATCTGAGATATTTATAGGACAGTAAATTCCATGTTTGCAGGTAGTAGTATAATGATAGTTTTCAGCAGGTTTATCTAGTGGCTCATCTAACTTTGTGACTAGAAAGTGTACTTCCAACAATTATAATTTGAGATCCAGAAAAAAAAAAAAACAAAACGATATCAGTACAATGTGAAGTATTTTTAACACTGTGTTGTGTTCATGTGTCTGTCCTTTGGAGGCAGGCCTACAAAATACACAATGATATAAAAGCAAACTTGAACTGTGGGCATTTACCATGTTCTGATAATTTTTTCTTGAACAACAAACACATGTCAAAACAGACCTTAGGGGAGAATATGCTTGTATTTGTCATGAAGTGTGAACGACTGTAGGCCTTTTGTCCTTCTATATGTAGATTTGAAAAGAGGTAAAGCAGGAATTCTTGTTCTTGAAAAGAGTGCTGTCCATTTTCAGAAGGCTTGATCATCTTCCTTTTTTTTTTTTTTTTTTTTTTTTTTTTTTTAATATATTCACTGTATAATATGAATCTTAGTCTTGCATTCTTCTCCATTGTGGGTAGAGGAGCAACACTCATCTTGAATACATGAGATGGATGCTTTTGGTTATTATACCCTGCTGGGCAGCTGAACTCCACCACAAACACTCTCTCACTTCTCACTCTCCTTTTCAAAGGAAAAGGGGGAGAAATTACAATGAAAAGGGCTCATAGGGAGGTTAATGTAATTTATTGCCTATTGCTAACAGACTAGAACAGTAAGAAACTAAAAGCAAGCTAAAAGCACCTTCCCCCTGTCCTTCCCCCCCCCAGGAGCGCCGGGGGAGGGCTGGGGGGTGTGGTGAGTCCCTGTTGGTTTGTGTCTGGCCCCCCCCCCCCCATGGTCACTCTCTGCCCCTGTTCCATGTGGGTTCCCTCCCGCAGGATGCCATCCTTCCCAAACTGACCCTGCGTGGGCTGCCCACAGGCAGCAGCTCTTCAAGAACTGCTCCCACATGGCTCCGTACCATAGGGTCCATCCATCAGGAGCAAACTGCTCCAGCATGGGTCATCCACAGATTTACAAGGGTCGACCCATCCTGCTGACCTAGAACAGCACCCCAGAGGATGCCAGACCCTCTCCTTTCCACACCTCACCCTTGGGGATTGGGGCAGAAGTTATGTGATGCTCCAGGGGTGGCGTAAATGGGACGGAAAAGGAGGGCTCACACAACACTTGGAACTCAATGATTTTTTTATTGTTTGTGTCTCCCTTGGCTGCATGCAGGGTGCTGGCATGCTTTGATCCCTCTCTACTACAGCTGCGCACCAGGGCTGCTCCACTTGTGGGCAGCTGTGGGCTACTGGAGATCCCTGACCCTCCTGGGACACTCTTGTCACTGCCACCTCATGGAAAGGGATGCTAGGCACAGGATGAAGAGAAGGTTGGAGACCCCACAGGGTGCTGAACTCCACCACAATCACCATCTCACTCCCCCTCCTCAAAGGAAATGGAGAAATTACAATGAAAAAGGCTCAAGGGTTAAGATAAGGACAGGGAGATCACTCAGTTGTCATCATGGGCAAAACAGACTCTGCATAGGGAGATTAATGTAATTTATTACCTATCACTAGCAGACTAGAACAGTAAGAAACTAAAAAACACCTTTGCCCTGTCCTCCCCCCTGAGTGGGGCAGGGGAATGGAGTCTGCCATCAGTTCCTCATGCTTTGTCTCTGCCACTCCTTCACCATGGGGTCCATCCCATGGGATTGCAGGCAGCTGTGGGGTAGTAGAGAACCCCGACCCTGCTGGGACACTCTTGCCACTGCCACCTCATGGAAAGTGAAGCCAGGCATGTATGAAGATGAGGCTGGAGACCCCGCAGGTCCCTGTACCCCAGGGCCAGACATTTTCTCTGGTAAGCAAAATGGCACTGGGGAGCTATCCCCAGGAAGGGGCTCTCAGCACTCCTGCCCTTCCTCCTCCTTCAAAACTGGGGCTACTCTCAGGCCATAGGCCCTAACTCCCAACACTGCCAGGTTTTGGTCACTGTGGGACAGTGTCAGAATCATGTTGCCATGGCCTCCTGATGTCACAGTCACTCCCTTTCCTTCCAAGCCCTATAAAGGGGGGGACCCTGTTGCCAGACCATCAGTCACTGAGTGGCTAGGACCTCTGACACCAAGAGCTCTTGGTAGAAGGAGGCCCAGCAGAGCAGGTTGCAGTTTTGCGTGAGCTACACAAGTCGCAGATCTTCCATTGAGGAAGAATGAATCCTCCTCCCCAGAAGAAGCCGCGGCTTATGGGGAGGAGATGCGCAGTGGTGCTAATGGATGTGGATGTGCCTGGGAGTGGCATGGAGCCCATGGAGGTGGATCCACCTCTAGATAAAGAACATCCAATGGAAGTGGATCCACCTCCATCAGGGCTGACCAGGCACCACACCATTGTGCGCAGGCAGACTGTCAACAGACAGCATCCAAGCTGTCACAGGAGAGCTAGGGGCTCTCCATATCCCAGCAAACAGCATGCTCCACTCAGACATTGACCATCTGTCAGTTTTCCATCAGCCAAGAGAGCCCCGAGTCCAGGAACATCTTGCGGACTCCCAGGGAACACCTGACTACTGGCAACTCAAGCCAAGGTTGAAGGAGCCTTCCTTTGCCATCCCCCACTCCAGCACCTCCCATTGAGCAAGAATCTCCTCTGCTCTGAGCCCTGAGGAAGAGGAGAAGATAGGGACTGGTGTCCTCTGAGCTGCTGCACCAGGGGCTACAGGAGGAGTCTGTTGGAGGGCCCCCAGGCTCCTTGGGGCCTCCAGGATGTGCCAAAGAAGCTACAGAGGCAGCTGTTCCTCTGGAGAAGCAAAAGACCTCCATTTCGACAGGAAGAAGCGTTCGACTTCAGCACTGTAGATGCTTCATCAGGACTTTTTGTCAGGAGTGGAAAATAAACAGTTCACAATAACTATACAAAATGATAACAATAAAAATCAAAGCCAACAAAACCAAATAAACATAAATAAAAGAAAAAAGAAAAAGAAACAAAACAAAACAAAACACTAAGTGTCTCCCTTTCTTTTTTTGGGGTCCCTCCCACAGGATGCCATCCTTCTTGAACTGATCCTGTAGGTGCTGCAAACAGGCAGCAGCTCTTCAAGAACTGCTCCCACATGGCTCCGTAGCACAGGGTCCATCTCCCAGGAGCAAACTGCTCCAGCACGAGTCCCCCACAGGCAGCAGCTCCCCCCAGACCCCCTGCTGCTGCGTGGGCTCCTCTCCATGGGCTGCAGCTCTGGCCTGGGGCCTGCCCTTGTGGGGGTTCTCCATGGGCCGCAGCCTCCTCCTGGCCACATCCACCTGCTCCACGGGGGGCTCCCTGACAGAGATCTGCTCCATGTGGGACCCATGGGCTGCAGGGGGACAGCCTGCTCCACCAGGGGCCTCTCCACAGGCCGCAGGGGAGCTGCTGCTGTGTGCCTGAAGCACCTCCTGCCCTCCTGCTGTGCTGACCTTGGGGGCTGCAGGGCTGGTGCTCACTCCTCTCTCCCAGCAGCTGTTGTGCAGCTGTTTCTTCCCTTTCTTAAGTCTGCTCTCACAGAGGCCCAACCAGCAGTGGGCCTCTTCTGGAGCTGGCTGGAGCTAGCTCTTCTCAGACGTGGGGCAGCTTCCGGGCTCTTCTCCCAGAGGCTAGCCCTGCAGCCCCGGTGCTACCAAGCCCTTGCCACGTAAACCCAATACAATCCTTTACCCACCTAGTTAGCCTTTGTATGGGCAGGATTTCAAGTGCCAGATTTTGTATGTGCAGGTACCTTGGGGAATCATGTGCATGTCTAGAGATGTAAGAGTATGTATCTCCAGCTAATTTTGACAATTAAAAGTTATTGAGAGAAAAGTAATGAAAATAGTTATAACAAGGTAAGTTGCTTCAAATTATTGATATTAATTAGTGGTAGCAGAGCTTGAGGTAATGCAGATTATTTTTTATTTTTTTAAAAACACCTAGTCTTATTTTTGTTAATACATCTGCTAAGATTTTGATTAATTTTAGAAGTTAGGATCTCTAAATTGCATAGTTTTCCAGTCTGAAGAGAACAAGCTTAATCTATGAATATTTACCTTCAGCAACCTGGTAATACTTTCTACATCAAATTTCATGGTATCCAATTTAATTTTGGAACAGCTGTGATGTAGGCAGCATAACATCTTGGCTTAAAATCAGTTTTACATAAGCAAGACAACTTTAGGAATACCGATGCAGATACGTACAGCATATCAATGATGTTTTGCTAACTGAAGGGGACACGAGAGAGCAGTCTGTGAAATATTCACAAAAATATTTCTAAGTGTACTAAGGCGAATGTCCTGGTTTCAGTCAGGACAGAGTTAATTTTCCTCCTAGTAGCTGGTAGGGTGCTATGTTTTGGATTAGGATGAGAAGAGTGGAGTACTGTACTGTGGGAGCAGCCTCAAACAGCATTCATAGGTCTAGGCAAAGGGGGCAAAAAAGTATATGTGCCAGAGCAATTAAATCTGACCCTGGGTAGCAATGTATAACAGAGGTTTAGTTAGCATGAATCTGAATATAGCCAACATAACTGCAGTACTGTCGCTTGGAAAATGAAGAACAAAAACATTTTCAAGGTAGCTCTGTTGTTATTTAATTGCTGGTTTCTTTGACCTGTGAGTCAACTTCTTGAACCACAGACAGCTCTGGAGTAGATTAATGGAATTAAGCTTTTTCAGTTTTTCCATGGTCCTGTTAAGAGCCAGGAAGTGCACACAGATGAAACATATGTTCTAGTTCTGATAAAATATGCTCAAATCTGGAGTCTGTTAAAAAATTTGATCTTGTGTGGGGGCAAACCTTGGGTCAGTTCTCGCTCTATCTGTGCTAACCTGTCCAAAGTAAGATGAGTAATCATTGATGAATGTAGTATGACTGGCATTTGATAACATTGCTTGAAAATAAAATGTATGATATTTTAACCTACTTTAGAGGAACAGACATACAGGAATGCATGAAGGCCAAGAATTAGACTGTGAGGTATTTTAGTTGGGTTTTTATAAAAAATAAAAATAATAATTAAAAAAATCATTTTCTGTACATTGTTGGGATGTAAAAGGTCAAAAATTATCAACAGAGCAAGTCAGCCAGACTGAGTACTTGCACCAAAGATGCAGTGTGTGCTATCTCTAGTGATACTAGATTTAGTTGTATCCATTTGGTAGTGCTATTGTTAGTTCTTTAAAAAGATGTAGTTGTTTAACAATGAGAGGAACCTGAATCCCAACCTTTTGAAAATAATATGGAAAAGATCTATTAGTTTAAATAATTAATGTGCAATTAATACCTAGAAAGAATATGTTGGTACGGCTGGTGTAAAGTGCTTTCTCTGTGAGTGGTGAATGGTCTAACAGAATCACAGAATCAATCATCTAGGTTGGAAGAGACCTCCAAGATCATCTATTCCAACCTCTGACCTAACACTAACAAGTCTTCCACTAAACCATTTCACTAAGCTCTACATCTAAATGTCTTTTAAAGACCTCCAGCAGACCTAAGCAGCACCTTGCTTCTTTGGAGGCAGATAATTAGACTGTAGAGCTTGGCATCTGTTTTGTTGGGGACATTTTTAGAGGAAATATGTTTCAAAGTATACCACTGTGCTTGCATACACTGGTGAGGTGGCTTATGGTTCTTTCCTCATAAGGAAGGCAGCAGTGGGGAGCTAGTGCTATGCATGGGGTAGTGTGTCAGCAGGGTGGTGAGCTGGGAGTGGGCTCCTGCCTGCATGCTGCACCCTGAGGTGGTCATGGGTGCCCAGATGCAAGGGTGCAGCCTGGAGAGAAAGCCCTGAGCCCTGCTACCCTGAGGTCCCGGTGTATCACTGCCCTAGCAATCTCTGCTGCTCATTCGGGGCCTCCCTGCAAACCCCACATATTAATTGCTCCCACGTTTGCTCCAAAACACGTGAGAAATCTTCCTGCCTCACTCCTCCCAGAAGGCAGAAGATCAGTTTTGGGAACTAATATAGGATTTCTTGGTGAGTCATCACAGGTGTCTTTGTGCCTACCCCCTGGTGCAGAGCCCCTCTTCTGCCCCCTCCCAGGCTCCCACACTTTCCAGCTCCAAACTCCTGTCTTCTCTTCCAGCCACAGCTCCTGGCACAGATTTCCAGTGCTTATCTGCCAGCTGTACTTGCAAAAAATCTCATTCAGAAAAGAGTGCAGCAGCTTCAAAAAGAGGACAAGGCTGGGAAAGATGGACTTGTAGCTTTCCTCAGGCCCTTTCTTTAACCTGTGGTTAAGGTTGGGGTGAAATAGGTGTCACATTCTGCAGTCTAGTATTGCTGCGGTGAAAGAAGGTGCTTCGGGAGTGATATGGGTAGGAGGTAGCTGGAGACTGCAAAGGCTAAGGGAGAAGGAGCTGGAGAAATGAAGATCAACTTCTGCATATTGTGTGACCTCTTGACTGTGTGTTATTTATTGCAGGATCTTGTAACACGATAATTGCAGGAGTTAATAGCAGTGATTGGTCAAGATCAGAAAAAGCATAACCATGTACCAGGCATCAGGGAGAAAAATCAAAAGTTTCCTCTCCACAGTGCAAGAGTTGAGTTTTCTTTTGATTGTCATGGGAAATGCAAAGACAGGAAGTTTATCTGTCAATAAACTGATCTGGGGCTTGATTTTTTTCACCCTTACACCTGAGTACCTCATTTGAACAGTCCTGTTCATGAAACCAGCAGCACTGCTTGCAGAGGAGGCTGCTGCTCTGTGAAGTAGAGGTGGCAGAATCATTCCTTTTGAGGTTCCTTGACTTATTGCTTCATTTTTAAGGAGCACAGCAATGCTCATTCATTCCCATCTGCTATTTTCTTTGTGGGATTCGTTTATTAAAAGTGAACCGAAGGATGTGCTGTGAAAACTAGATTAACATGGGTATGAAAATGAAGGCCCCTGGAATTTGATAATTCACTTTGTGAGTGTGATTGCGTGGTCACCAGCTGTTAGAGTGAATCCTGGCTCAGAAAAGGCAAAGGATAATGTCACCACTAGATTAAATAAGAAAAGACAAATAAAAACATCAATAACTCTTAGCTTCCTGTTATCCTTAGGAATTCATTTTGTGTAGTACTGTAATTTATCTTTATTATTATTATTATTATTTTTTTTCTGGCTGAAGAAATTGTACCATTACATTAAAAAATTGCAGAAATACTATATCCATTAAGTAACATTTACATTTCATCTTCATGAATGTCTTCATATATAATAGCTTTTACCTAGGAATATAAAAGCTACTTTCTTAAAACATTATGCTTGTAGATTACATCGTTAATTCCTAAATACAGCCAAGTTCTGAATTTAAAGATTTGACTACATTAATAGCATTTCTCTTAAATATAGCATTTTAATGTTAGCATAAATGAACAGAAGGAGGTAAAGTATGAAGAATGCTGGGCCCAACTGAAATTATAGGGTTGATTTTCAGATAGGCAGACCGGAGCTGCTAAAATTGGAAAGATTTCTGCACACCTGAGTTAGCATCATCCTTTTTACTTCTGTGTCACTTGCTACCCTGACAGTAAAGTGGTACCAATAGGTGTTTTCTGCCTTCAGAGTGCTGGAAGTATGGCTGGAGAAATCTTCAGGCTTCCAAATGTATTCCTGAGATCACTGTACAAAAAGCATGTGCCTACGTCTGTTCTTTTAAACCCAAAGATTCTGGATTTTGAAGAATCCCTTGTGGTACAGTTTGATAAATGTAACAGTGATTAAAATGCAAGGAAGGAAAACTTTACTTCCCTAGACTTTTTTAAAAAAGAAATTTCAATTGCACTTATCCTGTTTTCCACATCTTCTTTGTGCCTGAGTTCCTGATGGCATAATACAGTACAGACTTGTTCTATCTCCATGCTATCTTCACTAGCCAATTTGCCCAAATAACAACACCAAAAACATGTGGTCATCACATGTTTGCTTGAGATTCCTCCAGTACTTATGCAAGCTGGGAGGACATGTGAGAGATGAGCTGATGTTTCTAACTGAATTTTTGGCTTGGTATTATTTACAGTTCAATATTAACAAAATGCTTATATATTTCCATATATAAAGAAAAAAATATATAATTTCATAATACAGGGAATGACCAGAGAGAGAAGAGCAGAAATTCCAGTTCATCAGTATGACTTGAATTCCTTTCATAAAGTTCAAAGCAGCTAAAAGACTGGGACGAACAAGTGATCTGTTCCTCTTCTCATGCATCTTGAAGGTCTGAGAATGCAAACCATTTGTTAGCTCTTGCCCTAATCCTCAGCTGCTTTCCCCTTAAGGAGCAGGCAGCAAAGCTCCCGCAGCACTGGCAGCGTCTGATGCAGCACTGGCAGCATGAGATGAATTCCCATGAGGAATGCATGAAGGCACAGGAACATCTGCAGGGTGAAGGGGGCTAAAAACTTCCTGGAGTTCTGCCTCATCCTTAGTAGTGGGGGAAAGTCCAGCCCTCTCCCACAACCTTTTTTGTGTCACACTGACTGTAAGCATTTGCATGGGTGCTTCATTTTGGTAGGTACCTCAGAGACTGGTTGTTCCCTACCTTTTCACAAGGTACCTGTCATCCCTTACCTTTTCCATCTTTTGTAATGAATTTATTTCTTGCCTTATTGCTTCCTGTCTTGTTGACAGTGTTTTGGCAGTGGAGGGACTGTTGTGAAAAGGGCACCCAGATAACGTGATAGTAAGCCTCCTGTAAACACTTCAGGAGATTAGGCAGGAATGCCACGTGTGGCCATGCTGTCAGCTCTGCCTGACCAGAGTCTTAGTCAGGGCAGTTCATCTGCACAAGGCTGGCAGACTCTGCTGGGAAGCTCCATCCTTTCCCTGTGGGTGATTCCCACACTATGTAATCTAAGAGCCCCTATTTCTAGAACATGAATAGCCTTCATCTACTGGAGCTGCATCTGTTTGGAGACAAATGGGGAAAATGTGGTGAAACTATCTGAGAGTAGAAGTGTTACAGACAGCACGCAGAAGAGCTGATGTTAACTCCTTACCTGGTAATAGGCATGTACAGGCTTGTGGAAAGTGTAACTTCAAAATACTCTGCTTCAGAAAAGAATGCATTAAGTGTAAGGAATAGGAAGGTAACAGGGAAGGCTTATACTGGGGAGTGGCTGAACTCCATAAGCTTCTGCAGGAAAAGAGGATGAGAAGCAAAGATAGAGCCTGGTTTATGTTTCCTTTGAACCTGAAGCAATGGCATATGTTTCAGTTTGGCATTTTACTTGCGTTTGTATCCTTATTGGATGCAGCCATCCAGGAATGCTGCAGCACTGATGTTTTTCTAGGAAACAGGCCTGTTTTCAGAATTTTAATGCATTTGCTGTGATTACTGTGGGGAAGAGTTATGGAGCACTAGCACACTGGCCCCCTCGGCAACTCATCCTCTACCTGCTTTGCCTTCCCAAGACTTAATGACACATTACAATCTTGGGGCCTAGTGGCTGTATTTCAAACTTCAAACCTTTTAACTTGCCAGTTTGTGGAAAATAGTTTCGTAACTTGGCAGTACCTGCCTGGTATATTCTTATCTGGGATTTGGGGTTTGTTTCCAGGATTAGGCGACTGTCTGCATTTAGATACCTGGATTAATTAGCTTAATTCTCAGTAGAAACTAGCTACACAATATGTTTGAAATTTGTAGTAGCACTAACAAAATCACCAAATGGCAGAACTGAAAATATCCTATCCCATTTCTAAAACCCAGTTGTCCTTTTAGAACTAGCCCACAGGTCCACCTCTTTTTTGTGCACTACAGATCTTAGAATACAGAAATCATAGCATACACAGGTATAAAATCTAGAGATACTAGAAGACTTTTTATACCTGTTGGTATACAAAGTTAGACTTGTTTCTTGTAGGCAATAGTTCAGACTTGATGAGGTAAATTGAGTGTTATGGTAAGTTTACTGGGATTTTTTTTTAATGATGTTGAAAATAAATAATTTTGAGGAATGCTTACCTAAGAGACAGGCCTGGGACACAAGACATACAAGGAAGGATACACGGTAATAGGAACTGCATGGGGAAAAGAGAAAAATAATTGCTTTAGGCTCAAGATACTGACATTGACCTTGAGGACATTGAGTTGAGATGTTTGATTTGAAGCTCCTGTTCTGCCTTTCACATTGGATGCAAGCACCAGCCTACACTGATTTAAAGTTCTGTTGCTGGGGAAAAAAAAAAAAAAAAAGAAAAGAAAAGAAAAGAAAAGAAAAAAAAGGCTGCTGAGTCATTTCTGATTTCATTTCCACACACTAACTTCCGTGAATGTAAACTGGAGACAACAACACTGTGAATTCCTGTGTGCTGTGGTGGCTTTATCCTGTGTACCTTTCTGTTGTTGCTTAGAGTCAGTATGCAAGGTGTTTTTTTTTTGTTTTTGTTTTTTTTTTTTTTTTCTTCTCAATTATTTAATTTTGACTACCTAATGCCTATTACATTAAAAATAGTGTGATATCTTCCCAGTGCTACAGAATGCATTTTCCCCCTTTTTGTCTCCTTATCATGAAACATATTAGAAAACATTTAGGACTGCTGAATTGTATCTCATATGAATAAAAAGTAACAGAGAACTGAAAGCATCTCAGAATTTGAGGAAATGATTGCTTCAAGAAGTGTATCAAATCCAAGATGATTACTGGGTACAATACATTTGCAGGAAATCTACTTTTTTCATAAAGAGAAAAATTGAATCTTACCAAGGTGTCATCTCATCAGTAAAGTGGCAAAGATGATTTGTACTTTGCTTTTTTACTGCTATGAAGTACAGTTTGGCTTACTTGACAGATAAGGAAACTGAGGAAAAATAATAAAATCCATTTAAATGAATGTGGTGTTATTTTCCTACCACTTGTGAAATTGTCTATCTGCACTTGTTTCCTCAAAGATGCTCTTATGGCTGAAAAAGGTCATACGGGCAGTTGAAGTCAGAGATGGGGTTAAAGTTCAGGATGAAAACTGATTATTAATATTATTATTATTATATTTAAAAATATTTGAAATTATATTCAAATAATTGAATATATTGAATATATTGGGGGGGGGGGGTGCAAGTAATTTGCCCTTAGATGCAGAGTTTGTCAGTTGTAAGCTGTTTGCAAGTCTGATTTAGATTTTGATAACAATTCAAAATTTGTTTGGACAAATATGTGTGAGGAAAAGCAAGAAAGAAGCCAACATGTCATAAATGTCGATATCATCTAGTTCTGCCCCATTTCCTTACCCAGCTCTTCTCTTTTACTCCCGTGATTTCCTTCTGTGTGACCAGATCTGCAGTGAGATGGAGAATGAATCTTCATGCTGCTGAAGGGGGGGCACATTCTTGGGACAGAGCCACCCGGCTTTTGTGCCCTGCTCCAAGGATGTTTCAATTATTTCTCACAAGTAGAACAACCACATTGGGAGAAACCACGGGGAATGGTATTGCAAATAGCACTACAGTGGCATCTGCTGAAGACAGAAGTGTTCTCTCAAGGTGCTAATTTGGTTTTGTTTTTTGATGTCCCTCCTGTGGAAGGAGTGAGTACAAATTGAAAACGGGTCTTCTGCCTCACGTGAAAAAAAGCAGTCTAGGTTTAAGGCAGAAAGAGAGCACAGTATATAGCACCCTTTCCTTTCCTGTTCTGCAATCTGTGCGTTCATTTCAATTATGAATTCCCCCAATTTGCTTTCCAACTGAGCAAAACTTTAACAACCTTAGACAAGTGATCTTGATCCTAAAAAAAAAGGGGGTGGGGGAGGGGAGGGAGAGAGAAGGAGGGGGCAGGAATGGGGAGACAGACAGCGACATGACATGACGACAAAAAGGCAACACCATCTGCTTTACCAGCTAATATAATACTCCTTTTTCTTGAAATACCTTTTTTCTCAGAGTCCTTGTTTTCATTTCGTCCTAGCAGTAGATACTTTTGAAAACTACAGGTGTCACCCATGATTTTTTCTTCTTAATATTATTCAAGTAAGGGAATAAACACTTTTTTTTTTTTTTTTTTTTTCCAAATTTTACCACTCCAACATAGGAAAAGAATCAAATACCTCCTGACTCAAACTGAAACTCAGAAAGAAGAGCAATCCCCTCCATGACTATGGAGGTTTTTTTGCCAGCCCTGGTTTAGATGAGACAGAGGTAACTTGCAGCAATATCTGATTACTGAAGGAAATATGGGTCATCTTATTTAATGATCTGGGGCTGGAGATGTATTGCAGCTTCCATCTGTCACTTGTGATTAGTCCAGAGCACTGAACTGGGCTGGAAATGAAGTTAGAGTGATATGATCATAGTGAGGGCCAGTCTTGGGGGAAGGACATACAGGGTGAGGGAGCTAACCATAGCTGCTGCTGCCACCCACCATGAATGCAGCGGGACAGCTTTGACAGTTCTTCCTCGACAGGCTGGATTGCACTTCTTGCACTCAGATAGACTTTTACTCCAACTCATGAAAACAAAATGTGAGAGAAAATGGGTGCACTGCATCACATGCTACACTTGGCACGGACCCCATTGCCTCAGGACCCTGGAAAACTGTTTCTGGGAGCTCAGTTTTATTTTTTAAACAAGGCTGGGTAACTCAAGTTGATGTATCATTCATGCTGTTCTCCCCTATTCTGTTTTCCAAACCAGCCTGTTTTGTACTGTGAATTTACACTCCCACCTAGTTCTCTATTTGCAAGATTAGACTCCACAAGATACCTCCTCGGGAAATGGAAGTTAATTGTGGTCCAGGAATCCCGGTAGGAGCTGTGCTATTTTCTGAAACTCTTACTACCCACTGAGCTTTGGATACTTAAAGATATTTAGGCTCTTATTTGCCCCTTCAAACATCTAGTTCTTCTGCCTTGGTACACTGACAAACTCAAGACCACCTTTCAGCAGCTATGCATTAACTGAGAGAGTTGAAAAGTGGCAGGAGAGTGCTGGAGGTCATTCCAGGGACGTTGCCATAGTGGTACGTAAATTGGAAATTTGTGGCATTGTAATGAAAGCTTCCTGTAGTAGTCATCATTGAAAATCAGGATTTACTCACTGGGTCATGTTAGGGTTAGATATATTTTCAGGCTTTTTGGTGTTGTGTTTTTCATGGCTGTCCGGAACTTGTACCATAAAGGCAGAGGCCTATTTGTCATGGTAACATTTCACATTTTAGTAACAATTAAAAGAAGATACTGAACAGGTAATGATGGCATTTATTTTGCTTGATTCTTGGATTTTTATTTTTATTTTTTGCCAACTCCTGTGTCTTTTTAGTCCTTGGAGATGTTGAACAGGCACTAGCAGAAAGGACCTTTCCCTGTTATGCCGGGTATTAAAAGCAACTGAAAAACAAATTTTTGAAAGCTGTAAAAATGTTGTTGCCCTTTAATTCCATTCTGTTTTAGTGCTTCATATTTCTCTTCCATTATTTCTTGTGCTTACATAGAAAAATTAATTCCAATCTCTAAATCTTCAGTTTTTGTCATGGCCCGTCATCTTTCTTAAGAATGAATCATGAGTATGCCTAATGTAAGCGGGCTCAAAGACAAAGGCTAGAAGCAGAGCTGATGAGAGACTCTGTAGACAAACACATAACCATGAAGCACCTCACAGTAGTATTGGAATACTAAATCTTTCCATATATCTTTCTGATACCTGTGATGAGCTGTACCAGAGGCAAAATTTTTACATGCACCACTTTTTGTAATGAGTGAAGAAGATGTATTTCAATGTATCTTGTATAACGTAATTTTTATGCCCACAAGAGTTAAAAATAACTACCTCTAAAAATTTACAAAAGTGGAAATATAGCTCTAGGCTCAGCTCTGAGACTCTTAAACATTTTTGTTTCTGGTGTATTCTAAAATGTTTTATTAAGAAAGCTTTGCTAGAAGTACAATATTTATCTGTGTTGGGTTTGCAACCCTTTTTTTTTTAGGTGCATACACTCATATTATCATTTCCCATAACTTTTTGTCACTTCTATAATACTGAATTTCATCATGTTCCATTTCCTGAACACTAGCTGATGCACTATTCTGGCTAATCATTTTAGTAAATGGGATGCTCTATTCTTTTATTAATATTGTTATTGTATTGATTCTTAAGTGTCTTTAAAGTGATTTTAAAATGATTTTAAAGATTTTTATAGCATTGATTTTCTGAGTTTCCAGAAAAAGTTTAGAAATGTTTCTATGTAGATAGGGATTCAATACAGTCATTTACCAAATAACAGGTCTAACTGCTGTATCACAGTCATTATCACAGACCTGCTAGTGTAATCGGCAGCCCTAGGTCTAACCTTGTGCCAGAGAGCCATAGATGCTTATGGGGTCAGATTGCATTTCCGTTACAAGAAGCCCTGGGAAGGGGTGAATAGTAATACAGTAGAAGGCTACTCAATCCCCATACGTGTCTTGGTATTGATTTATAGCTGTGCTGCTTACTTCTGCAGCATAAGCTAGCAGTTCTTGATTACTCTGAATCCCATAAGACATATTCCTCTGGTTGTATTCAGTACTTGGTCACACTTTTAAAGTGTAATGAAAAAGGGAAAATCCCTGCAATCTAGATGAAGGATTTTTATTATTATTATTATTATTATTTTATTATTTTTTTGGCTGTTTTTAGCCCTCTCTGGTTCACTACATTGATTTGATTTTCCTTCTGGGAAATCCTTCTGAATTATAGGTTGCCAGTCATGAATTTACACTGCCACTGGGATCTGAATATTTTGGATGAATTCTTCCATGGTGTGGGTGTTTGCTGAGACAGGAGGCCTTGCCTTCACAGGAGGAGCTAGCCTGCTTCCATGTGAGCTGCTCCATAGTGAAATCTTTACTTCTGTGTTTCTTAAAGTGCTGTTTGTGTTCCATTGCCCTTTGGCCTTTCTCCCCTTTGCACCTGGTGGTCCTCAGTCACACCAAGTGCTCTATGAAGTTCATCACAAGAGGCTTTTCTCCTGTAAAACTCCTGTAAAAAACTCCTTGAAGGCAGTGCTTGCATTAGCTTGGCAGAACACACAGGACTACCTGAGCAAGCAACCTAATGATGGTGAGAACTCTGTCCTGGGCTGCTGGGTCCCCACTTTGATAACAGATTGCTTAATGTTAATGATAGCAAAAAGTGGAAAAAAAAAAAAATCTATGCAAGATGAGGAAGATAGCTGCAATCCCTCTGGTACTACAGACACCTGCAGAAATACTGCCTTTCATTTTGCTTTTTCCATTCTAGAGAATAATTGTCAAGGCAGCTGGGTTTGAGTCCTTCTGACTGCTGTCTGACTCTTCATGGTTGAACTAGATAGAGCACAGAGGAGACAAGTCAACTGCTATAAGGAAATCTGACAGAGCAATGCTGGGAGCAGGAGATGAAAAAGCTCTTAATAAACTGCTAGCCTTGCTGAGCTATGACACTGATGTAACACAAGAAACAAAAGAAAATGTTACTGCATTTATGGTTTGAGATTTGGGCTGTATTTTGAAAGGTGTGTTAGTTTGCAATGATAACTGAATTCCTTTTTTAAATGCATGTGGCAGGCAAATAAATGCAAAATAAGTGGCAATCAGCATTTCTGTTGCCAGTATGAACCTAGTTAATAAAGACTGTCACATGCACCAAGGCACTAGACAGAACTGCAGAAACCTTTCCAATTCCATTTTACAAATGGGCATGCTGCCCTATTCAAGCGGAAGAGAGTTGCTCTCCAGCTCATAGTCTAGTGAGCCCTTCTCTGGTCCATCCCCTATGCAGCTCATATATTAGTCTTGGCACTGCATGGCTCTTGATTAACTACAAGCTGTGGATTCCTCAAATCCTCCTGTTCTTTGAGAAATAAATAAATAAATAAATAAATCATGACCTTCAGGAAAACCAATTTACTTCAGTTTGTACAGTGCTCAGTGCATGATATGTTGTGTTTCCTTTGCTACTCTGCAAGTTATATTTTAGCACTCAGTTTTCTTATTTCCTGCTTTTAAAAGGACAAGTAACATGTATTATGGTCCCCCTACCTTCCACCCTCTCAAAATCTGAGAAGGAAAAAAAAAATATTTCCTTGAAATTCAAATAAAGCAGGTTCCGTCATGTAATGTACGTCAAAGTGAGTACTGTAGAACAGTGAGCTTCCTGTAGAAACCCAGGGATAAAGTGTTCATCAGCTTCTTTCTTTGGACTTCTGAGCTCAGCTGTAGAGAATGACTTGATCCATGTCAAAAAACTTGTCAGGTTTTTAGCTGAGTGAAAAGGTGCATGGCATTGGTGTTGATAGGACATGTTGCCAGCTTCAAGCATGTTTTGCTGAATTACTTGGAAGGTGAGATGGAAGGGGTGTGTGCTGCCTATGGACAGGCATGGTTGTATCCAAGGAAAATAGCTTAGGTGTTTGCTTTGCTCTCTTCTTTGTATCAGCAAGCCACATATGAAAAAAAAAAAAAAAAAAAAAAAAAAGGAATATCTTATCATGTTATCCTAAAGCATTTAACTTAATTTTAACTTACTTTATTCTGTACTTGCATAGTGGATAGCAGCATGCTGGGCTATCCTTGCTAAAACAAATAGTAATAAAAATGAGTGTTACTGTCAGGGCTGTATGGGTCAAATTTTTATTCTAAGTGCATTGTCCATTTTTTTTAAAGATTTGTCATCAGTTCAATAGAAGCAAACTGTTCTAGAAAGTTGTTCCTGAAATTGGGAAACAGATAATGGAAAGCTGCACACATATATATATATATTAATTCTCTGTTCTTCATTAGCATCTGCATGCCCCAGAGAAACATGAGTCCGGGTGCAGTAAGGATTTACATCAGTCATGTACATTTTAACACATTTCATTTTACAGGCTTGTTTAGGTGACTAAGGCTTGTTTATCAGTTATTGGAATGCATTTTTTTTCCTGCTTATATTACTCTAATCAGCTCTCTAATTTTGCTTCATTTATCTTTTTAGAACTACAATTTTGATTATGGTGTCAGGAGAAATTAGGTGTATTTTTATTCTGAAAAAAAAAAAGCTTAATTTTTGGATTTTCTGCTGAGAAACAGGATGCATTCTAACAGAATTCTCTATGAAAATGAGTCAAAAGTCATATTCAAGATCACAGAACTTGTGTTCTCAACTTCTGAAATACCATTTTACTTCTGAAGCAAAGCTGGTGTTGACTTTGTATTTGTTCTGAGCATTTTCATGGCTTTACTTTCATCCTTTAATACTGTAACGCCAGTATATCCACTGACATAATGATGCACCAAAACCTTTGTGGACTTGGGCCACTTTTTTTTTTTTTTTTTTTTTTTCTTGAAGCATCTACCCTTCTACAAGGTGAGAGTTGAGCCCTTTTCACAGAAAATCCATTTTGTTTATAATTCTAGTCATTAAGAAAACTCACCAGTGAGTAATTCATCCTTTTAATGGAAAATTTCCTAACTTTTTTTTTTTTTTTTTTTTTTCCAAGTATCATTTTCTGGTAGCTGTCACTTCAAATTTGGCAAATAGAACAGTAAGCATTGTGAAAATAGCTATTATAGTTAGCTGAAACCCAGGACTTGCAAGCTAGCTGATTTTAAATACTTAGCTTTTATTCTGCTTCTCCTGGATTTTCTTTCCTTTCTTCTTATTGTAATAAAATTCAAAATTTTCATATCTATAACATTTTCTTTTTTCTTTTCACTATAAAATAAAAATATTCAGGGTGGTTTTTCTGTTTTGTGAAAACATCTGATAGCCCTAATATTTCAAATATAAAATGAATACCCTATACTTTCATCTGTATGCATGCATGCAGATCTACACTCACAGTTTAATGTTGGAATGAAAAGGTAAGAGGGAAAAAGGATGGTGAAGTATCCTTAAAACAACGAAGTCTTTCTTGTAAACACTTGTAAAGAGGGTGCAGAAAGCTCTTTTCTCTGACACCACTTAAGTTTGTCGAGATATGACCAAGCAAAAGGAAAGACATTTTGCGCATGTTCCCAGCTTACTGATAAAAGCCCTTAGAAAACAATTTTGCTTTATAGATATAAATGCTCCAAAGTTACGGATGACCTAACTCCCTGGAAGCAAGTAGGACAAGTTATAGCAGTGCTGCCTTTTGGAGCTCTGTGGACAAGGACAGAGGCTTGTAGAAGATGGAGTCTGAACCAATCTCTTTAACGTGAAGCTCTAGGCATGGGAGACTTTTGACTGCATGGGATTGTTTGTCAATGCTGACTCTTTCCTGTCTAGCTGGTTACCATTAATAGCGTTACAGAGCTTGTAGTGCTTTCTACTCTGAGCATGCTTCAGTAACAAAACTTTAAGTCTTCTTCCCAGCCCATGAAGGACAGGAGAAGGTGGGTATTGACAAATCTTTGTCTAAAAGGAGAGCAGAAGAGCTGTGAGGGCTGGGGGACAAGGCATCATGTGCAGTGATATGGAATCTGACTGCTGAGGCCAGAGCGATCTTCAAACATGCTTCAAAACAGAGACAAGTATTTAGCAACAATTGTTTTCCAAGATTAATTCTATTATTTTATATATATATATATAAAATAAATGGAGATTTTTATCTGCATAATTGGCACCATGTTTAATTTTAATTAATTAATGTGGACCACATCTGCAGATAATGGAAAATGGTGTAGTTACATTTCCGTATGTGGCCAGATTTTCAATTTTATTTCCTCCATTGGAGCTTCTAGTACACAATTGATTTCAATTTTGCTTATTTGAAGAAACTAGTTTTCAGCTTTAAAAAGACAAACATGTAAGTCTGCAACTTTAATTCATGTTCAAGTTGTAAGTATGCAGATTCATAGCTTTTATTAAAATATAAAAATTGGAGTCATGAGAGCATAAAATGACATATCAATTAATTCAAAAGTACTGCAATGGGAGGAATAATCTCTAGTGGCTATCTGAGACAGACAACTCAGCCTCAAAGAGCATCATCTGTCAGCAGGCGGATAAAGATGAAGACAAGACTGTGCAGAGGTCTAAAGGTACTTGTATTGTTGGAGTGTCAGTGTCTCAGCAAAATGAAAACATAAATGTGTTCAGCTAACCAGACTCTTGATACTTGGCAAGACTCAAAGTGAAAGGTTTTAACCAAAGAGGGTACCCTTTGCCCCGTTTTCTGCAACACTCTATTGTTTTTTACTGAGCTCAGCACTTTGTAGTCCAGCAAACATTTAGAAATCTACTCATGCTGAGTCTCGCAATGCTATTTCTGAATAGGTTTTATTTCTTGAACTTCTAATATTGATAGTTCGAGATGGTTTTAGAAGCAAACATTTACTCCTTTCTTTATTTTCAAATCCGACAATTTTTTATTATTATTATTATTATTATTTTTTCTGAAAAATTGTTAACCAGACTCTCCTGTGGAGGAAGCAGCTTTCTGTTCAAGATTGAATAGTAGTATGGAATTGCATCACTGTGTTGAATATTACAGTAGAGTATATTATTGAGGACAGGGTAAGTAAAAGAAAAAAAACACGTTGTATTTATTTGTTGTTCTACTGTGTCTCTGCAAAGACGCTTGAATCCCCTCCCCACACAAAGTAAACAGGAATTTCCCTGCTGAGTTTAATGGAAACACGACTCTGCTCCATTTTTGTGCCATGTTGTCTAACACCTGAATTGCCCACAATTTGTATGGTTTTGCTAGTATATTAACTTACAGGTCCACAGAGAAATTACTTTTTTGTTATTGTCTTTCAAAATCCATCTTGTTTACTCAGCTGATTTCACTGAAATTAGGAACAGAACTGAGTTTGCATCTAGATGTGCCATGAGGAAGTGCATGAGTGAGTGCACTTTACATGGTTGTCTTTGGCGGGAGCAGCAGTAGCTGGACAGGAACCAAAGGCTGTAAATTAAAGAGGCAAAGGAGAGAGGCTTCAATCAGAAACCATCTCAGCTTAGAAAAATGCTTTGAAGGAGCCTAGCACATGCTTAAATATAAAGCTTATTGAAAAAAAAATAAAAAATAAAAAAAATGATGCTGTACCAACTGAGGTACAGCATTCAGGGGCTGGAGCATCTGGTCTATAAGGACAGATTAAAAGGCGATGACTCTTCGGTTTGGAGAGCAGAAAGTTGTGAGAAGATATAAACACGGTGTACTGATATAAAAGGGATTAGACATAGTCTTGAACAACGGGTCCATAAAGAGGAATGGAAGGAAAAAGGCAGAGTTTTAGTCTTTGCATCTTGAACACAACCATGTGGCTGCTGGTGAAGGAAGTATCAAGTTGCTTTCTTAATTTTTTTTTTTAATTATTTTTTATTTTATTTTTGGAGATGGGCCATTCATCTGGCCAAGAAGGGGTGATCTCAGTATTTTCATATTTGTGAAGCAGAGATGGAAACAATCTTCTAAATCCCATTTTTTTCTGTAAATAAGCATTCTCTAAAACTAAAGATAGAGTCTGAAAAATGTAAATGAAAGTAGATTTAGATGCCTCATATTATTTTGCTTTGTAACAGTGAATGCCTGGGGGCACATTTAGTACAGACCCCCCAGAGGCTGTGACTCACCAAGAGCTCTACCCACACAGATTATGTTGGACTGAAGTGCTGTGTTACCCTCTGACAAGCTATAAAATATCCTGAGGTTCACACGTTGTGAGTGGATGCTCTGACTGCTAAGTTGTTGGAGAAAATGCAGGGAGACCAGGATAATGATACCACTGTCCCTACAAAACCTGTTTTACCATACAAAAGCATTTAGTGAATTTGGTCCCATGTGTTCCCAGGATTAGGGTGATAATAAGGAAACATTTCAAAATCTTTCAAAATATTTCAAAATCTTTAACTTGGGGGAATTCTTAATATGTATGACTTATCTCACTTGAAAAATGGGAAGGAAATACATTTATTTACAATGTGAATAAAGCCACAGGCTCAGAGATTTGGTTTCAGATTAATCTTCAGTAAGTTCCTCTCAAGGGAAGAAGCTGGGAAGCTCAAGTGAAAATTCAGTCCATCTCAGAGTCTTCTACTGCTGACTATCCAGGCAGCATAGGATGATTAAATTTTAACTTTGGCACTGCAGTACCTAAAGTCAGCTGGGATTAATTCAAGTGTTTTCCCATTTTCCAGATTCTTTCTGTTGGTAAAAGTTGCTGGACTTCCCCCACCACCCACACACACTGGAAGTACTTGAATTGTACTCATTCTTTTGCTGTGATTGCTGCACATTTAAAGAGATCATTTAAGATTAATCTTGTTTTAGTCTCATTTTTGTAATGTGTGGTGAAGGAGGGAATTATGTTCTCTCTCTCTCTCTCTTTTTTTTTTTTTTTTTCTTTTTTCCCCACAGAAATTCTCCAGTTTATGATTTGTGTTGATTTATTGGTGTGAAAATCTGGCGTGTACTGCTAACTGCCATGTCCTAAGTGTGCATATTCTCCATTTAATGCACACATACAACCCTACTTCAAAATATGAAATTTTAAAGACAGATAAAAGCTGTTCTTGTTTCTCTTCTATATTTTTTTGAGGCCTGATTCATGGTGTTACTTAAGTTATACAGATAAAAGAATCCACAGTTGATACGCTGGATTGAAAGCATTCTTGTTAGCTGGGTTCCCTTTAAATAAGATGGCAACAGTGTTCAGGGAGAAGTAAATTCTCTAACTACATGGAAGCTCACATGGATAGGAGCTCTTTCCTCTTCTACTTTAAGAGGATAATAAAATGATACCATTTTAACAGTAGCAAAACCCAATGAAGATGGGAACTTCTAGATCATCATAGTTTTGCTGGACCTACAGAGTTGCCGAGGACCCTAATACTCTTCAAGGATCCATGAATATTATATTGAGGGAGATTCTTAGTGCATAATAGTAGTCTCTATGAAGGTGTCCATATGAAGGTAATGCCAGGCTGTTTTGTATTTTACATTTTGGTGTATCTCTGCAATGTCAATAAGTATGTTTTTCTTTTGCCACAATAAAAAGCCAGTCTCTTAACATTATATTCATCAGTGACTGCCCAGACAATGATTCTTCACCAACTTTAAGGTTCATGATTTGTCTTCATATTGCTCACTATACATGAAATGAACCTTTAGTTGATGAGGACCATGCAGTACCTGCAGGCACCAAAGCCCTGGAGGATTCTGGACAGAATTCTCTGCTGTTATTATGAGATGAGTGACTCACTCCTAAATACTGTGCTTCTGCCACCTTGTTAACAATGCTGGTTGGACATGCAGAATATGTCCAAGTGTGTTTCATTTATTTATTCATTTTTATAATGTGTACCATCCTCTTGTAGAAAAACAGAACTTGTACTTGGCTGTAGTGAGAGGTAAGAAAGCAGCACTGAAATGCAAGCATCTGGAAACATTTTTTCCTATGAACTGCCGTTGCCAGAGCTTAAGCCTGTTGCTTGCAAAGCACGTTAACAAATGGGTGTCACAGGTGGTAATGGTAGAATAAATAGATGTGAAGTAGGAAATATGATTTGTGACATTACTGAGAGCTGACAGGTCCTGCTGGACAGAGCAATGCAGAGCAATGCTCACAATTCTTTTCAAACGAAAGCATAAAAGACTTATTATTTCATTTATTTATGATACTATTGAGCATATTGCCACTAAAAACATTTCTTCCTGAATATAATTTGCCTAGGAATAATTGTCTTCTATCTATAGATCACATCTCCATCTCCCACTATAGCTCTGCCTCCAAATACTGCTTGATGTCAAAATCAGTATATAGATTATTGTTGCAACAGTTTGATTTGAAGTAAATGATATTATACAGTGCAACTATATGTATCAGTGGATAGCTCGTGATATGTGAAGAACATTGTCTCCCTAAAGGAAAGAAATCCACATATTTCTGAATTTAAAAGTCTGCTATGTTGTTCTTCACCATCTCTGCTCACTGTATATCCTTTCATCTTTTCATGCTTGGACCATTCCAGATCCTTTCTCTGGAAATATCCCTGATATCTCCAAGATCCAGCTGTTCATACTCTGGGACAATTTGTAGCAACATTACTGTATGATCAGTTTTTAAAACTTATTCTGTCTTATGCACTTCAAGGTTGAGTGTAAATTTTCCTGCATCAAATCAATATGATTTATCGTTTTCTGTATACTTACCTAAATCCAGTTTCTGTTCCCCTTTGTGATGATGTTGATGCTGATTATCAGTATTTTTTGTATTTAAAGCACTGTCTCTAATATCTTAATAGTCTAAGAGCCTTGTCTTCTGAAGCTGCATGATTTCTGCTTCTCCCAAATTGCAGTCCCTGCCAGTGGTGGAGCCACCACCAATATCACCCCAACTCTAGGCTTGACACGATGTCAGAACTACTAAGGGTGAAGGCATGTCTTGTGTCATTCCTTGAGCTACCCAATGTTAACTTGCGCAATTTGCTCTGTACCAGCTGCTCTTGCTGTGCATCTGCCTCATCACCTTGCAGCTCTTCACTTATCTGGAAGTAAGGAGGGGACAGGCTGGGGGGAGTTTAGGCTTTGCCTTCCCATCCATGCTTGTTCACTACCCCTCTGTGGGGATGTTCCTTGGCCTCTGATCCTTCACCTGGGGCTGTGTGACAGGGGGCAAGGACAAAGAAGGGGCTCTTGGTGCCTCTCTGCCTTCGGGAGCTGCAGTCCCAATGGAGGGGCTGCTTTCTCCCTCTCCAGAAAGACCAGCCCAGCCCCACCCATAGCTTGTAAAGCCTTGATGAGTCCTTTCCAGATTTTTGGTAACAGCATATATGGTAGACATATATGTCCTGTTTTGACAGAAAAGTGTTAGAAGCAAGTATTGTTGCTCATCACAAGTCTTTGTCCCTTTGCCAGAACAAGCATTAGAATGGATTGGGGATATTTCATCTAATATTAATTTCTCTCTCTCTCTCTCTCTTTTTTATTTTTTTTTTATTTTTTTTTTATTTTTATTAAGAGAGAGAGAAATACAGAAATACAGACAAAGTGATGGTGACTTGCTAATTTATTTGTTTTCCATTTTTGTCTCAGAATTTTTCAGTGCTTTTTTTCTGACTATGTTGATATTCTTCTGCATTTGTCTAAAGCCATAGTGCCTTAAGGGATTCAGGTTCCTTCTTTCCTCTGTGCTTTCCTGATGCCCCATTCTGTGATTGGACTACTTATTCCCCTGATGCAGTATGTCAGTGTCGGTCAATGTAAGAGTGGATTTTAGTGTCCCAGTATTCTGATCTGTTCAGCTACTTGAAATACTTGAATTAATGATATAGGCATGATGAAAGATAGTAGTAAATATTGTTATGAGGGTCAGGGGAAATATCTGAAATAAATTTATAGATTAAATCAATAAGGCATAACTTTACCCTCTCACATTGCTCTGTCATTTTGCATGATGGCAGTGTGTTTTCACCTGGAATTGTAACCTGTATTTGACGTTTATAAATTTTGCAACATTCTTGCTTGAAGCAAAAGTTAGAAACTTTAAGAAGACAACTCTGAATTTCCACTACTGCACCCACTTTCTCTACATTTTGCCTGAGAATTAAATTGACAGAGAGAAATCTTTTTTTAAGTCTCACCACTGAATTTAGAAAAGTCCTAACATTTAGCTCATATATTAGATCATGTGAGAACTGTAAAAATCCATGTCATAGGAGACTGTTAGTGTGGTTGCCAGTGTGAATGGCAGCCTTCAGTTTGCTGAGGTGTCTTCAGATGGGTCCCTCCGAGTGAAAAAATTTCCATTTCAATATCATTACTGAAGGTGGCCTTTTAAGGTTGCTATGCTTGACTGATGTATGGGGTCTTCCTTAAAATAAAAAGAGGCTCCTCTAGGACTACATGTCTGATGTGATCTTGAAAACCAAAGACTTGCTGATTGCTTTCATATCCTTTTGTTTTCAGCAATATGCTGTTTCAAATGACTGTTTTTTGACCAAAACCACATAGTGATACTCTTCTTGAAAGCATTGTGGTCAGATGGGACAACATGAAATTATTTGTGGTAACTGAAGAGGAATGCTTAAAACTACCTGTTTACATTTTGGTGTTTGCTGCAGAACAGTAAATGACAACTACCAGCTGTTATCCTTTTTCACTAAAGGAACCACTGATATTTATGATATGTTTTTAACATCTTAAAAATGAAGTTAATCTCCTTAATGCAACTTTTCTTATGTCAGCAAATTTTGTATTTCACCTGTCCTAAGCTCTAATGGCATCTAATTAACCAAAATTTTAGAGGTTTGCTTCTTGCAGAACTTTCAGTTGGGTGATTTTAATTTCCCTTATTAAAGCTTGTGTGCATGGTCCACTCTAGTGCTGTTTTTCATTAACTTGTTTAAAGTATATATATATGTGTGTGTGTGTATATATATATACATATAAACTATTGCTCAAGTGCACACAAATGCAAGATGAGTTTGAGTTCTACATCCTACCAGATGTAGAAGGGTATGAGTATCTTGACTTACTTGACTGCTGCCACTTAAGTAAAAGAGTAGGTTAGTGAGGGTATGGACACAGTTTTCTCAGCCAAAGTTTGTTGCTTATCTGCAAGGCCTGGGGTATTTTTCAATTCATGTAGAAGCCCACATCATGAAATTGCTGTTGCAAACTGCTAAAGCCCACACCTTGAAAATGACTATAACTAATGACTTCTTCAATTAAAAAATAAAATTAAACAAACATATTTTAAGAGTTTTTGTTCACATATCCCTATGTTTGCTTTTTGGGCTGAGTTCTACATTGAGTTTTATTTTTTCTTTCCATTGTTAATAATTTGTTAATCCCTTACTAGTCTCCATTCATCATTTTTTCTGTTGTTCCTGCTTGCTGTTGGGTTATCTTAGAATCATAGAATCATAGAATATCCTCAGTTGGAAGGGACCCATAAGGATCATCAAGTCCAACTCCTGGCACCACACAGGTCTAACCAAAAGTTTAGACCATGTGACTAAGTGCACAGTCCAATCGCTTCTCAAATTCAGACAGGCTTGGTGGAGTGACTACCTCACTGGGGAGCCTGTTCCCCAGAGATGCACAAGCCATGGCTTTCTGCCTGGTTGATACCATGGCCAGGTCCCTCGCGAGCAGGTTAGAAGTAAGTTAGAAGTACCGAGAGAAAGACCACAGCAAAAGGAGCGCTGAGGAGCCTTCCCGGCTAGCCCTCCCTGCTGGCCCTCCCTGCTTGCCCTGCCTGTGCGAACCGCCGCACAAACTGCCACGCCCCATCTTTCTGACACACCCCGCCCTGTTTGCCCATCCTGGTCGCCGTGCTCCCCAGGGGCTGCCTTTGAATGGCTGGGGAGGGGGCGCTGTTGGCGCCGCCTACTCCCCCATCAGCGTCCCTCAGGAGGGCTGCATGGTCATGGCGGCTCCCTTGGCTGCCTCGAGTGGCCTCGATGGTGGGAAAATAGCCCTGCCTGTCCCCTGCTCTGCTGCAGAACACATATGTCCCGGAGCCGATCGCCTCAGCTAGTAGGGGAAACCTCACACTGTAGTGATTAGGCCAAAGTCTTTCAATCAATTAATTGATCACCACGTACTGAAATTCTGAGTAGAAATCTACCATACTGGTTCTGCAATGGTTATTTTGAGATATGCCTTCATTTGATCTTTTAACATCCAAACTTTAACACAACCAGAGCAGAACTCTTGTACAAGCTCACGACAAAGGGATTTTTTGGTTAGATCAGCCCAACTCCACTGCGATTATACAACTGCACGCATCTTCTGTAGGCCAAAATGTAGAATCAACTGGAACATCATACCTCTTCTCCTTTCCAGAGGCAGTGCTTATGGCCAACCCTAACTAACTACACATTTGGCTGGAACAAAGTACTCTACCTTCAGTCCCCCCCAAAAGTCACTGCTCCAAGCCTGTCTGAATTTAAGAAGCAATTGGACTGTGCACTTAGTCACATGGTCTAAACTTTTGGTTAGACCTGTGTGGTGCCAGGAGTTGGACTTGATGATCCTTATGGGTCCCTTCCAACTGAGGATATTCTATGATTCTATGATTAAGGAAGCACACCACATCTGGCAAGCTTGGGTTCAGAGGAGCCACTATTCCAGTTAAAACACAGTCCGTATTCACATTGGTTTTAACTGGTATTGCTGAGCAACTCTGAATACAGTTTCCACAGGGTACTGTAGCATCTTTGGAGTAAAAAGTTGCAATAGTTTCTGAGTACACCTGTCTGTGTGGATTGTGTAGGGAACTCAAATATGTGTTTATTTGTCTGATATCAGGAGGAATCTCACTATAAACTGGGCCAACATATACATTTCCAACTATCAGCTACAGGCATTTGGAAATGAAACCCATACTTTGGACATTTACCCTGATTTAAGCTTGATGACTAACTCGAGTGCTCAGTGAATAAGTGTTTCCAGAGAAAGAATTTTTGATCAAGTTGATGGCTGGTGCCATGTGTCTTTCTATGAAACAGCCAACTCACTGTGCTTGCTGCTGGGTGGTAAGCAAGTTTGCATACCTGCTTCAAATAGGTTTCTGGGAGCTAGAAACTTGTTTACATGCAAGCTTTATTTTCCTCTGTGCTCCTACATATTATTGTCAGATTTTTCAATATATAATTATAGAACTTGTCATCCTGTTAAAGTAAGACTTCCTGGAGCACTACAAGTTTTCATCAGAATTAGGAGAGCAGATGAGAGTGCAAACTGGGGAAACAGCACTTCTGATCTACTTCTACACAGTTCATTTGAAAAATCAGCTTGTGCAATACAATTTCTCAGCTCTAGTTTGGAACAAATTAAAAACACTGTAGAATGGATTCTCAGCTATGGTGCTGTTAACAAGGCTTTAATAGACTAAGATGTGTCTTATTCCATTAAAGGGCTTAGGTTATGGTATTAGTCTTAGGTTATGTTCCAACTGGAGCAGCAAGTAAAATGTCCAGGGTGCCTTGTTGGTCAAATTATTATTTTGAAATCCAAGAGCCTTTGCTTTGTTGCTGTTGAATTTTCAGACCTGTCAGCAGCATTCCCATTGGAAAACAAGCAAACAGTAGACCTGAAGTACTTAGGGGTGAAATTTAAATCTCTCTTTAGCAAAAGAGTTGTAAGGCAGTCTGGTATACTAGAATGGGAGGTTTGTATGCTTTTGTCTTCAAAACTTGCATCTGGAGGGTTGTCCTAGGGAGAGGGGGGATGATTCTTCCCTTTTCCCGAGGAGCAGGACCTCTGCAGGCTCTTGCCTTTGAACCTCAGGAGCATCATGACACGCTCTTTCTCTGTCTCCTTTTGAGGCAAGAGTAGTGGCAAAGATCTCCCCTGTTGCAAGCCACCTGCTGAGGATGTTAGTTATGAGAGTCAGCTGAACCCCCATGCAGTAAACAAAATTTTCAGTTGTGGGGGTGGTGGAATTAACCCAGCAGAAGAGTTAAAGCTGCAATTTTACCAAGCAGCTGTGGCTTTTCCTGGTCCTGTGCTGAAGGCGGAAAGCAACAGGTATTTGAGTTCACATTTAAATGGGTGTTGCTTTTATTGCTCTCCAGTACAAATAAAAATAATTGAATCCTTCAAGAGCTGTCTTACATCCTGAGGTATCTGTCTTAGGAGTGGAGCAAAGGGTAAACTAAATATTAAGTTAAATTTTGCTGTTTTATTTTGCAATAACATAATCATGTAATTAAAATCAGAGGGTTTTTATAGCTTACAAAACTGGTCTCCTGGTGACAATTTCAAGCTTTGGTTTGTAGCACCCATTAGTGCACAGACAGAGCACCTATTTGGCCCCATATGATGAAACAACCACACCAATACTGCAAATGCCCACTTTGATAGGAATCTTCCACTGGCATGTGAAAATGCAGTGTAATATATACTGGGAAATCAAACCTATGAATTTTGGTATTTAAAACTTAACTAAGATATGGTACATTAAACTTCTTGAACAAATCACTGGAATATTTGCAAATAAAAGGAAATATTATTTATTCTCCCATGTTTCTGCAGGAACTAGGAGGGTTTTTTTGGGTGGGAGGTGTGTGTCCTACAATTTATGTTCATGAAGTGCTTTGTGCTCCTCTTCTTTCTTTCCCTCTTTCCATTCCTCTCTTTAAGCCATAACTTTTGATGTCTACAATTTACTCAGACACTACTTTCAGAGGAAATCAGAGAAGTAAATAAGTAAATACCAATTCTAATAATTATTTGTACACTGATCTCTACTAGATTGTGTACTCCCAATTGAAAACAGAAAAAGCTTTTCCCTTATTCTGTTCCTCTTAGCACACTTGCAAGATGAAATGTTGCAGCAAAATGTTGTTTCTCAGCTCTGATTAAAAGCATGAGTCACAATTTGTCAGGTCGCGTGGGTTAGAATTGCTCATACTACATCCATTACTACATCCATTTCATGACATATTATAATGGAGTGTGTAGCTGTGGGAATGAAGTCAGAGATGGTGAATAGAGGGAATTCTTTCTGGCCAAATGTAAACAAAAAAATTACATCTAGGAGGCTTTGGATATCTATAAGTCAGTACCATGAAAGAGTCACTAGAAAGGCAGAGCTTTGAAATGACTGGCAACTGACACTAAATGGGTGTCTGAACCAGTTCATGGGTTTGCAATACATTCATTGTGCTTTGAGCAGATTAAGGCAATTTAATTGTGACTTAAGGTTTTAAATACTGCAGAGAATTTGTTCAGCACTTATGTATAGACTGAGATTTCATGCAGCATGAAATTAGGCTGCATTCAGTTGCTGCCAAGTTCCATGGGGAGGTTATTAATATTTTGTGTTTTTACAGTAGATGCTCTACAGACACCCAAATCTAAGCACTTTTTATCTGTTTAAAAAGAAAAAAAAAGAAAACAAACAAACAAACAAACAAAAACAAAAAAAACAGAAAAAAGGCCCCATATCACACTTATACTCAGAAGCTGTAGTTCCCTTAAAGCAGGATATTTATCACTTATTATTAAAATGCAACATTTGCACAGTCCATGTGTAATATATTCCCAATACCCTATTCAGAAACACATTTAACTAAATATATATATCAAGAAGATGACCATTTGTGCAAAATATGGGAAAATGATACTGCTTTATACAGATGGAAACAGAAGTGCCTAATGGTAGAGGGAACAATAATGAAAATGGGATGTTTCATGAAAAAGAAATGTCATTTCAAACTTTCCTCCTTACTGCTATCATATAATGTGAGTCTGAGTGTATGTGTGGAAATAAAAGTAAATCATTATTGTAAGGCCATTTCAGACCTTGTACTTTTATAGACCTTATCTGCTCTGGTTGCAAAGCTGAACAATTTAATATGAAAATATATGAATATCACTGAAAAGTCCATGGGGAAACTTAAGAACTCTGTGTGCAGTGCAGGGTCTGCATGGTGCAGTATAAAAATGGATATAATCACATAGCTGAATTTTTCTCAAATTGTTGTCAGGTGATGGAATTGCTTATGGCTGTCTGTGCACTCTTTAAACTGGCTTTTTTTTTTATCTTTTAGTCCTTGCCTGCTTTACTTTAACATTCTTTTATCTAGTCTCACACTTGTGCTCACACACAGGTGCACACACATTATTTTAACTTCTGTGCAGATGGTCACAACTGACATAGAAAAATGATAATTTGAGAGTGGATAAACATCTAAAGCCACAGGAATCCAAAAGCAATAATAAACCTTTTAGGAAATGCTCAGGACTGAGTTAGTACAGTGGCAGATGCTCCATACATATAAATCAAATATTTACTGAAGAGTGAACTGATTGCTGCTGAGCATATATTTTAAAAATCAAGAGAGCAGGTGAGAAGGAAAGGCATTAAGGCATGAATGAAGCTAGCAGATACTTCTTTGATCTGCGCAAGTCTTTTTAGGATCCAGTTTGATAGATTTATGATGCTGTATTGTATTTATCTGAAGGAAAGGCATATAACCTACTACTCTGGCACAGACTGATCTGTTCTTAAAGGACAATTGCATAAAAGCTTCTTGATTTCATACTGATTTAATTGTAGTCTTCTTTATTATTAAAATGCCTCTCCAAGGCAATTATTTTATGCTGTGGCATGTAAAATACATTGTTTAAATATCTCTTGAGTGTGACCTAGATAAGAAATTTCACAAGCCACATTTGGAAAGTTCCAAAATAATTTTTTATTGGAGACATAGCGGTTATATTTGAGGACCCTTCAAAACATAGCTCACCATTTTTTCCCTCTATTCCATTTTGCCCCTTCCTGTTTCCTTGAAGACAGAATTCTGTGAGCATGTGAAAATACACCAGTTTTCTTATACTGGGCCAATGTCATGAATCCAAATCTAAAAGGTTTCTATACATTTTCCATTGCTTTGAAGATGTGGGTGAACAGTGACATAGACACTGCAGGTCAGCAAAAAAGATTGAGCCCAGATCTGTAAAGTAAGGAGTCTGAGCAGTATCTTTCATCAAATCAAAACTTTACCAACTGCTTCTGAGAAGGAGACGAGTGGTGGTGGTGCCCTTAGGGATGGTTTGCTCCCTCATCCTTCCTAGACACCAGTCAAATGCCATACGTGGGAACTGTTAGGGCAGTAATTTCACCAGCCTCCTGCAATATTGCTGTCTATCAGTACTTCCATTTATTCTTAAATCCATCAGTAGTGGCCAACATTGTGGTGCTGTGCAGTGGAAACAGAGAAACAGATGAGTGTGACCAAGATGTTGCTGAAGTCTGATCAATGGATCTAATTTAAATGAGAATTGAAGGAATTAACTTAAATGAGGGTTAAATCTTCCAGTGCAGAATTTATCTTGACAGAGTTTTAGCTATTGATAACTTCTGGTGTCACCAATGAAACGTGGTAAGGCAGTGGTGAACATTACGGGTAAAATGTTGCTTATAAACTTTCTGATTTTCTAGTAGGGCTTTGGAAAGTCAATTTGAAAAACAGTCCTTGTAGATACAGGAGGGACATTGTGATTTTTAGCTAAAATTCCGCACACCTTAAAACATGCATCGAAGATCTAGCAATGTAAGGATTTGATCTTCAGGTCAGTGGGTTTCTTTTCGGAATGTGGACTGCAACATTAGAAGGGTGGTTAACAGAAGGTAAAAGGGAGACTGTAAATCTCTTACTAACAAAAAAGATTATTTTTTTTTCCCTCAGTGAATTGTAATTTGCAGTGTTCAGGGTTTCATTAGTATTCATATTCTTCACAATATCTATGTTAACTGGTCTGTTTTGAAGGTACTTTTCTTTATAACATGATGATGAAAACAAGGAGCAGCAGTACCAACCTGTGTGTAATCTCCCTGAATACGTGCAGACAATCAAATCTATTGGCAGATTCTTCCTGAAAGGGTACATGACTGTGAAACCTTCTGGAGAAAGGAGCAGCCATCCTGTCTTTTTCCTGCAGTCAAGGATAATTTAGTTTCACAGAAAATAGAGTATATGAATTGCCTTTAAACTTTCTGCCCTTTGTGTCATGAGGTGTTGACACCAGTTAACTGCCTGGGAATGTGGGCCACCTTAAACCTACTTTGCATCAAACGATTCTTCCATATTGCTTCCTTGGTATAGCATACCTCTTCATTTGGGCAGTCTGTGGAGGCTATTTGTCTGCAGAGCGACAACTATATATAGAAGTTCTTAACTTGCTAATGATATTTTTCTTTAAATCTTTTATATATATATATATATAAATGTTATGTGCTTTAAGCATGTTAAGGATCAGTCATGGCAGTAGCTTCAGAGGAGGGGGAACATTTCAGTGCAGTGAGGTGCCTAAATCTGCATGCAGGCTGACAAAACCCTAAACTTTATTTTTCTCATGGGAAGAAGGTGCTTTGAGTTTAGAGGGTAGGCCTTCTCTCTTTCTGGTAGGAGACACCTTAGGAGCAGGGAGGGAACCCCAAAGCCCTTAAGCTGTTCAAGGGAGCTCAGCTGCTTGAGTCAAGGAAAGAACAGTGAACAAAGAATACCTTTTACAACTTTGGAGCAGCCTGTGCTGTGAAATAAAGTGCTGTTTGTACTGAATAACAATATACTTATTTCTTCTCTCTTTTTCTTCTCTCTATTTCTTCTCTCTTATTTCTTCTCCTTCCAGCAGGGAAGGCCCTGTTACATTTTCTCCACTTGTGACAGCGGGTTGTCCCTAGGTAGTTCTCCTTTCCTGTGGGTGTCAGCTCAAGACCTCTCTGCATGGAGGTAGGAACAAGTATCTGAAGGGCACGGGACTCCACGTGTGTCACTGGGTCTAGCCTCCTGTGTTTTGTATAACCCCTTGGGTAAACTGGGGAACCTTCAGATAAACATGGTGGGTGTTTTTCATTCTTGCTGCTCCAGTTTGGAGGCCTTTCCAGAGGCTCAGTGCTCTGGTGGATAGAAATCTTCCAGCTTCCAAGTTGCATTCAGGACCAGTTTATCCCCCCCATCCCCCACCCCCGATGTTTACCTCTGGTAAATACAGAGAGCAGTTGCAATCCTGTTCTGCCTTCCTTGTGCTTTGTTAGACCAGCTGCTGTCTTAGGGTTTGCATCAGCAAACAAGGAGGGAAGAGAGTCCTGAGAGGGGTAGCTTACCCCACATGCTCATCTTGCTTTGAATCTTACCATGTTGCTTACGCTGCTATTGTCTGTTGTCCTTTTTTTTTTTTTTTTTTTTTTTTTTCCAAAACGTCAAAAGTGAGGTCTTTGTAAACTCACAGTATGTTAGATCTACTATTTTTGCATGATCACAGGGAATTGATTCAAGAAAAGAGAAACCAGGTTAATCAGCCATAATCCAATGTGATAAATAGATGTTGCTTTTTATTCCACTTCCCTTTTCTTTAATTAATCTTTCATTCCCTCTGAGTTCTAATGCCTGTCGCATTAATGAGATCAGGCTAACGAGCTTCTACTTTGTGAATCACTTCAGCTAAAAGTCCCTATATTTGGTAGAGCCGTGCTACCAGGCAGATATCTCTCTGATGATTTTCCAGGTTCCTTGGACTCAAAGCGGTATGGTTTTGAATTTTGCTTCCCTATGGCAGGGTGAACTTACCCACTCTAACCAGGTACCCACTTTTAGCTTGCACCCATATCCAAAGTATGTTATATATGGAAAGATAAGGCAAATATTATTTGAATCTGGGGGGCTCTGGGTGGAAAGGGATCTATATAAGGTTCCAAAGCTAACATTTGTCACTTGGGCTGCAGTCTGCCAGAGTTGGTGAGTTGAATAATTCTGAGTTGGCTATTCCCCTCTGCTGGCAAAAACCAGGGGAGCAATCAGAGCTGGCTATCTACCTCCCCACTGAAACAGCAGATGAGAAGGGAAGGAATAGCACTTGGGCTTCCTGGCATCAAAAAGCAACAGTGAATCTTCCCTCTTTACAGCAACTGAGTAAAGAGGGAATTTTAATTATTTAATTATTTTAATTCAGAAACCAAAAAAGGGCAAAAGTGGAGGTCTGGCTTATAAATGACTTCCACACTCTTTTAAACCTTTAAAATTTTATGTTATATACACAGGTATTCTATGACAACTGTAGGTTTCTTTCTTAACTCCACAAAAGATAATATATGATAGACAATAATTTCTATCTTCACTCTTTGTAATTTGTATATATATTGAATAGCACAGGGGGCAGCATTGGCCTATGTAATAAAATATACTGTGTGTATGAGACAGGGACAAGCAAATAACCGTCCCTTTCTACCTCTGAAACATATAAGTAGTGGTTAAAAAAAAACAAACACAAAACCTTTGAGACTAAGTTGTTCTTATTTTGAATAAACTTCAATATTTACTCAGTCTCTTTGCATCTGAAGATCTGTGAAGGATAACATGGAGCAGGAAACTGCAAGAAAGTTGGTTAGAGGCTTCAGACCAAAAATGGTCTACTTTGACTTCATTGAATGTTTGGTGCTGAAAAAGGAAAAGACTAGAAAGCCAGCCCTTGCTTAATCCCCTAATCAGATATTTCTTTTAAGTAATTAATTGCTTGGACTACTACTCACATCTCACCTGCTTTTGCCAAGACTTTCCATAGCTGAGTTTTCAAGCTCTTCTCATTATGTTTTGCAAAGCATTTTACAAAGCTACTTTTTCCCTCAGCCATCACCTCTCTCTCACGCCTCCTTCCTAACATGTCAGGTGTAGCAATGGAGGTTTTTAAGACTTTCTGGTACCATGGAGGTGATTAAAGAAAAACAGACTTTTAAAAATGTCCTTCAGGAGTGACAGTGCTTTTGTCAAAGTTGCAGTGCTCTGAGTGCAATATGGATTTTTATGGAGCTAATGCAATGACATGGTTTAAGTCACAACTTAAAGTGTCATCAGCATGGAAATTTTCTTGTTTTGGTAAGCTTCCCAAGTTAAAGAAGATTTCTGCAAGTTTTTGAAAATTGGTCTTCACAGAATCTGAGCAACCCTAGATCAAAAAGGACAGATCATAAAAGAGGTTTGCCGTTGTCTTAGTGGAAACACTAGTCGATCGTATGTGACAGAAAAATTCTTGCCAGTCACCAGAGCTTTTAATCAAATCTGTCTGCCAGCTCAATTCACTTGATTAAAGACAAATTTAAATGCACAGCAACTGTTTTTTTTTTTTTTTCTTTTTGTGCTGATGATTTTACTGTCACTTTTGCAATCTTCATATGTATATATATATATTCTTACTTGAAATGCTTTAATTTGCCCTCCCCTAAATATCCTGGTTGAAATTCTCTATTGCATGCCTAGTCCTGGTGGAAGTCCAAGACTGAACATGTTATTAGGATGCAGAAAATGCAGCATCATTCTTAGTATATTCAGCTAGTTAACTGGTTCTGAAACTTTTGGAAAGTGCGGCATTCCCTCAGCCAGCTGTGTCTGCATTCCTTCCAGACAGAGAAGCTAGTAATTACTGGATGTAGCAGAAATCGTAATTCTCCTACCCTGAGGGAACTGGGAGATTGCTTGTAATTAAAGGCAGTTAGCAGTCCCTTAGATTTCTATTGCTGGGCTAGCTTTGACACTTGCAGCCTTGTCTTCCAACCCTCAGCTATGCTGGTGTTCCTGGCTGCACTGCTATGGCATTAATTGATTTCCATCAAGCTCTAAAATCTAGTCTTAGGCAGGAGAATAAGAGACCAAATTTCACTTCCAAACTATAATTTGGGTAGTACTTGGTCAAGTTTAATAAAACCAGATGTGGAATTGGAACAAAACTAATGTACTTCATTTATATCAGTGTAAATCCAGATGGTAACATGGATGTTGCTCATTCACACTGGTATAATACACAGTTAAATTCTGACTCTTTAGAGTAGATTCATTAGACTCAGGACCCTATAATGTCCTTGAATAAATGTAACAGAGGCATGTATGCTGTGCTGACAGTTTGCTGCTATCAAAATACAAAAATTTAGGTGAATATTAATGCTTTTCCACCAAACAAAAGCTGAATCAGTTACCAGTAATTGTTCATTACCATCTATTTCTTAGTGCAGTATGACAAAGCTAATTATTCTATTAGATAAATTGTCTCTGCTTTCTGAGTCTTGTGATTTATTTATATATTTATATTATTAACTCTTCATACACTTAGCACTTTGGTTACCTTTCTCAGAGTTCAACCTTCTGAAGTTTTGGTTTGTTTGGGACAGCACTGGATTTTTTTTTTTATTTTTTATTTTTATTTTTTTCTTTTTTTTCTTCTTTTTTTTTTTTTTTCTCTTTTCTTTCTTCTTTTTTCTTTCTTTTTCCTTTTTTCTTTTTTCTCTTTTCTTTTTTCTTTCAAAGATAGATACAAGCATCAACATCCAAGCAACATCAACTTCTAAGCATTTGTAAGCTCTCTCTTATACTTAAATATGAAGAATAAATAGGATAAATGCAATTTAGTAATACAATTGATCCCCTCTCCCTCCTAAGTTCTTAAACAAACAGAAAAATTGTTCTTAACCAAAAGCAATCAAGAAACTTTTTTATTACTGGGATAAAGACTGAACAAAATCTAGCAAGCTCATTTTGGCATTAGCAGCATTAGCAGAAATGTCTATGTTTTACAAACTGTTTGGATATAATATTAGCATAATATTTTGGAATATGGTACTGGCAGACTCATCACAGCATTTGCCATAACTGAAGTTCAGAATCCAGACTAAGATAGCAATATTGAAAACAAAACAAATACTTTGCTGTAATTTTTGTTGGAGGCATTAGTGGTAAGAGAATAAAATATATTCTGGATTATTTCTGCATGGACAGACATATGAATACATTGTAGTAGTACTAATTATAGATCTTGTTATAACGCTTGAAGCATTCATTCTGTCAAATCAGATTAATTGATGGGAGAAAACACGTATTCGCACAGGCAATATGTAGGAATAGAAACAGGCAATGTTTCAGCACACGTACAGTGCCCCATGCTAACCCCTTTGGCACATGGTAGTTTATGCTGTTTTTGCTGGAGTCCAGCAAAGACTTCAGACATCTTTGCTGTCTGAAATTACTGTCCCAGGTTGCTCATACACACTGAAGTGCTGTTTCCATCAAACAGGCTGCTGTCTTGGGAGCATTTTTGCATACATTTCAGTGGCCTTCTAAATGTTTTTGCTCTGCACACTCAGCTCTGGTGAATTCCGTGAAGAGGATAATTAACTTTCACACTGTTTTTCTATTCTTTGTTTAAAAAAGAAAGGAACTGTATGTGCCTTTAAGGAAAGGTGTTGTTGCGAAGGTTAATGCAAGGGCAAAACCCAGATTACAGCAAGGTGGTGTGTCAAAGGAGGCTCTGAAATGTCTGATTTGGACTCATGGTTTCATGTTTGAAGTATCTGTTCCACCCTCCTGAGAAAGGCAGTCCTGCTCCTGCATCCCCAAGGAATTTTGTCTGTTTTGTAGTGATGTCTTCCTTTGCAGAGGCATGTTGTGGATACTGCTCTCCTCAGCTGCCTTTTTAACACCTCTCTGCTGCATGTCAGCAGCATCATCCTGTATCAGCGTTCCTACATAACAGCATGCTTAATCAGGGGGAAAAATACCTGTAATTAAGATCCTTCCTGCACAGTGCTCAGTCAGAAGTCTTTTAGCATGAATGCAAGTGCAGTCCTGGACTGAGGAAGAAGAGGCAAAGAAGGTAAAGTTCCCATTTGCCTAAATCCGTGTGCTGTGATGAAGGGGGAAATGGGTGTAGGGTTTGTTTGTCCTGCCTGAGGCCTCCACATTGCTCCTCATCCTTTGCTGTCACTGAGAGAGCTGACCTGGTGCCATAGGATGGGAGCATGCAAAAGCTGTCTGTGGTGGGTGTCCCAGGTCCTCTCCCATGGGCTAGTGGAGGAGGGAAGGCAGTTGCCTCTCAGGTCAAGGAGGAATCCTCTTCCCCTGGACCCCATCCCAGGTCATAGAGCAGCAGGGAGAAGTCCAGGGCTAGATCTTGTCTGAAGGCAGCAGCGGTGTCCTGAATCTCTCTTGCATCACTTGAGAGCTTGGGGAAGTACTTGGGTACAGCAGAGTGGGTTAAAGTTTGTGCAGAGCTGTTCCAGCTGTAGGGACATGCAGTGCTGTATACGCAGCCCTGCATGTGCTACCAGCATGACCTTCTCTCCCCAGAGGCTGTACAATAGATGTGTTTGGCAAGGACATGGGGTTTTGCTCTGACCTGACCTCTCCTGTGCTTTAGAGATGTGGTTCATCTGTCAGGAGGTGGGTTACTGTTGCATCTGTCAAATGGCAGTCATGACGGGCAAGCACTTCAAAGGGAGTTACCCAGATGGAGCAGTTTGTGCCTTGTGTGCTGAACACGTCGTGTGCCTGGGTCTTGTTGCCTGTGTGCAGTGACTGGAGTGAGAGATGAAGCAGTTCTGTTTTCTCAGCCTAGAAACTTCCTCCCTTTGGAAGCTACTCTTGCTCAGTAGCAGTCCATTTATGGACAAGGCAAGTGAGATTATATGTGTTCATGGTAGATATTTGCAGGACCAGTTCACAATATTTTACAGCTACAGCCGTTGTCTCAGTGTTTGCTCTCTTGCTATCACAGAATCAGCCTGACGGGCAGCAGCTTTCTTAAGCAAGCAAGAAAATCCTAAACTTGAGCTCAAACATTGTGATATCAATACCCTGCATTTATATTTTGACCTGTGTTACTCCCTCAGTACCTTAAAATCAAATGGGTGGAAAGAAAGACATTGTGTTTTGTGACTGCTTTGCTTGCCACCAAAAGGCAGAGACGTGTAACACAATAGCTGTTCAGCGGTGGGCATCAGCATAATGGGAAGTAGTACAGGAAATGAAGAATAATATTATATTCCAGAGACGTTGCTGGAGAAGTTTAAGCAGACAGCATGCCCCAGGCTAATGTCGGCATCTTCGTTCCTGTGGGAAAACTGCTGTGAGTGCTTGCAAAGTGAGCGGCAGACACAGTTGTGGTTCTTTGTGTATCCTTCAAAAGAGGTTCCTGGAGCAAACATATTGGGTTGTCCCTCATAATGCTCGATAGGAAAAAGGACTGTCTGGGGAATTTTGTGCTCTTATTCCCTATAACTTCAGAGGCTGTTGCTAGACGTAGTTTTGCATGTGGCCACATGTTGTCTTGAGGCTTAGGGGACCTTCTGAAGGGCACAGCTGGCTGGACAACATCAGGTGCTAAGCTCCTGTGGACGCCTCCTGCTGCTCCAAATGCTGGGAGTTCCTTGCTGTCTCTAATCAATCACTGTTACCATGGGATAAAATAAAAGAGCTACTGTACTGTAAAATTTTGTTAAAGAACAGAGGGAAACTTTATTTTTAGGAAGTCCCAAATGACTTTTTTCCCCCTAGTTGTCTTCTGTACAAAGCAAAACCAAATGGAGGGGTAATGAAAATTGAAGGGGAGAGATTCTTGCTAACAGATTGTTTTATTTTGTTACCCAAGTGGTGCTGTTGTGTGGGATCCCATCAGGGACCTCAGCATTAACTCAAGTGGTACAGGAAGCCACCCTATGTCTTCAGTGGCACTCTCTTCAGTGCCATCTTTGCCTGCATTGAGCAGATAAACTGGTGTCTTTGCCTCAACTTCCTTCAGCTAAGTGTCACAACTGTAAAAACGTTTGCCTTTGGCAGGAGTAGCATCCTCAGACACGTTCCTGATTCCTTTGTGGCTGCCTTTAGACTTTCCACTTGCTTCCATGAGCTATGACATTGCAGTCTCTCTTGCCAATGCTCTTTCCTCTCCCAGTTTGTGTTTTGCATATCACCTTGTTTCCTGCAAACACTGAAGCCCTATCTCTGCCCATAATTCCTATAAATATCACTGCTGTGACATCATATCAATCCAGCCCTTAGTTTCCTCAGCAGTTGATTGCAATGACATGTTTGTCTACATTCTCCTGCTTTGGCCCCTGTCTCAACTTCCCACTTTTATTTATTTTTACAGTTAGCTATCAGAATACACAGTCTGTATTCAGTGTCTTATGATCATCTCAAAGATTCTTGGAGGTCAAAATACAATGAAACAAAATGCAATGCAGCATTCAAAGCTGGGAAAATATCTGTGTTCTCCTGTATCACCTTTTTAACAGTATCTTATCAATATTTGCTTAGGTCTTCCAATCTGTGGATAAATTGTAGCCTAGCACAGAATCTCGTCTTTCTCGTTTTTTTTTTTGTTTGTTTGTTTGTTGTTTTTTTTTTGTTTGTTTGTTTGTTTGTTTTTCTTCTCTGCACCTTGCTATCTTTATCCAATATCTCTTCTGTGTATGTCTGTGTAAGCCTTCCTAACTATGACATTGGTTCAAAATTTTTCTGGTGTTTATGCAGTCACTTTTCTTTAATTCTTAGCCTCATCCCTTTCTATTTGCTTTTAGCTATCAGCTGAAAAGTTTTGGCTTTCTTTCATAACTTTTTCTCTTCTGTCATTATGTAGCTAGTCTTTTTGGCATGACCTGGTGTTTTAAAGATGTGGTTTGCATAGTAAATAATAACATGGTGAAGGTGAAAAGTACCTGCGTTCTGCTAATCCTGCCTGGCTGATTATTGCTGAGGAAAAGCATGAGTCATGGGCTAAATTGATAACATGGGTAAGCTATGGACACAGGTTACTCCACCATCAGATTGTTGTTGCCACATTTTACTCATAAACTGGCGCTCATACATTTACAGTTTAAAGGGAAGAGGTTATTTGAAAGGTGTATGGATTGTGGCATGTTGGCAATACAATGATGATTCCTGGCAACAAATGAAACATCATGGAAAATGTTCCTGTCTAAAGTGGGATGGAGAAAACACAGCAGTGCATCCAGCAGTAGAATTTAAACATGCATACAGGAAAGGATGAAGTATAAAAGGGGACTTTTCATCCAGCCATTTTATGTAACTATGATAGGCCCCACACACATCCATGGGGTTGAATATCTGCCTCTGGTTTTCATGTGGGGTTTATGTTAAAATATCTGAAATGCTTAGGACCTAAAACCTGTGCCTTCTACACCAATATAGAAATTTCAGAATTTATGTGTTGATTGGAGCACTAAAAGCTACAAAGGGGTTTCTTAAATGTGATGGCTCATACATGGAGAACCGGGCCCAAAGTAAGCCTAATATTAAATGTATTTTGTATACTCTTTGGCAAGATGATGTAGAAGTAGTGAAGGATGACAATGTATTTCTCTTACAGTGTTCTTTCCATCAAGTACTTAACTGTCCTTCCTATAGGGAGGTGGTAATGCTGTGCTGTTTCTCAGATGGAGGCACTGGTCAAGAGTAGGGAAATGATTACCTGTCACCTATGAAACATGTGGCAGAACTTCTGGGTCTTACTGATGGCACAGTAAGACTGGGTCAGCTTATTGACAAGACCAGAAGTGCCACAAAGTTGGTAAAACTCTAAGAATGTAAACATTAATTCAGCATAGGCTGTTTTCTTTCTTTCAGTATAATAAAACTTTTTACGGAGCTATGTGTATGTAATGTCTAATCTTTTTCTGTGTATGGCAAGTGTCTAATCTCACCAGAATTAAAATGAAAACCGGCATTTTTTGTACTTTGGAAGAAAAGCTCATGTAGTTTTACCTAAAAACTTATTATTATTTTTTTTTTTTTTCCTGTTGACAACTGCCTTTTTCATTAATGGATGCTAGGCTTTTAGTTTTCCTGTGTAGGAAAATCACTCTGGAATATGCAGAAACAAGAGAATGAATCAATAAATTGTTGCACAACATCAGCAGCCTGAGCCCAGTTATATACCCTCTTGCACACAAGAGATTTTAAAGCTGAAAGCCCTCAGACTTTGTGTGTGTTTGTGTGTGTGTACTCCTGTGTTAGGAGAATCTCTGTACAGGCAGACATAGTCTGTTGTTACTTTGCCCATCTGGATTTTGAGGTAGTAAAGTTACATTGCTAAGAACTGATTAAAGCACTTTGAACAGGGACTTGGTTGACTAGGCTAATTAATGCATTCTTCACATTTTCACAAGCTGCTCGAGTGTCAGCGTGTGGACTTGTACAACTGGCATTGGAAGTCATAGTCAGCCAACATATTTTCACGGGAGCCTGTCTTCCCTTGCATTGCAAGCTCCTCTGTTGTGGGTTCTCCTTCTCAAGACGCAACTTCTACAGTATATGACAAAATGTGTTAAGGCTAGCATAATGTTTTGACAGTTATTTTCCCTCTGCTCTAGTGTCTTTGGCTGAAAACACCAAATCAATAACATTAACTGAAGAGTGGCATGCAGGGGATCTCAGCAGAGTTTGGGAGGTGATTGATGGGGTCAGGGCAGTGCAGGACATCTCTGTCCTCCTGTCTCAACCCTGCCCAGAGGAGGAAACCCACTAGCGTAAAGAGAAATAATCTGTATCTTGCTCCCTGCTCTGCCTGGGGTCTGTACGGGGACACTCAGGGGAAATGGAGGTGGGTGTCCTGTTGCAGAACTGAGGCAGTAGCCTCCCCCGTGCAGACCTCTGGAGTCTGAGCCATAGGTCCTGCTACAAGCCTCTTGCTTTATGAATTATGTATTGTCTTTTAATGTATTGTTTGTGGTTGTTGTTGAAAGGCATTGGTACAGCTGTTAATAATATGTTGGGCTTGATCTCCCTTCAGTGTGCAGACTTTCCCCATCTTGTTTTTGGGGGCTTTGGAAAATGCTGCTTTACCAATTTATTTATTTCAAAGTGAATTTTGTCCAAGTTGCAAACAAGAGGAGGCTTCCCGCAATGAAGCAGATGGCTCTTTGCCAGGAGTGAGTCGCTCACTTTCTGTAATTTACCCTTCCTCTATTTTCTTTTCTTCCCTCTTTTTTTTTTTTTTTAATTATTATTATTTTTTTCTTTCGGTTTGGTTTGTTTGGGCTTTTAATCAGAGCCAGCCTTTCTCCAATAGCCTGTTCCCTTGCGCGCGCCCGCGTCTGTGTGTGTGTGTGTGAGAGAGGGAGAGGGAGGCAGAGCGAGAAGCCGTGCCTGGGCTATGCTGACAGACGACTTTTCCCTCAGTTGTCAGGTTTTGAGCCTGTCAGCAGTGCTGCTGGTAAGTGGAGGGGAAAAAACCATGCCAGGGCTTGGGGGTGAGCGATGCTGACTTGGTGGGGAGCAGCCGGGAGGGACTGTGAGATGCCATTGGCACAGCGGTACAGGCTCCCCAGCTGCCCATGCAGACAGCTCAGTTGTCAGCGAGGGATTTTCCTCCCCTCCTCCCTTGCTAAAGATCCTTCAGCTGGTATTACTGGTTGGATTCCTGATTATTATTATTATTTTTTTAATTGGAAAAAAACAAGAAAAATCCGCATGGTTTTTGCAATACAGAGCTGAGCCTCTAATCCCCTCGGTCTGCTGGAGGATGGTGGGGTGCTGGCACAGCTGCCATCCGTGTACACCTGAGTGCTCGTGGGCTGTTCACGCAGCCCTGCTCTTGGGGAGGGGGGAGAAGGGTCTGCCAAAAATGTTGGCTGTTCCTGAGCAGCATTGTTAAAGGTAGAGCATGCGTGTGGGGGCAGCTTCTGTCCTCGCCGAGCTTTAACCAAAGCGGTAACCAGCAGCTATGGAGTCACCCACTAAGGAAATCGAAGAATTTGAGAGCAACTCTCTAAAATACCTGCAGCCAGAACAAATAGAGAAAATCTGGCTTCGTCTCCGAGGCTTGTAAGTAGTACTTTTTATTATTATTATTATTATTATTTTTTATATTCTTCTCCCATTTCCTCCCATTGTCAAAATTATTGTAGCACTTTCCTTTTCCTTTCTTGCTGGTGCCTTCAGAATCACTCAGGAGTTTCCACACCTGTTCTCCATAAATACAGCAACTCAATCTTAGCTAAAGATCCACTTGCTTCCTTAAATTAAACTTCTTGTTACATTGAACAAAGATTTTCCAGCAAGAATGTAGAAACATCATTAATGAGGCATTGTAAGTTATCAGCAGTTACTGAGATTCTAATCACTTTAGTGGCTGCACTAGAAAAGTTTTGTTATAGTCTGAAGGGTACCTGATTGGGTCATCTGTTTTCAATCATCCTACTGTTAGGTGCAGTGTACAGAAGAGACTTCTATTCTACACATGTACACCATTTCCAGCACTGATATGGTTAATAAGGACAAAATAGGCAGAGAATGCACAATTGGAAAGCATTTCTAACAGCGCTTGTGATAGCTGCAGATTCATGTCCCACAGAGCAGATTGTACTTATTATTTTATACATTTGGTTTAAGCCTCACTTGCCATGAAACAATGGGAAATTGACTCCTGAGTAGAAAAAAAAGTACCTGAGCTTAAAGAAGAACTTGGGACTGCAGAAACTTAGAAGTTTATAGAGTGTAGATCTTGTATAGCTTATTTAGAGTTAATGTCTGACATCTTTTTTCAGAGTCTCAGTATATAAAATGCTCTCTATCAGCAAAAAGAGCCACTATTGGCTGAAGAGCGTTTATTTGTCCATCAGTTTTCGGCCAAACTGAAGAGGAACATTACCATATTAAGCTGCATCCCTCCCTGTGTTCAGATTTTGTTTGTTTGTTTGTTTGTTCTGTTTTGTTTTGCTTTGGTTTGTTTTTTTCTTTAGCCTCACATGTTAGAGTTATTAACATTTCAGCCCTCAGGGTTGGGGGGCAGGGAACAAGGAGGCTAGGAAACAGCAAAACCAAGAAAACATAGGAAGAATAGGCTGAAAACTGAAAACAAGGGGGTCCCATTTAAACTTGAATTGCTCTGGGTGTTAGTTTGTGTGAGCAGCAGCGGCATATTTTGTAAAGCATATCCAAAACTTATGTAGGACTCCAAGCAGTCTAAGAGACAAACATGAATATGTATTTCTTTCAAGGCGTCACTCCAGGAATCCTGTTTTGTGAAGGACCTTAATCAAAGTAGATGACAGCTGTCTTGTAAGCCTTCCAAAGAGAACAGCTACACAAAACAAACCCTCTTATTTTCAAGTCTGTTCCATGCTGTAGTATTAGGAATCCCTGAATTTCTGTCTAATGCAGAGTTTAGCAGTGTGCTAATTTGGATCACACCTGAAGTTGTAGATAATTCTTTAGCAGCATTGTAGTTCAGGGTCTCTCCTGCTGTTCGTACAAGGCAGTGACTGCATATTATACATCAAACTCCAGGCTGTTCTACCTTTTGGAGATTTGGCAAATCTGTAAGACTTATTTGAGATAAGCAATAACTAAACCTCAGGCTGTTTCTCAGTATAGCCCTCTGTGTTGGCACTGCATGTGTGTAACAAACATACTTTTTCTCTCGGAGTTTTAAGATTTCTTTGCTTAAAGAGGAATAGATTTTCTGCAAAATTTGTGCTCACAAGATGCAAACTAAAATGTATTCTGCTCTAATTAAAGACTGTAGAATATTTTCCATCTCTAGTCATTATACATAGGCTTTTGGTGCATGCATACACAGACTGGTTGCAGGCTGAGGTTTGGCATCATATTTCATGACTTTTCTTATCCTTTTTATGCACATCTATTTGTGTAAGAAGAATGAGTAGATGTGCACAGCCATCTTAAGTACTTCTTAAATAAGGCACTTCCTTCTGGAGAGATCGAATACCACTTGAGAAGACATCTCTCCCCTGCCTCTGGTACTCTGACAGCTGTATCATGTAGGAATTAGTCTCCAGGCACAGTGGTGCTGCCAGAGCAGTGTCAAACAGGTAGTCAGAGGCAGCACGCTGCTGGCTGAAACTGCCTGGGGACCTGATGTCTGCAACAGGCAGGTACCCAGAAGGTGATTTGACCCTGACTCCATTCCTTCAGTGAAACGGTGAGGATGTAAACAGTACCAGGTGCTCAGCATTGGGTTTGACATCTCCTTTGTAGGACTTCACCTGTGGCAAGGCTGGTTCCTTCCTCCCTGTCTTCCCACCTGCCAGTGCCAGCTGGTGTGTTTGCTCACAGTGACTCAGAGGACAAACTACTCTCCCATTTCATCACCTCTTTTCCAAGGGCTGGGGAGGGGGCTCTCTTAATTTTCACCCCATTTCAGCCTGCTTAGTTGAAAGGCAATGCTAATTTTGTGTGTTTTCTGGTTAAACAAGTATGGTGAATGCTGTTTTGCCATATGCCTGGTACAGTTCTGTCCTGCAGGTTGGTTGGCCTTTGGAGGTTTGGGCATGAGTACATGTTTTCAAAGAACAGAGAAGTCTTTTGGATGGTGTGCCAAAGGCAGGTTTCTGAGAGGCTAAGCCAGGTGTCTGTTGCAACATGAGTCATACATTGATGTAAGGGCCAGACAAGATACTGAATTTGCCTCTGAAGTAGATTGGAAAGATTTTCTTCTTGTTTTCATTATGCATCTCTCCAACACAGAGATTCTTGGTCAGGACAGCCTGGTTGCTTTATAAGGAGAGTGGTATGAGGCAATGGTACTTGGGTCATATACAAATTCCTTTTTCTGTTTAAGAATGAGGTAAAATACTAATGTTGTAACATTTCCAAACTGTTTTTACTTGGCATATATGTATTCATGACTTAATGATTCTGAGAAGCAATTTACAGGAGAGTCAAGTCTCTGGACCTGTAGTTGCTTAATTAAACCTTCAGGTTTAAGGGAGCATGATAAATTGCTTCATTGGGTGGTAAATCATATGTGGCAAAAACCTTGCATGTCTCAAACCAGGGATCTATGAAATAAATAGTCTTTTATACATGCCCTATTAGATATTAATTTAAATTTAATCACAGCTCAGAAATAACATTTTAGTGTTTTATTATTAATTAAGGGAAGGTTTCTGAATAAGCTGTTTCCTGGGCAAAGGTACCATTAGATGTACATGAGACTCCCTGGGGAAAATCTTGCAAATTGTGTTCTGGCAGCCTTGTCCTTTATTTATCTCATGCCAGAACATCAGTGAGAGGTTTACTGCAGAGTTCTCCTTGTTGGAGCTCACTCCAGCAAAACAGCTGCCCGTACTGGACATGCAGCCATCAGGGTCCTTTCTTCCCTGGGAATGAATGCGCCAAATGTCCCTGCATCAAGGACCTCCCAGAAATAGACCTGCTTCTAAGTTTCATCATCAGTGCAGTAAATGAATCAGGCAGGAGCAGCTTCACTTCTCTTCAGAGGTATCTTGGGTGTTGGTAGTTAGAACAGAGGAGTCACAGAGCCACATGTGAAAGGATGTAGCAATACGTGCTGACAAACTCTTATGTGAGGATGCTCTTCTTTCTCTTTAGCCACTCTCCTGTAGCAACACCTCAGAGCTCCCCAGTCCCATCACCACACCAGCCAGGGGATCAAGTCTTGAGAAAGCAGATTGCGAAATATAGGGGAATGGGTAGAAAAGCTTTGGGAGAAGATGATGTATGTGCTCTAATGCTCAGGTGGTGAGAGGATATTAATACCTGGAGGGCGGGCTGCCCCCAAACACCCTGTGGCTGTAACAGGGCAGACCCTGGAGACTTTTGACTCCTGTGTATACTTGTCCTGCATCAATGTGAACACTGCCCTGCTCTAACAGCTAGAGAAAACACCAAACATGCCTTGCCCAGAGGCTTCCATCTTGGATGCCTGAAGGGTATACGTGCATGCCTGCAGAGCATGTATTACATGTGTGAGCGGATCTCCTCTGTTCCTTGGCTGCTGCTTGGCTGCAGGGATGTCCATTTGTGCCCTCACATGGGGCTTGACTTTGAACAGTTTCCTGTTATTCCCCAGCAGCATTCACTCATGAAGGCTGATGAGCTCAGCCTACAAGAAAAAGTATTTAAGAATGTGTTGATTGTTTGTTTATGGCTCTCAGTAGCTGCTTCTGCCAGAAAAAGGGACTTGAGTTTCTTGCTCTTAAGCAAGGACCATGTCCTGTTGTCTTTGCCCCATGGATTCTCTCCAGGAGGCTGTCTATTATTCAAACTTGCCTTACTCATCTCTGGGCTTGGACACTGTATGCAGTGGAGCTACACAAGTCTGCCCTGTGCTCTCCTGCTGTTGTTTATAGTGCAGTCTGTTAAGCATGGGACCTTCTGCCCTACAAAACATCAGTTAAATTTACACTGGGCCCATTAGAAAGCACTGTTGGTGGCAGAGATTGGAGACCTGATTTGAAATTATGACTGCATGACTGCTTTTTGAACTGAGTTTTTCTCCAGGGAGCTTTGAGCAGCAGTGGCTGTGTTGGGGTGTTCTTGTGTTAGCACATGGACTTCTAGCTGTGGGACTTAACTCCCATATCCTAGTTAGGACTCCTAAAGCCCCAAGAAGTGGCATCAGTTACCTCCCAACTTCTCAAAAACAGAGAAAATGCCAAAGGCCTTTTCAACACTAGGATTAGGTGTCGTATCTGATGGCATTTAAGAATGCAGGGGCACATATCCAAAGAGCTCCGCTAGTTTCAATAGACCTATGCTAGTTTAGGGTAGCTGAAGACCTACCTTGGAGATATTTTCAGCTTCATTTTTGCTTGCTTTTATGCAGAAAAATTAAAGTTTGATTTCTAGCTGTTACAGTATTAGCATCTGCTGGTGTCCCTGAAAATGCTTTAAGCATTGTAGAGGGAGGGGAGACAAAATGGATTTTAACCGTCTTCCCCATAGCTGGGATTATAATGTTAAATTGCTAAATTCATGATAAATCTCTTCATTCTCAATGTAGTACTTCCTCATGCTGCCAAAGATGAAATTACAAACAGCAGCAATCTCTGAACTGTGACTCAAATGGGATGCTTGATTTTGACCTCATTTTTCAGGCTTCCTGCTCAAACATGTCAATGTAGAATTGGTCTAAGAAATCTGAAGGGAAAGGAAAATAGAAACACATGTAAATCAGTATCTTGGAAAACTTCATGGTTTTGCTGAAGATCCAGAATGATATTTCAGCACTTAGGGCATTTCTTCAACTTCCTCTGCAAAGCACTATGCATCCTATTGACAGTGAACAAGTCCAAATGCAAATGTTTATGGAAGATTCAGATTCAGATTTGTTCTTGAAGTAAATGGTGAGGCAGCAACTAATTTCAATGGGAAAACATGGAGCCTTGATGACTGAAGACAATTTGGCAAGTGTTACAGTGCCACCGCTCAGTTATCTGTTTCCCTGTCTTATCTGTATGTGCTCTGCAGTATTTTTAGGTTTTCTTATTTGAAAAATGTCACATACAGAACAGCTGGTTCTCCCAGTGACAGTAGCCTGATCTGCTTCATTTTCATTTATGTAGCTATCGTAAACAGGAAAACAGAGAGCTCCCTTCAATTCCAGAGGCACTCTCTACACAGTGGGCTTTGTCCTCAAATATTTTAGCTGGCAGCAGATAGCAGAGGTTTAAAAAGCCCCTCAGAAAGCACCACTTTGTTAGGAAATGTGTAAATTAGTCAGTTTTCAAGTGGAAAATATGAATATGCTAATTCCTTTCCAGAGGTGAAAGAGGCACTCCTGCTGTCTTTGGTCTTGGTTTTAGTCTTCCTGAACCTCCTGAGAGTCTGGGTTTAAACTGAAGCCCTGTTCACCCTGGAAGCAGAACTGAACAACCTTCAACCATATTTCAATGCAGTCGTTGCTACCCTGTTTCTAGTTTGGCTTTCTTGGTGAGCATAGACAGGGATTACTTGTCAGAGAACCATGTGAGGAAACCACTCTCTAGGCCTCTTAAGTCTGTATTTGACTTTTCTTGTGTACCACAAGTTGCTGCTGAAAGTAACATTGGGAACAGGAGGTGGAGGCAGGAATAGATGATTTTTGGCTGTCATGCTTCCTGGAAAGACTGAAAAGGTCTCACTGGTTAGAAAATGGGTTCTGGGTATGTGCTGGAGATGGTCGCACTCCAAAGTTAGCCTACAAATTCTTAGTTTTGGGTGAGCTAACCTGGGGGTGTGAGTGACTTAACTAGTTTTAAAGTTTGTTGGGGTCTGGTTGATCTACGATGTACTTCTGCCTGTGGTGTGACTATTAAACTGACCCATAATAGCTTATTTCAAACTGCCTGCAGTATAGCCCTTGAAAGAAGAAGAGGAACAGGAGAAGTGCTGCCAGCTGCTAATTTCATGACTGAAAAATGGACAGAGGAGAAAATATATTCTAATGAATAGGAGCACAGGAACTTTGGAAGAAGATAATTAAAAAGTATGGTGTTTGGAGGTGTAGTAATGCAGTAAACTGATAAATTTTGCCACAGTCCTTTGGTTACTTTGTTCCATACAGAAACTTTTATTTGAATCTTAGATCGATAAATGAATCCTGTAGGTAATAAAAGAGAGATGACTTCATGTTTAATACTGAAATGTTGACTAAGAAATAATATACACTCTCTAGTTTTTACCATAATCATAAAAAAGCTTTTATTCTTCTGGAGGTAGTACAAATGAATCATACCTGCAGCCTAAAAAGCAATTATTTATTTCAGCAGTCATAAAAAGAAGACCATAGTCTGTTGTAGAAGAAAAGGCCTCCCTTTGTAATATTAAATTCAGTGCTTTTCAAATATCACTGCTATAAAGCTTGCAATCCTGCATAAGAAACAAGGATATGAAAAATGTTATTTCAGGGAAGATGAATTTAAGCCTTGGATCAAAGGGAAATTAAGAGTCTTTCTGGAATTCTCTTTTAAAAATGCCTTAGTGGGATAGGAGTCCAAGTATAAAGAAATAAAAGCTGATGGAAAACAGCACTGAAAAATCCTCTGCGTGTTTGAGAGTTTTAAATGCTGTGAGGCCAGCTCACCTCCTAATCTGCCAGCTTTTGGTGGATTCAAACATTATATTAAATCCAACTCAGTCCTTGAAAGGATTTTTATGTACTGTTTCTTTTCCTTTTTTTTTCTCCCTGCAATTCACGTGAGATATTCCTCTTCCATTCTCTTGTCTTGTTCTATCAAAAAAATCACTTCAGGTCCTTCAAAGTACTAGAAACTGTCTGGCTCTGAGGGAAGACTGAGGTTCACATATTAGGGCTGACCCGTTAAAACACTACAGCAGTTGTGAAACATACCTCTATAAATGTGATTTGCTCTCAAACCACTAGGGATTTGGATAGATTGGAGGTTTTCTAGAAGGGCCTGTTTGGATTCATAAGGCTGTTTTTGATCTCATGAACTGTGCTGCTAATACTGGGAAGAATGACTTCATTGATACCCATCCATTTGCAGGGGTGAAATTGGAATTCAGTTCATGGTCTTTGAAGAATTTGGTTTTGTTTTATTTGAAGAGTTTGGTTTTCAAAGAAATTCAGGGATTGGGAAAAGTTGTTTAGCTTCATGACAGTGCAAATTTTCCCTAAGATTGCTAAGCCTGATTTTGTGTTCAAGTTTGTATTACAGCTGAGGAATGGACCTTCCTCTAGCAGACACTGTACTGCTCCAGGTAGAGCCATAGATCTACATGGCTGCCAATAAGAGGTTTGAAAGGCTCTCTGTCTGCCAAGGTACCCCATTTATGTCACATCAGACCGACTCACCTTCTTTCAGAAGACCGCTATGCCTAGCAGTTGGTGACATCGGATGGAAAAGTCCATGTGAGAAGAGACATGCAAGGCAGAGGATTTTTGTAGTCTTTCTTGGAGAGAGAGACAGGAGACTATTTATTAAGATGAATATAGTCTTGTATGACATATTCCATACTTTTCTTATCTTCATATCTGTCAAGCCGTGGAGTCATTTTGTTATTAACATGATGCTCTGAATGGCTATTAGTAGGTCTGTGTCATCACTTTAAAAGTGATTTCTTACACTCCTGAGGACAGATACTAATTGTGCATAAAACTCCTAGCCAAGACAGGAAGTCACACAATATCCATCTGTAGTACGAATCCTGGCTTGGTACAAATCTCATTTCAACACCAAGATTAGTACAAATTAAACATAAGATCTGTGTCATTTTAACAACTAAGATTGTACAGAGCCCTGTAGCTGCAGCTGTAGCACGCAGGGAGTCCTTGCAGGGAGGAGCAAATTACAGCAAGCATCCAAGGGCAAAGGAGTTGAAGCAGAGCATAAACTCCCTTGCAAGGCTGAACAGTTCAGACGGCTGCTGTAAATGATGCTCAGATCACACTTCCTCCCATGCCTCCTGTGGAGCAGCTGGTTTTCTGGGATTCACTAGCTGTAAGCAGTTACTGGTTGCTGCTAAGCAAAGAGACTGAATACACAATTTAGATACGCTCCTATACACATATTGATGCAGCAGGGACAGCTACAGTCAGATGGGAGAACTATTATTTTCATACTTGCTTGAAAAGTGAAAGAAGAGGAAGCTGTGGGGGCTGAGGCTGTGGGGGGAGAATTGAGAGATCATATACAAAAGACCATACTGACTCAGAAAAGGTGGAGAGGAAAACTAGACAGCTTTAAAAAAGGAGGGGAGAGAAAGGGCGGGGGAGAAAGGAGATAGCTTTGTGGGTTGTTTAGGCCCCTACATGTAAACATTTGTTAGATTTATTTACTCACAGCTTAAAATAGCTCATAGCACAACATGTACGCAAGTCATTTAGGAGTATGTGTTTTGCTGAAAATCACAGGGACAAGAGCTGCCTTTATGGGCATTTGAAAATGTTGCCCAATTTGTAGCACAGTATTTTCAGCCTCACTGAAATTTAAATGGGAGACCTTGAAGGAAAGCCTACATGTTGCAAAAATACTGAAATACTGCTGGTTATAAATGCTGCCCAAAGCATTGCTCTTGTGTCATGTTCTGAGTATGTCTTCATTCAGGTGAATGAGGGGCCCTCCTTCAGAATGCTTTTTTTTTTTTTTTTTTTTTTTTTTCCCCCACAGGGCAGGGAAATTGTCTTTGGTATTTGGGTCATGTTCTTGGTGTAAAACCACTAAAAATTCTCCCTCCAGTTGTTCTTGTTAGTTTTGTCTGGGCAGTCGTCTTTCCTTTCCCCTCTTTGCACTTGCATTCTAGGTTCAGAGAGCTTACTGATTTGGATGCAGTTTGATGGAATGTGTAGATAAAGTCATTCATGTCATATGGAGAGTGTCTCTAAAGTGCTTTGCAGAGGGAAGCTTTCATATAAATGCTCACTGATCTCTGTAAGACCTGTTTCTAATTAGCTTGACTGTAGTGAAGACATCCCCTTGCAAATGGAGAAGAATGAAATTCCTGTGTTATGCAAATTTTCTGAGTAACTCAGTAAATTATCATAATGGTCCCACCTAGCCTCAATGTCTGTGAAACATCAAATTGCATTTTGAATTACCTTCACTTTATGGAGGCAGGAAACTCGACTCCAACCTTAAAGCAGCTGAACTTTTAAGAACTAGAATAACAGTTATAACCGTGGCACTTGCCATGTGGATCAGACTGGAGGATTTGCTTATTTAAAAACATATTTGTGTCTGAGCTTTCTGAGGACCACCCCCCCTCCTCTTCCCACTGTTGCTGTGGCATCTAGTTGCTTGCGAGACAGCTGGTGACAGCAGGGATTAGGGCCTTAAATAATAGAAATCTCGCACACCCTCCTCCGTTCCCTGCATGTATGCTCAAAGACCATTCCCATCTGCCCACCTGTCCATCCCATTTCCCTCTGCCAAAGTTTCCTCTGTGCAGTGAGGAGTTCCCAGGCCCTGAGCACAGGGCAGTGCTCCTGAGCTGCAGACGGCAGCAGGTGGGCATTGCTGTGGCTCCTGCTCTCCTCCTTGCACTCTTGTTTTGCTGTCATGCCTTATTTGGTAGAGTCAGCTGTATGTCATCACATCATGTTTTTCATGCATAGGGGATGAAGGAAGGAAAGATGGGAAGTCTCATTCTGTACAGAGTATAAAACCATAGCAATGTAGAAATAATATGGACAGAATACCCCACGGTCTGCTGAAGGTGCTGGGCCATTCTGCAACCAGCAGTTCTGAGGACAGTAAAGGCAGAGGTCCAACACTAAGGACCCTCCATGAAATCTCTTCTCCTCTAAGCAGGCTTTAGCAGGCGCACTCAAAGTCACATAGCTATTCAGCTTGCCCCCCTCTATAATGTCACAGTTTCTGGAGAAACACAGAGTGGTGGGAAGCCCAGAAAAAGAGCATTGGCTTTTCACAAGAAGTTTAAATGTTGTCTTTTCCTAAGGGTGACATTTAATGAGTGGTCTGTTAACAAGGGGGCACTGTCAGGACAATAGCCGTCCCTCCCTCACTGCACAAAGTCATGTTGCAGAAAGGCTTGAATCATTTCTAAACAGTATCGGCGTGCTGAAGGAGGGGTTGGCTGGGAGGTGGGGAATGGGAATGGGGATGGGGAGAGGAACCTTATTTTGGAAAGGGAACACTGCATCTTTGTGCGGCAATTTTTTCACCCCATGTTTAGCCTTGTTAAACAGTAATCTGAGTGTTTCAGCCTGTAACCCAGAGTCAGGAGAGGGCCTGGCACAAAAACCATGAGATTTAAAATTCTGCGTCATACCAGCTGTCTACGACCAGACAGAGAGGGTTGGTTGTGTTCAGGAGGAGGAGGGTTGGAGGGGGAAACACTAACAAGCAGCAGTCTGATAGATTTACTAGAGCTTAGGGCAAGATGCAGATTTGTTTAGTGACTTCACGCACGTGGCTGGTCTGGCCTGATGTAATTCCAGTCCATGTTTCCTGTCTAGATATTTAATCCAGGGTATGAACAATGATTTCTCCCCACACACACTGTCCCCCGTCATCGTGCATGGTGTTACTAATCAGAGCCACTCTGAATGAAACAAACTGGACAGCTGCCTTTTTGGCTCCTGGAGAATCTGAATATGTTCATTTTACTTAGTAGCAGTAAGTAAAATAAGTTTTTAATCTGTCCATGCTTGTTTCTTCCAGGGTCTCACAGCTTTTTCCCACTGGGGAAATGGAATTCCAGCTAAGCTATTACGTGCTTCAAACACGCAGGATACATCAATATTGCTGCCATATGTGCTTGGCAAAATGATGCATTACATTATTGCAAAAGGAACTGTCCCCTTTCAAACTTCTTATTGGCCTGACTTGTTTTTATAAGCTCTTTCTGTAGGAAAATGAACAGGATACAACTTAAGAATGCACAGGAAAGATTGTGTATATGCTGCCTTTTTGAGACATTGTAATAACAAGGAAGCAGCATCCCACTTGCAAGGTCAGTGTTGCTGTCTAAACACAATGTGCACCATCTCTATACTCAGAGCAGCAGGGAGATATTCTTCCCTCCCAGCCCCTCTGATCCCATTTTGCAATACATGTCACAATCTCTTCCAGTGGGAGAGGCTTCAGGATAGGCATGTTGAAGTACCACCCATCCTGTACTTTGCAGGTCATCCCCTTTATTTATTTCAGAGCCAAATGTTCCATAAGTCATTTGGAGTGGCCAGCTAGAAAGCAAGAGGGTCATACTAAGTATAAATGTATTTTAAAACAGTAAACATGCAAAGGTCATGCAGTGTTGTTACTTAACAATCTTTTTTATTTATTTTATTTTATTTATTTTATTTTAAACGTGAATACTGAGAACTGCTTGTTCTTCTTTTCAGACTTCAGGACTTTGTTTTCCTGAAAAGTACTTTCCTGTAGCTGGATTTTTATGAGCATACTCTTTCCTTTGGAATAGGATATATATGAAGCACAAGATAATTTCCTGGTTGTGTACTAAGAAAAAGCAGAATGAGCAGTAGATCATATTCTCTTCAAAGGGCCAGATTTTCAGAAACAACCCCCTTTTACTTTTTACTTCGTATTTTTCTTCAACTAAGTCCATGCTAACTGCAATGACAAGTTTTTTTTAATAGTTTTTGTTTGTTTTGTTTGTTTGGTTGGTTTTGCATGAAGTGTGATGGAAAACTGAGTAAAAATAGAGGAGAAGCTTCAAGATTTCAGTAATTTTTCTGGTTCTGTAAAAAATCTACATGAATTAAATTGTATTTTTAGAAACCTTTAAAACATTTTTTGCTGACTTTTTTTTGGTAGTCAAGATGCCAACACATTAAAATACCAGTCCAGTCTATTGCCTGGTACAAGATAGTTCCAGAACTGAATCTGAGTTAGTCTTTCTGATTTGCTCTTATGGATACCTCATTTTGTGACCAAGCTGGAGTGCTCAGCTGTCTCCACAGGGTTCCCACTGTTTCCCACATCCTTGTGCCTCAGACTGCCTTGCTTGAAACCTTTGAGCCTTCCTACATAAACACTATTCAATGCAGACCAGACAGATGAGTAAACTTTTTCTTTGCTTCATTTTCTCCTCATTTGGTATACATACTGTGTCATGGAGGAATGCACAGCAGGTGACTTACCTCTTCAGACAGCCGGTGCTGTTTATCAAAGTTTGAGCAAGCCACGATTGCCCTTTGTTAAAATGAAGCTAACTAAAATCCCAACAATTAATTATGGATCATCTTTATGGCAGTGGAAAATAAAATACCTTCAACTAATACAGCTCTCACATGATGTTGTCTGAATAAAATTTTTATAGCTGTATGGGGTCCTACCCAGCACTCCTGCTCTTGAGGGTGGTGAATAGGTGGCTGCATTTACACTAACGTTGGGAGATGAGATCAAGACCTGGGTCTTGTGGTGCTAAGCAGGTAAAATCAGTTGGATCCTCCTCATCTGTAGGAACAGATCTTGAGAGGGAGTTCCTTCTAACCAGCTCTCCTTTCCCTCTTTCTTCTTTCATCCTCCTCACATTTGAACCCCTGCTTTGCTAGTGAATTGGTGCCTGGCACTTCAGTGGTGAGACAAGGAATTTGGGCCTGAGTGCAATTTAAGGTCATCAGCTCCCCTAAGAGCATATACTATAGCATGTATTTGTCATTAATGTCAGTTTGCTGAGACCATATACATAACTACCATCTGTAATGCCTCCAGGCTCTGTCCACTCTTTACTAAGCTGCTAGAGAAGGCATTGCAGCTACCTTGAGTTGCACTCCAGAAGAAACCCCTCACAGCTTGTACTGCCACTGAGGCTTTTCTATGAGGAGAATTTAGAAACATTCTCTCTCCAGTTACACTTCACACAGACTCAATAAACACATTCAACCCAAATGACTAAGCAGGAAACGGGTTGTTTAACTGGAGAACAGAGCCTTATCATGGCAAAAGGTTATAGAAAATCAGAGGCAAGATGGGAAGTCAGTCAATTCTTGTATGGCCTAACAATTGCCATCCACTTTGGAGATGAGGCTCTAAGTTTTTTGATATACTTGTTTGCCTAGTTGTTTAGAAAACTGACTAGCTAAACTGGTGAAAGCTTGTGGTCAATCAGATTGGCTACATCTAAAAATAGCATCTTCCTTGTGCAAAAGCACGAGGGTATTTGTTGACCTTGAATTATTTACATACATTATTTAGTTTGAGAAACAAATTGCAAGTTGAGCCCAAGCTAAATGAACACTTTGTTTCCTCTTATTTCCAAGACGTTATGCTTCCCCTTCCCCCCATTTTTGAATCTCATAACTCCACTATCTTGTTTCTGTTTCTTCTGAAATCATAATACCTATTTCATGTTGTGAATATTTCTCGTCTTTGTGTGGTTGCAAGGCACATGCCTGTGCTTCAGAGCATGCAGACTCTTATAATCTTCTTAAAATGATAAAAATGACTGCCTCATCCTCTCATTTTACTATGTCCCCATGTAGGTCATGGTCCAATTAAAATGACTCTTCTTGTTTTTTAAAATCCCATATAAAACCTCTATCACATTTTAAGTACTAGGTGAAATCTTTTCTTCCTTCCTCACCCACTTCTTACCATTTCTTCTCCTCTGTTGTTATTAGTCTCTGTGATGGTATTGTTTTAAATTTAGCACAGTATTTTGCTAACCAGCCCATGTGGAAGAAACAATAAATTATATTTGTTATTGAATAGAGAGTGAATAAAGAAAGAAAGCAGGTTTCAATTATGGAATTAAAAACCCAGTACCAGTTGATGGCATCATACCATTCAAAGTCTGGCAATCTCAATATATTCCTGAGTCTGGTCAGGGCTCCCCTGGGATCCTGAGCTTTGACAGATGCCAGTCCTTAGTCTGTGCCATGAGATTATTATTATTATTATTATTTTGGGGTGAATTGACTTATACATGGTTATTAATGTAGGCTTTGGTAACATAACGTAAATGCATCACTAATCCTGTGATGATGACGATTAATTGGTGATGCGCTGCATGATTCAGAACATCAAGCCTCCGGGAGAGAAGAATATCAATTTAAGCAATCCCATTAATTGGAAAAACTAGCTTTATTTGAGCCCCCCACCTCTGCTTCTTGGCAGGGATGCACAGGGAGATGTTGCCACCCTCTGTTACTAGTTAATATGCTGTTGTGGTATGGCCAGGGAAAGTGCCAGGGCTTGGGATCTGGGAAATACTCTGTCCTGCCGCCCAGGCATGGTAATTGAGGGGAAATCTTGGGAGTTCTGGACCAATGAATTGGAAGGATCTGGTGAGAAAAGCAGTAAATATGAATTATGGCTGCTAAAGTAAACATGGGGGGGATATCAGCCAGTAAGGCTGCAGATTCACTGGTGGCTAATACAAGAATAGGATTCATCTTCTAGATTTGACTCGCAGAGAGACTTGTTTTTGTTTTGCCAAAGTGTATTGCTTATCTCATTGCTGGTTTGCTAAACTACAAAACAGACTTTTAGAAGGGTTACTTTAACACCTATTTTAACATCAGAAGCCCCACTCTGGCAGGAAAGAAAGCCTGTCAGAATTTGTATGTGATGAGGTGGATGTTTCAGTGTGGTGAAGTGGTTTTGTCTCTGTGTGCTTCTGAATGAGTTGGTCAGAGGAACCTGGCAGGGAAACAGAGATGAATAGCCCTGGCTTGCCTAGGCTACGGGTGTGATGGAGCTCCAATACTAAAGGACAGATGTTGTTGAGTTCTTTTGTTAATGGATGATTAAGTTCCTACTCATATCTTAAACATGCTAATTATAAAGCTTCTAAATATAAAAGAGGAAAAGTCCTTCTTTCCCCTCCAGTCTAAGAATAACTGGTTTTAAATACTTTCTCATAACAACTGCTTTCTTTAACAACTGTGGTTGTCCTGAAGAAGTATCTTTTGTAAAACATTCTTCAGACAGGATTTACCTTTCTCTGCACGTAGCTCCAATTATGCTTACCGATGTCAGCGACAAAAATAAAGGTATGAAAGCCAAGCTCCAGCAAGGCTTGCTGCATCAGTTGAAAGAGTTAATGCCCCTGGCAGTTTTGCCTCTCTGCTTCTGCTGCAGAGCAAGCAGTAAAGTGCGTGCCTCTGGTGTAGCAGTACAAAACCCAGTATCTTTGTTTAAAGCCACCATTGCTGGCAGGGTAAGACAAAATGCTGAACTTTGTGCTGAGGCAGCTGATGCCCGGGGATGTGCTTGTGTCTGCTGGTTGTGCTATGAGGATGCTGACCTGTGGCAGGCCCTATGCACAGATGTCTAGGGGCAATGTCTTAAACTGGTGTAGTGGATTCACTCTAGCTAGTCTCTTGGTTCCCTAAACAGTCATTGCCCTCTTTTTCCCAAAGGAACATGGATCCAGCATAAAAGCAGATGCTGCATTAAATCCAGGATTGTGCATTGTCAGATGGAGGTACAAATGGAATAGCAAAGGCCACTGAATTTCAAGGACTTCAGAAGATATGTCTGGCTTTCTAAACTCCTTTGATCCACTGGGTTCCCTTCCAAATATTTTGCAATGCACAAGAAAAACAAAGAATGTTACTTTAAGCCACTGTGGATGGCAAATTATGAGCTTCAGCCAGAAAATTAAGTTGTTTGACCATCTCAGCAGGCTAAGGGCATGCTGATGGCCACTTAGCTGTGAAGCATTAATTCACTAAAAATTGTCACCTGCACTCACCTGTGTGTACCTCCAGTTGTTAACAGCAAGTTCATCAGCTGGTGGCCTAACGCTGATCACTGCGCTGGTGGTTATGAGCACGTAGAGATGCTGATGAGCCAAGGGCAGATACGACCCATTACTTCCTAGCACCTGTGTGTGAGCAGAGCGTAATGCCCATTAACTTTTAATTTTCAGTGTAGATTTTCAGGGATGAAGCTAGGCAAAAGTACTTCTATTAATTCTGTAGCACCCACAGTTTTACTTCACATGCTTAGGGGATGTAATTAATACCAAAAACCCTGTGGAATTACACTATTTTAACCAAGCTGCTGTTATGAGCAAAAAATTTAAGTAATTTTGATGATTCTTCAGAGGCTGTGTAGGAGTGAAAGAGCAATTCATCTGTGTAGCTGATATTCTGAGTTGTATGATTATGGGGCAAAAACAGAACAGTTGGCAGAACTGTTTAATTCCACCATCCCCTCCACCTGCACTCCTCTCCATACCTACTCAGTCTGTTAACTCACGTCTCAGCAAAATAAGGTCTGAGGAGGTCGTTATGAGATTCAAACATTGTTATTGTGTGTTTCTATAACATTATTTTAATCTCTGGGCTTCTAGATGCTCAAGAAGTGTGAGGGCTTTCTGGAACAACTTAGAAGTCTCATTACTTGGCCTCCAGTTTTGTCCCATTGTTATGAACTTATCTACAAAACCATTTACACAAACTGCAACCCTAAAGGTATAAGTAACTACCAGAAAAAGTGTCTGAAGGGGAAACATAGGAAGAAAGTTATTTGCGTAAAGGTACACCAGCATTAAATGACAGAAGTGGAAACAATTTTGGGAAAAGGATACTTAGACGAAGAGAAGTTGGCAGGGATGAAAGCACACACATTTTGCATGTCTGTTTATTTCAATGGGCATTGAGTGCTTATGTAGCTTTAGCTATCTACAACCTCTTGCTGCTTAAATACCATTCAAGGTGTGGTCCTAGGCCGGAGTCCTAATTTTATGTCTGACCATCATATTATTATTATTTTCTGATTATATGAAAGACTCATTCCTCTCTAGAAAAGCAGATCCTGAAATAGTGGGCTCAATTCTCATGTTGACACCATCTCATTTCAGGCAGAAGTTTTCTCCTATCTACCACTTTTTTTTTTAGATTTTGCTTGTTACAAAATATGTGTTTTTAAAACTCCTACTGGGTTTATTTTCATTATGCTCCAGTTACCTGCTTGTACTAAATGAGTTCTGACTTCATACTACACTTGTACAGGTGTAATTACCTGAAGTTCAGAGTAGTTATTTCTAGTTTACACTAGCAATACGGGCCCTACCAAGTGTGAGTCACCTGTTAATTCTCTTCAGAATGAGAAAAAAAAATCTACCTTTTTATTATTATTTTTTAATACAGAAGCTTAATGTAGACCTATGAATAATACATTCCACAACAGAAAACATGATTTAATGGATGTGGTTTTTCTTCTAGCATGGCATGTACATAGCGGGAAAGAAACTGAACCTAAACAGATTTGGTAATTTCTCTAAGCCTTATTGCAGGCATGAGCACTGGAGAGCCCACAGGTGCAGGAAGCTGTAACACTGCCTCCTTTAATTCATCATCATTCTTCCCCTGCGCCAGTTTGGTTTTGTTATCAGAAAATCACCTGTCCCTTTAGTTTGACTGGAAGATGCGCATTTCCAGGTTTATCCCAAAGCCTCTGATATAGACAATTTTGAGCAGCCAGGTCCTCCTAGCATAGTATCCTCTTGGAGAGATAGGCCAGGATAGATTGTCACACATTTTTTACAAAAACGCAAGGAAACATCAAACCAAATAACCCCCTTTCTCCAGTTTGCTCCTATTAATTCACATATAGTGGCTGATTGCAGTTATCCATTGGCTGTGGTATTATAAGAGGCACCTTCTAATTTTGTTGTTTGCAATTATCATATTTAATGGGAGGTAGGTGCAATTGGTGGCTTGCAAGCTTAAAGCAGGTAGACATTGACACTGTCTACTTTTTTAAAAGCAATTTGAAGGCCATGTTTGAAAACATTTTTATAGTGCTAACATCATCTTTTTATAATGTTGGTAGGTGGCATTGTCAGATTTATTTTGTTTTATTTTTGGGGTGGGGGGGAATCCTGGAAGTTCAGGAATACAGTATTTTTTTTTTTTAATTAATTAATTAATTTATTTATTTTGCTAGATGTCAGCAGTAGTATGTCAGCAGCTGCTAGGGACATTCTTTTTAAAGGAAGTGTACGCAGCAGGGATGCTGAATATATATTCAACAGTTCCTGTAGTTATACTGTCTTCAACTGTAAAATGCAAATTCAGTGCTTGTAAACCCAGTCACTAACTCACTACACATAAACCTTAACTGTAATTGGACTACAGGTGTGGAAACAATAAGCAATAATAAAAAAAAAAGTATCTATGTTTCTTATATCTCCTATGGCTACACAAATGCCCTTTTCCTAGTACTGTCATCTATGGTATTGCCCAGTTTTCTAATGCAGTAAAAATCTTCTTGAAAATAAGGAGTGGTAAAGGTGTAACCGATAAGAAAAGTGATGTTATTACTCAAATGCAAATAGCACCCTAGGGCTGGGTCACCTCTTTAAAGTTTACAAGAAACTTTTGTCTAATCAGGAGTTTATGAAAGGTATTTTTTCTGGAATGTGAAGGTTGGCTGAAAGAGAAACACTTTGCAAAGTCACTGACTGATAAAAGGAAAAGTAGTTCTGACAGTACTGCAACACAACATAGAACACATTCAAGGGAAAGAAGTGATTGGTAAATAACAATTTGAAATTTTAAAATGTAAAATTTATATATCAGAAAAAAAAAAAATGATTTCTTGGGAAGAATACAATGTGATCAACCTGCACTAAAATGGCCAGGCATGCAGGAGGTTTTTTTCAGCATTTTCATTTTGCAAGCAAATTTGGTGAAGTTCTGTTTGTTAGAATACAAACTTCCAACTCTGCAAAATTAAATTTCTATTTTTCTTTGTTCTGTCATTAAAATAAAAATTCCCTTAGAATCAGATGGGTCCAAGTGGGCTTCTGCCTTTATATATTATCATCATGAATGCCAGTAAGCTAGACTCTCCATACTTCTGTGAATGTTCTTTTACAATATGCATCCATTCAAATTTAAATAGGTAATTCTTCACACAGCAAAGTGTAAATGAAATATTTTAAATCTTTTCTAAAGTAAATATGTAGGACTTCTATGGTTCTAACACGGTTAGAATACAGAAGTAAGACCATGCTCGAGTACCTTTTCTAAAGGTAATATCAGATGAATTATTTGACAGCTAGGATACCCTATTCATGACTCTTAAGTATAAAATAGCACTACATTTTTTTTTCCCATTTTTTTTTTTTCTTATTTTTAACAAAGAGTACCCCTTGTTAGGGTATTCTGGGCCTATCTGACTTAGCCAGTTTTCTGTTTCCAGTATTATCGGAGATGAAAAAGCAGAGCTTGATGCTCACAGCAGTAAAACAGTTATAACAACATTACCTACACACTCAAAAGGTGGGGACCACCTGTAAGTCTCTGGCTGAACAGGATGTTGATCTTGCACTCCTCATGATGGTTCACAATATGTTCCCATCACTGCTTTTTAAGTGTAGAGCTCATTAGCTTTACTTTAAAATACAGAAGCAAGGCTGAACTCAAGTAGGATCAATGCCCTGTTTTGCCCAGCACCATGCAAAGCTATTGAACATGTCTCTTGCAGGATAACAAGCTCACAAAGTACAGTGCAGATATACCTGTGTATAGCCACACAGGCAATCATGCAGCAGGGTTTCCCCTGAGTGTGCCATTTTTCCCCAGCTTGTGCCATTGCCTGCTGTAGAGGACAAAATCTACCATGCTCAGAAGAGAAGGGGTTTGCAGCCTTTGCAATAATTGGTTTGGTGGAAGGGCTGGATCCTTCGGCTAGGGAGGTGAAGAGGTGCTGTCTGTTCATTGCTGTTGCCATTCCTAGTCATGGGCTGAGATCTGTTAGGTCCCAAGGTACAAGCACTGAACTCTGGTGTGGCTTCTGGGATTTAGCAGAGTAGAGAACTTGCTGGGATCTGGATTTTCTTTACAGAGCAAGGCTGCTGTAAAACCACTGGGGCTTTGCTCTGACTGAATGCAGGCAATGTGGTTGGATGCACCCCAAGTCATTTAGAGTAGTAACTCCTTTTCTAGCTGTTGTGACCCTGTCTTACAAGAAAAGGGCAAGATGCACACAGGCAAACACATCCCTCTTTCTACAGGAGTTAATGGCAACAGCCACTGAGGTTATCAGGAGATAACTGCATCAGTTTTGGGACAGTCTCATGGCAAAAGTGACATCACTTAATTGTGCCTGATTTCTGACCCTCTCCTTTTCTCATCCTCAGCAGTGGAGCTTTCTTATCTCAGTTGTATTTTGTTCTTTTCCTGCAGGAGAAAATACAAGAAAACATCACAAAGGTAAGACTATATCGCAGACGACTGGAAGGTATTTGTGAGTCATCTCTCTCTCTCTCTCTCTCTCTCTTTTTTTTTTGTTAGGGTGTTTGAAGGAGGATATTCATGTTACCAGATTGGTTTTGTTCCCAGGGAAATGCCATTCTACTGACTGTTGCCCTACTTGAAGGTCCATCCTGCATTGCTGCTCCAAATTCCCTCTGGCATTAGTGATAGTCCTCCCCTTTGACGTTAGCGGTGGTTCTCCCTGAGTAAGGACAAAAATATTTGTCCTTGAAGGTCAAACCCTAATAAACGTCACTCTGTTCCTTCTGCACAATCTTCTACTTCTAACTCTTATCACTTACTCATGCTGTAATAAAAAATGGATTGTTGGCTTGTAGTGCTGCTAATGATCTGTGGCTTTGCAGGAGACTGAAGGAAAATGGGGATCCTGTTGATTAACGGGCCCTATTACAGCTACCTGATTTAGTTATCTTACTGCCTCCTTGCAGGAGGGAGGACTAATGGGGTTCTTTGACAGGTTCATTTTTCTTTCTTTGGAGCATTTTGCTTGGTTGCTTCAGATCACACCCTTTGCAGTGCAGTTTTTTGGTACTGACCTGACTCCCCCTCCCCTGCATCTGGAGTATTAATTGGTGACTTAATCTCATGGTGTGCTGAGCATCTTTAGTTCGTGTTGACTTTAACAGGATTTGAGACTCCTGCAGAGTGCTTCCTAAAGACTAAACACCGTGGTTCTGCTGAATGTGCCTTTTCATGTTGTGTGATGATGCAGGAAGCTGGCAGACTTGCTGTCACCTTGTGCTGAAGATGACACTGGTGGAACAGCCTGCGCACATGCTTGTGTGTCACAGCCACAGGAGACTGAAGTGTGGTGGTCTGAGTCACTGATGAGGTGTGTTTGAGCTGTGACAGGTCGGTGGAAAAGCTGATTTGGAGATCTCTGTGCTGAACCGTGCAGGCAGGTATTGCATCGTGTGAGATGCTGAACAGAGACAGGGTAGATATGTTTCCAGTTGCTTTCCTAAATGTGGAGCTGACAATAATTCTGCATGCAGCTCTACTTTTTTCCCACATTTCCCTTGATGTTACCATGTTAATTATGACAAAGTCTGTGGCCAGAGGTGTTGTCTTGGTGTAAGAGGAGTTGCTCTGGGCCTGAAAGGGTTTGCAGAATGAAGGATTGCTCTGTGTATGTGTCCAGCACTGCCCGCATTGTCCTGAGCACCATGTCTTACTTGGGTGTGTTTTCTGTGTATATAACCACAGCATCAGGGAGGTTAGCGTTCAGCATCTCTTCTATACAGGAGAGTTGCTGCAAGCCTCTGAAGAGAGATGAAGTGTGTCACAAGCTCCTACAAACCCAACAGCTTGATCAACAACATACAGAGAAGTAAATACATCAGAAATGGCAATCTTTTTAAATGTACCATTACAGGCTTAAGCCCTGTGCCCCATGTGATTTCAGACTTTCTCTTTTTCACTCTCCCCATGTTTGGTTTGCGCTTTGTGTCCTGCACAGTCACCTGCCTGGCTGCTGGGCAGACAGGCTCTTCGACATCCATTGTGAAACATCTGGTGTCAGCTCTGTGGGGCAAGGAGCCACTCCAGGAACCTGCATGCAGCAATTGCAGAGCAGCTACTTGTAACATCCTGGCTCAGCTGGCACTGACTGCTGGCCAGAGGGCTAGGTACCACAGTGAGGGAGTTGTTGCGCCTGGCAGCGGTGCTTTGCATGCACCTAGGGCAAACTCGCTGGCTATGGAGGATGCTTCTGACTTGGATTTGCCAACTGCTGTGTGGTTAAGGTATAGCACTAAATAGGGAAATGGCATGTGTTGCCATCTGATGCAGAAGTGTGGTGTCCAGGAAAAGGCAGTAACGATGCATTGAATGTCTGGTTTGAGGTAGCATCTCTCTGAGTTGGTAATTCCAGAAATACACATAAACTGATGACTTGACTCAGGTCTCTGCCTTCAGTTCCCACATTCATCTGTTGCAGGATTTCCTTCTTTTTCCTTCATTATGTTTATTTCAAAGCAATCTCTGCTGTTCTTTTGTCACCAGGCTCTGGAGTGTTACTGGCAGCTCTGGTGAAATGATCTTTTTTTGCTTTTGCATCTTCTTCCTCTCTTTCTCTTTGGGGAATGGTATTCATAATCACATAATGATGCATAAGTGGTAGTGAACAGCACTTGACTACACAGGATAAATGCTGCTGTCCTCTGTAACTTGCAGTGTAAAGAAACACTTTCCTCTGAGTGCAAATCTGTTGGGAAGGAAGATGTGGAAGAAAATTTGAGAAGAGAGTCAAAGTAAAATCTGAGTGGTACTAAAAAAGTAATTGGAAATGCCAGATACTGACTTCTGTATTGATCATTCTGTTAACCGAGTTGGCTGAAATGTTTTTGTAACAATAACATATTGATATGATTTTCCTCATAAACTTGGAAGTTTCACAGCTGTCTAGACAACCCTAATTTCATTAGTCCCAACCTAGTAATTGCATCTGAACCACTGAACTGTGATGTAGATTAATCACAACAATACTGAAGAAGTAGTATATTTAATCAGAACTCAGGTCTTCTGTCATTCTTCCATCTTGTTCACCTTGGGTAAATGTAGAGTAGACAGTTCATTAAATAGTAACTAGGGATGTAGTCAGCAAGAAGGAGAATGAAATGGGAAGCTGAAACTCTCGTGACCTTCCAGGTCCTGCATTACTTCTGCTTTTTCTGGAGCACCTGAGACCTACGTCATGTTCTATTTGTCTGATGAGGCTCCCAGTTTACCTGAAGATACCAAGCTGTGGTGTGCCCATGTTTTCTGGGAGGTACTTAGCACCCTCAGTTCACTGTGAGATTAAAAGAAATGAACAGTTCAAGTAGGCTTTAGCAATCCCTTCCTAGATTAGGTTCATCTGCTTGGGTGAAGTTCAGCCAGTGAAGTCAGTTTAACACTTTTAAGGACTCTGTGAAGTTCTATTTATCTTCTCATAATTTCTCAAACAAGTGATCTGTGCATTAGTTTATAAGGCATACTTTTATTTTATTTTATTTATTTATTTTGCTGTTACAATCCAGAGTAATGTGTCTGTACTCAGCCAGTAACATGGAATTGTGTGTGTTGCTATTTTGGCTTAAGTGCATGTTGCTGGTTAATTGTACAATTTAATTTTCCATTAAGATACAAATGGTTCTCATAAAGTGAACTCATTTTAGAAAATAATTGGGTATAAAGAGTCCTGATATTTTATCCATCCATGAACAAAATGGATGTATTTTTTTCTCTTTAACTTACCTGTTAATGTTATACATGAATTACAGAACAGAAAAGGAAATGTACTCAAAGTGCCTTTGAAATACAGCTGTGATAGTGCAAGAAGCATTTTAAAAGGCCTTGCCAAACACTAGTGTGATTTATTTGAAAGAAAGAAAGAAAGAAAGATTGCACCCTAGTTATAAAAGTCAGCTTGTGATACTAACCACACGGCTGGAACATTGTCCTTGCTAATTTTCATAAGCATTTTGTTGTTTCCTCTTCAGACAATTGCACAGCAAACGTGTTGTCCATTTCTTTCCCTCACTTTCCCTTTCTTTCTCCTCTGTGTCTGTACTTTTCAGTTCCATTTTTCTCTAGTATTTAGTTAATACTCTCTGGGATAGAAAATGTGAATGTGAATATGTCCTTTCTTTTTTTAAAAAATAAAAGTATATGTGTTAGTGTGGAGCACAAGGAGAGAAACCATGCATGAACAAATGTTGTTACACAGAAAATAAGTGGAAACTGTATTTTTTTATCCTCCCATCTTTAGTTGATGAACATCTTCATGGTTACTCATGCTGATACTTCTTTACATGAAAACAATCTGCTGCTTCTTTTGCATTATTTCAATATTCTGGTAACTTTCCAGCCCTGCAAGTCTCATTCTAAGTAGCCTTTAAGTTGTGCACTTACTCAGGATCAGATCCTGTAGCTTTACCATGTGAGGAAACTCTGCTGGGGTTAATCTTGTGCTTTAGTGCTACTAGGACACACTAAGAAGATCTCTGGGGGAGCATCAGTGCTCTCTCAAAGTTGACTGTCAAAGTAAGGGCCTTATGTATGGTTGCCATTGTCATTGCCATTGATAGAGAACCATCAAATAATGTAGACTTGAGGGGACCTCTGGAGGTTGTCTCATCCACCTCCCAGTTCTTTAGAACATCATTGTGTTTTTGATTTACTCTTGGCATTCATCATTTGACTCAATTTGAAAATATGTTTAGTCCTACAGTACTTAGTTCTGACACCATTTAATTTTCATAGTTTATCTACTGACCTTGCAAGGTTATCTTAATTACAAATAATAAAAATAACCCTGATTCCTTAAGCTTTGCAAGTAATTATAATACCGCTTAGCTCAAGTTTTTCTTTATTGCTAGCGCTGCTCATATATATATATATATATATATATAGGATGCATTAAAGGTTGGTATCCTAATCAGTAGCATACACATGCAAATGCACAACTTGATATGTCAGACTTCTTTGTAAAGTGTAAAGTCTTTTGTGTACTGAGACCTCATCAGCTCTCTATTACTTCAGTAGGTCTTTATGAAACTCTGCATTTCAGGGAAACTGATGATAATTTTTAAATAAATAAAGACTGCTGGGCATTCTGCAAAATGAGATCTATTAACTTATTTCTGTAATATTATAGGTGGAGCTTGTTCTGTTAAATTTAATGGACATTTAATTTCAGTAAAAAAAGTGTTGAGCGCTATTTATTAAGTACACTGCAGAATCATAGGTATATGGGGAAAAATTGAAAATGGTCATTTAAGTAAAGCTTAATTAATCTGCACATGAAGGAGCCAAATCAAAGTGGCATTGGAAAGCCTCATTTGGTACTTCCAAGTTTTCTGGGCACTTGAGTTTACAACCTGAATGATCTTCTAATGCATTTTAAGTGCAATAAGGTATTGGCAGTGTTATAGAGTTCTGAGTAAAAAATTGTGTTTCGAGTTAACAAAAGCTAAGCGGAGTTTGGGCTTTAATGCAATGAGGGGGAATTGGGCTTTAATTCATGGAGGAAGCTAATATTATTTGGCTATGAGTAGGGAAACATCATGCTGGGAGGAGTGGAGGAAACTTACCTTCTGGAAAATCCCAGCTTTTGTTCTCATAACACTTTCTATAAGAGGAAAACATTAAAAATGACTGACATTTTTACATACTCTCCCCCTTTCCTTTTCTATTCTCCTATTTCCCTCTGTGTATGAGAGTTGGAAGGTGCAGTGACTTTGGACTCCATACCGATACACATATATTTTCCTGCTCTTGACATTTTGCTCAGTAATTCTACACAAAATGAAGCAGCTGTTTGATGGCTTAATATGGCATTAGAGGGAGCTATAAATTTTGGATTCTTGACTTGAGTAGTAGGGACTTATCTGCTTTATCTAGAGTAAGAGTAAACTCAAAATAATTCTGAAACATGACTAAAGAGTGACAAAATCATTCTTACTGCTATATATTACTATTATTTTATTAAGATCTATTCTATCCCATCACATTTCACCGTGTTGAATAACTATTTAAGAATGTAAATTCTAAATGATTAATTACTATTAAAATATTGAATATATTAAGCTTAGTTTTTTCAGCTTATTTATAATATATTTAAAAAAATGTGCAGAATTTATTTTAACAATAACACATCTTGCATGATATGGAATGGATTCTTACAGATATGAAAATTGGAAATGTAGGTTATGCTACTGAAATATCATGACAACAAGTGTCCTTCACAATAAAAAGAAAATTATTTTGAGTTTTTTTCCTAAATGTGTTCATGCTTTGGTGAAATTCAGTCACAAACTTCAGTATCTTTTCAGTATAGCTGATAACCCACTTTTGCTTTTGCATTGGTCCTCTGTTCATATATGATATAGATTTTCATAATGTAATTGTCGTATTTTCTAGATTCACGTTTTACAGAAACTGTACAGAATTGTTTCAAGATTTTAGATCACATTTTTTGCTGGACCCTGGAAATACATACATGCTATTCTTGCAACAGTTGAAAGGAAACCAGACTATCTGTACCAATTTGTAAGAAGTTATTTGCAATCCCTACATTTGCAAGGCTTGTTCCCTTTTTGTTAGAGTAAGACTAGTGAGAAATGAAAATTATGTTCAAAAGTCTTAGACTTTAATAAACTGATCAAACATTGTTTTGTACCTGACACTCAAGCCAAAATTACTTTGAGATCTATAGATTATTATTATTATTATTATATTTTTAATTCTTTGTGCCTGACAATTTTAATTTTTCCTGATTGAATTTTGGGGTAAGGGCAGTACAGAAGCAGTATAAGCAGTCTTATTCCTTCTCTTTTTCTAGGTTTGTTATGAAAAGTTGTTTGGGAAAAAGCTGCTGGAGAACAGATTTTTCATGAGCTAGACATTCAGGTGATTAGCAGTCTATAAATAGGTGAGATAGATTAGATACACTATAGCCTTATGATACTTTGGCACTTCTGTTTCTACCAATTGGAACCAGACAAGATAGTTCATGTATGAATTTGGAAGCTGCATGGGAAAAGAATAAACCAATTCTCCTGACACGTTCCTATTGGGTTAATTTGGCTTCTTTCAGTGACATCCAACGCTCTTCACACTGACTTATTTTTAGTTAAATTGAAGTGACTTGCTTTTTTCTTTGGGGTTTTGCAGTTTTCATTCTTTATAGACATGGAATGTAGTTCTGCTTTTGGGTACACTGCTAACATTTAGTGTTCATTCCAGTTTTAGCTGGTCTCAGATACTTTACAGAAGCATGTTCAAAGAATTAGATTAGGAAGTGGTAAGGGGATGTAAGAGGGAATTCTCTCATGATTTACACATAATCTCTATAAGAAGAATAATAAAACTTCATGAAGAATTCAGTTAAGCTCCGTATTATGACTTATTAGACATGATCTTCCTGTAAAATGCCATTGATTTTTTTTTTTTTTTTTTTTTTTTTTTTTTAAATTAAAAGAATAACAAAAATTTAATAATAAAAAAAAGCGATGAAAACAAA
>CM021766.1:60773867-60824767 GCA_011076525.1 Nettapus auritus | reverse complement strand
TTTTTTTTTTTTTTTTTTTTTTTTTTTTTTTTTTTTTTTTCCATGAGAAGTGAATTACTCAGATTTCATGCATACAAGCCAGTGAAACCTCCTTAGTGAAAAAGACATTATCTTTACTGGTCATGTTGGTAACACAGGAGGGAGGAAGCTAGGACAATTGCTGCTTCTGCAATCCCTCTATGACTAAACAGACTGCTTATTTTCCAAGTCTGGATGAAAATGGTTGACACCACTAGGAAGGGGCCTTCTTTTGACAGAGCTTGACATAATTGTTAGCAAAGGCACAGGCTGCTCTGTAGAACTTATCTTTTTATACTTTCCTTCTAATTTGCACTGTAATTTCTCAGTGTTCACAGATCTGTATTAGTATGTGAAAAAAAACCTTCTGGTTTTATTCCTTGAAACAAATGTTAACACATTTATCTCCAGTCTTTCCTTTCCCCAGCTGCCATTTCCCATTCCTTTGTTCCTTCTCATCCCTCTTTCCTGACTGCATTTTTTTTTTCCTAATCCACAGCATAAGGTGGTAGTCTTGACTCTGTATCCCTTTGGTTTTCCACTGACACATGCTACATGCACAAGTACAGAGTATTGTCTCTCAAAAAGCTTCCCATCTAAGGGAAGGTGCAAGAAACAAGTGGGAAACCATGACATTTGGGTTTCCACTGCCACTTGCTGCTCCAAGGCTGTAGCACTTTGCCCTTCATTTGAATCCACAAGTTCCTGGGGAATAAACATCAAAAGAAGGAAGAAAACAAAAATAACTTATAAAGACTTTTATTTTATTTTAATATTTTAGTAATTTATTTTAATATTTTATTTTCTGAACGTTATATTTTTTCTGATCAAACCAATAATCCTAACAGTTATTAACAGGTTGACCCCTCTCAACCAGTGCTTCAGGTAGTGTGTACTTAATCCATCGATTTTCCCATCAAGTATTTATAATGTATGAACTGTAGAACCTTCTAGGCAGTTTTCAGTATGCTGGGTAATTACAAAAAGCTGGTCACTTAAATTATCCTAAGATGTAGCATTTCCATGACTAATTCAGAACCCCTATGTCTTAGCTGTGCCTCAAATTCAATTTGAATTGATAATGAGTTTTTTAATCCCTCTCTTTGATTTAGTGGTCAGACCGAAGGACAACATTGAGGGTGGGTGAAAGAAGGATAGAGAAAAAGAAAAAAAAATGTTAGTGTCTGGCATTATTTTGTCAGTCAATGTAGCAGTGAGCTTTTACTTGGGGAGGTCTTTTCTGGGAGGGCAAAATAATTGAAGTCCTGTACAAGCTTCCAGCTTTCAAAACCTCTCACTTCTTAGATGCATGTCTCCTTTGCAAATGACAAAGAGGGAATCCTAAGGCATTTTGTTAAAACTCTTTCAAATGCAATGAATGAGGCATTCTTGCTGAGATATTTTGCCCCAGGGGAGAATCAGCCATCTCCTGGCAGTGTTACTTTTTCTCAAGAGAATTTTCTCACTTTTAATGTGGATTACACTGGAGCCATTAACAAGTCTTATCAAATCTGGGAAAGCTATCAACCCCCTTTCCCTGTTGCCACACCAGAGAATTTTCTTGTTTCATTTCTACTGATTAAGCTTTATGTTTATTTTAGAAAATTCTCAATAGTTATCCAAGAATTATGAATTTATTTCTCCCCCTCCCACCCCAACAAATACATTTTATTTGCCTTGTTGTCCACCTAATTTGGGTCAATAACTTGGGTATAGTATTTTACTTAAATGACAGGTGAAGAAGTCATCTATATCATTGTATCTAGGTGGACACTTGACTCCCTCTGGGCTAAATGATTTATCACACATTAAGGTGAAAACATCTACAAGAATCTCGTGTGAAAACATTGACAGCTCCCTGCTGAGTGCCATGCCATCTCCACAGCCACAGGGGAACACAGCTAGTAATCTATTTTGACAGGCTGGCTTCCAAGTATTAACACCAACAATGGAAAATAAGCCTTAAGTAGTAGCAAAGGACTTGGGCTTTTGTGTGCACAAGTTTAAAGAAGAATCACACACTAATATGCTTAATGCATGTTATTCCTTTCCTAACTTGTATGATGAGTCAACAAACTCAATGAACACCATCAGAGAGAAAATTAAGAAGCAATTTACTGTAGTCTTTGGCTGGTGTGTCTCCCTTCATCAATCCCATCCATTTACTGATGAGTCAGAAGAGTTGCAGACCCTGCTACAGAATTTCAGGGTCTGAATTAATATTATGCTCCTGTGGATGGTGATGTTAGACTGCCATTTATGCAGAACAATTATTCTCCTGGTGAGGAGGTTCTCTACTAGAAACACCCAGTTGTTGTTATTTACCTGCACATATGCTTCACAAGGGCTTCATAAAAATATCCAAGTGGTTTGACCATATTCAGTGATAGCAGTGTGCCTGGCTGCAAAGATATTTGAATGTATGCATGTAGAATAGGCATGTTAGATGCATTCAGTTTAATAAGACTGATCTCAAGCTCTCAGGAGCAGTTAGGCATTGTTGTTTCCAAAGATGTTGTGTTTTTTATTTTATTTTAGTTTTTGTTTTTCTTGTCCCCAGCCTGATTTGGCAAACAATTGTAGTAGAGAAGTGCTTTGTTGTCTTTCTTTCACAAGGCAGGACTTCGGAAGTCTGGACCTCCAGTGCCTGGTCAGAAAAACTTTAAAGTTTGTGCTTTTTTCCGTATAACTGCTGATTCTTGAAAATCATATTGATTCATAATCTGCTTAAACCCACATTCTCCCTCAGTTAGCTACAGCTGTACCTTGAGAGAAAAGAAAAAAAAATTGTCTGAACATAATAGAAGTTGTATAGTTAAATCATGTTTTGTTTCTGAGGTTATTAGTCTTAGTGGTGCATGTAAGTAAGGTTCATACCTTTGGAACACTTCCTGACTAATATTTGCATAAAACATGTTTTCATATTATGTTTAATTATTTTCTTGTTTACGACAACCTATCTTAAAAAAGGATGAAGAAAAATAATTCTGTTCTCTTAAGTCTGTTGTCAGATACAACGCTTTATGCAGTGCAGAAAGCTCTCTGTAGACTTGCTGATCTGTGAGACAGTTGTTCTAGGCTTGTAGGCCACTGGCTCATCATATTGCTTTTCAGAGTCTGAGATGTTAATAGCAATGAGCGGATAGGATGAAAGTGATTCTTTCTCAAGTTCTTGCTTGCACTTCCTGGGAAAATTCACAGCAGATAGCACTTTTTTCCCTCTCTTTTCTTTTAACATAAAACAAGTGAAAGAAAGTGAGAGATTCTGATAACATTTCAAATGAATCAGTTCTGTGTGTGGAATACATTTATTCTGATTTTTTCTTTTTAATCTGCTAAAAGATGGCCTTAGACTCTACTTTTTCTCTCCTGTTCTTATCAGGACATATAATACTATAACTGATTTCCTCATGAGCTTATAATTCCCCTATGATTTTTTTTTTTTTTTCCTAATAACAACATACATAATATATAAACAAATTCTGGCAGTAGTAATTGATTACTGACTAAGGGATTCTCAGTTTTGTCTTATAGTCAAGACAGAAATACTTGACAGCGAGTGGTTTTATGATTTATGTCTCACGGTTTTGTGAAATAACTTCTTGGCATTGGAGCAGCTGGTTAAGCCCCTGCAAACATGAAATGTGTTGAATGCTTCAGGAATGAGCAGACACAGAGACTAAGCTACCGCTTAGCTAAGTGTCTAACCACTGTTGGTCCATGATCATGTAGTTTATGACTACAGCAGAGTAATGAAATAAAAAAAAAATGGATTATGAGTGCTACCTGTGTTCAATCTCCTAGGCAGTCAGTTCAGCATCTTTTTCCTCGAGTAGCTTTACTTTGAAAAGAAAACCAAGTGTCGTATGTAGTGTTCACCCTCTGAAAAGCAATCAGCTTGTAGTTACTTTTTCTTTGGACTGACTAAGCTATAGAAATGGTTGCACTACACCTTTCTTACAAATTGCAGTTATGATATTTATTTCCCCTCCTGGCAATACAGTGAATGTTTTCAGGCTGTGATGACAAACACTTCTTCTGGGAGTTTCTGCACTAAGAAACAGTGGAGACAATAACTTGCTCTATTTCATATTATAGCTTCAATTTTAAAGACTCATGAGGCACAAAGTACTTGAGCACCAATCTGTTTATTGACAGAGCTTAAAGACACCAAGGACTGAAGTGACAGTAGCTGTCATTAATCAGCATTCCTGTTGCTATCTACAGAAATGCTGCATTTAAATGACCATTTGAAAGAAAATTCTAAATGCTGGACCGGGTTAATTCTTCTCCAGTCCTGTCCTAAAGCTTACCAACTTGAGGGGCTAGAAGACTGACAAACTGTGTAGCTTCTAGAGGTGAGAGCTTTATCCCCAAAGCCTGAAGGACTCTGTCCTTAGCACACACAGCAGTCACCTAGAGGAGAGCAGTGTCGGAGATGATTCAACATCTGGGTCTAGAAGGATTGTCAGAGCTACCTCAGATGTGTCTGTCCCCTTTCTTAAAAATGAGCTATGAATTAACTGGAAGTACAACAGATTCAAAAAGAGCTTGAAAACAAAGTGAGGAAAATCTTAAATACCTGAAGGTTTTGATTCTCTTGGGACCCATCTTGAAGTCTGATGATGGCAGAGACAGCCTCTCATGAATTTCTCAAGACTTTCTTAATGAACATTCCCAATATATGTATTCAGTTCAGTTTCATTTAACTCCAGTTCTTAGCTGGATGGTCTGAATACTGAGCATGCACCACCTCAGTTATTTTGTCTACAGAACCATATTGGCCTGCTGGTGCTATGCTTTTTGTTAGTGTCCTTGAGAAACAATGAGACACCAGTGGCAATCAGTATCAACTCTCACCTTTTTTATCTCCAGAAAGCAATATTCAGACTTTATCTGTCAGCAGAGCCTTGACATTGTTCTCTAATCTGTATTTAGAACTGAAACATCTTGGAACAAAAGTATAATTAAAGATGGGTTTGCCTCACCATCACTTGTCCAGTAACCTTCACTGAGGAGGAATTTAAAGAATAAATGTAAAGATATATCTGAATTACAGCTTTATTATCCTCTAATGCTTCAACAGTAATAACACATTTATAAAAGAGTTGCACAGTGGTTAGACTGGAGATGGGGCTCAGGTGGTTTGTGGCCAGTTCAGGACAGTTAAAAAATGACAGAAGGTGATACAGAATCTCACAGATATTTGGAACCTGCAGGAAGTTTGTCATACCACTAGCAAAAGCACACTCCTCTGTCATGTGGGTCTGGAAAATTGTGAGTTGCTCCTTATTAATCCAGTGATGGAAACATGGATGGCTTGAGAAACCTGTCATTGTCTACAGACCTGCACACACAGAGGTTGGAGCTGCAAAAAGTGTAGTTTATTTAGTCCCTTCATTTGAAAGGAGATCTTAGAAGTTGAGAGAGAAGCATAAGTAGGAATATTATAGGTGATAAACTTAGTAAACTCTTTCCTGTCTGCTAGGTTTCCAGCATAACTCAGCAAAATGGAGGTATCCTTAGGCCTCCCATTTGAATGAAATGAATCATTGGTCTTGTGCTTTTGTAGTGCTTGTGTGTTGCCTTTTGTCTTTCACATCTGATTGTAATTGCAACAAAGTCCCATAAATAGACTTCCAAAACTCGAGTCTCTGCTGATTCTGTGAGATAAATTATTCATAATGAACTCTAAGTAGGATCTGCTGGCTGGATTTAGGAAAAGACTCTGAAGTAGTGCAGTGGGAAGACAACAACAACAACAAACCTTGTAGCTCTTACATTTCAATAGGGTTATGATTAACATCTGGACTGATGTATATTGAGAGTTGATGGGGACTAGTTAGGTGAATGAACTAGTAAAATTCCATGTGCTGAAGCAAATGGGGAAAACAGGGTAAACAAAGACAAGACTAGCTTTCTCTGATGCCTACTTTCTATTGTCTGCATATTATGTCTTAATTTGGAAAACTGTTTTAATGTAATAAAGGCAAATATTAGAACACTGACCTGCTTCTTTTGCCAGATGTTGGTTGAAAGGATGTAATTTGGGTAGCATCTTCCTTCAAAGCATCATACACACAGACACAGTAAAAGCTTTCAATCTGAATAAGGAATGTGTTACCCAGGCATCAGATTTTATGAGCTTGTGATAGGTTTTTGTATGTGGAAGGAACTCAGCTTGGGGAACAGGTATAGAACATAAAGAAAAGCATGAACTCAATAGGAAAGACAAGAAGTTAATATATTTGATTTGATTTTTTTTTTTTTTTTTTTTTTTTTTGGCATTTGGTAATTATGTATTTTCAATGCATTAATAAATGACATGCATATTTTGGTCGGGAATACACAGAGGAGTCTTTCAATGGTGACTAACTTTGTATGAAAAGAAAACAAAGACATCACATGAAGTTAGTTTAACTATACTGAGGCTTTTCTCTTTTGTAAGTGAGATGTCTAACATACATTTTGAATAAGAAGGTACTCAAACAGCCATAACTATGCATTTAGTAATTCTGTTTGAGTTCAGCAGTGTTTCCCCACACCACAAATATTTCTCTTGAATGAATATGTTACTACTGTTCTTCTGAAATTGAATTGGAACTCAACTCACTGAAAATAGAAAGCTTTTTATTTGATGAGAATAGGTATCAGAGATCTGAAGAAGGACTTGCAAGTCTGGAAGCATATATGCCAGCTCTACCAAGTAGTCTAAAACATTTAATCTCAAACAGAGGTCTTGATATAATTGCCAAAGCATAGACTTCCTGAGTTGTTTCACAAAGCCACATAGCCTCTGGCTTCAAAAGCATGTGGGTCTTCTTTAGGTCTTGTGTGCCAAGCCTTTTGCTTCAAATGCTGAGGGCACTGCAAACATCATAAGTATGTTTAGGTGACTGATTTTTACCCATATTAGTGTGTGAATTTGGGCTGAAATACAGTTGAAAACTGTGTTTTGCAAAAACAAACAAACAAACAAACAAACAAAAAAACAGGCTTCCTGTAGATGGTATAGAGACATCTTTCTGTGTATGTTTAAGTCTTTATAGAGGACTTTCCAATGCAAGAAGAAACACTGCTGGCTAAACTGTGGAGACTCGATGTGTTTTCAAAGGTTTAAAATGTGTTAACTGATACATAAAAAAAAAAAAATCTGTTGTTCAAAAGCTATTTTATCTCAACTTACGTATAGTGTGACAGTCTGCTTTCAAGCAATGTTGAATGTGGATTTCTACACATGGCTCTTCTAATCTAGTGTGAGAAGATACTGGCAAAAATATTCTGGGAAAGGTACCTTTCATCTGCAAGGATATCTTTTGGGCAATTTTGACCACCACCACCATCTTACAAAGGAAAAGAATGACCAAGCAAATAAGTGAACGTTGACTGAATGCTCTTTGAGCTAGGAGTGATTCATTCTTAAAAGCTGATGTCTTTGAAGCAGAGCTATTCCGAGGAGGACCATACACTAGATAATTGCTCAGGTCTAAATGGAGCTCTGTGACTGGATCAATACATAGAGATCTCCTGGTAGTTTTCTTGCATGCCAAGTCTGAGAAAGCTTCCAGAAGATAATAATCTTAGAAATGTCCACATTACATATTTAGTCACTGCTGAAACTAACAGTTGTGATTGAAGATACCTTAAAGCTATTTTTCCCCTTGTGCTTTGAATAGGTTAACTGTCTTCCTTCATGCTGACCTTTTCTAAACCACACTAAAGCATGCTTTGTAGATAGCACATGGCCTCTTTTTTTTTTTTTTAATTTTTTTTTATTATTTTTTTTATTTAGCGTGTATTCAGCTTGATAAATACTCAGAACCTCTAACTGACTAAAAGTATCCTTGATAACAAATGGAAGGAACCCATGTGAAGAATGCATCCAATGCAGCAATTTTGTTTTCCATGAACTACTTACTCTTGCATGGGACTGCAGCACCTCATTCTGTCACTAAGAACAGCAGTGGCGTATTATTTTTCATGATGCAGTGAGATGAAATAATCTCATTGTGGTAAGTTAGCTTGAATTGTCACTTCACGTTGCTATGCCTGAGACATTTGTTCAGCATCTGTTTACTGCCTGGGTTTTATCAACACTTCCCAAGCTGTTTGGAAACTTTAGTCTTGAAAGTTTGCCAGTACTTCTAATAGTTCCAGTAATATATACATATTGTTTTACTACCTACTTTTTGACTTCAGTAAGGAGCTACCATAGACCACTGGCTGAGAGTGGCATATGGAGAGTCTTACAGGAATTCAGTGGTATGACACTGGTATCCTTTCCAAAGGATACAGCAATAATAAAAGGGGAAAAACAATCTAGGCAACTGGGTAGATTATGAGACAAAGCAATTATATAGATCTTCAAAGGATCAAACAGCTCATCAACTTGAACTTACAGTGTCCTGAATGGAAATACGTCCTTGTTTTAAAATTACACTGGTTCTGTTTATCAGATAGGAATGTTATTGTATGGTGTGAATCATCACAGAGAATAATAAGCTACAGACCTTGCAGAAAGGAAGCTGCCCTTTCTGGAAAAATACATTTACGGGGAAGTACTGCATTTTAGGTAGTATGACCTTGCCTAAAACTTGTATTTCCCCTTTGCTTTGTTATGTTTAACATTCCAGTCCTCTTTTTTTTTTTTTTGGTTAGTTTGGGGATAACCAGCTGCAGGTTTGCAGCTCTGTTGGAGCTTCTTAAAATGAATTAAAATTAATAAATAATAAAAAGTAAATAATAAAAATTAATATTAGTTCAAAGTACCTCTAAACCGTAGCTAAACAGTTTGTTAAATTTGATAGGTCACTTTTCACCAATTATTTTATTATTTTTAATAATTAAAATTATCTAGTTAGTCTTTTCTCATCTGACATTCAAATATATATATAAATCCCTTGTATCTACTGCTAGTCTAGTAAAATATCATAAAAATTACTTTGTCCGGATGTTTTCCACTTAGTCCTAATGTTATGTAACAGAAATAAATTAGAGGGGAAATATTTTGTTATTTGGCACTTCTCAGATTATGAAACAGTGTTTATTCACTTAAAATACTGGGCTGATTCCATGCAGGAATAAATCTTTAAAAGGTATTATTTATGGAAGGAAACAGTAAACTTCCTTCAGATTTTAAAGAAGGATTTCTAAAATATTAAGGGTCAGTGGTGAAACCTCACTGAAACTTCACAGGCTGCTTAAAATTATTTATTTATTTATTTTTTAAATCCAAATGCATAAGGATATAGGGCAGCCTGCAATCAACTCGTTAAGAGTTATTTATTGTATCTTAAAAAAATATAACATATTCTATTCTAGCCTGTATAACAACATTCAGAGTTCAGACTGTTTTTTTTTTACCCTACAGAAAGGTACTGTGAGAAATGCTGAAGAGCTGATGGACTTTCTTTATTTCAGGAGCTTGTTATGGGAAACAGTCGTCACATTTGAGCGACTCCACAGTCTGATAATTCACATACGGTCAGTCACTCTGTGCATGTGTGGGTGTGGGGTGTAATAGGGCAGGCAAAGGCAGGATGACAAAATTTTTGCTTAGGTTTTTGATAAGAAGCTATTTATGTGACTTTAAAGAGAAGGAAATAAATAAGCAGGTTGAAACTCTTAAGCTCTTAAAAAAATTCCTACTGATTTCAGTTTGAACAACATTTCTCACTTAGGATTTTTAGAGGTCTGTTCTCACCTGTCTTTCTTTGCATCCTTCCCCTGGACACTCACCCCTCCTCCTGTAGGCTATCATCAGGACTGAACAGGAAGACTGTAAGGACATGGTCTCCAATACCACGTACAAGACAATTCAAATGCATTTTGAAATTAGCTGCATTGTAACTAAGCAATGATGCTTAGTCGGAGAAATTATTTCTTAGACCTTCATTCTGCTCTTATGCTGGATCCCGATTTCAAAATAGCCATGCAGATAAAAGGGTATTATATATCTGAATAATGAAAGAGAAGTGTAAATGAAGGGTGGCATGATGAGGTGTGGTGGGGATGGAGCTAGAGCTGACCTGGTAGATTACCACCAAATCCTGCCTATTTGCCTGTTTTATAAATGATGCTTTTTTTTTTTTTTTTTTTTTTTTTTTTTAACAGTCTCCATTTCTCTGTACACAGCCTGTTTCACGCTTTAGATTAGTTTTCTTCTCTCTGTGTTTTCATTTAACTCACTGTATGTACTGGAACTCACAGGGGTAAGTGCCAAAAGGTCGAGTGGTTTTCAAGATGGAGTTACAAGCAACTAATACAGGTATTTGGGACTAAAGCTGTGGCACAACTGTTTAGTTAGATAAGTAACATGAACAGTCTCCAGGCCTGAAGAACTAACAGTTTGACCAAAACAGGCCCAAAACAGCAACTCACACTGGGAAAACCTGAGGAATGGGAGGAATTGCTATTTGCTTTGTTCATTCCTTCTATGCTGTCAGTTGCTGCCTGTTTAATATTATTAGGGATGGTTGTTTTCACTATAGTGTTTGGTTTCAAGTGCTTAGTTGATTTTGTTAACAGCTCTTGTTAAGAGTGGAATTCATCTTGCCTAATTGTTTTTGTCTGTCAAGGGGACATTTAGTAGAAGTTGACTCTTCTGAGTCACCCTTCGCAGAGAAACTGTAGAGGGAGCTTAAAGAGAAGACCTTGAAGAAAACAGTAAACATCTATTCAGATGGCTGGTGTTAGGTGATGTGACTCCAACCCTGTTTTGCCATGCTCAATACATACATGATACAGGCTGCAGGGTTGGGACTGTGTACCTGACCTTGTATCTCATAAGGCTACCTGTTCGTTCATTTAGTAGGGGACTTTTTTTTTTTTTTTTTTTTTTTTGTGTGTGTGTGTGTGTGTGTAGTAATATAAGCATAGGAGTGTTGTCCTTGTTTAGGTAATGGTAGATTGTCTAGAGTTTGCTTTTGTGCTAATTTGCCTTAAATACCTATGTTAAATAACCCTTTAACACCTGTCTCATGTAAATACATGTAGTCTTGACTAGAAAGGAAAACACGTATGTTAGTTATTGCAAGCAAATGGAAAAAATTATAATTAATCCCTTAATACTCAGTCATTATACTCATGTCATTAAACACCTGTCTACAACACCAGGTGCATAACCAGGCAAATTGCTCTCTGAAGCTTCCTGAGGAAAAGCAGAGAGGGAGGTGCCAGTCTCTGCTCCCTGGTAACTGATGACAGAATGTGTGGGAATGGCACAAAGCTGCAGCAAAGAAGGTTCAAACCAGACATTAGGAACAATTTCTTTACTGTGAGGGTACTCAAACACTGGAGCAGGCTTCCTGGAAATGTGGTTGATGACCATGCTTGTCAGTGTTTAATAGGCATTTGGACAACACCCTCAATAATATGCTTTAATATTTGGTTAGCCCAGAAGTGGACTAGCAGTTGGACTAGAAGATGTTTGAAGGTCCCTTCCAATCAGACTATTCTTCTCTTCCCTTCTCTTCCCTTCCCTTGCCTGTTAGCAGATCTTCCTCCAAAATTATCAAATCAAGGGGAAGCAGACAGCCCATGCTCTTTAGAACTGACATCCTATATTGCTTCAAGATACGTAATGCGCAGGAAGTTTATAGCATTCTTTTTTAATTTCAATTGCATCCAATTTTAGGATAACATATATTCTTTTCTACTCCTGAATTCTTACAAATGTAATCATTAATAAATTTGCAGTAATTCTGTGGTATGCATGAACACATTTATCATTTTGCAGTACCCCTCCTCCATTCACAACAGCCTCACAACTGCACAAACAATGTTGTTTTCACAATTTTACTGCCCTTTAAATAGAGTCTGTTTCTAGATTGCTACCTCTGACTAGGCTGAATGAGTACTTTAAAATTTCTCTTAAATATTACAGATTTTTATTTATTTATTTATTTATTTATTTTTTTTCCAGAATCATGTTGGTCAACACAGAATTTCTGTCATGAAAAAAAAAAATCTAGTTCAGGATAGAATTGTGAACTATATAGAGGAAAGGTAAATTAGAGGGAAATGGTTGAGTGATTAAGTTTTTCAGCTGGCATACAAGAAAGTCTTGTTGAAGCATCTATACTAGGTTACAATTTTGCTTTCACAACACATTGAAGAAAGTTTGATTTCATTCCTTTGTGGCATTAGAAGTGAAATTCTGAAGCTTTGCTTTTCTTTATTATTATTATTATTTTTTTAAGTTTTCTTGTTTTCCAAACAACTCAGTCTATGGTAAGATACCGAGCTTTTCTAGCGTTGTTACAAGACGTTTTGGCTGTACATTTCAGTCTGAGATGCAGATTATGAATATTCTTCATATATATGCAGTTTAATTTATTCTGGATCACAATGGCAAGAACTGGAATGTAATGGAGGAGTAAGGATCAAAGCCACCTGGATATCCGCTTACACTGGCAGAAATAATGGAGAAGCTTTCACAAGGTGATTTTTCAAATCACTAGCTGGGAAATTCTTTTTAATGATGGTTCTTCAGTTTGCCAGACATGTCAGTAACAAAGGTATATTGTGGTGATGCCTGGCCAGGCTTTTGCTACATACTGATAGTAGTAAATGAAGTGGAATCATCTTTTTTTGGATTGATGTTGGTTGTATATGTCTTGCAAGTAACTTGTAGGTTAAAGACTTCTTAACTGGTATATTGCCTTTTACCTGCTTTTGCATGGGAACTCTGACTCTGGACAGAATTCCTGGAAGGATGAACTCTGCTCAGCACAAAAAGGTAGTCAGAAAGCAAACAGATGGGAGATAATATTCAAGAGATCGAAGGGCTCTTCTGGGAAATGATGGGACTCCCACCCTGTGAATGTTGCATTTTCTTGGTAACTCTCTGTGATAAAAGATAGAACAGACAGAAGAAGATTCTATAGCCTGGTGATGAAAATGATGAGGCTTTGGTGTGATGAAAGATTAGAACGATGAAGACCATTTTATTTAAAGATGAGATAAATCAGACTGGGTGTTTTAGTGTTCTTGAAACAGTGAATTTTATAGAGCAGGTGTTAGCTCTTTCCCAGATATTACAACCAGAAAAGAGGAAAGTAATAAGAAGCAATTCTTTCAATTCAATAAATAACTCTGTCCTATCAAGCTGTGTATTTGTAAACCAGTATCAATAAGGTAAATAGTTCATTAGGATTCACAGTAGTACCAGCTACTTCTACAAAGAATGAGAACAGCTGCAGTTAATTTATATTTAATAAATATTTTCTGAAAGCTATAAACTTTGGCCATCATCTCACTGATGTGCTCTGCTTTATGAGCATTTTTTGCCAGTTTTTAAATATGATCCTATCTGAAGAGCAAGATGTGCCAAGTGAGAGAGACAGATAAGTAGTTAAGCAGTCCAATACTCTTCTTCTTAAGAATACTCTTCTTAAGTCTGTTTCTGAAAATGCTATGAGAAAGCCAAGTTTGCTGAGATTTGGATGAGGAACAGCAATATTATATTGTACCCATGTTCATTTTATATTACAGCATCCAGAACTCCAGTGTGAGAAGTCAACCCTAGGGACTGCAAAAACCTTTTAAGATGATGATGGAGACTCCATTAATGTTTTGCACATTTTTTTTTTTTTTAATCTCTCTGTTAGATTTAAAGACTTAAAAATATTTTTTTCTTTTCAATATACAGGATGATTAGAGAAGATGAACCTCTCTTTGTTAACTATGTAATCTCTCATTGTCATTCAGATATGAATTTGATTCAGCTGAGTGATTTTTAAAGAAAGCATGCATGAATTCCAAAGTGAAATGTATTTCTCTAGACTGATCTAACAAATACTTTTATTTTGTTAATAGGAAAGGGAGAAAAAGTGATGAGAAAAAAAAGCCTGTCAGCTTGTTGAAAATCACAAGTGATCATACACTGGTGTGATTTAATTGTAGTGCCAGCAAACTTTTTGCATTAAAACTTTTCAGAAAGTAGCAGTCTGAAAGAGCTGATTGCATTGCATATCTTTAGCTAATATTGTATGGCAGAAGGATGAAATGAAAAGAGAGCAAACAGAAATGAAGGAAAGAAAAGGTCTTGGGCAAGAAGAAAAGGAAAAATGGACATTTCTGGACATTTCAGATGAATTGATTTTGGATGATTGGATATATTACCAAATGATGAAAAGTTTCAAACTTAGTCATTCTTTCAAGAAAATGACTGTGGAAATAACTTGATACATTTCTAATACATTTTGTCTTTGACTCAGACTGAGTCTACTTGGTGTCTTAATACTTGGGAAGTCCTAATGCTATAAACAAGGCATACCCACAGCAGAATGGCAGAATCTAATCCCTGCATTTTACTAAAATACGAATTGACTTCTTTTTAGGGGTTTGATGTTTAATTTCATTATGGACTCATTGCCTCCAGTCTGAATGATATCATGGCCCAGACTTGGGGAAGAGAAGGGGAATTGTTTTTCAATTAATTTTAGGGATAAACTGTCATTAGATGCTTATAATCACATTGCACTGGCTTTGAAGGCAGGCTTAAGAAGATGAATTTTGCACAGTGAATGGATGATGGGCATGTAGATGGCTTATTAATTTCCCACTTTATGAATTTTCAAATGAAATAACTTTACCTGACAAATGGTCCAAATTAGTCAGAGGTAGATGACGGCTAAAGTAGAAGTTAGATGTCTTCAGTGATATTTTATTGCACTAATCTAGTCAAAATACCATAAGTAACTGCAATATTAAAGGTGCATGTAGTATCAGACAGTCTGGAGGGAGGAACAGTATATTTTACTGGATCAAAATGTGACAGAAAATGAAGAAACCTTTAGACAAACAAGCCTGCCTTCAGGTATCTCTACCTATCTATAGGTATCTATGGGGCCATATCTCTATGGCTCTGTAGCTCTTTCTCCTATCACAGTTGCAAAAGTGTTAGTTCCACAGTTCAGAATAAGGTGAACCACTTCTTGGTATGGAAATAGTCACTAGTTAGAGCAGCAGGGGTCAGAATCACTGATTAGTCTCTCCAGCTAGTGTTATTAACGTTCTAAATGTCACTTCTTATTCATTTAACTCACTTGAGTCTGTCATGTCCTTTTGTGCTGATGGTTGTGAGAGCACGTTTGACATACAGTGTATAACAGATGGGCAGCTAAAGTAGCTGACTGGGATAACATTTTAGCTTTCTGTAAGGAACATGGATTCTTTACCTCCAAACATTGTTTATTCATCCCATAATTGTTCACCTGTTGTAGGAAACCTAAGTTAAACTGTCTAGGTCTTCATGGTTGAGAGAACTGGGTAGAGGTCTGGGATTTCCATCTTTGCAAGTCTATGAAAAGCTCATCTGTCACCTATGAACCGATCATGTTTGGCTGTACTCATCGCTATCTGAAAACTGGAGATGGATTGTTGCTAAGTAAACTCAGCATTTGTTTATAGGGAACAACCTATTGTAAAGCATGCGGGGCACAGACCTGTAGCTGCAACGTTCAAACTTCCACTCTTGAGAACTTGCCAGGCTAAGATTGATTTTTTTCTCAAATGCAGAAATTTTAATAAGTTAACTTTTCAGTGTTTTAAAAGAAAGAAGTTGCATTTTAAAATGTGTACTGGACAATATGGTTTTGCTTGTTTTTTAAGGAAAATATGAGAATGTTGGGAGAAAAACGGAGAAAAGAAAGAAAATAGCTCAAGTCAGTTTTACAAAACATGTATATGGCTCATTTTAGGATTGACTGAAGCCTCTATGCTCAACATCCAGATTGTGTTCTGTTGTGCTAAGGCTATTTAAAAATGATGTTCTAAATTCTGTCCATCTTGTCCAGTAATACCACAATTGGATAATACAAATGAGAGACTGGCTGAGAAGTGAGGAAAAAGGGAAATGAAAATGGTTGGCTGTATGTGGTTTTCAGGCCATTCAGTGAGCTTGTTGTGTTTATGAATGTTGCAAATTCATGTTAATACTCAGTAAGGTGAAATCTGGAGACACACCATACCTTATTATTTTTCAGATTTTTTGCGTCTTGACTTGAGATAAATTGATTCATGTAGGGTAAAGAATAGTGTTTCATGGCCCAAATATCCATTAGGGAAGTTTTATATATGTGGATATCCACTACTGACTAACTTTAAGAAGAATTTTGGATAGATTTAGACATTGACCTATATTAGGATGACAGTTCTTATTTTCCCTTGTTGGTAAAAAAAACAAATTGGGTGAATGAGGACTTCATTTATGCCATTAAAAATTGTAGTTTATAACGAGTTGTAAAGGGAAAGTTTAAGTCTTCTCATGCTATAAAGCAGTTCTTTTTATAATTGGGATCGATTAGGAGACAAAAGGTGATGCTTAGAAAACATATTTTTATCAAAAGGCTCAGAGTTACTTTAGTAATTAGAATCCATGTGAGTTAATATCACACGAATCTGAAAAACATGTTATTTGTTCACATTTATAGAAAATCTCTTAGTGCTTCTGTATTGCTTTTGACTTTCCTTCTTTTTAGATGCTTGAGGTTCCAAGTGAGCCTCAAGTAGAAACAACCCTTTACACTGAAAATAGATATCCCAAACCACCAAAGTTAACTTTCTATTTCTTCTTTTTCTTTCCCTCTCCTTCCCTCTCCTTCCCTCTCCTTCCTTCCTTCCTTCCTTCCTTCCTTCCTTCATAGTTTTTTGTTTGCTCTGCATGGAGAATCTCATTTAAAATGGTGTAATAGAATGGCAGAATTTGCATTTTAAAACTGTTCTCTTCCCATGGATGTACCAGTTCATGTACCAATTCTCTTTTGCAGCTCACCATGTTATACTAAGTGTATAAGCAGTTGCTTTTGGCCACTATAGAGAAGTGGAAGGGCAGATTGAAGCTATTGATGACATCATGTCCATAGTGCTTTATAACTCTTGTGAAGTTTTCACATTTTGAGAATTGCCACCAATATAGTTTTGGAATGCCATAAAAATTACACATCTTTAACCTAAACTGAGTTAAGAGAGTTTTTGTTTGGTTTTGTTTTTCAAGTTTGATGTAGACTACAACTCTTAATTTCAGTGAATTCCTTTTATTTCTACCTGACTTTTGCTTCCAGTTTGAAGATAGGGTCTTCCACAGGTATAATTTGATAAGCATTCCAGCTATGATAAAGTTGCAGTGCCATCAGTTCATTGCATTATCAAAAAGCCAATTGCTTAATGTACTTGAATTGGAACTTGCTTGAAGCACAGTAAGAAAGCAACTCTGTGATGAATGGCAGTTAAAGTTAAAATTGAATATGCTGCTCTGGAAAGGTATATTGGCATTTGCTTTTTGCTTTAACTGTAGAATTGTTTCATGAAGAAAAGATTGAGTCTAATAACAGTTGGGCTTGCTTTGCATAATATTGTCTTATCCATGCTATAAATCTTTGTCAATATCAGATTCACAGGACACAAAGCTCACAGACTCCTCAAAGCTTATTTGTGAAAATGCCAAGCTTTGAGATTCTGAAATGAGGCTGGTATTAAAAGATGCTAAATAGGCTTTTTCATTTTTGGTATTATTGAAAAATAGCTTCTTGTCTCTACCTCCACTCTTTAAGAATCATGCACATAGAAGGTTGTTGTGAGATGTATTGGAAACTAATTTGAGTTTTTACATATTAAAGGTGTATATACAGCTAATCCAGCTGAAGTTCTCACAGAGCTTCTCTTGGGATTTTGCTATTGTCCTCAATTGCAACATGTCCAAATATAGCATTCTTGTTGAACTTCAGAACTTTAATTTTCACTTGATTAAAAAAAAAGCAAAAGCAAAACCAAAAACAAACAACTACAAAGCGGAGGTAATTTATTTTTTATGTTTGTCTTTGTTCTGGAATAGTGAGATTTTGTGTTTCATTTTTTCCTTGGCAGTCTTGTATTCAGACAAGCATGTTCCTGATAGCACTTACTATAAAGGAGGCTATATCAACCCTTCAGATCTTGAGAATGCTTTCTCCCACCTAGCTCTCTGTGTGCTTTGCAGCTGGGTCCTATTTCAAGTTAAGAATAGACTCGCATACCATCCTTTCCCTTGTGCCTAGTTTTCCATGCAAAGGGCAATCCAGCCTGGGCCCGAAAGTGCTTCCTAGCAGCTATGGTGTGCATCAGTCTGGCATTGTATGAGAACTCATCACTCTTCTAGTCTGAGTTTCTCCAGTTGATTAGACCCATGTATTCTGTGTTATTTCTCTACATCCTCCTCCTGAATTTTGAGGCATGGGTTGTTACACAAATTAGCAAAACCAAGATTAGCAAAAAGGTACTGAAACAGGTCAGTAGTATCATCATTCCAGTCACTTTTTCAAATGATAGCCATTACATGTACCAGAAAAAAAAAAACAACAAAAAAACAAAAAAAACAAAAAAACAACCAACCAACCAACCAACCAACCAACCAACAACAACAACAACAACAAACAAGCCCATGCCTTCAGAGATAGCATTCTTTGTAGTTTTTCAGTCATCTAGTTTGCCTTTCATTTAGGAATAGTGTTTGATATTCTTGCATATATATATAGGCAAATTTCTCGTTTCCAGTGCTGGAGGAGTAAGTCCTGTAAGATTTGTAATGAGGATCTCATTTCTAATGAACTGTTCAGTGCAGCTCTGTGCTCTTTTTATTAAGAGCTGTTGTAGAACAGTTTATAGAGCAGTTTATTGTTTCTTTAGCTCACTGCTTATGTGAAATCATTCTTGATATATATATGAACATCTAATGTTCACAGACTGTGTACATTTGATATCAACACTGATTATAAACTCATATGTCTTGTTGGAGCTTTCAGAGGAACTGGGTTGCTTCAAGGCTCCAGCACGTTCAGTGACACAGTTCTGAGAGAGATCCCTGGGAAAGACTAAGATTTTAGCAACTGCTCATAGACAAAAAAATCCTCAAAATGCAGGCCTCAGAAAGCTTAAAACATAAAGCAGAGGTTTTAAAAATAAATCAGAACGTTTATGCAAAAAATGCAGGGGCTGGTGCCATAAAATACATGCATGATTTTTATGGGTGGAAATTCTCCCAGCCAGTCAGTTCTATTTAGATCCTGGCCATGTAAGGGTGATTTGGGATGGAAAGGGCTCTAGACAATTTTGGCATGGAGGTCTCTGACTGCAGTTTTGGATAAGTCTTTACGTCAGAGAAGGGCAGAAGGGAGGTTATCTGATCCCTGTGTCTGGCATTTTCATGGGAGGGTTTCTGAGTCACTAGCAGATGAGACTGCCTTGTCCTGGGGAAGTGACTCTGTTGGGGTGCCTTTCTTCATCAATACCTTTTCCTTCTCCTCAGTCTCTCAGGCTGGGCTGCCTCATTTTACTGGTCTTCTCTGTACCTGTGCAGAGATTTTTGTCCACTTTGGAAAGTGTCAGAGTGAGTTTCTACCCTTCAGCACATTTGTCAGGGTGCGCAGAGCAATCCTTTAAGAATGCACTGTGAGTTCAGTTGCTGTTTCAGGATTGCTGTATGCAGGAATACAGAAGCAAAGGGTACAGGTATAAGAGCTACACCCTGTTTTTGCTTCTCATGCAGGTGGCTGAAGAACTTGAATTTCCAGCCCCCTGTGGATTAATGCCTTCCCTCCCCACACCCTGGACAGGCAGGTTTGGAGGTGAACAGAAAGGAGTGTAGATTGTGAGGACAGCTACAAATGAGCCATATGGTTTATTTTAGAGAGCTCTCCTGGAGGAGTGACACAATAACCTTGGCTGTGACCTTCCTCGTTGCTACTGGCTGTTACACAGAGCATTTCTAGAATAAATCTGGTGCTCTGACTCAGCCGTGCTGATGTGGTAGACCTGCTGTAATCAGTGGAGGAAATTTGCTCTCACTTGCAAACTGGTGTGTAGGCCTTTCCTCATTTTTAATAATATGTTCTGAAATGTGTTTCTTCTTGGCTCCTTTCCTAATAGAAGGAGAAAGCACAAGGATTTTCCCTGTGCTGTCCTCTTAGCTAACTCTTAATAGAGAGGATTTTAATACTGATGATTATATACAGTGCTAGTGGTGTCATTCAAATTGGAGCAACTACTAGTTGGAGCATTGGAGCATTTGCTATTTATTGTGGCTAGTTATGGTGCACTTAACCTGCATAACCACTGGCAGGACTGGAGCAGGTGAGGGTGGAGTTACACTTGGGTGCTTTTTATTTTAATCCTCAAGGATTACTGCACAGTTCACTCACATAACAACAGCATGAAGAATTTTGTATGTAAGTATCGATAACCATGGCACATTTGCACATCAACTGCACCTTGATTGCAGAGTGGCTATGAGCTACATATGTCATTGTGTTTCTTGGGTTAATTTGGTGGATGTGGTTTGCCTGGGCAACACCAAGGTAAAAGTGGAATGCCACTTGGCATTCCCATACAGTTCTGCTTTTATACGTTTAGTCCTGAAATACAGTATATGGCTTCTCACCCTCCAGCCTTGTGTTGATGAAAAAGAATCAGGAGTGAAAAACTGAATGGTTATTTTCTAAGGCTTATGAAAGGCTGTTAGGAAACCATCAAAACAACCTCCTCTGTGTGAACTGAACCAGATTTAAGTTGGCAGAAACCAAATGACAATCCATAATTTACTCGGCTCCCTCGCCCATCCGCTCCTCCGCACTTACAAAAACCTTAATCAAAATATTTGAAGGTAGTTGACAGAGCTGAAAGTGAGTAGCTTCAGTCAAACAAGAAGAAATTGGTGTGATGTTCCAGATACTTTGCTTCTATAAATGGACAAAATATCTCAGTAAACTCCAGTGGAGCTTAGTTATTTTATATTGGCTGAGAATTTAGTACCAGACATTTTACATCGTACTAATTATGCATTAGGCACTGCTTTATGACTACTCCAGCATTTTGATGGAAACAGATTTTTGAGTTTTGGTTTGGGAAGTGCAAAACACTGCAGATAAAACTGCCACTTTGAACTCCGTCTCTGACTGCTAGGAAAAAGGAATTGGCTGCTATTAGGAATAGCTGTATAGCACCCAGAGACTGTAAATATCAGAAGTCGATGTTTCTACCAGAAGAGTTTACATTTAGTGGCTGAACTGTATATGCTGGTAAGATGCACAACAAAATTTCCCCTGAGCACATCTTTAACTAGTGAACCCACCAAGGCATTAGCACAGACACAAAGGTGCTCATGCTGTAGATTCATCCTGTGCTCATTGCCTTCCCCACTGCATTTTTTTTTTTATTTTTTTTTTTTGCACCATATAAATATCAGTATGACCCACATCTACTGTTTTTAATCAAGTAAAATTAAAAAAAAATGCCATTATCTTTTTGAATGTGTTATACTTTATCTGATTTACAGAAACTATGGCACTAAAATTTCTAATTCATAGGTGGATATAAAAATGATAATATGCAATGGATATAAATCATAATATAATATGATATTATCATATCATGATATCATATGTTATCACATTATATCATATCATATTTATCATAAATTTTTTCATAAAAATGATAATATGCAATAATCCTCAGATATAGTAAATACAGACATCACTACACTCTTTCCATTAATGTAAAGGTTGAGCATGCTCACTGACATAATTACTACTTTTCATTTTCCCTTAGAAATGTAATCATTAAAATTAGTTGACAGAAAAATCTTAAGAGACCCCTAAAACAATAAGCTTGAAATAAAGAAGGGAAAAAACAAAACCAAACCAAACCACATTTTTTTCCCCTCTTCCTTCTAAATGTTCAGAAGTAAAACATTGTTTCTCATGGAACCTCTGTCCTACTGCTTCTCCTGGAAAATGTTTCCAGTTATGGATGTCAAAATAGAGATGCAACTGGTGCTAGTAGGTATGCTTGAAGGCACATTAATGGTACGTTACTGAGATGACAGATTCATGATTATTTTTCACCATCCTTTATAATGTGATGTGTGTGTTTTTAATGGACTCATGTGCTTTATTTTCATCTTTGCTTTCTATCCAAACATATCAAACTTTTGGTCTGAAAATTTCCAATATTCATGACATTTTTCCTTGGGCAACGGGTAATATCTAGTGAATGACAAATGACCACATCATGGACAAAACAGATAGGCAGCTTTTTCTCATGCGAAAAAAAAACTTTTTATATTCCCTCTATCTTTCCACTGACAAAACATAAATATACATGCACAGAATTAATACAGGCTCAATCTACCCTAGTTGGTGGAAGAAGCGCACTGCTGTCTGCGGATATGCTGTTCCTGGACAGATTTATTTCCTCGAGGGATTTATTTGAGGGATTCTTTGTCACAGTGAAGCAATGAAGCTTTAGGCTTGTCATGTGGAGGGAAATGAGGATGTCTTTGGCCAAATGGTCAGCATGCAATGAATGGGATTTGTGTGGTCCAAAATATTGTAGGAGTGAATTTTTTAAAATAGAGTAGAAACACTGTCTAATTTGTAGTCATCAAATCTCTGCTCCTAAATACACCTGCAAAAAGACCTGTACGGAGCAGAGGGAGTCCTTTCCTGGGGTATAAGCAAGGAAAGCTAGTCAGGGAGGGGTTGGGTGTCTGTGAGAGAGCTAGAGCTTCTCTTGCCCCCACAGGGAGAGGAGGGCCCATGGAAAAAAATGCTGAACCACAGAATTCTTTCAGCAATTTCTAGAAAATACATTTCAACTTCATACAGAGACATAAAACAAGCAAGGGGAAGGTTTGAAGGAAGGCAAATTTGTTGGTTTTGGCTCTTGCTGGCTTTAGGAAGATAGTTGGAGGCATGGGCGAAATAAAGTGACAACCTGAAGATCATAAAACTGGTCAGGAGACCCCAGGCCTCCCTGACTTCCGTGCCAGTACCCCATGCATTGGCCACATATGCCAATAGATGCAGAGTATAAAATATAGACATATGGCACTGTAGAGCTGGCACAGAACAGGAGCTCTGTGCAGAGCAGATGTCACTGGGAAGGTTAATTCCACAGCCCACCGTTCCTTCCTTGGCATTGACATTTTGTGCTCAGAAATAGTCCGTCACAAGTGGCGGCAGCATGTCCTTCTGACAGATGGGTGTAAATGCATGCAGCCTGGAAACCTAGTTGAGCATCAGTCACCTCTATTCAAGAACAGTGTTGCTGACTGAGGGGGACATGGAAAGCTGCTCTGTCACAATTTTTTTTTTTTTGGCCTGTAGTTTACCTAAGAGGATGTCATCTGTGCATCTTCACCCCCTGGTCTCTAGTATTGTGCAAAGCACTTGAGGTATTTGGCTGTTGCTCAGACGGCTTAACTGTGGAGAATAGAAGTTGTTGAAACTGTGGAAAAAAAAATACAGCAGGGCTTATAACCAAAAGTAGCACTGAAAATATGCTAGCTGCTTTCCAGTGCAGCTCCTACCCTAGAGATTCCGGGGAGGAGGGAAAGGGATTGCCTAGGATCAGAGTGATGGCAGGCTCATGTCACCTTAGGTACACAATTTTCCTTCCATAATTTAATCCTCTTTCTTTCTCAGTTTTGCTTTCAGACAATAATGCAAATTCATTATTCATGCAGTAAATCAATAATACTGATGAATGGGGGGCTTAATAGATAGTACTTTCTGGTGTTGTAAAAATAATACTCCCTGAGAAAAAAAGATAATAGTTTTGAAGATAGGCTTAGTCCTGCATTCTGAATCATCATACAAAGCAATATATGCTGCTGTTCTAAACTTGCTCATCTGTCTATATTGTTTTGGGGAAAAAATAGAATGTTGAAGAGCCACTGAATACACTTAACATGTATTCTGCATTACATATTCAGATGGCATATTTCTATTGTAGCAGGATTTAATCCATGTTCTTTATATTTTCTCTTTCTTTTCCCCTAACTCCTGGAACATGATGTAGTGAAAGAAACAGATATTTTTTCTTTTTTTCTTTTCTTCTTTTTCTTTTTTTTTTTTTTTATTTTTTTTTTCTTTTCCTTTTTTTTTTTTTTTTTTTTTTTTGACAAATGGTTTGTAAGTGGTACAATACAGTATATCCTGGAAATTAACATTCATTTACTTTAGGTGGATTGTTTATGTAATCCTTTTTCAACACTGTGTCACATTCTTGTTTGCTGTATTCAGACTAGTTGATTTCTCACTGGTCTCTTGCAATATTTCAGTGAATGTTTCTCTTATATTCATTTCTTATCATTTTCTGAGCAATAAGTGTGTTCTGGGAGAATTCACTGCAGCATGCAATTCCAGCAGACTAACAATGCCTTCGATGACTTATATTTATTACATTTCTTGAATCCTCCTTTCTCCTAGTAAAACACTAGGAGAAAAATTTGGACTACAGTTTTATTTCTCCACCTTTAAAGGCTGCTGCTGTTGCTTACCTCTTAACTAGCCACACCAAATTGTTCAGTCTAATGGAGGCTGAAAAAGATTAAAGTGTTGCTATTGAATAAATGTTGTGCAGCTGTGGATATTTCATGCACAGAAGAGTCCTAAGGCTTCCTATTTAGATAAATGGTATTCTGAAAACAATCACTGCTACTCTTTGCCAACACCCAGTTCTGTGAGGTAACAAATAGCATTTTGATGCTCTCGGGATCAGCCTTTATGGTGCCATATGCCACCCAATTATCTCAGTGTCATTAGGCACAGAACTAGTGTTTCCCACATGCCCGGATCATACAATTAGTTTACTTATGTGAAATGGGATTGCAACATTGCATAGAGTCAGAGGGTAGACCTAGTTTGTCCAGTCAACTTTCAGTTTTACAGGAAAAAGCAGCTATGTTGTTGGTGGCCACTACAACCAGAAGTGGAAGCTCTTAGCTCTGCGTCAATCTATGTATCCTAGATTCATAGTAAAAATTAGGTTGAAAGAGACAACTGCGAGCCATTTATTTCAGCCTCCTGCTCTATCTCCTGATCTCTCAAATGTGATGTCATCTACAAACTTAGGATGCATTATATCCAATAACCCAAGCCACTGATAATGATATTCAAGAGAATCTCCAACCATTATAATTTGGTGTGTTGGGTCTAGCGATGTCTACACAGAACTCAGAGTGGGCTAAGTTCTCCTTCCTTTTGAGTGAGTTTATAGCCTGTTTGATGGAAGCAAGTGTTGAAACTGCTATATTATCCACATTTAGAGGTAGTTCAGGTAGAGCTGCAAGAGCATGACTGCAGCCAGAAGGAGCCAAGTGTTGCTGCACAAAAACTGGAAAACGTGGTGCTTTCCTGAGGCATGCTGGTGTTTTTCTTAGCAATCCCCACTTGCATTCTTTCTCCTTCTGGGTTGCTTTTTCCTTACCTCCCCTCGAATACCACCTAATTTTAAGGTGTCTATGTGGTTTGTATTTTAGTGGGAGGGAGAGGATTCTAGGACTCTAGGGACTTTTGACTGCTGTCAGTTTTACAAGAGAGGAATCCAGGTTAGGTGAAAACTGTAGCTGAATGACTCTGAGGTCAGAGGAGGAAAATGGGGCAGGAGGAGGAAAATGACACCAGTGTGGGTTGTAAAACAATATCCATCAGTGGAACCTAGATATCATGTAAGGGAACCCTAGTCGTCGTGATGGACCACTACTGCAGCTCTCTTGTCAGGGTTGCAGCAAGAGAAGACAGGCTCTGCATTCTTCCACTCTTTGTCAGGCCATGTTGATTTTTGCTTTTCTCTGAGCTGTCTGCCTCTTACTTAAATGTTTGATAATTAGAGGCTGTTGTGCATAAATGAGTGGTTGCATTATGATTATTTATTGCATAAAGCCCCATTTATTCCCACATTACCAAACAACATCTAGATTTCCTGTTACTCTTCTACATCTGTTGTTCATTATAGTGTTTTCTAGTCAGATGTTTCATCTTTCTTGGAAACATGCACCCTGAGCACATCTCTCTTTTTATGCATGGGAAAGGTGCACAAATGAAATCCTCTGGAGTTCTGAAGACATAGTACATCAAGTACATGGGTGTTTCTGTGAGCATTTTTATTGCCAAATAACTACTGACCTTTCTGACCATCTCTTTCAATGGTAGTTGTCAAACACAATGGACTTTTACTGGAACCAATGTAACTGTCTGCTCTGCAATGTTTGTAAGTAACCTTTTCAGAAAGTGGTGATATTTTAGGAGTTACTTGACAGACACCATTACTTGTGCAAGTAATCTCAGTTGTCAATGGATGTATCTATCTGATTCAGCTTTGTGCTGTGGAACTACTACTATTCTATAGTAACTGCAAGCAAAAATGAAGATTTCTTAGGATCTGGAGCTTAAGTGTGTGGTGGTATAATGTTTCTAGAGAGATTAGATGCATCCTTATAACAACAAAAGGTCTTGTTTCCCTTTCCTCTATATAATTCATTCTCTCCATTTATGTATTTCTAGGGAGCAGTTATCTCAGTTATTATTATATGAGCAGTTATTATTTAAATATCTATCTTCCTGCTCTTTTAATCACACCTTACTAGAAAAATAGCACTCATTATCATTTGTTCACTTGTATGAATTGTACTCAAGATCATTACAGAATTACTCTCCTGTTTTAACAGAGATGTCAAACCAGTATTTCTCTCACCATTACACAGTGAGAAAATTCTGATGGCTGCTTATGTCAAGCTGTGAGAGTGATTTTAAAATTAACAGGAATATAAATTATATAAAACATTTCTCATTTGTCATGTCCAAGAAAAGCCACCATGAATTCATACATGCTGTGGACCTGTGTGAAAATCTCTTGTTCCATCACCTAGGTACTATAATTATTATTTCTTTCTGTGCATAATCTTATGAATGACTTAGTGTAAATAAGAATATTTAAGTCTAAGTGACAGACTTTCATGCCATTAAATAGTAAATCTTTTGGTCATTATGTGCTACACGTACAGAGGAGTCCACCAGGTGTCTCAGACTCAAAACTGAAAGCAAGTACAAGTAGAAGTAAACAAACTATTAGTAAAAGAATATGACTTTCTAATGAGATGATGTGAATTATAGCAAAGCTAGCTCTTCACATTAATTCCACATCCCCAACCTTCCTTATTGTTTTGAATTCAGCTCTCTCATCTTCTGCTGCTTGACACATTTGCAATCCTTTCTTTCTGGTTAAAGTTGTGTGAATAATTAGGTTATTTTTGTTTTGCCTTTTTAATTCCATCGCTGAAGAGAAATATTTTGGAGGAAAATGATTTTGGTGCCAAACTGAATATTTTACTTAACTCAAAAACACTGCTTCTGGATCTGTTTTGCTTTCCCGAAAATACAGTAGATTTTCTTTTAATGGACATGAAAAGGTTTTACCTTAGAAATAAAATGTTTCTGACTTGTCAGAAATTTTCACTTACATCTTTGCATGTTTCAGATTGACTGGAATTTCACATCAGCTTTCCTGCTCTGGAACAGCAGTTTTAAAGTGAATCAATTCTCTTTTCAAAGGGTTTTGTGTGCTTGTCTCCTAATAATTGTTCCATGCACTTTTTATAACGTTGCTGTCAACTTACAGGAGCCTTCTCATTATCTATTTTACCTACTCAGTCCCTTTCTTCAGAATGTCTCCATGTAGCCCCTCAGGAACTACTCCGTCCGCTCTTGGGCCTTCTCTTTATTTTTTATAGCCATGAAGATGAAATGCCTAACAGATATGGAAGGTATCCTCTTTCTCACCTGCAGGCTGAGCAGAGATGGGCAACTGTGGTTCAAGTCTCCCACACTGCACCACCCTGGATTGGAGGCTGAGGTGGGGTGAACCTAGGACCCTCCCTAGTGGGGACAGGTCATTCAGCTCCATCCTGGACCAGCCTGCATTTCACTTCACCTAATTTCTCATTTGCTGATTTTTGCAAGAGAGATCTCCTGTCCCCTGGAGCCTGGGCTGACATCCTTGGACCTGTTTCACCTGAAGGTGATTAAGGAAGATGCTCTCCATTGAAGCACTGGGTCCACCTAGTAGACTAAGACCCATTTTTGCAAGCTGTTCAGAGATAATTCCCACTGGACTCATTACCCATGCTGTACCTTTCTTTTTATGTTCCAAGGCAGTCTTTCTAACTAGACTGATTTTAATATAGTGGTGTATTTAACTGAAAAAGCAAGTTTATTAATCTGTCTAATGTTATGTCAACCTTTCATTTCAGCTCTTAGGTATTGATTTAGTGACCTCTTTCTTTCTTATTAACCAAGCCATAACCTAGTTTCTTCCATCACCTTAGTGATAAATCTTATTGTTTATAACTAAATAGAAAAACAAACTAACAAACAAACAAACAAAACAAAACACTTCCTTTCTCATCTTGTCTTAGCTCTCTAATAGTTTCTGGGCATCTATTACTTACATATTCATTTTTTCTATTTTAATTGTTTTGCTTTCTAATTTTCCACGATGTGCTCCCTCTTTTTAATTTGTCTGAGTAAATTATACAGTGCTCTGTGAAGACCATTCTTAATAAGAGCTTATGAAAGGGACTCTCTGAAATGACATCATAGATTCCCAGTCAGTGTCTTCTCTATCAAAATAATTTCATTTATAAGTTCAAAGATTTATTTTGGAAATCTAATTGTGTTGTTTTGGTTTTCTTCTGTCTATCTTGCTATCCCCAGGGGAAAAAATGGTGAAAAGACTCAGCTTGTGAGATTTTAGGAATGTAAATATACCAGATACTTTCTTGTTGGACACCTTCAGTTTTCCCCTACTCTTGGGGAGCAGTTAACACTTACAATTTTTTAAGTGAACAAGAGGAAAATGGATGGATTCACGAAAAGTCAGCAAATAATAACACACTTTGAAGAGTAAGCAACCCCATCCACATTCAGAACACACTTCCACATTCAAATGAACATAGGTGTAGGTTAGTGAGATTAAAAAAAAAAAAAAAAAAAAAAAAAAAAAGTAGTGATGTAAACACAAGATATAAGACATCACTGAACTAGCACTTTTAGTGCCATTAGGCGTGTCTGGATTTGAACCAGCAGCCTGGGAATGGAGAGGAGAGTCACAGCAAGTTGTAGGTGACACTAAACCTAGGAACTGTTGGGAGTCTTAAATGTGGCAGTCTACTTCTCAGAAATATGTTGTGTTACGAAAACCAGAAAGGTGGTAGGTATTGCTTCAAATCTATTTTATCTGCCACATCAAGATGTGATTAGTGAGAATTACACATGCCTGGTGCTAGAAAATTCTTGAATATTTGCACCTTCTGATGGATCTGTAGAACAAGCAAGCACATACTTTCTATCTAGTCCCTCTCAAAGTCTTTCCAATATTTTTTCAAGATATCGGAAGGCTAGGAGTGGAGAAGAAGATGAGTTAACCTTAGAATGTTTAATTTGGTAAAAATCTGATGGAAATATAAAAGTAAAAAAGCCTGTATTTGTGGCAGAGTATACTGATTTCCTGACACAAAATGCCTGTTAATTTTGCATCTCTCTGTAAGAAGGTATCTCAGCTCTATTATTCTCTTTGTGACTGTCACTTACAATGTTACATTACTGTAGTGTCTAACGAAGTATTTATGGAATCTCTTAATTGGGAAAGATCAGGAGAATCATGACACTTCTATTGAAGTCTGTTTCCTCAAATATCAATCTATAAAAGGAACAGATTTCCTTTAGATAGGTAAGCAATGGAAAAGAGCTGAGAGAGATATGAACTATGTACATCCTGGAATGGGAATCCAAGCAAAGTGCCCACTAAAGATTTTCTGCACTCTGTGGGTGCTCCTATGGCTTTCAGAGTCACCTGTACCTCCACAAAACCTCATTTGGCTCCTCACAGGGTCTGTACCTCGTGAAGAAGCAGTGATCTGTTGTTCATTTAGGGGTGTATCATGTTGCTAAACTGTCTGCAAGGAATTACGGTTCTGTCTTGCTGTTCATATTAATTTGTCTCACTGTGAGTTGTCTGTTTTCTGTGAGTTATGCTATTGGTATAATAAAACCCAGAAGATTATTAGAACTGAAAATGCGAACTGCTGGTTTGAAGTTAAATGTTTGGCACAGGATTTCTGAAAGCTCTGCAGGAGCTTGGGATGGAGGTGGGTCCAGACTGGGAACCACATAACTATCCTGTGGGATGGCAGAAGCCATGCTAGTTAGCATTTTATTTATTTTTATTTATTTATTTATTTATTTATTTATTTAAAAGTTATTTCACTCATTTTTCTTACTTGGTATTATCCTGCTTTTATCTTTTTAGCATATATGAAGCTGAGGTAGGCTTAAGGCCATTTTATTTAAGCTTATCCATTATACAGAAATGCACTGACAACACCACTACTTTTCGACTGTATTTTCCTGCATAATTTGAAAAATTTATAAAATATATTTATTTCTTCTGATTAACTTATTATTCTTGTTAGCTTTGAGAATATATTGGGGAAAAAGAAAGATGGACATCTACACACATTTTTATGATACATCTGGCATTTATAACTTGAAATTAATGCTTTATACCCCTTAACTATACTTAAAATATTCAGAATTATGTACAACATAAGCTTAGTGTCCAGATCAATAGTGTTGTCCATTTTACAGACTGCCAATACTGGCTTATTAAAATCAAGTTAAGTGTTGGTCTTATTCTATCTTAGCTCTTCTTTTAAGTTCATTGAAGGAAAAGATGTCAGGCTTGATGTGAAAAAGAGAGAGAATAACATAAGACAGCAGACAAAGAAAGGAACGAGAAATTAAGAGAAAATGAGTTGAGAAAGTCTTTGTGAAGAAGTCAGGGTTGACAGAAACATTTTGTGGATGTTTATGGGTAATTACTGCAGGGTTGGCAAGGTCTGTACTCCACTGACTCATGAATTATTTTTTTTGGGGGGTGGTGGTGGTGGTGTGCCTCATTTTCATAACACCAGTGTTAAGCTATTGCTCTCCTGAGCTCAACATTTTTTTTCCCTTCTCTGTATTTAGTACCCATCAAACTTAAAAGTATGTGGCAGTTTTTAGTACAATTATATTTGACTAAAAAAAAATGAATTTGGCCTACAAATTCTGTCCAGAACAACTGAACATGAAGAATAAATTTTTATTGAATGCTTTTGTCATTGCAGAATTTTATTTGTCGTTGCTGGAGACCGGAGTTACCTCTGATTTTGTTGAATTCTTTATACTTCCTTGAAGTTTCTTTGTTTACCTTAACCACGGAAATAATAATAATAATAAAAAATAAAAGTCTAAAATCATTATCTTGGCCTGCACGCATGCAGATAGCTAGGTTAGACTTGTCTAATAACCCACGTAGGGTCTCACCTATATGTGCAACTGAAGGTGCTATCTCAATCCTTGTGCTTGCAGGATCCAACAGGGAGAGGGAAACCCAGAATCCTCTCCAACTCAGTAAACCAACAGGCTATGCCCATGACTATTTTAATTTTGTGGGCTGATATACATTCATCTGTTTGCTTATCATCCAGACCTGTCAACTCTGAAATGGAAGCTGCATAGTTTAGCGTAGTCCTGAGCCTGGTTTACTACATGTTGCTGGTAGACTATTTGGTTGTCTCAGGCTTGGCTGCATGTTGAACATGCCTATATAGCTTCTAGTCTGCTCAGAGATGCTGATCTTGGAGCCACAGAATTGCTTTGTGCATTATTTTGCCAAGTCCTGTGCTCAACTTAGACATGTCTATTGGTGGAAGAGCCCATTACAATCCATGGGATGATGACCTCTCATTCTTGGCATACTCCAGAGTATGCATATAACAACTGCTGTTGCTGATGAGGAGTCTGTCAGCCCTTTTGGATTGTGAGTCCCTCAGTGCACACACCTTTGTTCAAAAGGAGCATGCATTTTCCTTAGGAACATTATTCTATTCTTATTAAAATTCAAAGACAGCATAAAATCATTATTTGCTGAGAAAAATCCTGGCAGTCAGTTTTGCTGTTAACTTTACAGGACATTTTGTGAACTCTACATTTTGTAAAAGTATCAATTCATATAATTAATGGGGTGAATATTTAAATGTATTTGTTTTCTCTGTGTATTTCCATTGCAATGGCAGTAAAGTCATCAATAAATGTTTGCTGTAACAGAAAATATTTTTCAGCCCCTTATTCCATCCATTATTTACCAGCCATCATTAAAAAAAGTCCTGTAGTCATTAATAATCTTGAAAGGGCTTGTTATGCTGAAGCGTATGGCATTAGAATACACATTACAGTTACCTTGAAGTCCCAAGCACCAATATCAATCACTTGGTATCCTGTCGTTACTCAGCAATGGCACAATTTTGTATGTTGACTTGTCACTCCTGCCAGAGAGCAGGTGCTTGTGGAAAAATATTTTAATTGCATTTCCAGCATGTGGCAGGGTTGAAATGATGACTGATCAGATGAAGGAAGTAGAAACCTTTGTCTAGGCTGCAATTAAATACAGCTTTTGTTTGTGTTGTATATAATGAAAGCTCAGTTTCGGGGAGGATCCAAGTATTCAAAGGGTTTTTATATTACAGTGTTTCTACCTCAGGCCCAGGAATATTCAAAGAAAAGCAAATAATAAAATGCAATTTAGAAATATCTTACTGGAGTCTAAACATCCAAGAGTGTCTTTACAGAATATAAGCTGCATCCCAAAGTGTATGCCCTGCTTTTCCTGTCACCTTACTGTTAGCACGATACATGATGAGCCCCTATGTCTCCATAGGTTTGCTCAACTGCAAGGGAAAGTGCTTGTTGGGAATCCCAAGTTCAGTGCTGTGTGATGGAGTGGAAACATTGTGATTCTCTTCTTATCCCTTCTGTACTGGCTCTGTGTATTCACATATACCAGCTCTAACATCTCTGTCCTTTTTCTTCTAAACTTTTTCCCTTTTGGGCAAAAGTTAAAGCGACAGGAAACATGTTTTCAGTTATACTTGTTCCTGGGCTTATCATAGTTTCAATTCCAGAGGTTTACCCTGATTCTACTAATTCAAAGCAAGATGAGCTCCACTGATGCATAATACAAAAATGTAATTCTGTCAATTTAAGGATGTGTGTACATTATTCTATCTTTATACAGGTTGTGAAGATAGCCTGTACCTTACACACAAATATAACAGGTGTCTGTAGTTTTGCTTTATTGACTTCTGCCCCCCCAGACTTTGAAGTACCCAGAGAAACTTTTTTTTTTTTTTTTTTTTTTAAATATTTTAATTTATTATTATTTTTAATGATTAGCTTGAGAAGTTAATGTAGTGGCAAAAGAACAAATGAATGCTTACCAGAATGGAACTTTAATGCTTTCACCTAAAAAGCAGCATGTCATAACATGGAGCAGTGTAATACCTTGTAAGGAACAAATATCAAACTGTTCTTTATCAATATAAATAAAAGAGGAGTGGAACTGCTGTAAAACGAAAGTGATGTTGTAGAAAATCTGGGTCTGTCACGTAAAATATTTTGATATTTTATGTTATATCTCATAAGGGTTATGATATAGGTGAAAGATAAACTCTCTTTTCTACTGTAGCAGTCTACAGCTCTGGTGGGCCAAATGATTGTGCGTGTGTGAAGCATTGGTCACTTCAGTGTGCACATAAACAGCAATGCCTGGAACAGAGAGCAGTTACTGACCTAGCCCATGAAAGTGTTTTCTTTCCCCTGCAATTTTGAAAAACAAACAAACAAACACAATTTTATAAAATGATAGTGAAAGTTTTAGGGGAAAAGTTTTAGGCATACTGTTCATTCACACGATAGCTAGAATCAGTATTGAAAAATGGCCATTGTGATCGTAGGAAGTGTTGGGCAAGATGTTTTGGAGGTGAGAAATTGAAGAACAGGTGGGTTGAGCAGGGACTACAGATTGTCCCAAATTGAAAAAGAAAGCTGAGAGCAAATGTGATTGTCAGTAAATACTATCTGAGATGTAAATGCCAGAGAAGAGCCATTTGAGCTGAAGAAGAATGTTGCTGAAAGGGTTTTACCTGTCCAGAAAAAAAATGTTGTCAGGAGAAAGAAATGTGTTAACCATTGCATTAAGCAGATTCAGGAAATGATTTCTCAGAAGGAAATGGAGAGCCAGACATAACTAGTTTTCAAATGGACTTGATTTGTTTGAGGTAGTTTATATTCTACCTGATTTGATATCTGAGAAATGGTATGATTCCTTGTGCCGGTAGCCAACTGTTTTCAGCACAGTGATTTGTTTCTGTTTAATGTCTACGTTCATGTACCTAAATTAGAAAGTGGTTAAGGAAGAAGTGGGAGAGTGCTCTCATATACAGACCAGTCCTACTTCACTGCCATGAATGATGTTTTCACAAATTAACGATGATTTCATAATTCCCCAGTGGGGGGTGAAGTGGAGCCACAGTGGTTTTTGTGTATTGTCATTTCTTATTGGAAATACAATAATAATGACTAAAAGGAAGGAAAATGTTTTTGATGTTCTTCATTATGGCAATAGCATTTAGAGTGAAAGGAGACAAAGATAATTACACCTGCTGGAATCTGTGTGGGCAGATATTTTTTTCAAATCATATCTGTCTTATCCATTTATGTGTTGGCACCCCTTGGTATGCTCATACAGGCTTTTGCCCTCTGATGTGGATGCTGTTGCTTCCAGCATGCTTTCCCACATTTAGGTAGAAGTGCTGTTCTCAGTTTCATCTTAGTATTCTTGTAAAAGTACATTATCATATCCAAATTCTTTGCTGTATTGACTATCATCTTGCAATTTAAAACTTCAGGAGACAATGAAATTGAGCTATTTCAATAAACTTCACAATCTCTGAGGTGTCATAGTTAGAGACTAATGACTCATTTGGGAGAACTTCAACAGATCACATCATCACTCGCCAATTTCTGGTAAAGTACCATTTGAATTGGTGCTATGACTTCAGCAAGACAACATTTTTTTCCCCATGAGAAAACTCATGATTTTCACTGTGTTCTGCATTTCAGCATCTATTTGTACATCCAGATTAAATATTCTCTTACAGGTCTAAGAGGTAAGTGCTTTGACCTTTGTTGTGTTTGCATAATCCTATCATGAATACTGTGGAGTTAAGTCTACATATCAGTAAGAGAATGTATCCCTTACTGTATCATATTAAAAATGCATTGAAAGTGAAAAAAAAATGTGTGCTGTCTATAGGTCTCTTAACAAGGTACCTTTTATTATTTGAAATTGGCCTCAGTTAGTAATACAGTGCCTTTGTGTTTTACTGATAACACTTAAATATGGAGTACAGAACCAAGGTGTTCTTCCACAAATGCTGCCATCTCTCCAAGGTTATGGACTGTGATTTCACACTCACTGGATAAATAAATAGCAGTCACTTGAGATATTATATTTCATTTCAAAAATACATTTACTAGGGAACATTAAAACCTAGTTTTTCAAAATTGAAATACTTCCATTCAGTAATCCCTGTATAATCGCTCTATCTCAAGCCACAGGATTGCTCTAAGTCTGAATGCAAAGAGCTTTGTCCTTACAGTGAAATGGAAGAAGGAAGGTTTTCTTACAGGAGAGTTGCACATGCAAAATCCCTCGTAGTGCTTTCATTAGTGGTGTTTTTTTATTTGTTTTGTTTTGCTTTTTTTTAGAAGGTGAGGTTGTCTGACTGAATAGTCATTGCTATTGGAATTTCCAAGTTCTTTGCATTTTTCTTACAGCTCTGTGACAAACCAACTTCTATCATTCAATAGATGGACCAAAGGAATGAAGAGGAAGGTAAAATATGCTCACCTGAAAGGAAAAGGATTTTTTTCTTTGTTCTTTAAGAAACAGTGTTACAATTAACCACCTAATTCTGAGAAAGCTGAAAGGAAATTCTTCCCCCATTCTTCTGCTTTTTTTTTTGTTTGTTTGTTTGTTTTTTTTTTTTTTTTGTTGTTTGTTTTTTGTTTTTTACTGCAATCATCATTTGGCACAAATCCATGGAAGATCAAGAAGTAAAGGAAGGGCTATTGAACAACAGAGGATTGAGCAGCTGTCATGTGAAAGAAGTGAGGAATTTGGCTTTTTTGTGTAATGAATGAAGATGGAGACAATATGTGACCAAAGGCTATGAGGGATGTAAAAAAAAACAAAAGAGAGTAAAACATTTAAGCTAAATGAGAGCTGGCATAAGTACAAATAGGGATAAAGAAAACATGAACAGATTTTGGCTGGAATTTAGAGAATGGTTTGCAAGACTGAATGTCAGAAGCTTTTCTCATTGGAGCAATAGAGTCAAAATATATATATATATATATATTAAAGGATAAATTTTAAGATGAACTTAATACATTTCTATGCATAATTACACAATGAAGAGGAGGAGAAGTGAATGGAGAGAAAAGAATGGATCTACAGGAGACCAAGCAAAGGAACATGAGGAACTGGATAAATTGAGAAGTCAGGTGAGGGTAGCAGAGGTCAGCTGTTGGCTTTTGTGGCCAGGAAGAAAGAAGAGAGTTGGGGAAAGGGAAATGGATGCCAGGGAAGGGACAGAAAACTTTGAACATACTGTCTTTGGGGAAACCAGTGAGATCTGTGGAAATGATACTGGTGCAAGACAAGAAGAAGACTTGAAGAGACAGAAGATTAATTTCATGAATGTGACTTCTTTTTTCTTTATTCTGAAGTGTGAAAGGACAACATATATCCTCTGATTATTCCCCAGCCTATAAAATGTAAGTGCAAATTTATGTGATCCCTTCAGTGCATTGATTTGATGTGATCTATGGACCTATCCACACTTGAATTGCTAAAAAAAAATTCTCTTGCTATTTAGCTTTCTCCAAGGAATGTCTTTCACCTTATTTTCTACAATGCTTTTACATACAGCCTTTTTGCACAGTGACTTTTGGTCTCAAAAGGAGATGTGCTGTTGCCAGTTTTCACTTCTTTCATGAGTTGTCTTATTTTTAAGAAAGAAACACCCAAAATGAGGTTTTTAGTCCTTATAGATATAGAAGAGGATTATCTGTGGATCTCAGGAGTCAAAAAGAAATTAAAATTTATTACAGATTTTTTTTTTCCTGTTTTTTAATCTCCTGAACATATTTTGGTCATGCTCATGGCTATCCTTTTTGTGGAAAGGAGCTGAGTTGTTCTTATTTTAAAATCCTCTGTATAATCAATACTTGAATTAGTTCAGAAAGCACTATCTGTGCACGTAGAGCAACTATGCAAGATAATGTTATCTTCACATGTTTTGAGACCCCAAGTAAAATACTAAAGAAAATAAACCTCTAAATCCTATTCTTCAGTACTTTTATGCAGAATGTGGACATTTGTCCTGACAAGAAATTCAAAATAATCTTGTCATGGTTCTGGAAAATAGTCAGAGTTAACAGATGGTGTACCTAGTTTCACATGTGGATATAGACAAAGGGAATCCACTTTATCACAGGGAGATGGAAGCAAATGGGATTAAAGAACTGACCAGAAACATTTATTTATTTATTTATTTATTTTTAATGTGAAATGGAGTGATTCATTTTCTTCAATATATATATATATTTAATGTGTATTTTTAAAACATCTGCTCAGGCAGAAGCAGAAAATCAAAAGGCCCTGAGACAGACAATTCTGCCTCAGCTGTCTTGGCTTAATTAAAACCAGAAATTCAGAAGAAAAACTTCAGTCCAGAGCTGCAGTGTTCATGGATGCCAACTATGCCTATGTGAACCATTTTGCCTTTCCTCAGCCCCACTCTCAACTTTCCACTGTTCTTCAGCATTGCTTGTTCTCAGCCAGTCTTGAAAATAATTTTAATTTACTATTTTTTAAAAAAAACATGCTGCTGCTCACTAATAGGAGATTGTGATACTAAAGGGAAAAGGTGCATCTCATGCAAATGGTCAATCAACATAACTGGTCCACATATTATGGATGAAATATTAGCTGGCCACTCTGATTTAAAGATGAGTCTTGGGATCTGTAACATCTTCATGTTTGTCAAAATATTTTACTTGTTATTCATCTGCATTGCTATACTACCTAATTTATTTTATGAATGAAATATTAAATAGAAACCTGTGTTTCTTACATTAGCTTCTGTCTCTGTGGAGATTTCTTTTGAATGATACTCTGAAAAAAAGCATCAATGCTGAAGTTTATTGAAAATGAATAAGTAAAAAAACACTCATTACTTTTGTGATACTTAATAACACAGATGTCTTCTCTTTATCACATTTATTTGGTATAATTACATCGAGTACTTGAGATTTCAAGCTTCTGTTACAGATTTAATTCATAAGAACAAAAAGATTTGATCCATGCAGGTTCTAAGCAGAGACTACAATTTACCCCTGTTCTAACAAAAGAGCACTTAGCTTATGTACTGAAAATAAATGAATTGATGGTTTATCAGTATAGCACATTTATGTGACAAATACTCAAAAACTTGACTTCCCCCATAGTTACTGATTTTGGGAAAGCCTTTCTGAATCAAGATCTTGTTCAGATCCGAAGGCATGCACTACTTTTTTTTTTTTTTTTTTTTTTGCTCAGGTGTAAGAGATGTATAATGGGAATTGTTTCTGTTTCAGATTTTTGTAGTGATTGCACTGTACACTCTTTGTTGGATGTCTGAATAAAAGAAATGAGGCTTTGAGAGATACTGAGAACTTTAGTTCCTACTGTAGTCTACAGAAACAGCAGTCATTTGTGTTGTGTATATGGCCACTTCACTTGGGTCCTCTGAAGAGGACTCCCAGTACTCATAACTTTGTGATAATGAAGTTATATGTTTTAATATAACAGATTTGAGAAATAAAGACATCTCTTTACATCTCTGTTCCATTCACTGCATACTATATATATGTATATATATACACATAGTGGTGCTGAATATAGTGTGGTATTTATTTCCTGGCCTTAAAAAGAAAGTTTCTTCAAGTTTTCTATGTAGTCAGGCCCATCCTTCTTTCTGCCCAACTCTTCCTCTCAAAACTGTACTATGTACTACTAATGTACAGTATATTTACCTCAATCTTCTCTTTGTTTACTTATTTCTTCTTATTAAAGGTTTTTTACACATACTCTCAACATGCTCATTTCTATAACCTGGAGTCTTCTTGATATAGCATGTCTGGATCACTATGTGGGTGTGGAACTTCCTTTGCTTTCCATCAGCTGACTCCTTCCTCTTTCATTGCCACTGTGATTGGAAGATAATTTGGAATATGAGCTGGCAAGACTGGAGTACATGAAAGAAAATAACTTGCTTAGCAGAATGGAAAAAGGGCAGGAGATTGTCTACAGTGATTGTGCTTCTAGGTGAGATTCCATGTTTCAGCTCACATGTTTAAATGTTTACTCTTCCATAATATTCTGAAAAAAATCTCTAATTAAAATTAAAATGCAGGACCTGAAACTAAAACTGCATTATTGTTTATCTACTCATTTGATCACCACTACTGTGGTTTCCAGGCACCCTGCAGTCTTTATTTCAGTATATGTTTTAGAGAAGTAGATGTTATTGCAAGGAGGTAGGCATTATCATCCTATTTTACACATGTACACTGAAAATAAAGCAATTTAAGTATCAGTAGCTGCAGAAAACAGTTAAATAGCCTTAAAATTCCAGACTATAATCACAAAGAAAAAAGTGTCAGAGCAAGGATTCAAACACGTTTCATGTGCTTGCATTAAAGTCTACAGTGTTGGCTTATTTTCATTTTGATAAAATAGCATGCTTGTATTTGTGCTCTTACTTTCACTTTACTGAAATATGATGTGCTAGAGATCAAGATAGGATGTGAGGGTGATGTGGTGAGGGCATGGGTAGAATCAGTGTGAACAAGAAAATAAAAAGTGCTGCTCAGCTTCCAGTCAGTGTTTCTGTAGGCTGGTTTGTTCAAGCATTTAAAATTACTTTTTACTCACAGAACCTAGATTTTTAAGTTAGGTGAATTTGATCCGAGTCAATTTTGTTGAACTATGTGCTGCAAAGGACACTGAAGCATTGACCTGAGAATTTTGGCACTTCCTTCTTGTTGCCAGGCTGAAAACACCATGTGAAGAGCTGTCCTTACAACTTTCTCTCCGTTTTCATTAAGTGCAGTACTAAGGGGAAAAGGTTGCAATTTTTTTATTTTTTATTTTTTATTTTTTATTTTATTTTTTTTGTATTAAACTCGGTTAAGCTTTGCGTAATTGTCAGGTCAAATTTACATGGTTCATATGGTTTACCTGATCTCTGCTTTGTGTCAGTGAGATTGCATATGATTTTGATCTCATTCCCTTCAAAGAAGCTGTCTGCTTACTCCTTGTGCTCCTGACTTGAGCAGTTTTGATTAATTGTACTGGAAATTACTTGGAGAATAGGAGGAAAAGTCTGCTTGTAAAAGTCCATTGTCTTTCTTTTGAATTTTGTTACTTTATTGTTGTGATTAACATGCATTATACAGTTTATTTAGAGTGGACACAATCACATTTATTCTAGCATTAGAGAGATTATAGGTCTAGATATATGCCCCCTATTCAAAACATGGAATACCTCTTAAATCAGTTTTTTTTTTTTTTTTTTTTTTTTTTTTTTTTTTTTTTTTTTTTTTTAAGTCTGTTGTACTTTTCAGAAAAAAAAATCAGGGATGGTCCAGAGCAGAAATCTTAGCAATTGTGTATACACAAGTACCTGGATGTCTACTGTTGACACACCATAGATTCTTTTGAAAGAATGAGCTATTTTTCTGTAAAATAGAACAATTGTGGAGGAAAAGGAAAAAAAAATACAGAGAAAGGAAAATATTACAACACTTTTTCAGCAAGCACACAGGAAGGCAGCTTTTTGTTTTGATTTCTTTGCTTACATATATTTTTAGCTGAGTTTTTGCTGCCTCTTATTTGACAGCACAAGGTCATGGCTAGATGAAGAAATATGCCAATGAATTGAGCGTGAGTACAGAGACATATATTCATCCAGTCACCAATCTGTGACAAGATGTACATTTGCAAGAAACCATGATTCCTAAAAAAATATGAATGGGTTTGTAGGTACAGTGTCTTACAAATTACTGAATTACAGACCTTTGTATATTAGTAGGTTTGCTTTGAGTGCTAAATTGTGATTGTTGGCTAGAATAATTGTATTCAGGAGACTGCCAAAAGGCCCAGCATTGTGAAGTGCAGCAAACAGGGCTTGTCTAGAGACAGTAACAGAGAGAAGTTGTCAAAACACAAGTTGTGCACTTTTGTTGGCCACAATTAATCAATTAGTGAAAACATCCATCTGGGGGAAGAAGATGGGCACTTATTAGCAATGACTGTCATAAAAGGTGAATTAAAGACACTGTTTTATATTGTGTATGCCTACGTGTCTGAATTCGGACATGATGAACATATGCAAGCCTAGATTTAGGGTTCAGAGGTAAAATACAGCTTATTCAGCTGAATACAGGCTTCTTCTCTAATTTATTATTTATTTATTTATTTATTTATTCAGGAGGTTGATGGTTCTAGTGATTAGATTGGATGGGAAAAATGCACTTTTGGACAGATGTGCTGGCTTTCCTTACATTGCTATATAACTGGTGAACACAGATATGTAGGCCTGGGGGACTCAGCTTCCTCCCCTTTTCAGAGCTATTATCTACGTCAGTAAGGGGCTTTAAAATGCCACTCAAATAATGGATTACAAAGAGGGACCATTCTGCCCCTGAGTAGGTCACACTCCTGGTCTCTTGCTGTTTTTGGTTGAGTTACATTGGATTAAAAGGTAGGACCTAGCCACAGAGCATAAGTGCACTGTGCTCTGCATGTGGACGTGTGTGGTCTGTTCAGTTGCTCTGGGGCAAGCCCAGCGGAGGGAGAGGGGCAAGAGGAAGACACACCTGCTGAAACATGGGCTGTGGGGTCCTCAGCACATTTCCAGCCTCACATTACTGCTGCAACAAAATCAGGGAGAAGCAAAAAGCATCTGCTGGTGGGGAGGCAGAAATAAAGCAGAGGACAACAGTTCCTAAGAGAATTTATTAGATGGCTTTGACCCTTTTACTGCCAGTTCTTGAATGGTTAGTGAACGACAGAGTGTGATTTGTTCCCCTTTGCTGATTATTTATAATAATTTGTTGAAAGGTTTATATGGGGATACCAGTCTGTGGATTTGCTTCTGAATGACTCACCAGAATTACTACTTGGAGAGGTGTTTTCTGCTAATTATGCTCTATTTCTTCTGGCTCAAGTAGGGATTGGTGTTGTTTTTCATTCCGGGACTAGAGGACATCCACATCTTTCTAAATGATAGATATTTCATATTCTGATACTAATTTTCAGATACTTATTTTGTATTCAGATACTAATATACACATACTGTAACATGAGTGTTTCCCCCCCCCCCCTTTTTCTTGTTTTTTTTTTTTAAATATCCTGCTGTGCAAAAAACTTTTTTTTTTTTTTTTTTTTCCCTTGTATACATGCATCAGAACTGAAAAGAATTCAGAAATGTTATCTATGTCAACAACATTTTAAAAAAAATCTTTAATTTTGCGGTGCTTGTATCATGCTACCAAATTATTATCAAATGTCATTTTATGCAAGGAATAGATGGTAATTCACAGATAGTTCCACTGGGGATGGAGGATGGGAGGCTATTTTGATCCATTTATAAAATAGCTTGCATCTTTCATTTCAAGGCCAAAAAAAATTACTGAGAAAAGAAAGCACATTCTCATCCAGAGATCTATTTAGTAAATAAAAATTATTAAAAAAAAAAAAAAAAAAAGAAAAGGAAATTCTACAGGCTTTACGCTCCTGCTAACAAAGATTATTTTCTCTTTAACAAGCAATTATTAGATAGATAAACATACTTCCTTGCTGTTTGAGAAGATCTTTTGAAGTCTATTCCTATATTCTTATGTTGACAAGAATATTTCTGTTGATTTTTTTTCTGAGCAACTTTCTATTTCTTCTGTCATTAGCAACAGCAGCAAATAGCAGCATTTTTAAAAATATTTTCTTCAGGTACCTATTGTCTCTTTCTTTTCTGAAATTAGTCCTATGTAATTCATTCACATCTGCAAAAGTATTCCTGATTTACACAATTATGAGGGAGATGTGAATTAGAGCCTAAGGAAATAGATATTTAAAACTGGAGAGAGTTGTGATATAGCAATTTAATCCAGTCATTAAAAAATAATTAAAATGCTGACTTTTATATTATTCAATGTCTTGACCATTTAATAAGTCACTTAATTTCTGTCTCCTTTTTTTTTTTTTTTTTTTTTTTTTTTTTTTCTCACCGTTTTTATATTCATAGAATCATAGAATATCCGGAGTTGGAAGGGACCCATAAGGATCATCAAGTCCAACTCCCCACACCGCACAGGTCTAACCAAAAGTTTAGACCATGTGACTAAGTGCACAGTCCAATCTCTTAAGCACAGTCCAATCTCTTCTTATATTGGTAATAATGTTCCTAACATGTCCACTTACAGTAAAGAAACATTGGCAAGATTAATATTTGTACAGCAATTACATTAAGTTCTAAGTATTTTTGTTTTAACAGATACCATCCTTCCTTTCATTTGTTTCATTTTCCTAGGGGATAACGTTGGAACTAGAGTGTCAGCAACAGATTACTGTTTGAAGAAATGGGATTTTTTTTTGTTCGTTACTTTAAGAGACTCATATCCACATGTATTAGCCATGTACCATGGGTTGTGTGTGGGGATTGTTATGATTTCACAGGCCTTTTTGTTCAGCATTCCTAGGGATTTCTCTTTAGACTGTCCTTCAAAGCCAGTGCTGTGTAATAGGAGAGATTGCACTAGTATCCTAAATGGTATACATTTGGGCTTATAATTAGATTTTACTTGGTGATTTTGTTTTGTTGAATATATAAATAAAAAGGATGAGCAATTGCTTTGCTATCAGCCCAAAGGCATTCACCAGTATGTTATGGTATAGCTGATGTGCATGCTCCATGCAGTGCCAGTCATCATGCTATTAAGTGAGCTTTGAAAATGAAAGTGACTTTTTTTTTTTTTTTTTTCTTTTCCACTAGTCCCATCACTATGCAATTAATGAGAGGGATTGTTCTGAAAATGCTAAAAGCTTTGCTCTTGCAGTTTTGCTTTTGCACTTCCCACTTCTCCCTCTCCCACTTTTCCTGGCTCTGAGCAGCTCCTCAGGGAATGAGATCTGCAGAGAAGCAGAAGTGAGTCATTTCTCTCAGCAAATGAAATATGCCTTCCATTTCTCCCAGTCTTCTCTTGAAGGATTTATTTTCTATTTCAGCAAACACCAGCTGAACTTGAGTATCTTTGGTTCCCAGCTGATGCAGGGATGTGGAAGGGCTCACCACAGTGTAAGCTTGAGTATGAAAGGAGTTTAAAAAGTGATCTGGAAGGAGGAGGATGCTGAAGTTAAAAAGATAAAACTTCCTGGTTTACAACCAGGGCAAACTGCAAATCCAAAACCTGCCTTTGGCTGAAGCTTTAATCTAGTAGATGTCCCTCAATGCATCATTTCCAATTTTGCATCAGATGGAGGCTCAGGTAAAAAAGAACCAAACCTTTTTTTTTTTTTTTTTTTTTTTTTTTTTTTTTTTTTTGTGGCAGCCTTCACACTATCAGAGAAAGGCTCTTCCTCAGTCTCAGGAGTCCCAGCTATCACAGGAATCAGGACAGGGAGCAGCTGAGGGAAGTGGTGCAGGTCTAAATGGGTGTTAGTCTCTCATATTTCCTGCTCACGAGTGGGTGGAATGGTGAGTTTAAGGACAAAGAGTCAAAGAGGTCTCAGCTCCCAATGCCCACAGGGAAAGAGATAAATTTAGGCAGAGCGTGGACCTGTTATAAAAACCCTATTAGTCCTTCCCAACTGTATTTCAGTCATTAGTGGTGTGCAAGAACCTTGAATTCAAGAGAGTGAAGGGTCTTGTCTAGAGTTAATTTGTGTGAGGAAGAGGGATTTGGGCAAGATGGAAATGAGTTTTATGCACTGGAGGTCAGAGAGCTGCAATTATATGGACCAGAGGAAAACTGGTTGAAAAATGGGGGATTTTTGACAACTGTAGTGACTGCCAGAGATACTTGAAGCAGTAACCATGCCTCTCCTCCACCAATGCTATCTGGGAATTTAAGTGATACATGACATGCAAGGACGAAATCTTGAAGTTTCAAGCACAGTTGCAAACTTACTGTCTTTTTATTGACATGATCAATGATACAGACTTTTACTAGCAGCAGCTCTAGGAGAACAGATAAATTATATAGCCACCTCTCTGAAAATAGTGGACAGTGTGGATCCCAGTGTGGAATTTCCACTAGCTCTGCATCTAATTATATAAAGGGAGAAATGGCTGAGTTAATTATCAAGCAAATTAGTTACACTTTTCATAATCGGTTCTTTTGTATCTGTATAATTATTTCTTAGTTGTTACTGAAGATGTGCTTCTCTCTTTGGCTGTTTTGTTCTGATTTCCCTTCACAAAGTATAAATGTCATGGAAGATGTCCTATTTCTGAAAATAGAAGGAGTATGGCGATATTTCCAAATGACCAAGGCTCATAACCTCTCCATCTTTTCAGAGATTTTAGATGGCCTTTTCTTCCCTCTGCTTTGCCAGGTGGGTCCAGCAGGTATCAGCCCCTAAGTTGTGAGTCAAAGAAATCATGCTGACTTGTCCAAGGACTGTACTGTCAACTGACTGAATCCACTGGAACTGGTAGGGTTTCAGCTCTCAGTAACTGACCAGCTTTATGTACACAGTTCAAAGCATTCAAAGCAAGAACCTCTCGGATCACTAACACTAGGGTTTTATATCTCACTGCAGTTACCTCTGTGCAATAATTTTTTTCTACAATAGACACAGACATGGTGCCAAACAGAGTCAGCATTCAACATCACAGCAGAGGTAATTCATTCTTTTGAGAGATAATGAACTCATTGATGATAGTGCATTTTAGAACTGTCTTGTCACTGGGGATTACAGTTTGAACCACATATATCCTACTGTTCATCTGGTATGAAATTTATCCCCAGTAATTCTTGAAGAAGCACTAGTTACTGGAGTGCAAACAAAGAGTTAGGCATTATGAGTTACCTAAGTAAGGGCTTCCCCATACTTATAGTTGCTGGTGCTGTCACAGGCTAGATAATCAAACGCCTGCTTGAACTTTTTTTTTTTTTTTTTTTTTTTTAAATAACAAAACATAACAACAACAACAACAAAAACAAACAAAAAAACAAAAACAATGAAACAATAACTCACCAAAGCCAAACAGCAAGGAGCTATAAGGTCACCCTGAGAGCTAGTTCTTTGGTAAGAAAAACTTCGTTTTCCTCTCCTCTCCTCTCCTCTCCTCTTTCTTTTTCTGACAAGGTCTGGTCTCTGCAGCTGAGGAGGTGAGGACCTAGATGCCCATTCTGTATTTCTAAAATGATTAAAATTACCTTTGTACTATATTTTTCTGTTCTGTTCCCTGCCACAGGAGGTACAGAGATTTCTTTTAAAATAAGAGAGCTTAATACTCTTTTTTTTTGGTTGTTTTTCATTAATTTTTATCTGAATTGAAATTCTTTGCTAAAAAGGCTCTGAAGAGGTGAAATAATGTGTTTCACTTTATTAATTTATTTATTTTAAATCCTGAAACCTGCTCCTCAACTCAGGAGAATCACTTGCATATCATCCACTCTGTGGAAGATTGACTAGATTGAGGTCGCTAGCTGCCTCATGTTTCCATGGCTATACGCTCTCCTGGATTGGCGTCAGAAGGGACCAAAGGGCCTTGGAAAGTGGAAGGACTCATTCATTAGCCAAGGGAATTGCAACTGGAAGCAATTGGGGCCAGTTAGTGCTAAGCCTGCTTTACTACTTGATCAAAAGTACTAAGCTATTGGCTTGGCATAGAGTTATAACACATCTAACATCAGTGAAAATGGAGATTTTTTTCCACTAGTTCTCTCTCTCTCTCTCTTTTTTTTTTTTTTTTTTTTTTTGACAAATTGTTGATTTTGTCCAACACTTCAAAACTGAATGGGAAATATGAAAAAAAAAAAAAAAGTATGTCTTTACTGGAGATATTTCTATGGAATTTAGGGAAAGAAAAAAATGCTAGGTTAAATCTGTGCTCACGCTTGTCTTAATCTGGTGATTTCAGTGGTGTCCTTCTGTTCTCTGATGATTTGAGGAATAAACAGTGTTTCACATTGTGGATAAATCCAGCTCAAAGCTGGGACATGCTGGTTTTAATAAAATGCATCTAATCCTTAGAGCCATTTAACATCTGGAAAGCAAGTTGTTAAAAACATAAAGCCCATCTAATCCAGTGAGCTGCTCAAAGCCAAAAGCCTAGAAGAGGAGCTTTTTCTTTACAGAGTAGTTTAAAGCCCCAGATGTAACATGAACTGCTTGAGACATTTAGTTTGGTGTACTATTCAGGGTATCAGGGTTGTCTACCTGGTGCTGAATCAAAAATTATGATAGCATAATATCATGTTTTTCATCTGAAATACACTCAACTAATACATATTTTGAGAGATAGATGACAAAAAGAGAAAGTATAATTATTTTTAAGATTGTGTAAATAAAAATGCAATAATATATGAATACACATAAGGAAGGGTTTCCATATATGGATATTATTTTCCTGATTAATGAGTATGCCCTTGATCTTCTTGGCCATATATTGATTATCTGTGGATTCAGGGAAACTGACCCTTTAGCTGGCTGGATGGTATATTTTATCTTAATGCAACAAAGAATTGAAAAATTAAAACCCTTTGATGTGGTTTTATTAAGGAGCAGGACCAACAGTTTGTTTATGTTTGTTTGTTTGCTTTCCATCAAATACTGTTAAGTAGAAGTGAAATAACGTTTTGCTATATCAATAACTTGTACTTATACATTTGTTGTTATATTGGGCTGGTATTTCCCTGAAACCAGAATGACGTAAAATATTTGTTTTTAAAAATCTGTATAAAACTCTGTATTGGTGAAACTGAAATGTTTTCACTACCTCAGACTCCTTCAAGCTTCTTAGAGTCAGGTTGACAAGCTCATATATGTAAGTCCTGTCTCTAGCTTCTGCGTAGTGTCCATGATTTCACATTAGCACCTCACTAAATCTTTACAACAGAAGCTGCTGTATTTGGTCTTCTGAGTATGTTTGCACAAAACCACTGTTGTGATTTTGAATGCAGTAGAGACATATTTGAACCATTTCTCACCAGGCTTGGAACCCAGAGAAACTGAGCAAGTACTTGGGCAGGGTTCCTAGCGTGTTTTTAAAAAATGAACTCTTTGTTACAGTGGTTAAAGTGACGCTGATGTCAGAACTAGACCATGGAGGCATCTCCCTATGTCTTCATAACCACAGAAGCAGTGCCAGTATGCTTGTTCACTCAGTTTTGTCTACCCAATGGCAGAGTGTCAAGGATGTTTTGACACTAAAGAAGAGAGGCTCTGTAGGGGAGGCTTCTTAGTCCCTTTATAGCTACACAAAATGCTCCATGGACTTTAAGTCTTTCTCCATTGGAGTGGTGTTAAAGAAATCAGACTCAAAATTTGTGAAACTCCATGCCTAAAGTTAGATGGGAAGAATACATCCAAACAGATCACTGAAGTAGCATCAGCTATCAAATACAGCAGGGTAAACTTAGGAATTAAGACCCACTGGATAATTACAAATGACTTCTCTTTCCCCCTCTCCTTTCTGTCTTCTTCCTTCCTGTTAATTTTTCCTCACTTTGGGACCTTGAAGTAATCACGTTTTCATCTCCATTGACAGTGGTGTTGATGACATTAGAAAGTACATTAATGGTTGTTTCATTAGGGTGTGCAAATAAGATATTAAATAATGTGCTCTATTTTACCTAGTTAATAACAAAAGCTTTCTGTAGTTACTAATTTAATCAAATCTGTTAGGAATTCACATTCTTGTTTGTCCAAACAGTTTCAGACAATCTGGTCAGAAGGTCAATTAGTAAGCACTCACTTCATTATACAATAAACTTTCTTCATTTTTAAAAATCAAAATCAATTTGTGTCATATCACTTTCTGAAATGTGGTAGTGACAATGGAGTTTTTTAGAAAAGGAAAGTAAAGGAGGGAATATCTAGAGCCTGACATTAATTTTGCCATTCATTTGCTAGGTGACCTTAGGCAAGTTGCTTTCTCTGGAAAGTATCTCTAAAAGCAGTGCTCTCCAACTTCATGGTTGTCCCAAAGATTTAGGTACCATATGTCCTATGAAATAGAGAAAATAGTTTATCTGTCAGTCCTGGAATCATAGAATCCTAGAATGGCTCAGGTTGGAAAGGACCTTAAAGATCATCTAGTTCCAATGCCCCTGCCAAAGGCAGGGATGCCACCCACCAAGTCTTTCTTGCTTGTAAAATTCAAGTGGGATCTGAGCTGTCACTAGGAGTAAAGCTCCTGCAAGGTGATTTAAACCCTATTCACCTCACTGCAACCACATTGTTTGCAAAGACTTTTGTATACAAATGATTAGTCTAAATGTCAGTTGGTATTCTTCTATTCAAGATATCAGAAGAGAGAATGACTGTCTGTCTTTTCTCTTCCCTGTTTTGACTCTGTAGGAATAACTGGACTGAAAACTGCAACTGTGTGCATATGTGAAGGCAGTGGGTTACATTCTGCCCTGACCAAAGTCAGTCTAAATATTGCTGTTGCTGTTAGACATATCCTAGATATGTGAAGACAGAAGGTATCATGGAGATGGTTCGGAGAGAAGATTTTTATTTTTTAAAATAGTTCCCCTAAGCACATCTTCTGCTTACCTGCTCCTTAGCTTCATCAGTGGTGAGAAGATTCTAAAACTCTTTGAGAGAGTTTTAGGCTTAGTATCTGGAAATGCATTATGAGTTTAAAGGTTTTATGTATGTATGTTTGTTTGTTTGTTTGTTTGCTTTGTGATGCTGAAGAGCACAAGCTCAAGACATCCTTTTTACCCAAACTGAAATGTATAATGAATTCATCGTGGATAAAGGTTACCTGTTAATTGTATGTAAGAGGTGATTGTTAATGCTACCATGAAGTTAAGAAATCAAGAAGCCATAAGCTTGATTGGATCCAAAAAAGAAAAAAAGAAAAAAAAAAAAAAAGGAAAAAAAAAAAAAGAAAAAAAAAAGGGTTATCCACTTATCTCAGTAACACAATAACGAAAACATCCACAGTTTTATTAGGGAGGATTACAAAATGCAGAAGGCATATAAACCCACTGAGCTTTGGCAGATGAGTGAAATTCTTAGTGGAGGAAGTTAAAAAGCCACTTCACTCACATATATTTTATTCTGTAATTGTCAGTGAAAACGCTGACTATACCGGTTTGTGTATTATAACTGTTTTGGCTAGAATGGAAGTAGCTATATTGTGTTAAAGTATATTCACCTTTTGTGAGCAGAATTAAGTAGTTGTAGAGGTGTACTGCTACACCATGTTTGTGTGAGTGGAAGGGTTTCATTTCCACAGAATCACAGAGTGGGTGAGGATGGAAGATCATCTGGTCCAGCTGTTCTGCTCAAGCAGGGCCACCTACAGTAGGTTGCCCAGGACAATGTCCAGATGGCTTTAGAATATCTCCAAGGACTTTTTTTTTTTTTTTTTTTTTTTTTTTTTCCTTGAGTTTTCATAGAATTATAGAATATTCTGAGTTGGAAAGGATCCACAAGGATCATCAACTCCAACTCCTGGTACCACACAGGTCTACCCAAAATTCAGACCATGTGACTAAGTCCACAGTCCAAACACTTCTTAAACTCCAACAGGCTTGGTGCAGTGACAACTTCCTTGGGGAGCCTGTTCCAGTGTGCAACCACCCTCTCAGTGAAGAACCTCTTCCTTATGTCTTGCCTGAACCTCCCATGCCTCAGCTTGACACCATTCTTGCAGGTCCTATCACTGGTGACATAAGAGAATAGATCAGTGCCTGCCCTTCCATTCCCCTTTGTGAGGAAGCTGTAAGCTGCAAGGAGGTCTCCCCTCAGCCGCCTCCTCTTTTCCAGGCTGAACAGGCCAAGTGACCTCATACGTCATCCCCTCCAGGCCCTTCACCATCTTTGTCGCCCTC
>CM021766.1:60737713-60755048 GCA_011076525.1 Nettapus auritus | reverse complement strand
TTTTTTTTTTTTTCTCTTGTGTGTGTGTGTGTGTTTGCTTGATAGTTTGTTTTTGTGTGTGTTTGTGTATGGCTTTTTTTTTTTTTTTTCAGTTTGCTGATACATTAAAATATGATGAAGCTACCATTACAAAATAATGCAGGTTTCTGCAGGATATGCACACAATATGCTGTAAAACAGACAGGAATATATGCAGGGCAAAAAGACCTATGTGCTCGGTGAACATTAGATATAGATGCTTTAGAATCATGTCATTTATCTGGGGCAGATGGACAAATCCCATGTCACTATCACATCAGTGTTGTTTCTGTCATGGTAATAAGCCCATTCATATTCATTTATAATTTTAAGGAAACATACCTGGATCTGTCTGAAGTTACAATTTCTAAATTTACAGAAGAGGAGCTTGAAATCAAAGTCCTGTCTGGAGAGGAAAAATATTAAAATAGTTAGGAATAAGCTGTAACTACAGCATGGTCATTTTGTTTTAGGCTCAATTAGCATGAGTCAAGCTGTAACTATTTTTAATGATGATTGGATAAATATGTAATGCTCTACATTTGTAATTTTAAAATAATTTTCACGTAAAGAACACATTACCAAATCCATGTTAATGAAATTTACTCATTTATAAAGTATCATGATTATTTTATGTTCTGCAGCATAAGAATATTGATTTTACATTTTTAGTATATGTATTATGTTAATTATGTTATTATGTTTATTATGCTAAAGCAATATGTAAGATTATTTTTCTTCCAGTCCAAGAGGAGGAAGTGGTCTCTTTTATAACAGCCTAACTGATCATTTATGTTTATTCTTGGCTTTAGGCATGAGCAATGTTATGCAGGTGTGTTAAACAGAAGGTTTCCAGATCAGACCCTAATTTAAGAAGATGTAATGATAGGGCTAATACAGACAAGCGATGTAGCCTGGTGTTTAACTAAACTGCATATGGGTGCTGTACCAAAAGCAACCTGTGGTTTTACACACATTATATTGTTGTGTTTTAGTGTTTTTTTGTTTGTTTGTTTGTTTGTTTTTGTTTTTTAAATTAATTGATTAATTTATTTTCTAAGATAGCATTAAATGTAAACCCTGATCCTGGGAAATACTGATAGCTCCAATGCATATTGAGGTCAGTGGGAACTTAAAAAGCAAAGAACCTTTTAAATCAGTCCCTTTTGCATTTTCATCATTATTTTTATGTCTTTCATTGTTTAAGTCTTCAGTAATACACACATTATTTTCTGTATTTGTTTTTGGTATTTTTCTAACTGATGCTTTATTGTACTATCATTTTTTTATTTCCCTCTTGTTTTGAGAATAGTTTTTTTTTAATTATTTATCAAAAATATTTTTAAAGGAGGTCTGTCTGTATTACCTATTTTGTGTGTTCACTAAGTTTGCTTTATCATTCCTTAACTCAGTTGTTCACTTGTTCTCCTGTGTTCCTAATCTGTTTCCAGAAGCTTTCAGTATCCCACCCTTTGCTCATGAACCCTCACAGACAACAGTTTTCATTCCTTCATTTCCTCTTTTCCAACCATAGCAGAGACTGGATGTTGTAGAATATAAGCATAGGTATTTCGAAGGAGCATACAAGTCTCAGAGAATTATAGTGAGAAGCAGCATGAACTATTCAGTAGGTTATCAACTACTAACTTAGACACTACAGAGGTTGTATGAATTGTGGATTGAATGAAAGTTACCAGAGATACTTAATTACTGGAGCTGAATTTAAGATAATGAAAGTTTACAACACTGCAGATTTGAGGTAAAATTATTTATAGTGTGTTATCTGAAGGATGTATAAACTGAGTGTATTCAGAATTGCTCAATTTTAGCTTAATGAAGTGTATTCACAACAAAGCTTCATTGCTTTTAATAGTGACTGTTACACTACATTATTTATGACCTGAAAAGGTCTTGCTCCTCTTCATTTTCTTCTGGAGTGACTGGGAAAAAAGTTGATCCCTGATCTAGCTTCACTGCATAAAGAGGGTGGAGCACAAAGCTTGCTATATCTTCTCGCAGATTCCTTCCAAAAATCAGAGACTTAGGAAGAATAAGCATGGCCTATTGTTTTATTTTAGATTTTGTGCACACTTTATATTCAATATGAGACCAGAAGGTTGTCATATTTAAATGCAATTTAAATCAGGGTTATTGTGCACAACAGTTTTGTAGTAGGCTTGCTTATGGAGCCTACTGTTTATGGAATACATTACAGCATATTCTGTGAAGTTGTCTTTTGTTAGTTCATTCAAAACATGATGCTTAGAGACACATGAGTCTGTTTCATTTATTCTTATGTTGACATTAATTTCTTTTAAAGAGAGGAAGACCATCTGTGTTTATAATTTAGGCCAAAGGTTGCAGAGTATCCTATATCACTTAAGAAAAAAAGTAGTTTATCTGCAGATAGACTCTCATTGATGTCTGAGGGAAGACAATTACCTGTAATGGTAACATAATGAATGTGTATGTTATTTTTAATACATTGACCTCTATCAGCAATGACTCAACTGTCATACAGATTACAGAAGACCTAAAAATAATAAAATAAAAATTCAAATGAAAGATCTACAGGTTTGGTTGAAATTAATAGAACATCTGCCTTGAGGTAAAGTAAGGCACCTCAAAGTCACTGGCGTAAATCCCAATTTGATTTTCCGCTGTGTATGAGGAGTAAGCAGAGAAAGGAGCACATACAGCCCCTGAAGTTGCAGAATAAGTGAGGTTTTAAGGGTGGGTCACCACGTTTCTCATCATTCAGGGAGAATGAGGTAGGGTTTGTGGAGTTTATCTAGTCAAATCAAGCTGTCATCCTACTTAAAAGTTGCTGAGATAGGTGTCACAGAAACCAAAAAACACAAATCCTGCAGTTTTCTTCATCAAACCCATGGTTGAGATTAATAACGTGATGAGTGTTGTGGGGTTTGACCAATGTAATGCAGTATATACCTACAAGCAGTTAATCTTGGAGAGACACTGATTCTCACAAACATATTTCTCTGAAATGCAGTCACTCCTGCTGCAGTATTTCTGAATGATGAATGACTGGGTATTGGTCTTTGCCCCTTGTTGGGGCTCTGGCCCAAGTCAAGGCTCTTTAGCTGGCAATCAGGTTTGTCTCTCGTGTAATCAAATGGCAAGAGATTATAAAGTTACTAGAAGTTGTGTGAGATTGCAGTTAATTCCATCAGACTGGGCTGTTATGTTTACCTGTATGATACTTTAAAGGTTGTTTTGAAGGACTTGTGTGGCACATGACAGTAGTTTGATTATTTAAATCTGCACCTTTCCTTTTCTGTAATTTGAGCATGGGTCATATTTCCTAACTTGATAGAAGTGCTGCTAGGAGAAATCTAGCCAGAGACACATTAGAACAGGCTTGTATTACTTGTCTACCTATCACATATCCACTTTATGTGAAGCTGTGCAAGTTAAAAAACAGGTTTTGTGAGGCAAAGACAGTCTTCTTCGAAGCAAAGATGGTAGATACTCAATTAAATTAAAAATGAGTTATTTTTCCATTTTAATTAGAACATTTACATCTCAACCAAAAAACACAGACAAGTAAAATATTTTCAAACTATGTGCTTTTACAGTCTGTACATATATCAGATTGTAACATGTACAATTACAATCATACATTGTAATCAGATAAATTTTTATATGAAGGTGTGCAGAAGGAAAGCAGGTGGGTTATATCATATGGAATGTTGTGCAGTAAGTAGGTCAAATTTTAAGAAGATATCACTAAATGCTCTCATATGTACTGAGAAAGAGTTATGGTGCTGACATGCCTTCAGAAATGTGTATAAAAAGAAATATTAGTACTTTCAACTGTGTATAAATGCAATCTTATATCTTCCATTTTATTCTTTTAAAACCAGTATTACCCAAGCAATAGCTTCCAATTAAAATAACTGTTCGGCAGTCCCAGTAATATTCCCCCTAAAGGAATGTCTTTTAATGTGATTACCTTACTTTCTTGCTTTAGAACTTTGTTCTAAAGATTAAGGAAACTCAGTGCTGGATTTTTGTTTAAAATCATACATTTCCTTAAAATAATTTAATAAAAGTATACTGTTTGAACTATGGAAGTGCGTGTATGTGTGTGTAGGGAGGGTGGCTGTCTTTTTCAGTCCTTTTGTGTCTTTGAGCTATATTGAAGTAGTTTATTGGCCTGCAGAGGTTTTTAATGTCAGGATTATTTACATTGCTGAATATATTATAACTGGAGAGCTCCAATGTCATTAAAGCACAAAAATGTTTGTTCAACTATTTTCAGTGTTTTAATGTGTGTTGTTCATTACTTCATGAAGTTCTAGCTCAACAGCATGGAACACAAGTTTTTACATTTCAAGGAAATAAAAGACATAAAGAGCAACTTCATATACAGCATGTGGAATAATATATGAAAACTTAAAATATAAAATAAGACTAACAAGAAGGAATAGTATTTCACATTGGAACAATAGACACAAATGGGTACACATTTAGAAACTTTTGCATAAGCATTGCTTGGAAGACTGTTTTTTCTCTTTTAATTTAATTTTTTTTTTTTTTAAAGTTACTGGTCACCAAGCATGGGAAAGATGAGTTTTATCCCTCACTGAAAAAGTACTAAAGCACTACAGCCAGTTCTTCATGATTCTATGGAGGTAAAAATGCGACATTTTTTACACACTGAAATGGAATGATGGTTATTTTATTATTGCTTATGTTGATTACCAACCCTAAAAGAGATATTGGACTTGAACACTGTGGTATTTTTAGATGTGCACAAGTTATTTTTAGGAATTGTAATAGTTCCTTCTGGTATGCAAAATTGATCTCAAGGAACTTTTACAGAAGAATGGCAATTAGAAATCATCCCAATGAATACTTCAAATTCTTACTCTCAGCACTTGTTAGTTTGAAAAAAATATATATTTCCTGTTTACAGTTGTGGTCTAGCAGCTACAGCAATGGCAAAGGCTCTTGCCTGAGTGGGAACTGATCTGCTGATCTTAAACCTCTCATCACTGTCTAGGCCTTCAGGGAGAATTAAGCTTCCAGGTTTGGAAACATGGGGTCAAAATGATTAGTGTTGAGTTAATAAGAACTTGTATTCAATATATGAACTTTCTTGGAGTGCCTGATCTTGCAACATCACTCATGTTAATGTCTACTGAAGGTTTTTCCTGATCTGGGAGGTCAACATCAAAACCTGTCTTTCTTTTGTCCAATCTCTAGTCATCTTAAAAACAAAACAAAACAAAACAACAACAAAAAACTAGAACTATAAGGTAGGGTTACAGGAAAGGAAATGGACAACATCAAGGCATTTAAAGTATAATTGATTTTTGAGTCAAACCCATGAGCACAGCAAGCTCTAGCTACAGTGTGTGTCTCTTTTGTTGATAGCTCCTCCAATTCTGCTAATTCTCATGCAAGGAAGATTGATGTGAACTAATACAGCTGAATTTCATGGTTTCTTTCATCACAGCACTGTAAAGACAATAAAACAAAGATAGGAAAAATACTGGAAACAGTACTTATTCTCAAAGAATGGGTCAGATTTTTCTCAGTTCTTATGGGGGAAAAGAAGAAGAAACAGAATTTTCAGTTTTAAGAACATCATTGCTTATAGTTGGACTCAGAAAGCAGAGACAAGTGGAATTTTGTGTCTCTGTCATTCAGGAATTTTTGTCCCATGAAAACAGTAGTTGAAATCAGCGACAGCACTGTCAGATTCTGCAAAAAGGTTGGTCAAAGCTGTGGGGTGCCACTTTGTGTTTTTTTCTTCAGAAATGACACCACAATCTAAAGATGAAAAAAAACATGTAAACAGCAGCAATAAGATTGTCACATTCAGGTTGAGTAAGTAAAATGGGGCATTCTCATTCTTATTATTAATACTAATTAAGGAATTAATGTTGCCTGAAGCATTCCACTGACGTGGATAGAATCACATACCCATTCTATTGGTGTCTTTCCACAAGGACACACTCAGTTGTGCAGTTCCCTCTTATCATACCCACGTTATAGATGTGGCTCTCTGCTTTTAGGAAACCATATTAAATGGGATGCGTGAAATGTCAATTTAGTCACTGTTCTGTTCTTAATTAAAAGGATTTAATTCAATTGTGTTGTGCAAATTTGAGGAAAACAGCTTCATCTATATCTAAGTTTTTGTCATTATTTGAATGAAGCTTTGGTAGTATATCTGTCTTTAAAACCTCTTAAATAATTTCTAGTGGTTGTGGTTGCTTATTTAGTTAGGTCCAGTGCTTTGTAAACATTGTGAAGAATTCAGTTTATACTCTTTGATTGAGATAAATGTAAAGGATTTAAGAAATAACCTTTCCTCACTTATCTAACCTTCAGAACTGGCTGACTTGCTTTATAAATATTTATCAGTCTGTGCCTTTAGTTTTAATAAACAACAGTGCTGTTGTGTCCCTGAAAATACCTCAGATTGGCTGATTATTGATACAACTTCCCAAACCTTTAGAGTAGTTCTACTAATTTAAGCCTTCTGCTTCTGTGTAAACTGACAACCTTCACTTCTCCTGACTTTAACCTTCATTCTCCTCTATTTAGGAAAATAGTATGCATATAGAACAGCAAAACTGCATGTGAAATCATGTTGCAGGAGATGTATTTTCAGTACTTTGTTCTATCCACTGAGCTGTTTTGGTTGATGAATGTTTTCTGTAAAGTGCATACACTCCACTGTACCTCCAAATCACTTCCTTATTTATGGGTGTATGAGATCCATGGTTTATATGGTGTGATATGAGAAGGATGACTCGTGAAAGACTAGGCCTATGAGCTGGAGGACTGTGGGAATTTTTCCCAGCTCGGCAGCTGAACCACAACCACTTTCTCATTCTACCTCCTCAAAGGAAGAGGGGGAGAAAATATGATGGACAGGGCTCAAGGATTGAGATAATGACAGGGAGATCACTCACCAGTTATTGTCACAGGCAATAACTTGGCATAAGGAGATTAATAGAATTTATTGCCCATTACTAACAGACTACAAGAGTGAGAAGCTAAAAGCAAACTAAAACCACCTTCTTCCTCCCACCCTCCCCATCCACCGTCTTCTATGTCTTGCCCTTGAGCAGTGCAGGGGAACAGGGAATGTGGGCTGTGTTCAGTCCCTGACACTTCTTTCCACAGCTCCTTCTGCAGCTCCTTCAGGGTCACTCCCTGCCCCTGCTCTGTGGGTCCCTCCCACGGGATGCCATCCTTCCCGAACTGAGCCTGCGGGGGCTGCCCGCAGGCAGCAGCTCTTCAAGAACTGCTCCCACATGGCTCCGTACCATGGTGTCCAACCCCTGGAGCAAACTGCTCCAGCACGAGTCCCCAACAGGTAGCAGCTCCCTCCAGGCCCCCTGCTCCTGTGTGGGCTCCTCTCCACAGGCTGCGGCTCTGGCCTGGGGCCTGCTCCTGTGGGGGCTCTCCATGGGCCCGCAGCCTCCTCCAGGCCACATCCACCTGCTCCACCAGGGTCTTCTCCACGGGCTGCAGCATGGAGATCTGCTCCATGTGGGACCCATGGGCTGCAGGGGGACAGCCTGCTCCACCAGGGGCCTCTCCACAGGGAGCTGCTGCTGCGTGCCTGGAGCACCTCCTGCCCTCCCTGTACACTGACCTTGGTGCCTGCAGGGTTGTTTCTCTCACTTTGAGTTTTACTCACTCCTCTCTCCCAGCTGCTGTTGTGCAGCAGTTTTTTCTTCCCTTAAATACGTTCTCACAAGAGGCATGACCAGCACCACTCACCATCTTAGCTCTGGCCAGCAGCAGGTCCTTTTTGGAGCTGGTTGGAGCTGGCTCTTATTTAACATGGGGCAGCTTCTGGATTCTTCACAGTGGCCAGCTGTACAGTCCTTGCTCCTTCTACCAAAACCTTGCCACGTAAGCACACTGTAGTCATCACAGGTAGCATAAATTGGGGAAGAAAATGGGAAGATTAACATGAAAATTAAAATGGTATTTGGTAATTCAGTAAAGTACAGAAATTCCTTGTTCACTGTAGTGTTCAGTATGATTGTTTTGAAAAAACTGACTGTCCTGATACCCTTCCCTTCCCTTCCCTTCCCTTCCCTTCCCTTCCCTCTGATGCTATCTTGCTGTTGCCAGTTGACACAGTAGTTGTGAAGATTTCTTTCTTCATTAGTGGACAGAAAGTTCTGAGTTTTTGCTAGAGTGCGCCTCTCAGCATCCATGTTGTGTCCATCCAAGTGCTGTATTGTCTTAGGAAGGGGATGGCAAAATCTGCTTCTGACAGCTTCAGTATCTGTTTGTCCCATTTTGCATTATTGATATTGTTGTTAAATCTTACTGATGTAATACAGAAATAGGCCTTAGGAAGGTCAAGCAAACTAAATCACTGAGATGCTGCTAGTGAAATTTCAACCAATGATGGTAGAGCCAAAGTTGAGTGTGAGGCAGTAAAATGGGAAGGGAAGGAAAGGAAATGACTGGCAGAAACAAGGTAGTATGGGTACTGAGATGTCAAGCCAACCCATTCAGTGATGTTTATTGTGCCTGCTTATGAGGAAAGAGAATTTACTAAGAAAAATAGGAAATCATGTATCTTCGAAAGGGTAGTTTGGGGGCTAATACTTCCTTCACTCAGAGCCTGAGGCATGAGGGTATTTGGGTGTTGCAGTTGTGAATATGGCTGAAATGTTCAGTCCCTCTACAGCAGGAGAGCAGAGCTAATTGGTCTGCAGATATCTGCAACTGAAGACATTCCTACGTGGCATGTGGAATGCAACAGTGCATGCAGGGAATGCATGGAAGACATATGCCCCTGTAAACATTATAATAATTTGCCCAAGAAATTTTCATAAACAATCTTCACAAGTTTCCTCTTGTTCTTTGTCACGTCTTTTTCTTATTACCACTATTCAAAGACATTTTTAGTGCTCCTTCTCTTTTTAACCTAGGGTTAGTTCTAACAGATGTTTTTGAAGTGCTTTGTTTATGTTCCATTGAGCAAGTGCAGGAAATCTTAGGCAATTTTTTTTTCCTTCTTACAAGAACGTACATGAATGAAAAGTGTTTCCTACTATTTATCATTTCATCAGATGCACAATTTTCTTTTTACAATTTTGACTGTAAACTTAGCATTGTTTTATTTGTACTTGCTAATCTATTTTGTGCTTCAGTATACAAGCTATCAATTTAAAATGTTTCCTTTTCCCCAAGAAGTCGTTTTCCAGTCATGCTCTCCAAATTTGGCCAATCGCACTTTTGACCCATCACATTTTTGTGTACGTGTTTCATGGAATCTTGATTTTTTCCCATAATATTTACAACTGGTAATTTGTATCAGCTGGAGCAGCCATTCTGACTCTTCTTTTGGATTGAGAAAAGGAGAAGTTAGTTATTGCAATTTAAACAAGGATTTGTCATTCCACCAAGCAAAAGTGCATTCCTAGGTTAGACTTCTTGGGATACTTGCATAGTCTGTCTGGGTTTATCTCCAAATTTGACATGGAAGTCTCAGGGAAATGAGCATAGGTCAGATTTTTTTTCATCTAACTTATACGAACTGTCAGTGCTGCAGGGGCCAGATTGTGGTTTGTGGACAAGTCCAGTTTTCGTGCATGTTAGCAAACATAAAGGCTAGTAGTATACCTGGATCTGTTAGCTAGGTTGGTAATTGCAGTAGACTGGAGGTAGTGCAAAGTCCAAACTACCAGTGTGTCAATAAAAGGGAGAAAATGTGGACAACTATTCAGAATCATCTGCATTCAATCAAATGCAACCCTTATCTGAGCTATTTTTTGTTATAATTGGTGGCTTGGCACTCTCCAGCTTTCATGCTGTACTTGCCTCTTTTTGCCATTTCTCTCAGAAGACTATGAATTTCCTGCTAGTGCCCAGCTTGTTAAAAAATCCTGGCATGGCCAGTATCTTGTTCAACACCTTCAACATGTACAAATAAAAGCTGGGAGATGGCAAAGACAAAAGACAAAAGACAAAAAAGACAAGGGAATATTTACTGCTGACTTTGGGAATGCATCCCTTCAAAATAAAGACAAATAGGCGTGGAAAGAAAAGGAATGTTTTATAAAAGCATAGACTGGTCTAATTGCAACCACCAAAAGGAAATGATTTTGCAGTTTAATGCAAACTTTGTGGCAAAACAAAAAGTAACAGCTTTATTTTAACATATATTAATTAATATTTTACTGGGAGGAGGGAAGATAAATTGTATAATGACAAAAGGTGTATTAAGTACCTAAGCTTACAAATGCATGTGCTGGTATTACCAGAGAAGTGTGGTGAACTCCTGAACTTACAGGCTACAAAAAGTGCATAGCAGACTTTTAATGCAGCTCTAATTAAATTTCAGTAGTAATTTAGCTATTTTTTCTGATTTTATACCAGTGAATCAGCTGTGTAAATAATGTCAATTAATTAGTTATGTAGTATGTGCAATAAATGCTGTGCAAAATAGAAATCTAAGGCAGAGAAGTCAGGACCCACATCTTAAACGTGTCTAGAGGCCTCAGTGCCTGCATAACCAAAATCTACCAAGGAGAGGTATAAGCATTTAATTAGAAAGGAAATGGCTGAAGTTTTTAACCAGAAATTTTAGTATTCTCCATTTATGCCAATTTAAAATAAAGCCACATTTGAAACTTTTTATCAATGTTAACTCTGATCACAGCAAAAATGAAAGCTAACAGCTGTGTAAAATGTGTGGTTCAGGAGAAAATGCTATATAAATCCATATTTAAATATTGCATCATAGAATCATAGGATATCCTGAGTTGGAAGGGAACCACATGGGTCATTGAGTCCAACTCCTGGCTCCACACAGGACCACCCCAAATTCAAACCCTATTTCTGAGAGTGTTGTCCAAATGCTTTTTGAACTGTGACAGGCTTGCTGCCTTGACCACTGCCCTGGAGAGCCTGTCCCAGTTCCTGACCACCTTCTCAGTGAAGAACCTTTCCCTAGCACCCAGCCTGACCCTCCCCTGTCACAACTCCATGCCGTTCCCTCGGGTCCTGTTGCTGTCCCCAGAGAGCAGAGCTCAGCGCCTGCCCCTCCGCTCCCCTCATGAGGGAGCTGCAGGCTGCCATGAGGCCTCCCCTCAGTCTGCTCTGCTTTGGGCCAAACAAAACAAGGGACTTCAACTGCTCTTCAAACACGTGCTCTAGACCCTTCACCATCTTTGTAGCCCTCCTTTGGACACTCGCTCACAGTTTTATGTCTTTATTGTGTTGTGGCACCCAAAATTACACGTAGTACTCGAGGTGAGGCCGCACCAGTGCAGAGCAGAGCGGGACAATCAGTTCCCCCAACTGGATGGCAATGCCACCACTGATGCACCCCAGGACAGGGTTGGCTCTTTAGGCTGCCAGGACACGCTGTTGACTCATATTCAACTCGCTGTCAACCAGAACCCCTAGATCTGTTTCTGTAGGGCTGCTCTCCAGCCTCTCACCACCCAGTCCATATGTATAGCCAGGGCTGCTCCATTCCAGGTGCAGAATCTGACACTCACTCATGTTCCTGCCTGAACTTCACACCTTACATGCACTCAGATCTGCACTTGCTTAACTGCCCTCTGGGTTCCTAAAAGTTGTTCTGGAACATGAGTGATTTTAGGAGCTAGAAAGAGTGAAATAATTGCAGTCTTTCTCCTGTAGATATTTTAATGATAACAGATGGGGGACAATTAATGTTACAATGAAATATTTTGATATTAATCTGTTGAACTCCCCCCAGTTTTTGCAAAGAGCATTAAGTAAAAAGCCACTGTAGAGCTCTGACATTCAGATCTGCACTAAGCAATCTGCTAGCATCATTTGGAAGAATGACTTTGTTCAGGGACCCAGATATGTGATAATTGTGGTTTCAAAGAAAAAGATTCAGTCTGTATAAGACAAAGGGGAATGTGTCACTGGATGCACCAACACTTAACTGACAATGTGTGTTCAGTTGCCTGAAATAGCAATTTATATGGCTCATTTCAGGTACCTGTTTTTAAAGAAGCATATTGAAAATTGTTAGCCATTGTTCCCTAGGTTTTTGTCTGACATGTTATAACTGAGGTCATTTTTATAAAAAGCACCAGTGATTTGGAAAGGCTGGGTTCCGGAAGACCTTATTTGCTGTCTTTGGATTTCATTTTCAAAAAGTTCAGGGATCCTACAGTTTTTCCCAAAGCTATTACAAGCTAGGGTCTCAAGAAGTCCATCAGAGGCAAGCTTACTTTGGGAAACATCCATTTTAAGATGGCTAGTTGTGAAAAAAGAATATAGCAGCCTTTCTCTCCCACATCTGAAGATTACCCCCATTCATGTCTCAATTTATTCAATGGAAAGAGTTATCTCACCTCATCTTAGCTCTCTGAAACTATAATACCTGCCTAAGCTTATCTTTAAGCTCATTTCTGTCATTTGTGGAGGAAATCACATCTAAAAGCAGTGGACACTTTCCTAAGATAATATATGACAGGCAGCTTTTGAAGGTGATTCATCATAGCTATGCATCTCTGGTGACTTCCAAGAGAACCTATGTGTCTCATTTCTATAAAAGGTTAATGCTAGTTCAGGTGATTGACTCTAATGAAAAAAGACCCATGAAAAGTACTTCTGATGGCCTCATAACCAAGAATCTGATATTGCAATTTTATCTTTATTCAATAGTGAGAGGCTTTTTACTGCTTATATTTTATGACTTTCAGTTCCCAAAGATCAGAACCCAAGAATGGACAGGGTGTTTGCATGTCAGAAGAGACTACACCGTTTAGAAGTTTTCAGTAACGGGAGGTAGAGACAAGGACAATTCAAAGGACCCAGTGCTGAGAGTTTCTGGAGTTCTATCCAGAAGTCACAGAATGGACAGAATTGCTTAGGCTGTAAAACTAATTTGGCTTCCTCTGGTAAGCCAAAATTCATTAATATTTTGGCCATACAACTTCTGTCTCTGTACAGGCGTGAAGGAGTTAATGCCTCTGAGGTGAAAATACAAACTTTGTATGATTTCACCTATAGTTGGCTAATATGGTCACACAAGCTTATTTGACTTAAGGTGAGCTGAAACAAGCCACTTACCACCCTGCTGATTCCACTGAACATGACTGTTACGTTATCATGCTTCTAAATGTTACAACATTAATTGCTTTATTTATTTATGTATTTATTTGGCATTCAAAGGAAGAAGAATATTATAGGACATAAGAGGAAGGCAAAACAATTAAATGGGAAATTGCTTGCAATTTCTCTTGATAAGAAATGCCAGTATAGTAACACTGTGTGTTTCAGTAATTGTTCCTTGAAAACATATGTTTTTTCTTCCTCTGGAAATTGTCACTTGAATTTTTCTGTACATAAGCAGTAGCAAAAGATAACTGTCCAGCCTAATACAAATCCACTGGGCTGTGGGCTTCCGGTTACTACTGTATTTCCTGTTGTCTTTTAAGGGCTCCTGCTGGAGCTGGCTTTCTAGGTTGTGTCTATTCCTGCGTAGCTCACACATGCTATATATGTAGAGCCCTAGACTCAGATGTGGCAGACTGTGGAATGAATCATATCTTCTGACTATTATGAGAAGACGTGGTGAGCTCCTTGATGATTTCCTGTGTGTGCTGTACCTGTCTCACCAACCTGCTATTTGAATGGAGCATCAAAGGGTCTGCAATACACATCACAGAGGCTTTTGTCAACCCAGTTGACTGAGGCTACTGCATGTGTTCATTATGAAGTGTAACCACATGCAGTCTGTTTTTGATATTTTGGGGCAGTTAAATGGTTTGGAAGATCACCTTAAAGATCACCTATTTTCAACCCTGCCCCTGCCATGGGTAGGGATGCCACTAGATCAGGTTGCCCAAGACCCCATCCAGCCTGACCTTGAACACCTCCAGAGTCAGGGCTTCCGCAACTTGTCTGGGCAACATGTTCCAGTGCCTTACCGTGCTCCAAGTAAAGAATTTCCTGCTAACATCTGGTCTAAATCTGCCCTCTTTTACTTTAAAACCATTCCCCCTTGTCCTGTCATTATCTGACTGAGCAAAAAGTTGCCCCATTTAAGTACTGAAAAGCTGCAATGAGGTCTCACTGGACCCTTCTCCAGGCTGAGTATCCCCAGCTCTCTCAGTCTTCAGAGGAGAGGTGCTCCAGCCCTCTGATCATCTGTGTGGCTTTCCTCTGGCCTCGTTCTAACAGCCCCACATCCTTCTTGTGCTGGGGGTCCCAGACCTGGATGTAGCACTCCAAGTGGGGCCTTACAAGGGCAGAGCAGAAGGGGACAATCACCTCCCTCCACTTGCCCTCCAATCCTCTGTTGATCCAGTCTATGTGCATTTTCTTTACAGTTTCTTTACACCGTAGCTGGATACAGTCCAAAGGCATCTGACAGATCTTCTATGTGCTCACTGCTTAGCTGGTCTACATATGCTCTCTAACTCTGATATATCCCCAGAATATCAGATTTATTAAGTTTGAACATTATAGTTAGATAACAGATGTGCACCTATTTCTATGCAGCAATTCTTGAATAGAAATCTAGTTCACTATATATTCACAGTGAGCATCTGTTTCTCATCTTATTCATGATTTTCCTACTGTTCATTAAGGTAGTTTGTCAGAGAAGGGAAAGGAATGTGTACCATAGATCAGAAGGCACAGTTTTGTCTCTCAGTTAAGCAGACTTTTTCTTTCCAGCTTGTAGTAGCAGCCGTTGGGCTTTTTCTGTATGTAAACTGAAGCTGGCATTCGTGCAATTGGATCTACTCAGTAATACTACTATTTTGTTAATTTCTAAAGCTTGTGGGTGATTTTATTTACTTATTTTGATTTATTTTTTTTTTAAATGCAATTTGAGCTGGGTATCAAAAGGATGTTATCACAAATGAGTCGTCTTTGAAATCATTCTCTTGGGTTTTCATTACATAAGGGTAATTTGACTAACAATAAACACAGACTGATAGCAGAAGGTGCCTCTTATTCAGACTTCCAGTCAGAGTGACAAGGATTTGCTGAAGCTGAAAGTGCTCCATGCTAGTGTCTAATTTAAATGGCATTCTCTCTTTCCAGAGGAAACTCACAAAGGGTCTTACTGTAACTGGGGTCAATTTCAAGTGACAGTTTTTGCTGGTGCAGCTCTGTGATGAACAGGGCTGTAGTGTCCCATACTAAAGTTAATGCTAATAATATTTTGGGGAAAAATGTGTGTTTCTAAGATCAATTATGGCAAGACTATTACTGTGTAGTAGCTTGCATTCTTACCCCCTATGCAATTGCAAGACTTTTTACAAGCATGCCCAATTCCACTGAAACCTGGTGACAGTCACCTGGCGCAGTAGTGGGATGAGGCACAACAGTTTGCGCAGCAGTTTGCGCAGGCAGGGCGTGCTCAGGGGGGGCAGAGCATTCCGCCCCACTCACAAGAACAACTCAGCTACCGGCTGCCTACCTATAGGTGAACCGCCATGGTCATCACTAAGCGGAGATCTCTTTTTAGAAAGTCTGTGGCCACCCAGACTGAGTGCCTGCTCAAAAATGTGGCAGTTCAGGTCTCTGGATGCATGGAGTGCCTGAGTCTGTTGCTGCCATCTGAGAGCGGCAGAGACCGTGTGTGTGAGGTGGGAGCAGGTGGACGACCTGCTCAGCCTGGTGGCAGAGCTCAAGGAGGAGGTGGAAAGGTTGAGGGCCATCAGGGAGTGCGAGCAGGAGATAGACAGGTGGAACAACTCCCTGCAAGGCTTGAAGGAAAGGCACCAGGGTGAGGCACCCCAAACAGGGGTGGACCCCTTGCCCTGTTGAGCAGAGGGAGGGGACCTGGGGGATGAAGAGATTGCCCTGGACGTCGCAGGTAACCCCCCTCCCTACCAGCCCTGACTCCCCAGGTGCTCATACACAACAGGTTTGAGGCCCTGGAGCTTGAGAGACTGGTGGGTGAGGATGAGGTGAACAGTCTACCCAGGAGGATGCTTAGGGCGAGGAAGTCGAATCCACTCCTCAAGACTGCCTTCACTAAGACAGAAAGAAGGGTGATCGTTGTTGGTGACTCCCTTCTCAGGGGAACAGAGGGCCCTGTTTGTTGACCTGACTCTACCCGTAGGGAAGTCTGCTGCCTCCCTGGGACCAGGGTCAGGGACATTGCCAGAAAGCTTCCTAACCTGGTTCGCCCCTCTGACTACTCTCCTCTTTGATAGTCCAGGCTGGCAGAGATGATATTGAAGAGAGAAGCCTGAAGGCTATAAAACTGGACTTTAGGGGACTGGGATGGATGGGGGAGAGGTTGTGCTTTCCCCCATCCCTACAGTGGCAGGGAGGGGTATAGAGAGGACTCGGAAAGCCCACCTGATAAACAGGTGGCTCAGAGGCTGGTGCCAACACATATTTTTATTTTTATTTTATTTTATTTTTTTTGACCACGGGGTGCTTTACTCGGCACCCAGCCCACTAACTGCAGATGGGTCCCACCTGTCTCGAAGCTGGCAGGACTTATTGAGAGGGCTTTAAACTAGGTTGGAAGGGGGATGGGGAGGGAATAAGGCTTGTTAGAGGTGTGCCAGGGAGAACAATTTCAGGGCTGAGGGAGCAGGCAATAGCCCAGCTGAAGTGCATCTACACTAATGCACGCAGCATGGGCAACAAACAGGAGGAGCTGGAAGCCATCATGTGGCAAGCAAACTATGACTTAGTTGCCATCACTGAAACGTAGTGGGACTACTCTGTTGCCTTCCACGACAATGGCGACCTGGTTCAGGAATGGCACGGCAACCAACCCCAGGCCGCTCGGGCCATCAGCTCACAGACACCAATATGGTGGACGGCAAATGGCGTTTATTGGTGGGTCACATGGTGTTATATAGCTTAGGCTTGCAGCATCACTTCCGCCCGCCCACACCACAAACCACATGCCACTGTCCATCAGGGGAGGGGCTCCACCTTCCCGTACAGCGTGATATCTTCCGGCCGCCAGACCCTGACTACCTACATCTCCCCCCTCCCTATGCACAACCAAATTAGCCAAAATACAACAATACAAAAAACAAAACAAAACAAAAAATTCTGCTCCTGTCTCGGTTTTGTACTTTATAACAATCTTAAGAGGTAGACATCATAACTTAAATAAAAGGTATAAGGCACAATAAACAGGAGAAAACTAAGGGGTAACTGGTAATGGGGTGTAACTTGGGATACCAAGGGATAACACTGAGTAATTGCTGATGTTCTACCAACATAATGTAAACTTTCTCTAGCTGGCTTTTAACAAATGACACAAGCTTATTTAGTACAGTAACAAGCTCAAGAATCAAGATCACACAAAGGCCTTGCGGGGGGGGGGGGG
>CM021766.1:60647659-60737613 GCA_011076525.1 Nettapus auritus | reverse complement strand
CCCCCCCCCCCCCCCCCCCCCCCGCAGAGGCCCTTTTGCCTTTTGTCTGGAGTCTGCCAGTGTGGAACTCTCAGGCTTAGACAAGGCTCTTGCCGACTTGTTGACTTCTCTTGTCACCGGAGTATACAGATTATGGGGGAGTCTGATGATCTGTCCTGTGAACAGAAACTCACAGTTTTCATTAGTTTTGTTCTGAAGGTCCGGTTTGGTGGACTTAAGTGGACACCATTTGACTCTGCCATCTTTTCTGACCACACCACAGACCACATGCCACTGTCCATCAGGGGAGGGGCTCCACCTTCCCGTACAGCGCGGTATCTTCCGGCCGCCAGACCCTGACTACCTACACTACTCTCATGACTGAAGTGCTGCAATGTCTGGCTATGGGCTCTTCAGAAGGGACAGGCAGCACAGAAGGGGTGGTGGTGTGGCTCTTTATATTAGACAGTGTTTTGATATTGTGGAACTCGAGACTGAGTCTGGGAATTGATAAGGTTGAGTCCCTATGGGGCTCAGTGGGAAGGCCAACAAGGCAAGCATCCTTGTGGGGGTCTGTTACAAACCCCCAAACTAGGATGAGGAGACGGATGAGGAATTCTACAGGCAGCTGGCAAAAGTTGTGAAATCGTTGTCTCTTGTCCTTGTGGGGGACTTCAACTTCCCAGAGATATCCTGGAAATGCAATACAGCTCAGAGGAAGCAGTCTAGGAGGTTTCTGGAGAGTGTAGAAGATAGTCTCCTGCTGGTTAGTGAGCCTACCAGGGGAGGTGCCCCACTAGACCTTCTGTTCACAAACAGAGAAGGACTGGTGGGAGGTGTGGTAGTCAAGAGCTGTCTTGGGCACAGTGACCATGAAATGGTAGAGTTTCTACTTTTGGCGAAGTCAGGAGGGGGACCAGTAAAACTGCTGTCTTAGACTTCTGGAGGGCTGACTTTGAGCTGTTCAGGACACTGGTTGGCAGAGTCCCTTGGGAGGCAGTTCTGAAGGGCAGAGGAGTCCAGGAAGGCTGGGCACTCAGGAAGGAAACCTTAGTGGCTCAGGAGCGATCTGTCCCCATGTGCCCAAAGATGAGCCAGCGTGGAAGAAGACCGGCTTGGCTGAACAGAGAGTTGTGGCTAGAGTTTAGGAAAAAAAAAAAAAAAAGGGTTTATGATCTTTGGAAAAGAGGGCAGGCCACTCAGATGGATTATAAGGATGTTGTAAGGATGTGTGGGGACAAAATTAGAAAGGCCAAAGTTCATCAGAGCACAATATGGCTACTGCTGTTAAAGACAGCAGAAAATGTTTTTATAAATACATTAACACGAAAAGGAGGACTGAGGAGAATCTCCATCCTTTACTGGATGCAGGAGGAAACTTAGTGACGAGAGATGAGGAAAAGGCTGAGGTGCTTCATGCCTTCTTTGCCTCTATCTTTAGCGGCAAGACCAGTTGTTCTCTAGATACCCAGTACCCTGAGCTTGTCGAAGGGAATGGGGAGCAGGATGTGGCCCTCACAATCCACAAGGAAATGTTTGACGACCTGCTACAGCATTTGGATGTACACAGGTCGATGGGGCCAGATGGAATCCACCCGAGGGTACTGCAAGAACTGGTGGAAGAGCTGGCCAAGCCACTTTCCATCATTTATCAGCAGTCCTGGCTATCAGGGGAGGTCCCACTTGACTGGCGGATAGCAAACATGACGCCCATCTACATGAAGGGTCATAAGGTAGGCCTGTTAGTTTGACCTCAGTGCCAGGGAAGCTCATGGAGCAGATTGAGTGTCATCACGTGGCACTTGCAGGGCAAGCAGGCGATCAGGCCCAGTCAGCATGGGTTTGTGAAGGGCAGATCCTGCTTGATGAACCTGATTTCCTTCTATGACAAAGTGACGCACTTGGTGGATGAGGGAAAGACTGTGGATGTGGTCTACCTTGACTTCAGTAAGGCATTTGACACCGTTTCCCACAGCATTCTCCTCAAGAAACTGGCTGCTCATAGCTTGGACTGGTGCACGCTTCATTGGGTTAAGAGCTAACTGGAAGGCCAGGCCCAGAGAGTTGTAAATGGAGTCAAATCCAGTTGGAGGCTGGTCACTAGTGGAGTCCCCCAGGGCTTGGTACTGGGGCCAGTCCTCTTTAACATCTCTATTGATGATCTGGATGTGGGGATCAGTGCACCCTCAGTAAGTTTGCAGACGACACCAAGTTAGGTGCGTGTGTCGTTCTGCTCAAGGGTAGGAAGGCTCTGCAGGAGGATCTGGATAGGCCTGACCGATGGGCTGAGGCCAACTGTATGGAATTCAACAAAGCCAAGCGCTGGATCCTGCACCTGGGGCACAACAACCCCAAGCAGAGCCACAGTCTGGGAGATGAGTGGTTAGAAAGCTGCCTGTCACAGAAGGACCTGGGAGTGTTGGTTAATAGTCAGCTGAATATGAGCCAGCAGTGTGCTCTAGGCGGCCAAGAAGGCCAACAGCATTCTGGCTTGCATAAGAAACAGTGTGGCCAGCAGGACTAGGGATGTGATTGTCCCCCTGTACTCAGCTCTGGTGAGGCCACACCTTGAGTATTGTGTTCAGTTTTGGGCCCGTCGCTAAAAGGAGGACATGGAGGTGCTCAAGCAAGTCCAGAGAAGGGAACGACGCTGATGAGGGGTCTGGAGAACAAGTCTTACGAGGAGCGGCTGAGGGAGCTGGGACTATTCAGCCTGGAGAAGAGGAGTCTCAGGGGCAACCTTATTGCTCTCTGCAGGTACCTTAAAGGAGGCTGTAGCGAGGTGGCGGTTGTTCTATTCTCCCATGTGCCTGGTGACAGGACAAGGGGGAATGGTATTAAAGTTGTGCCAGGGGAGGTTTGGGTTGGCTACTAGGAAGAATTTATTTACTGAAAGAGTTGTTAGGCATTGGAATAGGCTGCCCAGGGCAGTGGTTGAGTCACCATCCCTAGAGGTCTTTAAAAGACATTTAGAAGTAGAGCTTAGTGATATGATTTAGTGGAGGACTTGTTAGTGTTAGGTCAGAGGTTGGACTAGGTGATCTTGGAGGTCTCTTCCAACCTAGATGATTCTGTGATATGTGGATTCCTTTAAATCAGTGCAGGCTGTTGTTTTTTTACTCAGGACTAAGAGTTTGCTTGGGAAACTACCATTCACCATCCAGAAGTCAAGACAGAGCTCAAAACTGATGTGAACAATGATTTCAAGTGTTACGAAAAGATTTTCTCTGTTTGTGCATATCAACCATGTATGTGTTCGAAAGGAAGTAAGAATGACACATCTTTTCTCAGGTTAGCGCAGAAGGCAGCCAGTAACTCATGTAAGATAGCTGTGTCATTATTAGTGAGAGTGGGAAGAGTTTTGATACTGCTCAAATCTTCTACTTTTTTTTGAACATTCTCATATTTTGCAGAAAGATACACTTTTTTTTTTTTTTTTTCCTCTTTGTTTTGTTTTTCTATGTTTTGTTTTGCTTTAACTGTGGCATGAACCACATCTGCCTTCTTCTCCTCAGATGAGAGACCGGAAACTCTGAACAATTTCTTCCAACCTGTATTTGTAGCAAGCTTTTGAGCTCACAACCTGGGGAAACAATCCCCTCATGAGGATTTTATCATCTAGAATATTAGTCCTTTTTTCCACTGAGCTACTGCTTCAAGATAATTCCCTCAGTCTCTCAGCTGAGCTCTGGGATCTCCGTTCTTAGCAAGTGTTCAAAGGGACTAAGCAGAAATCACTTCAGCCCAGGGTTCTCCTGTCTCTGCTGAGTCCCTTTGCTGTGTGGCCATGGGTTGGTTTTGGTAAGAAATTCCACTGCAGGCTTTCTTCATGAAACTTGTGTCAGATTTACTAGTGCCTTGTGAATAGCTTTTGATCTCCAAGCGTTGTTGACTATTGATGAAGAAACACTGTCTTGAACAAGTACTTAACCCACTCTAAAAAAATTGCTGCGTTCAATACCTTGCTCTCTTTTCCTAGCAATAATAAAAATCTCTGCTTTCTATAAACCTAGCATGACCTGCCATGGTAGAAACAAGATATTAATCAGGTTCAGCTGTCCGTATCAAACTGTTCAGCAATTAATGTTTAAGAGAAAAACAAAGGTAAATATCCCATTCTTGGTAATCTGTACTTATACTAGATTTTTTTTTTCTTTCCATGTGCATTCAACGTTCCTTTTTCTCAGCAGGCTCAATGGTATAAGAATGATTATTGGAAGAACAGATTGAGTTGTAGTGTTGAAAATGTGCAATGAATCACAGTCTAAAGGCTTTGAAAATAGATGTGGAGACTAGCCATGCAGCTTTGTAGACTTCACACTGGTTGAAGAAACTTGCCCCAAGTATTCAGAGTCTGTATGCTTTGCATGTTAATTGGAGTTGACTAGTATCCAGACTGTGGTGGTGGTACAGTAAAAGCAAAGTAAATAATGATTTGGATTCTTTGAATTGATTATGATAATTGTATCAGTATGGTTCTTTTAGTCAGTAGCCCGACAGAAGACTCATTTTCCTATGAAGTGGTACATGTAACTGAACCCTACTCACTTGCTACTGTGACTAGTGTATGAGGCAAAGAGAGGAAGTCAGAATCTTATAGAATCATAGAATACCCCAAGTTGGAAGGGACCCATAAGGATCATCGAGCCCAACTCCTGGCACCACATAGGTCTACCCAAAAATTCAGACCATGTGACTAAGTGCACAGTCCAAACGCTTCTTAAACTCTGACAGGCTTGGTGCAGTGACTGCTTCCCTGGGGAGACCATTCCAGTGCACGACAAGCCTCTCAGTGAAGAACCTCTTCCTGATGTCTTGCCTGAACCTCTCCTGCCACAGCTTGACACCATTCCCGTGGGTCCTATCACTCTTGCCCTCTGCTTCCATTGCCTTAATACAAGATTCTGAAATTAAAACGTGTGAAATGTTTGTTGTAATGTTTTTATTTCAGTTAAAATGGTTTGCTGATTTTAATTGAATTGCAGAATTCAGTCACCCCAAAACTGCGTTTTCCAGCTTATAAATTTGCCTAGATGCCCATCAATGGAAGACACTGACCTTACCTTTATAATTGCAGTTAGGACTGTCTCAATGAAACTGAGATACATGGAATGAATTAAGAACAAACTATCACTGGGCTCTTATTTAGTAAAGGTAACTGGCAGCAGCTGCTGTGACTCAATGAGTCAGAAATAATTATAGATAATGGATGGTAAGGCAAAGACAATGTAATTTTTTTTTTACATGAGAGCGGCTGGTCTTGTGACAAGGTTTTGTTATAACAAGTGTACTTCTGTTTTGGTAAATGATTGATGCACACAGTACTCTGCATAATCTTCTTCGGTGATGAATGTTGGTGCCATGAAGCAACAGTTACTCACTGTGCTATTACTGAACATGAATTTTGATTGACTTGTGGCATAGAGCTGCTGGGTACTTAAACGAATGAAATAAAAGTCAAGAAGAGGCAAAGATAATGTTCCTCCTGCAATATTAACTCCTTTGTCTTGTGTACAGTTTCTGGTAAGAAGTTAAGGGGTTACCTCTCTAGATTCCTCACACATGGGAAGAAGGAAGGAGAAGGCATGTGAACCACTGCTTGCTGTTTAGGTGTGAAAGCTGTGGTGTTTTTTTTTGTTTGTTTGTTTTTGTTTGTTTGTTTGTTTTTTTGGTTTTGGTTTTGAAATTTTTGTGTGTGCATGTGTGTTTGTTTGTTTGCTTGCTTGTTTTTTGTTTTTCTCTTCCTCCCTTCCTGCATTTGCAAGAAAAGCTGGGAATGTCAGTGGTTTTGGCTCTAGGAAGGAGGTGCATTCAGCTTCCCCATGTGCTGCTGCCTGAGGAAACTATTGACCTAAAAGGTAGAGGAGAACCTTTCCCGGCTCTGCTCATCCAACAAAAAGCATTGCCACTCATACGTGGTGGTGCAGTTACACAGAAGAGAAGTATGAGAGCACAAAGGCACATTTCCTCTTCCATGGGGCTGGAGTTGCTCTGTGGATTCCCTCAGCTGGGTTCCAGAATTGGGGGAAATGTGCTGGTATGGTTGAGTGCTCTCTAATGGCTTACAGAGGTGGGAAGAATTGTGTGGAAGAGTCGTCTTCAGTATGTCTGTACATCCCCAAACTTTCCATCCCCATTCTCACATCAGGAATGAAATACAGAACAATACTTCTGCTTTCTTGACTACAAACAAGCAGATGAGTTAATCTGCCCAGAGATGAAGGGTCCAACTTTTGTTTGAGATTCTTTATATGTCTAAATATATATATATAGCTGTGTGTCAGTAGTACCACTGCCAGTTGGAGTGGTGTTTATGTGACCTAGCCAGAGAAACATTGATGTTTTTATTATTTTTGTTCTCTGCAGCCTCAGTGTTTAGGAGGATAGGGGGAGAAGAAAGAAACCCAGCTGGAAGGAGATATTGTTGCAGTACACATGGGCAGTCTGGATGCTTCTCAACTCTTCCATGAAATCCAGCTCAGTGGAGACTGATTTCTCCTGAAATCATTGATGCCATGGCAGCATTGTAACAGCAAGGGAATACAGATATTCACTTTATGTTAAGAACTTCATTTATCTGGCTAGTGTAGGAGGTTGGGCTCCAAATGAGGTTAATAAAGTGAGAGTAAAGAATCTTTTTAGGGCACATAAATTGGTCTTGAGCTCTGCATTACTGTGTGGAAAAGCTTATCTTACTTAACGGACTATAGAAAAAGCTGAAGAAAACTAGTCTGCTAAGTTGAAGCCAGATTTTAGAGGGCACAGCTGATCTTCTTTGTTTCTGCATCATGAGCAGGACAAATTGCAACTTGTGGTTTCTGCTACATAGTTAAAAATACACTTCAGTGTTTATTTAACTGCTGTCTAATGAGGATGAAGACACTGAAGACACTGACCAAAATGTTTTAACATGGTAAATCTTTATCCCACAGTCTTTTTAAAGGAATGATTTTTTTCTTTCTTTTTCTTTTATAATTTTAAGAATGTACTTTTTTTTTTTTCTCCTCTTCTTTTTTAATTTTTTTTTTTTTTTCTTTTATTTTCCCCTTTTCTAATTTGGCACACAGTAGAGTGGAGAAGAGACAAAAGAAAATCGTGCAAATATATTAATTGTCTTTGATACAAGAGAAAAAAAAAAAAAAACACATTTTAAAAGGGAATCTGCACAAATTTTTGTTTTCAGAAAGTCTCTTCCCTCTAGTAATTATTCAATAGAGAAACTTCCATGAATTTTATTTAATACAGATGGAATAGTCTAAGGGTGACTTCGTAGTCTAATGAAAATTATGATATTTCCTTAACCTTGTATAGAGTTTCTGCAGTAGTATTTCTAAATACACTTAAATACACCTTTGCATATGTGTAAACCAGTCATCATAAATAGCTGACATTTATCAACAAATGCTGCTCAAAATGTTACTTGCTTTATTATGCCTGGAATGAAATAACCATCTCTTAGCTAAACTTAGCTAACCACCTCTGCTAAACTCCAAATTATTTCTGTTTTAACTTATTTCAGCATGAGCAGGGGACTTTGATATTTCAGTGACTTATTTAAGTCTAAATATAATGTGATGTTTGTCTGTCATCATTGTTCCTGATCCTTGAAAATATTTTTTGTTGATTTCTTCTTTATGAATAAAAAACCTCTGTAGACTTCCAGAAGTTTTCATATGCCTATCATGTATGCTAGATCTCTTGCTGGATCCAGTTTTGAACTGATGCTCATTCTCAAACCTGTTTCTCTTTGTGTCAACCAGTTTTTATTTTCCTCTTTCAGGTTGCGGTCTTTGGTAAAGCAGCTAGAGAGAGGGGAAGCTTCAGTTGTAGACCTAAAGAAGAATTTGGAATATGCTGCAACTGTTCTTGAGTCAGTATACATTGATGAAACTAGGTGAGTTAGCCACAGCTATCAGCATTCGTCTTATATCTGGTACAAATAACACGAAATTGTAATTTACACATCAGTTGGAAAAGTTGTTGCCAAGATTTATTACAGACAATATGTTTTTAATCATTATAATATCGTATTTCACAGAGAGCAGATCTTCAGTCCTTGGTCTAAAAACTTCTTTACATTTCCCAGGGCAGAAGGAAGATCAAAAGCAATCATCAGTTTAACATATATTCTCTTAGAGAAAGGGTTTCATAATATTTGGTTCCTACTTTTTCTGAAAGTTTCTAAGGAAAGTTCTAAATTGGTACCCCTCTATTCCCTTTGAACAGTGTTAAATCTTTTCATTTGTGTCAAGACTTTGAAATTATTACTTTTTTTTTTTTTTTTTTTAACTCCAGGTCATGATAGAGGTGGACTGGTAAGACACTGCAGAGGAGTTCCCCTTCTTTTTATGTGCTGTTTCCCCAGTGCTAAATGTACTGCTAGAGTCACCTTAGATGATCAGAATAGGAAAGGAGAGGACTGGGAAGTTAGACATGACTGTCAATAATATCTGAAGGGCTTAAAGGTCAGGAATATTGATGAGAGGAAAATGAGAAGGGAGTGGACGATTATGTCATTGTACCTCAGAAGGTTGATACTTCTTTGTCAGCCTAGCAGTAAGTTTCACAATCTGGCATTTAACTATACAAGAGAATAAAAAATATGTTGAAGACTTGTAGAAATATGTTTCATTAGGGCTTAAAAACTGAAGGCATTTAACAACTGCTTTTAGTAGAATATATGTACATTTCTTTTTGGTGAATGATAATGTAATGCTCTCCAAGGCAGTCTACTTACCCATCATTTTCCTCCCCCTTCTAGGAGACTACTGGACACAGAAGATGAGCTCAGTGACATCCAGTCCGACTCTGTGCCCTCTGAGGTCCGGGACTGGTTGGCTTCTACCTTCACACGACAAATGGGGATGATGCTCAAAAGGACTGAGGAAAAGCCCCGGTTCAGAAGTATTGTCCATGCAGTACAAGCAGGAATATTTGTGGAAAGGTAAAGGAGCATGTAATTACTTTGTTCTAGTAGCTGCCCAGGTTCTGCTGATTGCAGCTGTAGTATTAAATAAAGAATATTTTAGTAAGTTTCTAATTATGTTTCTACACAGATCTGATTATCACCTGGAAACCTGGTGCTGCTGAAGCAGCACATTCTGATCAATTCTTAGCATAATACTGGTGTAATAGCACAGTTGAAATAATTTTGACAGAATATACACTTCTGCATAGCCCTAGGTCAGGAGTCAAAGTTTTTAAAATTCAGTCAACCCAGACTAGGCCCTTCCTTGCCTGTTTACCTCTGCTGTCTGATTATTTCTTAGGAAGAACTGCTAAGAAACATAAGAAAATTCTGTATCATAGTATTACTGGCCTGAATTGCATATTACATGTATGGACCAAGACTGATGTGAAATATTTGGAGCTTAGAGGGGATTTAAAAAAATCCATTGAGACCTCTCAGCCTTTTTGGTCATTATTTGCATCAGAACATACTGCTAAAATTGATATAGTCATTTAAATTTGGACTCATTTCCATGGTTACCTTTTCTTATTGAGTAACTACTCTTCCCTGACAAGCAAGGAGGGCTGGTTCATGTGAAACAGCCAGGAGACTTCAGACAGCAGGTCCCAGGTCTCTATAGCAAAATTCAAGTCAGGAGTGAATGCTCTGGGAGGGACTTCCAGGACACTGCAGAGCACCCTTTCACTGTTTATCAGAATTGCCTTGAGTGCCTAGCAGTTTTCTGTGTAGGAGGGTGAGTGTATCAGATAGCGGACCACAGGCCATACAGATACACAAAGATTCCTCCTACGTATTTAAGAAGTTAAAGTGCAAGAAATTACTGCAGATGTGTTCAGAGTGACAGCAATTGTGATGTCTAACAGGACAGCATCAGTTGTCATTTCTCCCTGCAAAAGATTTCTAACAGGATTGACAGGCTATATGTGAATTAACCCTCACTCTCAGTGAGGGACTTGCTCAACAAATAAATAAATGAACTGTGGAGATCTGGCTGCAGGAGGCTGTTTTCCAGTTGATCTGAGTCACTGTGGCCTTAAAGAGGAAACATTCTGATGTGATATGGCGCCAGAGGAAGGTTGTTGAGGGACTCTGCCTGAGTCATCACTTAAGAGAAAACTACTGTGTTGTGGCAGAAGAAGACAGCTTTCCATCACCTCTTTTTAGTCCTGCATTGCTTAAGTACAATAAAGGGTGAGCTGTGGAAAAGCATTTTAGAAACATGTCAATGTTTCTGTATTCATCAAGCCTATTAAAATCAAAGGTGGGAGGAGTGGCTGACATGCCAGAAGGCTGTGCTGCCATTCAGCAACACCTGGACCGGCTGGACAGATGGGCAGGAAGAAACCAAATGAGATTTAATAAGAGCAAGTGTAGAGTTCTGCACCTGGGAAGGAACAACAGGAAGTATCAGTACAGGCCGGGGGACGACCTGCTGGAGAGGAGCTCTGAGGAGAAGGACCTGGGGGTCTGGTGGATGACAGGTTGACCATGAGCCAGCAGTGTGCCCTCGTGGCCAAGAGGGCCAGTGGGATCCTGGCATGCATTAAAAGGAGCGTGGCCAGCAGGTCAAGGGAGGTGATCCTCCCCCTCTACTCTGCACTGGTCAGGCCTCACCTGGAGTACTGTGTCCAGTTCTGGGCTCCCTGGTACAAAAAAGACAGGGATCTCCTGGGAAGAGTCCAGCGGAGGGCCGCAAAGATGATACGGGGCCTGGAGCATCTTTTCTATGAGGAAAGGCTGAGAGACCTGGGTCTGTTCAGCCTGGAGAAGAGAAGACGGAGAGGGGATCTTATCAATGTGTACAAATATCTGAGGGGTGGGAGACAGAAGGACGTAGCTAACCTCTTCTCAGTCGTTTGTGGGGATAGGACAAGGGGCAATGGCCACAAGATAGAACACAGAAAGTTCCGCACCGACATGCGAAAGAACTTATTTACGGTGAGGGTGACGGAGCAGTGGAACAGGCTGCCCAGGGAGGTTGTGGAGTCTACTTCTCTGGAGATATTCAAGGCCCATCTGGATGCCTACCTGGGCAGCCTGCTCTGAGGAACCTGCTTTGGCAGGGGGGTTGGACCCGATGATCTTTCAAGGTCCCTTCCAACCCCTACAGTTCTGTGATTCTGTGAAAATGTGTGGCCTGAAAACAAGTTTAAAATCTAGTACATACTTTGGTGCTTTGCTTAGCATGGTTACAGATGTTGATTGTTGGCTTATTCTCTCTCATATGTACACAGAGAACACCTAAAAGATTTTATACCAATCTTAATAAATAAATAAACAAATAAATAAATATACAAAAGTAGCAGGTCTACCAAACTGGAGATGATTTATTGCAGACAATATATTATTTCTAAAGTACAGGACTAGCTTGCATGCTAAACGGCCAAGGACTACAGAAGTTGAAAGGTCAGTGTGGTTATCTGCAGTGGAAAATGAGGAACATCTTGTCTGTTTGAGAGTAGCCTTTCCCTTTGATGAAGATCTGCTATTGACAGATTCTTCTGATGTCCTGTCGGGTGATCAAGGTATGAGATACTGGGAAGGGTATCGTCTCATGTTAGGCTGTACAATAAGAACGGTACAGAGGGTATGTGTACAAGTTAGAAAGAAGAAGAAATTAAAAAACAAATTGCAGTTAGGGTTTGCTCGGCTAAGCAAGGTCTCCTGTAATGGTGTGTTGGCTTATTGGTTTATTTTGTTTGTTTGTTTTTGTTTAATTTTATTTATGTGTTGGTTTATCTATTTTATCTTGGCAGAATGTACAGACGGACATCGAATATGGTTGGTTTGAGCTACCCACCAGCTGTAATTGGAGTGCTAAAGGTAATCCTAATAAAAAGGTACAGGGCATGGGCATGTCTGTACAAACCATCAGGGTAACAGTAATATTTGACTTGGGATTCTTTGCACTTGCCTTTTTCTCCTCTCTGATGTTTAGTTTAGTTTATCTACATAAATACTTTACTGGCCTAAGAGAATATTCTTTCAATAAAAGAAACAACAGTGTTCAAGGCTTTGGCCATTTTCAAGTTGTGAAGGTTACAGCTCTGTTCTAGTTTCCAGTGATTAAACTGATGACTTCGTAACATGCTAAAATTAATCACAACCTTGCACAGTGAAGGAAGAAAACATGGGTGCAGAGAAATGGAGAATGAAAAGTATCAGTTGCTGTGAGAGGAGGAATTTTCTTGTATTTCTTAGCTTTATGTCTTCGAGGTGACAATCATTTTAGGAATAATAGTCTTTTGTGAGTTTTGAAATTTCAGAGAAAGACCAAGAGGTCACAAGTAGTCTGACAAAAATAAAATTCAATTCATTTGGCAATTGCAAGGTTTTTGATTTAGGCAAGAATTATCAAGACCACAAATGCAGTTTAGCCCCCAGCTATACACACAGCAGCTTTGCAGAGGTCTGGTAACCAGGCAGATCACAAGTTCTGTGTGGTTCAACCACGCCATGCAGTGATGAAAAAAGGTGACACAAAGGGGAATATATAGGGGCATTACGTGTAAAGCTTGTGAAACTGTCCTTCTGCTCTACTCTACGCAGGAAAGACCTGTTTGGTCCCTGTGTTAGCGTACTGAATCCTTTTGTTTTTGGACAGTACAACTGATCAAAAGATAATGGAGCAATCACAGAAGGTCCACTGAGTGCAACAAGCATGATGACCTTAATGTACAAACTTGTAGCATTTATTCACTCCTTTTCCCAACTGCAGATTTACAAGTCTTAGCTTCACTCCTGCAAATGGGATCTAAAGTCTTGTTTTAGAACTACATCTCATAGCCAGATTATGGGGGAACACATCTATAATGGTACCTCTTTTCCTGAGTAACAAGACAGTCCAAGACCTGTCGGCTACTCTCAGGTGACTTAAACCTCACAGGAGCCCTCTCCCCTTTCTATGTTTTTAAGTTATTAAAGGATGATAAACAGAACTGATTAAGCTAGAGTAAGTTAAGACACATCAATAACAGCAAAGGCTTTGACTAATTTTGCTCAGGGTGAAATAATGCCTGCTTGGCTACTGTGCACTCTAGGACTTTTTATTTTTTATTTTTTAACTATTTTGAGAACATGTCTCTGCCTGGATGGCCTTGGGGTAGGTAATGGACATGGCTGAAATAAGAATTACTTGTTTTTAAGAAGTGTTCTATCTTTAAAATAATACTTCATCTTTAATTTCTCAGTCCCTTTTCCTTAATGGGAAATGGTACATTTCTTGCTTGTTTCAGTCCAGTAGAGCCAACTAAAGAAAAAAATCCCCAAACTTACAGTTACCTGACTGCTTGGTGAGCTCTGTAAAATGAGCTAATGGTTTAGGCATGAAAAATGGTATAGGATGTAGCACAGACATCTCTTCAGCTGGTCTGTATTGCCATAATCAATATTCCCTTTAGAGTTATAGTAATAAGGACAAGGGCTGAGATGACATGGACTGAAAACTAGTTTATTTTTGAATTTTGTGCTCTTCTTTTTTGCTGTGGTGACCAACAAGATGAGTAAACCAAAGCCGTGGAATCAGCTTGTGAAAATGAGGTTGGTTTTAATAAAACAATGAAATACTGTAGCTTATGCAAAGAGTGTGGATGGAGCAGTAGCAGTGCAAGTCCGAGGCATATTCTCTCTCCCTTTTTCAGTGGGTGAGAATTTAGGCAATATTTGAATTGGTTCCACAGCATCTCTTTCTCTCTGTGTGTGTATCTCAGATACTGATTTTTGTACTGCCATAGATAGTTGTTTTTCTGCATGACATGGGTGTAATGATGTAAGATGTAGTGCCATAAAAGTAATGATCAGATTTGTATTGCATTTGAATATTGGCCATGCATGCCATTCATACTGATATATGAATAAGTGTGTTCATTTACCTGGCAAGTTTTGGTGATCTGCTGTTCAGCAGTGTAGTGCTAGAGATAGAACTTAATAGTAAGTAACTGCTGAAATATTTACCTGCTTTTTTTTTTTTTTTTTTTTTTTTTTCCCCAGCCTTTTCTGATGCCTAGGCTGTCCTGGAAGTATTTTTTCTGGGCTAGCTAATATGCAGGTATACAGAAACTCTAGTCATTTACAAAGTGACAGTGTCTGCAATTACTTAGTATCTGCAATATAGACATCAGCTTGACTGTGAAAAGGCCTACCAGCAATGTTGAAAAGATAGCATCTATCCCTGAATCTGCTTGTTGGCTTATAAAGACAGATCAAGTCTCCAAGGTTAAGGACAGATGGAAAGGCAGAAAACTAAACATTTAGGAAGAACCGGAGTTTCACTTTATCTCTAGGTTCCCCCAAGAGAGGGAACAATGGCCAAATAATTAAGACACATAACTGCGAGATAAGATAAGCTTGGGTCTGTAGTTACACTGAAGTGAGTATAGGTAGCATAAGGGCAGCTTATGACACTTTAACTGAGGCTACAGGGCCAGTGACCTAGAAATGTGTAGCAAAGGAAGTTTTCCATCCCTTGCTTCTCCTCCTCTCTTTACTGAGAAGAAAGGGTTTTTCTCCTTCATAACAAAATGCCTGTGAAGTTCTGCTTATCCATAGATCTCTTCCCAATATATGGATCAACTCTGTGTTAAATTTTTTAAAGGTCAAAAATCCACTATTTTTCAAAGTTTAGTTGGTATTGCTGCAAGCCTCTAAGCAATCTGTAACACGTTCATGCTTCTGTTAAGAGGATTTTCCCCCTAGTTCTTTAGGGTAAAATGCTGCTGTCATTCCTGTCAATAGCAAAACTTCTGTTGACTTAATGAGAACAACGATTTTTCCATCAATGAAATCTAAATAATGCTACTTTGAAACTTAGCGTCTATTTGGTTAACCACTATTAAGTGTAAAAGAATGATTTTGATGTACTGTTTTGCAATTTGGTTCATTTCATCTGGTGCAAGAGCACAACAAGAAAAAATACATAAAGAAACAAGAAAAAGTAGATAAAAATTTCTTGCTACAAAAAATACTAAAAACAAACCTTTTATTTGTACAAGATAAGATTGCCTTATGAGTTCTGTTTCAGCATAGTTGAGACATTAAATTCAATGTCATAGGAACTAGAGGTTAATTATTATATATATGCAAGTGTTGAGTTCATTTGCTCCCTTACCTGAGATTAGTGATTATGAAATACAAACACTCAAAAACCAGCAAAATATTTAAAGTTGACTGAGTATATGCTTTGGACTTTTTTTTTTTCTTGCTCATTTTCTAGTTTATAGTTAAAGGGCTTTAAAACATGCTTTCTTGGTGGAACTTATTCATCTTTTGACCATTTTTCCTCTCCAACACCTATTGGAAATGTTGAAAAGATGCAATTTATGATTGCTGTTCTGTGATTTGGGCCACAAATAATTTCTGGAGAAGTCTGACCCTGTCTTCATTGTGTGGGCTCTACACAGCTTGTAAAATCAAGTGCTCCACCAGGGGATGATTTACTGGGATAGATGGAACAATTCTGGTGAAAACAGAGCTGAATCTCCAGCATCCTTGATATTCACTCACTTTATGACACAAATTAGCCTTTCCTTGGACTGTACTTTCCCAAAAGGCATACTCAGCTCTATATAATCAACACTATGTGAATAGCAAAGTTGTTAGGATCAGCCCACACTGGAGAGAACTGACTGTGACAACAAACAGCAATGGTGGGTTGAGCTTTAAGAGTTTATTAGAAAAGTGTAATTTAGTATTTTCATGTTTCTAGAAAGGATTGTTAATTTTCAGATGGCTCAATTCCTTAACACTGTTCAATGTTACATCTAACACCCCCATTTTGTGCTCTGAGAGCCAGATGTGCATATATGTATATGAAATGCAGTCATCTTTCTTGGTGAAAGTACCAAAAGGAAAAGGGAGCTAACCTGTAAGAGTTTGAAAACGGAGGAAAACTTTAATTTATAGATGTCAATCTTTAATATGTGGTTTAGAGAGAGTCCTTTGGATGTGTCCCTGTGGAAGCACATCTAAATTCTCAGCAGGAAAGAGACCAAGAGCTGCTACTGTGCCAGATGCAGCTGTGAAGTTGATGTGTATATCATTCCTCTAGCTATAACTCCATCTGCACTTTTACTCTTTGTTGCTAGGAGGAGGAGAGAGAGGTTCATTGGGTTTTGGGAACATCCTATTCTGAGTTTGAGGCACTTTATCTTAATAAATAATGACTGTTGTCAGCTCCTACTGCCTTCCCTAAGAGTTGAGATTGAATTGAACCTTCTGCAGGAAAGTTTATACTATAGCTCTATGAGCTTATAACTTTCCCTTAGCGTTATGATCTGGGAATTGAACTTTCCCTCCTCCATCTGTTGACTGACCACCCTGCAGCATTACTATATCATTTACAGCTGACTGGAACTCTACCAACTGGAGTTAGATATTTACTTTCATGTTACATTTTTTTTTTTTAATGTAATTATTAGCACTTAATGTAACATTACAGTGATTTTTCTCCTGCTCTGTAGTTTTTTGAAAACCCCAATGAACTTACTTAGCTTTAAAAAAATAAAAAATTAAAGCTAATTAAAAAAAAATGCTTAAAAAACAGAGTCTTTGGGTAGTTGAAGCTGCAATAATCACAGGATTCATATTCAGATCTCAAGGAGCTAAGTTACTCTTTGAGTCTAGCAATATAGTTCTTCTAGATATTTGCTATTTTGGTTGACTGTGTAGCAAGTGGTGAAAATGTGACCATGGGTCACACTATGGCCTTCCCAATGTTTCAGTCACTAAAGCAAAACAAGATTCTTCCTGCATTCAGCTTTTGCTGATTAAATTCTGATATGGTGAATCACTGTGATTAGAATAAACAAGCAACGTAAGTGTTCTGAATGGAAGCTTCTTAAACATGAGTCATACAATACTGATGAGTAAATTAAACTCTGCATTAGTTAAATGAAACTGAAAAAGTTTTTAAAAAGAAAAGCAATATACTTACATCCCCTCTCTCATCCACCATTTGTAGATATAAAGTGATAGAAATTGAACTATGATGGTAAAAAGGATGACCATATTACCTGTCTTTTCTACTCATTCTTGCAGAATGTTGACAAGTGGTCCTTCGATGTATTTGCATTAAATGATGCCAGTGGGGATCATGCACTGAAATTCATTTTCTATGAACTTCTCACACGCTATGATCTGATTAACCGTTTCAAGGTCAGTAGTTGTAAGATGGGTTTCTTTTTCCATTTTGCATTTTCCTTAATTTCATTCTTATTCTGCTTGTTCCATTCAGAATGCAATTATTTTAGCTGTATTTGAAGGTGCATATGAAGGCTTTGTGTTCACTTTTTTTTCCCCTAAAAGGTTAGTATAACCTTTTTTGCAGTAACCAGGGCAAAATGTTATTTAAGTAGATTGCAATAGGACACCATGTAGTGGGTAGGGCTCCAAAGAGCTTCCCCGTGAAATCTGGGGGAACTACTACACTTAATCCTGTGTTAATGACGGTGTCGTTCTGCTGTGACTCTTGGCAATCTCAAGCATGCAACCAAAAAATGAGAGCTTGGCTTGTTAGTCTCAAATGCTACGTATCTTTTACTCCAACTTTGAACAGGCTTACATCACAGAAGTATTGCTCTTAAATCTTTACCATTCTCCCCATCCAAATATTCCATTGACCTCACCTCCACTGACACTTTCTCTGGGGGTTCCTACTCGCTTTAACAGGGAAATGTTTACATCTCTCTGACTCCAGTACTTCATGAACTGCCCATGTCTGATGAGAAATGTTTGAAGATGATAATTGGTCAGAATTACGTCAGACCATGATACATACCCAAGAGGAAAATAATCATGAATCTTTAACTATAGAAATATGAAAGTGTAGGGTATTTACAGTCTGAGGAAAGCACTGGAGAATCCATGCTGCTAGTTGCAAATATATGCAGCTGACACCACCTATGTAGTCTCCTCCTTAGAAATCCCATGAATTTAATTTTCTCTAGTGTGTATGGTTGTACTCCTGGAGTCAAAAAGTATGGCAAGCCCATAGTATGGGCAGGCTGGATTGGGCAATGAAAAAACAGAGGTTTGGTAAATGATACTCTTCTTAATAGAGAATCTCAGACTTGCTATATGCTGTATTTAATTGCAAAATCTGGAATGTGAGTAGTAAAGCAGTGATATATACCAGAGGGTTGTGAGGGGAACAGACAAGACACTTGTGTCCTAACTAGAAATATTTCTCCGGGGGCAATCAATCAAGTACTCTGTTACTTTTTGTACTGCATGTGCACTCCAAACAGCATTGTATAGTGTACTGACCATTGTGTGTTTATGTGTGTGAATGATTCATCATCCATAACGTAATTAGAGACGGGAAATCCAGTTGGAAGAAGTGAACTTGATTCACAGTCTCTCCAGTGCCTATTTAAGATGTTTTAGGATGCTATTTATTTGTGAAGTATAAACTGCTCTTTGGGGCCTCTTATAAAAATAGTCCCATCCAAATGCTAGCAGGTGCTTAGCAGGTGCAATTACAGGTGCTTATTTCATTTTTAATTCTGTACTGCTTTTCTCAGATCCCCATTTCTGCCCTGGTGTCCTTTGTGGAAGCTCTGGAGGTTGGGTACAGCAAATACAAAAATCCTTATCACAACCTAATGCATGCTGCGGATGTGACACAGACAGTCCATTACCTCCTTTTCAAGACAGGCGTAGTGGTAAGTACAGGAGTTGGCATCCTGAACATATAATGAGATTACAGCAATTTTTGTTCAGTAAGGAGATTATGATTATCCACAGTAGAGCCCATTTGCATTGTAGAAAAACTTAATTTGATATGGCTTTACTAATAAAAGTACAGAATTAGGATTATTTAGAAAAAAGAAGTTGGGTGTGAATATGGATAACTCTTTTAACTCTTCTGAGAGAGGATGGGAGAAAAACCCAAGCTCAATTCTCCACTCTGTCACAGAATCTGTGAGTGAGTGGATGCCTGGATGAGTCTGGCAAGTCAATTTTGTTGGGATTCATTTCATTAATGTGAAGAAGCAAATTGTCTAAACTTTCTTCTTACTTAAGGGAGCAAGGCAGTAACCTCCAAAGGACATTTCACTCCACTTACCTGGGGTTGACAAGAGCTGTATTTAGAGATGATCTCCATCCAATTCCTACACCAAAACCCACTGAACTTGCTTACAAAGAAACCTAAGGGCAGCTGACATTTGACAAGAATGACAGGAATGGTCAGAAGGCTTAAACAGAAATACTTATGCATACAATATATTACCAAAGTAGTTGTCAAGACCAAAAACAAAACAAAAGTTTGGAGAAGTACCAGACGAATTAAAGGAAGATAGATTCTGAAATGGCTATCAAACATTACTGTTTGGTTTCAGTGGGTGGTTCAGAAATTTCCTGACCCACGCATTTGGAAGAGTAGATAATAGGGACTCAATGAGTTTTGTTTGCTTTGTTTTCTTGTATTTGCTTTTTTATTATGATTATTTTGTAGAGTTATTTTAAATGTTTTAATGTCCACACTTGACAAAAAGTTGTAATGCCAAGAAATTGTGAAGACTGTTGTTGAACAGTCTACAAGAAAAACTAAGCTGGTTGAGATGGTGTTTCTGGTGACAGCTTGCTGTGCCTGTGCTGTTGTGGTTGCAGGTGATCCCAACACCCCCTATTTTCCTGGCTAGTTTTTGCTTTCACAACTTGCAGAGATGCAGGAAGTCATGCTGACTGTTAAGCTGTCCTGTGGACTCATGGAGGCAAGTGTCTCCTCTCAGCTATTTCATGGCTTCTTTGCTCCCTTTGGCTCCTGCTGTTTTGGGAAAGTGTGGACCACATGTTTAGATGACTGGTTGACGGTTCTGTGGGTTAGGTTCTGTCAAGCTCAGTCAAGTTTGTATAAACTGTAGAGGATGGAGACCCTGCAGGCTCTGGGTCACTGTACTAGGTTTGCAGGATGGATTGACCCTTGTTGACCTGTGGGTGACCCATGCTGGAGCAGCTTGCTCCTGATGGTTGGACCCCATGGTACAGACCCCTGTGGGAGCAGTTCTTGAAGAGCTGCTGCCTGTGGGCAGCCCCCGCAGGATCAATTCCCCCATGTGGGAGTTACCCCACGTGGAGCAGGGGCAGACAGTGACCATTAGGCAGCGGTGGAGACAAACGTCAGGGACTGACTGCAGCCCTCAGTCCCCGTCCCCCTGCACTGCTCAGGGGAAAGATGGGGGGAAGGTGCTTTTAGTTTGCTTTTAGTTTCCTACTGTTTCAGTCTGTTAGCGATAGGCAATAAATTACATTAACCTCCCTATACCAAGTCTGTTTGGCCTGTGATAATTGGTGAGTGATCTCCTTGTCCTTATTTCAACCCTTTAGCCCTATCATCGTGTTTTCTCCCCCTTTCCCTTTGAGGAGGGGGAGTGAGAGAGTGGTTGTTGTGGAGCTCAGCTGCCCACATGGGTAAAATCACCACATAGCTCTGCAGGCATGTGTACATTTCTAACTCCTCTTGTTTATTCCCTATACTATGTGAGTTAGTGTGGAGACATTTAAGTTGCACCCCTGATGAAGCTGACTTACTGGAGTGGCTGGAATTCCTTTGTGCTGTTCTTCAGGTTGTCTTCTGCTGACATCTGACCCTCTTCCAGGTTATGGGCATCTATTACACTGACGCTGCCATCAAACTGGGAGGACGGGATGGACTGAGGTTTCCCTTCCCTGGCAACTCTAGTTTAAAGCCCTCTTCATCAGCATGGCAAGCCTATGACCGAAGATACTCTTCCCCTCCTCTGACAGGTGGATCCCATTAGCCCACAGCAGACCAGGTTTCTCAAAGCGAGTCCCATGGTCTAAGTAGCCAAAACCCTGTCTGTGCCACCAGTTGTGCAATCATCTGCCAGATTCTACTGGCACTTTCAATCCCCTTCTCTTTGACCAGGAGGACTGATGAAAAAAAATTACCTGTGCCCCTGAGTCCCTTATTGCTGTTGCCAGGGCTCTTTAATCTCTCTTGACACTCCTCAGACTGCTCCATTGCATGGAACATTGCATGCCCCCTGCATGTGGGCTCCATTATTGGTGCCCACGTGAAACAGCAGCAGTGGGTAATAGTCCTTAGGCTGTAAACAGCTTGGCAGTCTCATGGTAACATCCCTGATACAAGCCCCTGGTAAGCAGCAGGCTTCCCTCAAGAGCAGATCAGGTCAGCAGACGGGTGTCTCCGTACCTCTCAGAAGAGAGTCTTCTACCACTGACACCTTTTGTCTTTTCTTAGATAGACTAGTTGTTATTATTCAGGGAGCAGACTGGGCCTTAATCAGCTCCACCCATCCTGCAGAGGGTCTTTCCTTTTAAGTCTGCAGAGAGGTGAAGCAGGGCACCTCAGTCTTTGGGGGAAGACTTTCTCCTGCTGGTCCTTGTTGTTGCCAGCCTCCACCCTGTGGTGTTATTGATCCCCCTCCCTTTTTTGAGTGCTGCTGAGGGAGTTTGGGGCTGTTTGGCCATGGGCTGTGGGTTCACTGCAGACTGCATTGGGATCCAGCTGTCTTAACTCCTCCTCAGTCTCCCTGATAAAACTCCACCTTCTCGCTGCCTCCTGCAGCTTGGCCACCTGGTGCAGGAGGTCCTCTGCACCTTTTGCAGGCAGGTCTGCTGCCTGTCCCTGCCCCTGGGAAAAAAATCTAAGCACTTCCAGCAGTCAGAAGTCTGCACTGCAGCCTCATCCCTCAGAAGCTTTGCCTGGGTGGAGGTATCAGCTGTTACTGAGGCAGACAGTGCAGACTGTGCTGTCAGACCCGAAGCCCTTGCCCTTTCATGGATACAAGTGATCCTAATGCCTCCCTTTTCCCTGACTGGTTCCTGTTGTTTGCCTTCCGACTTGTATTTCATGACTTCTTTTCCTGACACCACCTCTCTTGGTGTTCTCTGGTCTCCAGCTTCTTGTTTTCCCCAGATTACATTACTTGTTCTTTTCTTGGGTATAAATTTAGGTTACTTTTTTAAAAGGCTTGGATTATTTTTCTTCACTCAAGTTGTTTAATGAATAACTCATGGCAATTACTATTTGAGTTAAATAACTTTGATTCTCCATTGAACTCCTTCCTGAATGTAAGACTGGGCTTGAATTATTGAAGAAGAAAAGGATATTTCAGAAATATCAAGGGGATCTATGTCTTTATAATCCCACTGATAACATTGGAAGTGAGAGTTGCCTCTTCACCACATGTCAATAATAATATGTATAAAGTCTATGTATTCAGTGCTATAGTTGTGCAGTTTCATAGCAGTGAGCAGACTTTTGAAAGAAGTATGGCCTCTTCTCTTACCTCGTTTCTTCTTGGGGATTGGAGAATATATTTTCTTAAAGTTCATGAAGATTAAACTATTTCAGTCTACTTGCTTTTCCTCTGCTTTTATACACAATGCTTCTCTGAAACAAAGGTGTTAGCCCAGATTAAAGACAGATCATTCTGAAGGTATGTCATGTAAAATATTAGCTGGCCTTTTGCAATATTAGCATCATTAAATATAGCCTAATAGCACCTCACCGGCAACATATCTTGCAAAAATTTTGTGGGGACTGTTTAGCCAAGGCTGCTATACAAGCCACTATAATGTAGGCATTTTGTAGACTTTAAAGGGAATTCCAGAAATAACTATTCAAATGTTTGAGTGTTAGAGCAAGTCAGAGTAAAAGTTAACAGCTGTGTGCATCCCAGTCTCCAGTCTGACAGAGAATCAAAACAAACAAAAAAGTTAAACATCTTTCTTCATTCCCCTTCGATAATGTTTTCCAATCTTATCTGAATGTGGTGGCAAGTACATAAACCTATCATCGTCTAGATTATGTCTTTTGAGATTTTATCTTTTGTTCTGTCATGTGTTTGCTTATGTCCAGTAAATTACCTATGTCCATATGCTTTTCAAAGTCTTCTGGTGTTGCGATGCTTGGTTTGAACTGGCAAATATAAAAGAAGTCTTTAGTATTAAAATGCTTCCTTTTTAACATCTTTAAATCATTTTTTCCTCTATTTTAGGATAAACAATGCTCTAAATTATTTGCAGAGGTCAGATAATGTGCATATTCAAGATTTACATCTATAAAAGGAAGCTAGAATTTGTGTGCATTGTGTGCAATGTATGTAAATGCTGGCACTGAAGTCAGTGACTCATTTGCCTGAACTAAGCCCTTGGCTTTTTTATTCCTGCTGTAATAAACTACACACGGATAAGTGTCCCATGCAGGCTGTTATGGTGGAGTTGCACTCTGGAGGCTGTAGTGAATTGTCAGCTGTTTCCCAGGAATATTCCCATGCACTAGTTGTTCCCACAGCCAAATGATATGTCACGTTTGGTTTAGCATCTAATGTAGCACAATAGGAAAGCACTCTCCTGCTGCCAGGAACAAGGGACTTGCAACACTGCATGCCAACAATAACATTTCAGCTTTGCTTCTTTCTTCTTCTTCTTTCTTCTTCTTTCTTTTTCTTCCTCCTCTTCTTTCTTCTTCTTCCTCTTCTTCCTCCTCTTCTTCCTCTACTACTACTATGACTTCTTCTCCTTCTCCTCCTCCTCCTCCTTCTCCTCTTACTTCTCCCTTCTCCCCACAGGATACAGCCCATCTCAATGTGAGTAGATTAGTGTTGTTTGGAAATGAGCTCTGGAGGTCATCTATCCCAATCTCCTGCTCACAGCAGGGTACTTCTTACAAACATATGTAGTATGTTCATACATGCTAAAGAAAGGTAGGAGACATTTTCCTCTTTCCAGAATTTTCTCATATCAATATCTTCTCCTTTCTCTAGGGTAAACAGTTGTTCAGTTCATCACTTTCACAATATGTATGCAAGGAATTTGGACAGGTTGGAAAGCAAGACTTTGATGTCAGAAAGCGTGTTGGGGCCTTTGGTTTAACAATTAAAAAATCACAAAAGATGATCATTTAAAAAAAAAAAAAAAAGAGAGAAAATAGAGACAATGCCCTCATTTGCCTTCTTAGCTTATTATTTGCAATGTAAAAAAGTACTTTTTTTCAAACTTAAATAGTCTACATAGCAGTCATTTGTTCTGGTGTCAAAGGGAAGAAACAATTATGTGGTTTTTCTTTATACTGTTTGTTTTCCTCTCTCACGTTTCGTGTTATTTACAAGTTCTCTCAACAATTTATTTCCAGTCTTCTTTTTTTTCATCTGCTTTCTTTTCAAGTAAAAATCTTCATTCCTTATAATCACATACAGTGCCTGAAATCTCTGTAGTTTTCCTGTTATTTTCTTGCTCAGGATGATGCCTTGGAATGAATTAGGTATAGCTAGATGTGTGAAGAAGAACGTTTTAGGTTCCATCATAGACATAATGAATTTGGAATTAGTCTGTTTTTCTCCTAGAGGATTATTACAGAAACACAAACGGTAGGAACAGGTTCCAAGAGCTGCTTTCCTTTAACTCAGATGTTCAGTTGTGATCAGTATGTTATTTGGTGTTATTTTCTGATTAATCTTTATTTTTATTAGGAATTACCATATGATTTTTTTTTGGTGAATACAGACAGGTGGATTCAAGTGGGTACAAATGTGGTGCAAAAGTTAAAGTTGACAATTCTTTCTTTGTTACTGTCAAGAATTACAGAATCACAGAATCAATTTTCTAGGTTGGAAGAGACCTCAAGATCATCGAGTCCAACCTCTGACCTAACACTAACAGTCCTCACTAAACCATATCCCTAAGCTCTACATCTAAACGTCTTTTAAAGACCTCCAGGGATGGTGACTCCACCACTTCCCTGGGCAGCCCGTTCCAATGTCTAACAACCCTTTCGGTAAAGAAGTTCTTCCTAAGATCCAACCTAAAATTCCCCTGGCGCAACTTCAGCCCATTCCCCCTCGTCCTGTCACCAGGCACGTGGGAGAACAGACCAACCCCCACCTCGCTACAGCCTCCTTTGAGGTACCTGTAGAGAGCGATAAGGTCACCCCTGAGCCTCCTTTTCTCCAGGCTGAACAATCCCAGCTCCCTCAGCCGCTCCTCGTAGGGCTTGTTCTCCAGGCCCCTCACCAGCTTCGTCGCTCTTCTCTGAACTCGCTCAAGCACCTCGATGTCCTTCTTGTAGCGAGGGGCCCAAAACTGAACACAAGACTCAAGGTGCGGCCTCACCAGAGCCGAGTACAGGGGAACGATCACATCCCTGGACCTGCTGGCCACGCTGTTTCTTATGCAAGCCAGGATGCTGTTGGCCTTCTTGGCCACCTGAGCACACTGCTGGCTCATATTCAGCCGACTATCAACCATCACTCCCAGGTCCTTCTCTGCCTGGCAGCTCTCCAACCACTCATCTCCCAGCCTGTAGCTCTGCTTGGGGTTATTGCGTCCCAGGTGGAGGACCCGGCACTTGGCCTTGTTGAACTTCATACCGTTGACCTCAGCCCATCGGTGCAGCCTATCCAGATCCTCCTGCAGAGTCTTCCTACCCTCGAGCAGATCGACACACGCACCTAACTTGGTGTCATCTGCAAACTTTACATAAGAATGTTTCATACAGACCTATAAAACTGCAGAAGGGCAGGATTTATGTCACATCTGTTTGTACCGAAGGGAAGTGAGATACTCCTCTCCTCTGCACTACTGTGGTTAATAAGCAGATCATCATAAGCTTATAGGCTCTGAAAATGGTAAATGCTTTGGAACAAAGGACCATTAACTCAGTGCAAGGAAATAGGCTAATTATTGCTGTCTTTGCTTTGCCGCTTTTTCTTGGAAATACATTCCATTCATTTTGTTAGATTTGGAAATACTAGTCTTTCCTCTTCCTTTTTCTTTCTGCATGCATCGATACTTTTATTTACATGCCAATGACTTCCCTTAGTAGCTAATTCTTCTTATCTATTATATGTTTGTGAAAGACAATCATGCCTCATTACACTTTTTTTGTTCCCATTCTGGAAGCCGACACTTGTTCTTTCATGCCTTTCTCCCCACCCTTCCGTCGTTGCTGAAGGTTTTGTTCTGGATTGACTTTGTCAGCCCTTTAGAAATGAAAAACTTTCACAGGTCTCTTCACCTGTAACGGTATCCTGCTGCTTTCTCAATCATTCTTCATGTCTTTGTTCTTTAACAGTAGTGCTCTGTTCTGCAAGATGAAGTCAATTACAGACTAATACAGGATAATATCAAGACTTTGATGGAGATTACTTCCGTTCTCTGCAGGCTCTTTGCCGTCTTGTTTGCTTTTTCTTACAAGGTTGTAGCAGAAAAAATGAACTAAAAGGTTCCAATTGTTTGCCTGCTATTTTTCTCATATTACTCACAAGTCTTTTGACTTTGTGCTGCTTTCTCAGATTTATTTATTATCCAGTTTTCAACTATAACCTCAGTCTGTATTCTGAGCTGCCTTCCTCAAATATTGTTATGATATTTAAAACCGCTCCTCAGGTGTATTGCACCCTATTGAAAATTCACATTACCCTGATATTGTTCAGTAAATGATGCTTTGATAGAGTATGCAAGTTTGCACTTTTCCTATATATGCCTTAAGAGATTAAGGAAGGAGACAGGAGGAAGCACAGAGCTCATTTTCTTGGTGCCATTTTAAAGCTTGGGTCATAAGACCCTGCTGGAGTGGGACTTGTCAGATGATGCCCAGAAGTTCCGAAGTGGATGCATTAGACCAGCTGGGTATGTATCCTGTAGTGGTTCTACTGGCTTAATGTGGATTTGCTCTGCCAGTCCCTGAGTGGTTCTGCCTGATTTTTGTCTATCATGTGGACTATCTCCATTTGGAATATGGTAAAACATGGCTGAGAAAATGAAGTTCGAATCTATGTGTGAAGACTGGGAAACCTAGTGTTTTTTGTTTGTTTGTTTGTTTGTTTGTTTTTCCCCAGTGTAGTTGTCAGAAGTTTGGTGCTTGAAAGTTGAAATCATGTTCTATCAGATGTAAAGCATTCCTTATTCACAGTTCACTCTTGAAAATAGAAGCATGATGGTTATTTCTCCACTACCAGCTCTGTTTGTTCCTGTCCTTGACCAACTGTGTAAAAAAGGAGAAAGTAGTTTAGTCTCTGTCTGCTCATTTCTTGATCTCTTCACCCTCACACTTCTCAAAAACATTTTTTTAAAAAAGTAAAAAACAAGTCAAGGCCTACCTTGATGATGGTCAGTGTCATTGTGCAAAATATCTCTTGAAAATAACTTCAACCCACGTATTTAATATAAGGAGATCTTTAAAGCTGAGATGAGCTTCATTCTCCAACTGCACAGCCATTGATGTTTGGGGCTATGTCCAGTAGAGGGGCTGGGGGTATTCTAGGCATGAAGATGACAAATAAGAGAGAGAGAAAAAAAAATAGAGAGAGAGAAATTGTTATGATTGCTTTGGCTATGCAGAGATAGCTTTGAAAGGCAGGAGAAGAGCTGGACAGGTAGCTGTGTGCAGAGCCCCACAGTTATCTGTGCTTCCCTGGCATGTGGTTAACAGACCAGTGGTTGTCCCTGATCTACAGCAGATGTCTAGATGGATTTACAAAACAATTCTGCCTTTAATGGGCTTTGAATTAGAAGACAGTTCCTATGTGAATTTCAGTCAAAATATTTACAGGTTGACCGTGGGCTGTTACAAAAATGTTTGGCAACCACTGTGGTAAGGGTTTTTTCCAAAATGTAGGAGCATTTCATACAAATATTTACAGCATCTACAGTATCTAGAGCCTCTGTCTCTGAGGTACTTGATCCTAGCAGCACTTCTTGCATTGTTACCAGTGGAAAAACAGAAATAAAAATATCGATTGACTCAGAGGAAATTTATTAAAAGCATCTGAGTCATTTAGAAATCTAAGATGAAAGTGACAATAGCATTGAAAAATAAGACTTCAGCTAGGCAATTAGGAAAAAAAATAACCTTAGGGCTTTCTCAGATGTTTCTGTGAATGATAAATAAATAACAAGATGTACATCTTGTGAGGCTGTATTCCCTGTCCTCATGATTCAGTGATTGACAATGACTCCTCTAGATAGTGGAGATAAGTGACATTCTTCTGTATTTGAGACTCTGTTGCAAAGGTCAACTGAGCTGCAAATACATACTTGGTGGTATGTGCATGCCTGTATATCTATCATCAAGTTTTTCTTGAAAAAAAATTGACCTTTCCCTCTCATCCTTACACATTGCTTTTTAAGAAGGGCAACTCTTTTCCCTCATTCTGTCTTAAGCCTTTGTCTTAAGACTTATTAGTTCCTGAAACTATTTTGCTGAAGTTCATGTTATTTAGATGAAGCTTCAGGAAAAACATTGGTTCATCTTTGGTGTATCAGCCAGAGGTGTTTGCTTTAAAACAGCTGGTGGGCTGAGGGGAAAGGCAATGATATGCAGCATTGACTGTCAGCAGGGGATAACTTGCCTTAAAACACAAAAGCCTTAATGCCTGGGAAAATGACAGCTTATCTGATTGCTCTGTAATTTCTTTTCAGCACTGGCTGACAGAACTGGAGATCTTCGCTATGATCTTCGCAGCTGCCATCCATGACTATGAACACACGGGAACTACCAACAACTTTCACATCCAGACACGGTGAGGCCATCATAAATCATGATGAAGGGTTGTGAAATAGAAGGGGAAATTTTTGGAGAATAACAGCATAGCCACACAGAAAAATGCAGAAGCCATTGCCTTCAAGTGGCTCAGTAGGAATGTTCATTTCCTTAGGCTACATTTAATATTCTCTTACAAGCATTCAATTGAAAATGTTTAAGTATTCTAGGCTCCTGAGCATTGTTCCGTGTTAGTAATCAGGAAAAAAAAAAGGTCCGTAAATGTTTCTGTGTAAAGTTGCTGAGGACTGATTGCTATACAGACTGATGTCTTTCATTGAAGATATAGTTTTAGAGGAGATAATATAATTCAAGGGTTCACTGATATCTGTATTCATCAGTGAACATCAGCACTACGCATACTATTTTTACTTAGCAGAAAACCATACCTGCAGAAGGGGATAAGTTTACTATTACCTCTTTAGGTAATAAATTATTGCACTCATTTTAAAATCTTTGTAAATTCCTAGAGAATAATTGGTTGCAAGGATAAACTGGCTAGATGTCCTTGACTGACACGGCATACTTGGATATTTCTAACATGCACTGCATCTTGCCCTAAATTAGATAGCTGGAGTATGTTAGTTGAATCATGCTGTGTATCCCAGATATGTAAAGGTTGCTAGGGTAGATCACACATATGCTCGGGAAAGCTTAGGTACACTGAAACAAGTTTCTGTCTCTGTTCTGGGATAAGCTTCACTCTACTATTTACAGCTTCATGCATGCAAGAATTAGGGTTAGGCTTTATTTCCCAAATAGAAAATAGCTTTAGAAAAGTTCAGGGAAGGACAGTGGTAATTTAATTTTTGTAACACTGAATAACAGAGGGTGTGAAATGTCAGGGGAGAAAAATTTACACGGCTCTCTGGGAAAGAGAACTGAGTGGGGACTATAGCAAATCATATTCACTTCCTGTTGCCATTAACTTCCAGCAAGCACTTTGTCTTCAGATCCGTTTAGCCTTTCAGATCCATGCCCTGGAGCTTAAAATTAAGGTGTGAAGTAGCTTTGGTCTTATTCTATCCCACTAGCATTTGGCTTTCTGTACAGCAGAGCCTCGTGCACAGATAATAGAAAGCTGTTCAGCTATATCTTGTTTGCAGCCAATTTACTATTCTGGAAACAATATAGGAGTGCATCTCACAATTACTTTCCTGGGTACACTCTGGCTTTGATTTGAGAGCACCATACGCAAGAGCTGGAAAGGAGCCTCATGATTCAACCTTAAATTTATGTACCTCTCTCAGCCCGAAAGCTCTCAGTAACTTTTTCTTAAGCATATAATAAAAACACTAGGTGAGTCTCAGCTGATGAAATAGATTTTGTGGTGAATTTTGATCTTTAGTTGTTTGTGTGTTTTATTTTGTTTTTACTGAATAGCAATGACAAAGTGTTCATGAAATGCTTGTATCAGTGCTATAGGAACTAACCTTGGTAGCTGATCAAAGAAAAACTTGAATGTGAGACACTTTAGATAGAGAAGAAGCATAACCTTTCCTATGTCTTCTTTTAAATCCCAGGTCAGACTCAGCCATTCTATATAATGACCGGTCTGTGCTTGAAAATCACCATGTTAGTGCAGCATATCGTCTTTTGCAAGATGATGAAGAGATGAATATTTTGTCTAATTTCTCAAAAGATGACTGGAGGTAAAAATAAACATGGTGTCTGCTTAGGAACATTGCAGCATAGTCTATTTGAAGAGCAATATGCATCACTGTATATTGTACCTTAATATTTATATTACTAGGAGAGAGAAAAAAAAGCTTTAAAACGTTTTTGTTTTGCTTATTTCTGCATTTGTTTTTTACCTCAGATAGCAGTGAGACTAGATTTTGTGACTGTGAATAATAATACACAATTTGACTCCCATGTAATTTCAGCAGTTCACACAGACACCCTTTATACGCATCTGTCTGTAAATTAGTGAAGAGGTATACAACTGTTTGATCATGCAAAAGCATAAATAGAACCTCTATCTACTTTGACACCCCCTGCTTGGAAATTATAAATGGGCCTTAATGGAAATAAGAATAAAGTCCAAGAAGCATAAATCAGCATATTATATATGCCAAAGTGATGTAAGAAGCTATAATTTAAAACAAGCTTCATGCAACATATGATTTATGTGCCAAAATCAGTCCATGATTTGTTTTCTAATAGCAGACAGTTGAAACTGATGTGGGAGCTTTCTGCCTTTATGGGGAATTTTGAACTGGTACATTAGGATGGTACATTAAAAATAGCCCAATCTGACAGACAGGAAGAATCCTGCTCCGTGGTCTTTCTCACAGGAGGGAAAGTGACTTGTGGGATCTTACATAAAGCATGATGCCTCCTGCACACACTTAAATGTGATACAGTGCTGAGCAGTCAGTTCACCTTACTTATTGGAAATTAGGGGAAATTAGCCTTTCTCAGAGTCTTGGCTTCTAGTAAGCCAGTTAGCGAAGGCTCTGCTTCCTAATGACTTTCTCCTGAATTTCTTGTTTATTTTGACTTGTGGATGGTGACATAATCATATAGCTGAGTGCCAGGAATAAGATTCAGGAACTTAAGTGGCTGGTTTCAATCAGTGTGAGTGTTGTGGGGGAGCGGCTTGAGAAATCCTACCCCCCAGTATAGAAAATAGTCTCATGGTGGGCAGCAAGCAGGAACTTAAATCTGCATTGAGGTGTTAAAATCTAATTTTTTATTTTTTATTTTAGCTACAGTTGGTAATGCCTTGTCAAATATTGGCAGCAAATGGCTGCTTCCTTTTATGTTGGTGAGGGAAACGCAAGGAATTGACTAGAAACAGCAGCCTTAGAACCACTGTCTACAAGGATCAGCAGAGCAGCTGCTTGAGAATGCTTCATTGCATAGACACTGTCTTTAGGAAAACAGTCTGCTTTGGGGCTTTAAACTGCTTGTGGCTGAATCAAAACTAGCTTCAGATGTTTCTCATTAATTCCCTAGTGTCAAAATTTATATTCTGTTGAGGTATATGTTTAGACCTAAAGTTTCAAAGATTAATACGTCTGCTTTTTAAGAAATACTCTAACCGCCTGAACAAAAATACTGAGTGGTTTAGATTGCTTATTTGTTCTCTCTCAAGTAGGGCTGTATTATTTTGTAGCTGCTGAATGAGCAACAGCTGCAGAATAAAGACCATTATCTTGATGTACTCTAATGCCAAAATGTTATGATTGTTATGTGCCTTTGCTTTTGCGTACCAGTTTAAAATCCCATAGGCAAACACTTGGGAAGCACTGGAAATATCAGTTGACATCAGCAGGATCTGTGGTGCTGAGAAAAATAAAACACACAAACAAGCAAACAAACAAAACAAAACAAAACAACAACAAAAAACAAACAAAAAAACAAGCCCACAGTTTCTCAGACTGGTACTTAAAAATAAGTCTCTCAGTATCAATACTATCATTATCAAACATGAAAGGATGCTTTGGGAAACTGTTAAAGCATATCCCAAATTAATTTTATTTTAGTAGACGTACCTGATAAATCGCTTTCAGCAAAAAGCCCAAGTGATGTCCCTTGGAAAGCAAATTCTTAAGGGCTGTTTTGAACTAAGATCTCTTTATATTTTGACATTATTAATATGAGAAGATCTGATGATCAGCACATTTCACAATCCTAGAGATATATGTGGATTTCATCAGTTTTGTGGTATGCAGTCATCTAGTTAAGGAATGCATTGTCAGGAAATAAATGTAGACAATTAAACCTAGATTTCACAGTTGGAAAATAAATGGGCACAGGTTTTGTAGGGAAAGCAGATGAAACTGAAAGAGATCTTTTGGGCTATAGTCAAGGAGAAAAGAGATGAATGCTTACTAGTATGTTAACAATATTTTACTCTCAATTTTTTAAAAAAACTCTGCTCCTTATTACATATTTGAAAGTCAGTTGGGTTTCCTCATGTGATGAATCCCATTTGTGCACGTCATCAACAAGTAAATGAAGAAACTATAACAAAAACAGATCACAGTGAATTAAGAAACTAAACTGCAAAGCAAACAGATGCTTTCTAAGATACTGTTATAGATGTATTTTCTGGCAGTGTATTTCGTTGTTAATAATTTCCATGCAATTTATTGAAACAGAGCGTGCAAGCCCTTTGCTGTCAAGTACAGGATTAAAGAGGCATCTGGAAAATGTTTAGCTCCTTAATTCTGTATCGGAGTACAGATTCGGGAAGTACAGCTTTCATGCAATTCTGATTTTGTCAGTAAATCTGCTTGAGATTTTGTCCCTTAGATAATTTTGAGCTCTCTTTGTTAAGCAGTGTTTATTCCTTAGGAGACTGCAGTGAGAAACCTTGAATGGTTCTGACTGAAGACAGCTTGGGTCAGAGCCTTCTTTGGAAATAAATAGCAGGTGATTGGTTGCATAATCACAGTTTTCTTGTAAAAAAGTGATTTTTATGCATCCAGCATGGCTGCATGCTTATTCTGGGTATTATACCTTTAGTGAATATCAGCCATTGAAAATATTTCCTTGAAAGTAGTGTTTTTCCTTCATCCATTGATTTCCATGAGAATCAAGACTTCAACTGGGCAAACTGGGCAAAATACCTCACCAAAGGAGATATACCTGCTGGTTCATAGCATAGAGATCAGGTGATCTAAAACAGTCTTTTTCATCTCCTTTTCCCATGAATGCATGGGGATGCGAGTCCTATGCTAGAATACATTTGCTAGAATACAAAGACACATCCAATGATGTTCTCTAAAGCAAAAAAGGTAAGGGCATGAAGTAATTATTCTAAAAAGCAAATAAAGGTATTTTTCAGATGGAGATCAATGCAAAGCTTGGACGCATTTAGATGTCAAGACATCCAGAGTCTATCTATCTCAGCAATCAGTAGTAAAGATACCATAAAACTGTATTTCCTTTTGAGGCTGTGCCAGATACCATGTTTTCACGTGTATCATCTGCAGGACCTTGGTTAGAAAACAAAAAATCAAAGCTCTGATATTGGCCATAGGACAAATTATTCTCCAGTGTGTGACAGTAATGAAACAGAAAATTCAGTCCAGGTTTTCCTCCTCTCTAATTGCTTTTCCTGACCTTGCTCTCCCCACATAATCATATATTTCCCTAATTCTACAGGGGCTGTTAAAAGGCATGGACAAGTGATCTTAGAATTTATTTTCAAATTTGGTAATTTAGAACTTTTTCTTAGTGGCAGGTTATGGGTATGAGAACATAGTAACTCCCTGGCTCCTGACCTCTGGCCTCAGGAAAATGTATCTCTACCACAAGATGAAACATGAAAATATAATAAGAAATATTCAAATAATATTCAAATCCTTAATTGGTTAGAGAAGAAACACTGTAAAGCAGACTTTGAGTCCACAAGAGATCTTCAGTTGAGGTGAACTGCGAGAAAATCCATTCCTAAGCCCTCAATATTCTAATAGTCCTAGTGACCACTTTCACATGGTTGCACTTTTGTACCATAAACCTTTGACGTTTGTAGAAAGACATTTAGACATCTCAATTTTAATATACGTTCCTCTAATTTATCAGGCTGCTTGCAAAAACAAAATATTTAGAATATTTTTGAGTTCTTCTGGGGCACAAAAATTTCTGACAACCTTGTAGAATAGTATAAGCTTTATAGATGTGTGTGTCTAGTGAGGATGTATTGGTTTCCCCATTAAATTAGTATTTTGGTGTTGTAATCTTGTCTGTGATAGATCACACTTGCATTTCAGCCCACACTGGCTTTCACTTTGTCTCTGGTTTGGAGTGAATCTACTTTCTCTCCAGCTGTGGGAGTTCAGGTCCTTGGGTCCTTGTTCCACAAATGTTTTAAGCTGCTGTTTGCAGCACTGCTGCTAAAAGAAACAGTTTCTCCTATCCTGTCTGGTTCCTTTTGCTTGTATTGACAGAGAGGTTTTTGCTGCTGGGAATGCACCAAACCAGGGAACTGACCAGGACTGGCAAAAAATAAGATCCCCATAAATTTAAACTAATTTGGTTTTCAGACACAGTATCATTTCCTTGAATGCTGTTGGCTACCCAAGTGCCTGTACGTAAGGGTGGGAAGAATGATGTGGGTATGCTGTAGGTAGCGTGAGGCCAACCGATGCAATCTTAATGTGTGTGCAGAACTCCTGGGAGGCCACATTATGTGACGCCCGTGGGACTGGTAAGCACAGAGGTCTTGGGTCTCTATGCATTGGTGGCGGGGGCTGAAACTTGAGTACAACCACCAGAGGCAAGAGAGACATGCTCAAAATAGACCATGTCCTTCATGAAAGATTCATTAAAAGAATGACAACTTTAATTTTTAAATGAAAACTGACCCATTTCTGAATCTCCCAGATCCTGAGCTGGTATGGTAACCTTGGACTGTTCTTCCTCTAGTAACCCATGGGTATCTGAACTGAGAGAAATAGAAAAGAAATTTACATTGTATGCTAGAGCAGAGTGTCCTGATATTTAAAAATGTCTAGGACATCTACACTGACTTCAAAGGAATTTCAAGCACATCCTAAAATGTTTGTTTAACAAAAATACATAAAGGAATAGCGTGAATGAGTAATATGAAGGAAGTAATGCAGGTTCTCAAAGGTCTCAAATGTATGCATACAGTACATTTACAAGGAAATGTTTTTAACATTCTGTTTTTCCTTTAATAGTATTAACAGCTATTGACCAGTTTTAGTCAACTGGATAGAAATCCAGGCTCAAAAGTTCACCTGATTCTAGGGGAACTAAAGGTTTCAAGGTTTTAAACAATCCTTTTGCTTCCTTCTAAGAATGCCCTGTAAAAGAAATCAACCCAAGAGGTTTGTGCTTACTTGAAAAGGGAATGCTAGTGCTAATACTCTCTTCACAAAGATCTAGGATTTCTTTTAGGAAGGATTAGCCACCTGGCTTAATTTGCATCCCTCCCACTCCTATGTTTGTAGAAAATCATTGATCTTCCTCCTGCTCCCCGAAAAAAGGGATAATTGAAAGAGTGACATGCGAAGGCAGAAAAACTGTCAATAATTTGCAGATAGACAACAAAAGAACCTAGAGTGTGTCTGATGCTGGTTTTTATATTTCTTTTTCCTTGCTTCTCTCATCATGATGCCATCCAAAAGGGAGTTCAGAGCTCTGGTGATTGAGATGGTGTTAGCCACTGATATGTCCTGTCACTTCCAGCAAATCAAAGCCATGAAGAATGCTTTGCAGCAGCCAGAAGGGTGAGTCACTTCACAACACCATGCAGTGAAGGGCTGCATTTCAGCTGGTGCTTTGCCATTATGTTTGACTTCAAAAGCACCTCTCCAGAGGCCCTCACTCTCTTTGATGTCCACATCAATTCTGTTTATACTGTTGAATTTTAAATGAATTCACTTAGGGGTGGACTTGCATCCCCCTATACACACGTCTCTATTCTGTGCTGGTGGACCAAAGTTTGCAAAGGTCACCATGTTGGGATAAGCCTTCCTGGTCATGAGTCTTTGTATAGGACAGTAACATCAAGGACATGATCAAGCTGAGTGACTTCTATGTCTTGAGTATGACTCAAGGTTATAAGATCTGCAGAAATACAACTAATGCATTGCCCTTGTGTAGATGGTAGCAGATGCCACCACTGCAAGCGGCCTGGTCAATAACCAGAGGCAAGATGAAAACAACCTGATAGGCACCAAGGGAAGGACTGAAATGTAACAGATGGAGTGCTGTGTGGAAGGTCTTGCCCATGGCAGGCTGGTAGGAACTGGATGATCTTTGGTCCCTTCCAACTCAAACCGTTCTATGATTCTATGATTCTTCTTCCCAGTAAGACAGTGAGAGCTGTAATATTTTGTCTACAGCCTTTTCCCATAAAGCTCCTTTTACACTGCGCTACAAGCTCTGAGTGATGGTATTTTTTTTCACTCTAGACACAGGTCTGTCCAGAACCCCCCAGAATTATGCCTATATCAGACCAGAGTGTGGCTAGCCACTTTGTCCTCACAAAAGGTAGAGGTCTTCCAGGTGTTTCAGGCAATCAAAATTTAGAGTTAAAATATTAGACTACCCATCCCAAGAAAACATTATTTACTGGATTCTTGGACTAGCCTCTGAGGTTATAGTTTTAAGAAATTGCCAGTCTTTTGCCTTCTATGGAACCAGACACAAAAATCACCTGACCTCACAGTAGTTTTCTAACAATGAAACATTTACCAGTTACTGTGTAGAATCACCAGTGGCCCTGAGATCAGATCCTGTTAACTGCAGTAAAATGGTGGAGATTAAATTATCTTCTGAGCTGCATAAAATGCAGCCCCGATGAAATGGGGAATGTAGTGAGTGGCTCTTCAGGCCTGATTGTGCAGGCATGTAAGCCTAGGAAGGAGCTCAGAAAAACTGAGCAAAGTTTCTCTTTGCGCTTCTTAATGTCTCTGTTCCAACAGGAATGGTGTATATTGGAGAAATTAGACAATCTTTCATTGTTGTCAGGTTTTAGGAACACAGGTATCACTCCACTAACATGGCCACATTTTCCTGTTTAGGTGTGATTTTTATCGTCATTCTCCACTTTAAGTGCAATTAACTTGTTTGATCCTTTGGGTTTTCAGAATTGACAAGCCAAAGGCCTTATCACTGTTGTTGCATACAGCAGATATCAGTCATCCAGCCAAGGCCTGGGACCTCCATCACCGCTGGACCATGTCTCTGCTGGAGGAGTTCTTCAGACAGGTAAAGCTGGGGAATTTCCTCTGCATTTTGGCAGCACAGAGAGAGTGTTGGGCAAGGAAGTAGGAAAATTTGAACACAGATCTTTTCCTTCTTTGATTTCCTCAAGAACCTTTTAAATGATGTGAAGCTTTTTTGTCTGGCACCAGTAGCACTGCCTATTAAGATTCTTGGGAAGTTAATGTCTGATACGCTGCCTACAGATTAAGGCATTGTATGCCTAGTAGAAATTCTAACTTGGGAAGCTAAGTTTTTAAAACAGCATCTGCTTTTAAAGGCATTGTGGGAATGCCTTCTTAATAAGGATATTGCAAAAATTTGCTTTGAAATGAATCCTTTAATTTGTTTTTCAAACCAAGAATGGGTTTACTAGGTGGAAGCAGGTAAATCATGCCTTCAGTTGTCCCTGCATTGTCACATGGGAGACTGTGTGAGGAGGATGATCTTCACATACATTTTACGCAAGACTTTACCTCTGGGCATGTTTATTCTTTTATTCTATGTTTATTGTTCTATTTTAGCTCAAAAGGGTACTAAACTTGATAAAATACACCATTACTGAGTGCCCTAAAGAATGGTAAGGGAATTAATATTAGCTAGATCACAAAAAGCCCAAGTTTGGATCTGTTTTACAAGTGTAATAAAGACAAAATTATCATTTTATGTTTTCACAGGGATAATTTACTTTTAGCCAACAAATCCTATGTTGGTTTTGAATTACAAATGTCTTAACATTCCGATAAAGCTTCATGTAAAACTTGCATTCTAGTTCCAAATTAAGATGCAGTATTAACTCCCTTTTTAGGAAAGCCCTTAAACTTACCATGAAGTGGAGACTTATGTTCATTGAAGTTATGTAGTAGTAGGTAAATAATGGCTCTTCTGACAGCAGAAGAGCAACACATGCTCTTCTCTGCATACAAGCTAAAAAGTGCCACTAGCTAGAGGGGACCATGAGACTAAGAAGTTGGGCTAGTTTCAGTTTAGGTATTCATTTTCTTATGCTCTTTAAGTGCAGATTATTTCCCATCCTTTCTGTTCTGTGCTTTATGAGACATAAAGCCTCACTTAAACCGTGTCAGTGCACTTCCCCAGCCCTATTGGTTTCCAAGTATTCTGTGATATGACACAGGTCTTCCTACATGAACCAACTGTTCTGTAGATGTGAATGCTGCTTCTGAATACTTTTATATATATATCTATATATATGAAGCAGCTATGGTGAGCGTGTCTTAAAGGAAACATCTTGTGTGTTTTACTTATGTAATTTAGCCAGCCATGAGGGATCTGCCCAAACAGCTTAGAAGTCAAGTATCTCTTTGAGCAGTCAGGAAGGCAGCTAGGGGTTCCTTGCTAAATAGAATTAAGCAAGAGAATTAGGAGTAAGAGAAGACTTATGATTAGGTAAGAGCTGCCATTAAAAAATTCTTTCCTGAGAGATATGGCAGACAAAGTAATGGAAGGTTACATTGAAATATATTTGTGTTTAATTTCTGTTTTACCCTGAGTTTTGAACATCGGACTGCTAACGTAACTCAGAATTATACCACAATGGAAGAAAATTATTGTTTCACCTAAAACTCTAACAGAATTTATTCCGCCGTTCAATGTATGTTGTATTAACAATGAAGAAAAGACACTTCTTATGCCTACAGAAGTTATTCTCTAATTTGTTTGCTGGGTATTTTAACTTCCAGTTGGCATTGATCAGAACACTGGCATGAACTTCAGCACAGTTAAAGTGAGCTGCTGATTTAAGGAATTGATTCTCTAGTATATTTAACAAGCTATTTAAATTTGAATGCTCACACTGGATTACTGAAACTATGTCATTCTATGTGTCCTCTCAGCATAAAGCAATTTATAACAAAGTGACTGAACCAAGCTTTTTGAGACTATGCAGCTTGAATGATTGGAATAAATGGGGTTATAGCACTTCATCTTCTGCACGATCTTGTGATGTTAGAAAAAGATTATTAGTTCTGAGGGCTGGAAAGCATGTTTGGACTTCTGCTCTTAAACACTTTCATAAAAGTTGACAATGTCAGTGTTTTCTTTGGACAAAGCAAGTAATCTGCATCTGGCCAGCTATGAGTGAAATCCTTATGTGAAAGACAAAAAAAAGACATACAAACGAGCAAATCCTGAAAGATCAGCCTGACACTGATGTTTTCTCTTGAAAGGTTTGTTGGGTTCTCTAGAAGTGAGTTTTGCTGGGTTCTCCAGAGAGCTACAATGAGAACTGTTTTTGTGCTCAAGCAGGTGTTTAATTGGTTCATGGAAGTACCAAACAGGCAGGGAAAGCTCTGAGGAAGGATTCAGTAGATTTAAGATGCTCAATTCACAAACTTCTCCTTGTACAGCTACTTTTCCAGCCAGACTCAATTGTCCACAAATAATTTGTGTTTAAGAAACACACACACATATACAAAGCCCACTTCACTAGAGAGAGTAAAATGTGTGGATTTTACAGTAATGACCTAAGATAACAAAGTTCAGTGTGTCTTGTCTTTTTCTAATTTATTCTCAATTTTGTTTCTCCAGGGTGACAAAGAAGCAGAACTAGGGCTTCCTTTCTCTCCATTGTGTGACCGCAAGTCTACAATGGTTGCTCAGTCTCAAATAGGTATGTCCCTTTTGGTTCATTCTAAGATTCTTCAACAAACAAAACTTACTCTTCCCTGTGGGGCTAAGATCACAGTGATCATTTGGAACTAGGTTAAAGAGAGGAAATAATAAAGTGCAATGGTGTTATTTTCTCCAGATCAACAGTTCAAAGTTGAGGAGACATTAAATTTATGGTGATGGATCTATGCAGTAAATGAGTTACCTCTGATCTGACTGCAGGGCTGACTGCAGTGCCCAGTTATGACTCTGTGGTTTTCTGAGCTGTGGATAAGAGGTGTGCACGGCAACGTGTTGTGATATGTGTATCATTAGTGGAAAACCAATATCAGTCCTTTTGATGACCTGGGCAAAAACTATTTCTTTTTTAAAATTTCATTTATTCCTCCCACTATTTCTCTCCCATTTGCTCCAAGCCAACCAATATTTTGTACTGAAGCGAAGCAAACAGCAAACCTTTTTCAACTCCATCCATTCAGAAGCAGATATCTTCTTACAGACTCACTGGTGGTACTTTCTCTACCTCTCACAGAGTCAGAGAATCACAGAATGGTTAAGACTGGAAAAGACCTCTGGAGGTCATCTGATCCAACCCTCCTGATCAAGCAAAGACACCTAGAGTGGGTTGCTCGGGACCATGCCCAGATGGCTTTTGAAGATCTCCAAACAGGGAGACTTTACAACCTCTCTGAGCAACCTGTGCCAGTGCTCTATCACCTGCACAATAAAGAAGTGTTTCTTGATGTTCAGACAGAACGTCTCGTGTTTCTGTGTGCCCATTGCCTCTTGTCCTAGCATTGGGCACCACTGACAAGAGCCTGGCTCCATCCTCTTTGCAGATAAAGTCTCCCTGAGCCTCCTCTTCTCCAGGCTGAACAGTCTCAACCCCTCCTCATAGCAGGGGTGCTTCAGTCCCTTGATCATCTTGGTGGCCCTCCCTTGGACTCTTTCCATGATGTACAGGTCTCTCTTGTACTGGAGGCCCCAAAACTGGACACGGTACTCCAGGTGCAGCCTCACCAATGCTGATTAGAGGGGAGGGATCACCTCTCTTGACCTGCTGACAATACTTTGCCTAATGCAGCCAAGACTACCCTTAGCCTTCATAGCAGCAAGGGCACATTGCTGATTTGTGTTCAACATGGTGTCTACCGGGGATTCTAGGTCCTTTTCTGCAAAGCTGCTGTCAAGTTGTGTGGCCCTCAGTGCATATTTGTACCTGGGGTTGTTCTTCCCCAGGTGCAGGACTTTGCAATTCTCCCTTTTGAACTTCATGAGATTTTTGTCAGCCTACCTCTCCAGCCTGTCAAGGCCCCTCTGGATGGCTGTGTGGCCCTCTGGTGAGTCAGCCAGTCCCCCCTGTTTTGTGTCATCTGAGAATTCACTGAGGATTCATTCGACCCTACTGTCTCCTCCAATTATTGAGTGAAAAGTGGGACGATATGGCAACAAGTCTGATATTTGGGGAGACATCAAGAGGAGTTAAGTGAAGTAAATACGTTCAGCAGGCTGGGAGCATAAAAAGAAAACTTTTCCAAAATAAAAGGTGGATTTGTGGGTAGATTGTTATACCCAGAAATCAAGAGAAATAGAGAGGAGAAGAATGTGATCTAACCTTGATTGGAGAATAGAGTATCAAGCAGAGCAAGAGAAATACAATGCTGACCCTAAAAATGAGGGAACTGAGTCCAGAAGCAGGAAGAAAGCAAATGTATTCAATGAAAACAAACAAATTTAAAAGTATGAATTTTCTCAGTTGTCTCCTGAGCTGTAAAGAGCTGGCCAAAGAATAAAACAAAGATATCCCCAAACTTAGGAAAGTTAAGATGCACATCTGTGCCTGAGCTGGTGGTTTTTTGTTGTTGTTGTTTGTTTGTTTAAAATTATTTCATTGTTCCTGTTAGGCAAGCCATACTCTGAAGGGACCTCATCCCAGACTTTTCTGGCTCTAAAAGTTTAGGCAGTACAGCCAATAATCTGAACTTGAAAAGCCCTGCACAGGCCTAGCTTAGTTGCCAAACATGTAAGAGCGTACCCCTATGTAACAGTAACCCAAAAATTGGGTATAAGTTTATGGCACAATGCAGCTGCTGAGGTAATTTGTGTTTTGCAATCAGCTCTGTGGAGGAAAGCAGCAGCAAACTTTCAGAGTTACAGTCTCAGTTAAAACCCACATTGAGGACTCCTGGTCAGACTAAGCCTGCTGCTGTGCTATGGGAGAAGATAATCCCTCTTTGCCCGGCTCATGTGGAGGAAAGGGCATGTAGAGACATCTCTTTCATACTGATTGTAGCAGATTTCAAGTATGTCCCTCACTCCTTACAGAGAAGAGGATCTGTTCTTCCCACGCAGCCCCTTCCCCATCCTGGTGTATGGTTGCAGTGTGCTTGGAATACCATTGCCTTGTTCTCTTCTGTTATGCTTCTTTGTCTGGAAGGCCAGGAGGCCGAAGGAACTTCTACGCTGATACACCTTGTGTCAAGGGGATCAAGTGCACCCTCAGGAAGTTTGCAGTTGACACCAAGATAGGTGTGTGTGTCCATCTGCTCGAGGATAGGAAGGCTCTGCAGGAGGATCTGGATAGGCCTGACCGATGGGCTGAGGCCAACTGTATGGAATTCAACAAGGCTAAGCACAGGGTCCTACACCTGGGGCACAACAACCCCAAGCAACGCTACAGGCTGGGAGATGAGTGGTTAGAAAGCTGCCTGTCACAGAAGGACCTGGGAGTGTTGGTTGATAGTCAGCTGAATATGAGCCAGCAGTGTGCTCTAGGCGGCCAAGAAGACCAACAGCAACCTGGCTTACATAAGAAACAGTGTGACCAGCAGGACTAGGGAAGTGATTTTCCCCCTGTACTTGGCTCTGGTGAGGCCACACCTTGAGTATTGTGTTCAGTTTTGGGCCCCTCACTGCAAGAAGGACATGGAGGTGCTTGAGCGAGTCCAGAGAAGGGCTACGAAGCTGGTGAAGGGTCTGGAGAACAAGTCTTACGAGGAGTGGCTGAGGGAGCTGGGACTATTCAGCCTGGAGAAGAGGAAGCTCAGGGGCAACCTTATTGCTCTCTGCAGGTACTTTAAAGGAGGCTGTAGCGAGGTGGCGGTTCTCCCATGTGCCTGGTGACAGGACAAGGGGGAATGGTATTAAAGTTGTGCCAGGGGAGGTTAAGGTTGGCTATTAGGAAGAACTTATTTACTGAAAGAGTTGTTAGGCATTGGAATAGGCTGCCCAGGGAAGTGGTGGAGTCATCATCCCTGGAGGTCTTTAAAAGACATTTAGAAATAGAGCTTAGTGATATGATTTAGTGGAGGACTTGTTAGTGTTAGGTCAGAGGTTGGACTAGATGGTCTTGGAGGTCTATTCCAACCTGGATGATTCTGTGATTCTCTGAAGCCACTGCAAATTTGAGGATGAAATAAACCATCACCAAGATAATTACACTTTATAAAAGGGACACTCCATCAGTTTGTAAAGGCAGACATATATAGTTAAATACTGTCACTGTACTCAGTTTGTGCAGTTTTGTAATCCATTAACATTAATAGGCCACTGCCTATAAATCTGTCTTTCTAACACTGTAAAGTTTTAATTTCCCAGTCTGATAAATATATTGGCATTATCCTTCTGTAACATCTCTTTTATTAAATCAAAAACTCTTACATTTTCTGCCTATCTGCTGAGCCTTACCTTCAAAGGTGTAGGCTAGATTCTCAGAGAAATAATCTGCGCTTATTCATTTATTTATCTGATTAATAGCCTGAACTGATTGTTCCCTGGAATAATAATTGCTGCATTTTTATGTAGAAGTTCCTCTTGAATTCCAAATCATGCCGTTATCTGTAGCAAGCAGCCTTGAGTTTCTACAAATATAAACAATCTGTCCTTTGTGAAATAAAATTGTGCTTTTGGTTCTGACAGGGGCAAATCCTAGAAATCCTGTTCTGGGGGCTTGGCTCTTTGTAGTTGCTTGTTTGTTGCTGAATGGTCGCGCAGATGCAACAAACAATGGGCAAGCATTTATATTAATGAAAGGACTTCACAAATGCAGACTGAAGGCTTTGCTGTATGCACTCTTTCCATGAAAATGGAGCAATTGAACAATCAAAATTTCCTCAAAACAAATAATATCTCATTCTCTTGTTGCTTAAATTTGTAAAGAAATTGTTCAGTATTTAAACTCATAATTTAAAAAAAGAACATAAAATAATGAACCTTGATTTAAAACCTATTAATGCTAATGACTGGTTAATCATATTTTTTCTTCTTCAGTAAAATGGCTGAATTACATATTTCTGTACCCCAGTGAGGTACAGAAGTTAGGAGGTTTCCCTGTCCAGAAGTCAGGCTGCTGAGCAGAGTAGGAGAGGCATAGAGACTGGAAACAAAACCAGGCCAAGACTTGTATTTCCACACAAGAATATCAGGAGTTAAATCTTCTCTATCTCAGACTGTAGGAAGCTTGTTTGATGGGAGATCAGCCTCTCTTGCAGCTAATAAATGTAGCAGAATCCTTTTATTTTTTGTCCATTGACTAGAAAGAAAGAAAATTACAGCTTCAGAAACATTGAATAAAGGCTGATGAGTGACTGCTTCTAGTTTGTTTGTTTGTTTTGAGATGGGCTTTAGGAAAACTATTCTCTAGTCAGTGTTTGCCATACTGGTGTTCTCAGGATTGAATGAACTCCAGGTAGGTGCTTGGAATCACCTCCTCAGTGTGATGTGTTAATTGGTAACATCATCCTAGTCACTGGGATACAGAAATATTTAACACACTCATTCTATGGACAAAGAAAGAAGTTGATGAATAGGTCATTAGCATCAATAGGTTTTAAAACCCAGGTTCATTGCTTGATTTTTATTTTTATTTTTTATTTTTTATTTTTTTATTTTTTTTTTAGTTAGCAAACTAAATCAGACTGTTTAAAGTACAGTGTCTTCAGGTAAAAAGAGAGACTGGGGTGGTTGTGCTCGGGAATATGATTTAAGTTACATAATTACTAATAAAGTCCCAAGTTTTGTTTCTATGATAGCAGACTGTTTCTCAATTTTATTGTAATTCCCACTTAAAGATAATATAATTGAATAACTTATTCAGGCTACAGAAGAAAAAATACCACACATACTCTGCCTCAGTACAGAAATAATTATATTACCCTTGTTTCAGTGTTACCATAAAAAGTTATACCTCTTCAAGTTTTTTTCACCTGTGCTCCCTTGTGCTACCTCTGCCTGCATTTGTTAATGAGATGCAAGACTTCTCCCAGGGAAAGCTCATTTCTTAGATCTAACACTTAAAACTGGACTTTGTTTTTATGCATGAATGGCAAGTATCTCAGTAACTGTATCTCACCACCCCATTGCTGAAGTTAGTGACACAGTCATACATGTGATATCAGAGATTTGCATGTCTCAGGGTGGTTAGTGGTGATGAAGCAATTGGCAGTGGTATTACTTGCCAAGCAGAAGTGATAAGATATGATGAGTTGGATTTCTTTGGTCATTAAGAAGTAAAAAAAAAGAAAAAGGAGAATACAAGAGAAGTATAGACAGGCAGACACACCCACATGTAAATAAAATTCTCAGTATCCTCAGGGTTCCTGTGGCACACTTAATACTGTTCTCAGTCAGTACAATTTCCAATGTTTATAAAAATTGTATGAAGTTTGCTCGGGTTATCTGGATTATTATCTAGTACACAGTTTCCTGTTGTGGCTTCATAATTGCATGCATTTCTGATTAACACCCAGGGAGGAAGGGAATTATTTTTCCATAAGTTTGAATAGATAAGACTGTCCCAGGGTCATGGAGGCACATGATTCAGATGTTCAGATAAGACCAAAGGTTTGGTATTGCACAATGTTTTCCCACCGACTTACAAAATACTGTGTAATATACAGAATATACAGAACTTGCAAGTAATGTTTTTTTCAGGCTAGACATGAAAATACATTTAACTATCATTTTAGAAATATAGTAAATATAGTAAAAATCACACAAGAGAAATGGAACTGGAAAGATGTTCAACTGCTTTGCACTCTATATGTGTCTTGAAGCATCTGTATATGCAGGTGCCTGACCCATGAGGTCTCTTCTCATTTTACTGTTGTGTTATCACCCAGAATCACCAGTGTGTGCTGTAACACATCATGATCCAGTCAGAGAGATTTTAATTGTATGAATATCTAATTAATAGTTAATAATAAATAAATCTTTTAAAATGTAAGTTGATAATCTTTTCCTAGAGAATCTACTACTTTATTTTAACTTCATGGAAAATTCTCAGCCAAACCCCACATTGAATTGGAAACAATCTCAAGACTGTATGGTAGCAATTTAGAGAAGTGTATTTGATAATGAAGTTGTAAACTATGTGTGGATGGACTGAGAAGTCTGTAGTTTGCAACTTATGGTGGAATTCAGTATGAATTATGATGGAATGTGAACAATGTCAGCCCTTATACCACTCTATATGAGCATCATTGGGAGATTCAAATAAATATAAATAATAATAATAAATGTTATTAATAATCAGTTCACCATAGGGTGGGTCTGAAGACTCTGAAATGTCTTACTCTTGTGGTTGTTTTGGCAAAATGGGGCAGAATTAAGATAATTTAGCAATGTAGTATCTGGTCCATAGTCATCCATAGTAGTAGAACAAAAATTGGTGCTTTAGGCCCCAGAGCTAACACAGAACTGGAAACCATGGCCTGAATGATTTTTCCTGCCATCATGGCAACATTGCTGTGGTCATCTAGTGTAGATAAAATAAAAATACTGCAGGTTCTCACACATCAGTAGCCACTAAAAGCCCAATACCGTACTTAAGGTCCAGAAGGGAAAGGGAAACACTAATAAATTTTCAAAATGAAGTGTTAAGATGAACATAAGAAATAACTCTTGCCCTAAGTAAGGATCTGTGGGAAGGCCCCTCACTCTCACATTTTATCAGCACAACTTGGATTTTCTTTCATCTCTTGAGTTAGTGGCCACAGGGCCCTCTCATCTGCCCATTCCAACATTCAGATCAGAGTTGTATCTGTCTCTGCCAAACTGTATATTGAAGTAGAAGTGATTTGGTCCTTATTTTTTTTTTCCTTTACTTACATCAGATAATGGGTGGAATAACAATCAGTAACAATATGCAGGGTGAGCACTGAGAAGAGAATATTCACAGCAACCTACTGATATGCAGTAAGGGAAGTATGTATATAACTCCACACCAGCAGAGCTTACCAGTATTATTCCTGTTATATAAATTTTCTGCTTTTAAAGATTTCATTTCTGAAACTGGGTTTTAACCAAATCCATTAAGAATTTGGCTTAAATATCACACTCCTCATATGAAACAAATTCTGATGTATGTTTGTATTCTGATTTGTAAGGTTCTTTCCAGTGTTTAAGGAGGTACCTTTTCTTGTATGCTATATCCAGGCTTCTGAGTCAGGGGTTGACATGTAACTCTATTTTTGTCTTGTAGTATTTGCTGATCCCTCTTTCAATGAAGTATAATTTTTTTATTCTGTCTTTTATGGTGAGGTTGTCTGTGAACACTGAAGCAGTGCCTCCACAGAAATCCTTCTTTCACCTGCTTGGCTGTGCTTACATTTCTGATCAGGTTTCATTGATTTCATCGTGGAGCCCACTTTTACTGTGCTAACTGACATGACTGAGAAGATTGTAACACCACTGATTGATGAAGCTTCCCGCTCTGGCATGTCTGGATTCAGGCGTTCCAGGTGATTAATCACGCATCCTCTCCCTTCAGTCCACTTCTGTTGCTCTTGCACTCAGCTGCCCTGGTTTTCCCTCCGTACTGTATGTCAGCCATGTGGTTTAAAGCCTGTTGTCCACACTGCCAATAAATAAATACCACAGCTCACCTTGTGATGTGTTTGTGTTGCAGGGGAACCCCAGCCCAAGGCAGGGCAAAGATTGGGGCTGGCATGAAATTAAGCCATGCCTCCAAAGGCAGCAAACACAAATGGTTGTAGCCACTTGTAGATTGGGTAAACTTTAGTGCTTTCTCAGTCACAAATATCAAAGACAAGGTAGAGAGTGTTGCTGCGAGGTACTCATTTCTACATCTCTATATGTATAGAAGAGTTTGAAATACAAAAGAGAAATGTGAAGTATCTGCACACTTGAATGACAGTATTTAGGGTTAGGAATATTTAGGGAATCTAGGCAACACTTTGATTCTTTTTCTAAGGGACTGTGGATAACAAAAAAATAATAATAGAAAAGCTGCCTTTTATTTCTAATACTGGCTCAGATTGTGCTGTTTGCTTTAACATTGATTGCTCTGGGATGGGAAGGATGGGACTATGAGAGAGACCCTATTAAAGCTTATCTTTATCTTTTTCTGTTTGACTCTGTTAAGTTATTTAGACTTACAGTAATGATTTCTTCTTAGCTGTATTTGGGTGTATAAGCTACTGATTTCTGCTGTGTTTTGTGATGTTGTGTCCCAGTCTGAATAGCATTAGTCCCTCTGATGTTAAAAGATCAAGTGTCAAGAGCACTGGGTCAGAAGGAAGTGCCTCACTCAACTGCTCCATACTCACTGTGGACTTCAAAGGTTTTAAAGCTACTTGGACTGAGGTGGTGCAGCAGAACCGAGAGAAATGGAAAGCGCAAGCCACCAAAGGTAACAGCCAGACTTCTTAGTGAAAGAATAAAAATTCTTTTGACCTATTCTTCTTCAAGCTCTTCTTCAATTAAATTATTCTCCAAGTAAGCACTGTTAGTTTGAAAGAGTCTGCTTTTCAAGGTCAACAACCTACAATGAATTCAGAAAGATAGGGATATTGTGACTCATCTGTGCCTTATATGCTTTCGTGTGATGCAAATGTATATAATGAAGAGGATCTGGACAATGGGAGGAAAAAGAAGAAACTGTAAGGGAGGTCCCCTAAAGTCATGAGACAGACTCAGAGTGAGTGCAAAAATAGCTGTAAAAGCATTTTTAGAGATAGGTTATCAATTGCTCACTATTAAGTTTGAAAGAAGTATCAACGATACTTCAGGGGAAAAGGCCAACATATTCTGGATTCACGTCCGGCTTCATATTTGCAGCCATAACTTGTATGAAGAATTGGAATTATGTTACCTATGCTCATGATGTCATGAATCTGTGCAGAACTGCAGATATTTCAGCACAATATGAGGGTTGTGTTGGCTGCAATCTGACCAGGAGTAAATATCATTATCCTATGTGGGGGGAAGCCAAAAAAAAAAAAAAAAAAAAAAAAAAAAAAGAAAAAGGGTAATTTAAGCTTTAGAACAGAAGAAAGCAGAATATATCGCTGATTAATTTTTGTTTTAAATTGTTGTATTTCATGTAAATGGAAGTAGTTTGATTTTAATGTTTTATGTGGCTCTGTCTTTAGAGTTTATGGAAAATTTGGTTTAGTTGTTTCATCTGCCAGAGCAGAATGCTCCTCTCCAATTGAAAGGCTTGTCTAAAGGTGCAGGAAAGCACGTATTCAAATTAAATTTTCCTGGGTGACTAAAGCTTACCATTCAGGAAGAGCCTTTCTAGATATTCTAAGAAAATAAAAACAAAAACATAATTCAAAATATCCTTATCTGTTATTTTTAAAATACTTTTTAGGTTTTTAATTGATATTTACTATTTTACCTTTCTTTTTGGACAAAAAAAATTAAAGATAATCAAACAGCAAAGCATTTAATACGGTCACTGTATCAAAGTATGAGTGTTGAGTGAATGATGCCGATATAGTTAACTATTTTTAAGTATTTCACGTCAACATAAGCTGTACATAATTTGCTTATCTACAAAGGATCTACTAGATAAAAATCCTACATGCAAATGAGACCTATGGGGAAATAAATAAATAAAACAAATATAGAGAGTAGATCATAATAGATTCTGGATATTTAACTTTTAAATGTGCTTTGTACCCACTTGCAGCGACTGCTTTGCATAAAGACTTTTTTTCTAAATGTGTACATGGAAATGTCAAGGTATGATTCAAGTGGATGTGCACACATTACTTAACTAATGCTACTACTGATAATATGCCTTAATGCAGTATTTCATATTCTTTATTTACAGATTACCCTGCCAATAGGTGTTTGGTTTTTAATACTTTAGCTGGAGAGGAAAATGTTTTATTTTTAAGTACCTCATAAGAAATAATCCTTCTACCAGATCCTGAAGATAGAGTCTATGAAACAATTAGTTCACTTCAAAGTGGAGCACACACCAGTCTGCATTATTAGACATGGGGGACCCTTAAATAAGGCATTTTATCTTTACCTTTCTGACAGCCCTTAGCCCTGAATTGTTTATTAACTTTACTTTTTTTGCCAATCTTCATAACCAATAGCTCTGATCAGAGACCCAGTTTATGGGTTAAAGGACAGGAGATTCAGAAAGCATTGTAACCTTCTTTTTATCTGAATTCATGGGCATTCAGATAATTTCTGTGTTTTTGGGTGCATTTAACAATACAGGGGTGCCTAATTATTTTATCCTGAAAGATATACATAAACATAAGTCTCAGCATGCCTTTGGATGGTCTATGGACTAAGAAACTCTTCTTGGACTCCAGAGCACTTGCATCAAAACCTTTGCTCACCTGCTGTCTTGCTCCAGACTTGCAGCAAGTCTCTGAGCCCTCCTCCATCTGCCTTGCCTATCTTAGCCATATGCAGCAGGGTCTTCCACACACTAGGACTTTAAACTGCCGAATCCTGTTAAACCAAAGTCTAGCAATGTATCAAGATGCTCTGCCAATGTAAAAATAAGAATTATTATTAGCAGGCAGATAAAGCATTTAACTGTTGATTGACAGAAAATAGCAACTGGGGATCAGGTGGGAAGGAGAAAATATTATCATCATCATTATTATTATTATTGCTGTTGCTATTATTATTATATAATGTGTAGAATACTGTATTCCCTTTGGTAATGGCATTGTCTTTAGATTTATCAGTGAGCTATTTTATCCCAAGTGTGGTATTTATAGAAAATGTCTTGGACTGTGTGGGCAAAGTAAGTAGGTTTATTTTGCTTAAAGAATCTTCATTAAATAGATACAAATTAAAAACTGGAATAAACAAACACCCTGATGTGCAAAGCACCATGTAGATAAAGTATTTTCTGACACTAATTTTGACAAGAGGCACTCATCCAGCAGTTCTGTAGCAAGCCCCAGCCTCCTGAGCTGAATCTCTCTTGTGGTTCACGTGCAAAATGCAGATTTTTTTTTTCAGATCCTCAAATGAGAGAGAGCCTTGTAAATACCATGGGACTCCAGGGAAAATATCAACATACATAGGTGGGCTATCTGTGGAAGCTACCATAGATTTCAGGAATGATTAATAAAGTGAGGGAGGCTCATATCTAATTTAATTATATTTTCATGTGAGCCATAATTTATTCATTTAGAAATTAATTAACTTTAGCTTCTGGCAAGGAAATACAGATTGTCATTTCTTATAAAGATGGCTTTACCTCTTTCTCTTTGTATGCCATTGGTGCATTTTTCTCAAAACTGGTTCTGATTCATTTATCAGAAGAATTTGAGAAGACACTTGCAAATTCTATCGTAATTTTTCTTTTGTATCTAAGACACTGCTCCTGTAAGGTCCAAAATATCTTCCCTATAAGTGTCAAGAATGCTTCCATTGGGCTGATGTAGACTTTACTCATTGATTTGCAGGATCTGCTTGTCTGTTCATCAACATACACAATGTCTCAGAAACCAGGAGATACATCTATCCGTGATTCCTATCACAAACACAGTGCAAGTGGTTGTCCATGATGGGTTGATTGGTGCGCTGGGCTATTGCAGACCCTGAAATACTGAATGCAGGCAATATGAGATATACTGAGCTGTATAGTGCAGTCACATCTGAATGCTTAGACTCAGTACAGAAACAGATATGTTCTGAAGATGAATAAGACTCCAAACTGAGTGTGTGCTAAGATACGTAGTTGCCTTTGCAGATTAATTCTTTAGTGATTGTGGAAAAGATGGAGAAAATTATGGAGTGTCTGCCCCAGAGGCTGTGTACACTCAGCCATATTTATTAGCTTGAGCACTGTGCTGAGGGTCTTAGGTTGCATCCATCCTGCGTTGCACTGGAAAGCAAGTTTATGGCTTGCAGTTGAGTTTGTGCAGGTCTGCTGTACCCGACCTGGGCAAGAAATGTAGTGGTCTCAACACACAGAGCCAAAGTAATTTGTGACCTCTGTTATAAGCATTTCCTGTTGCACCAGGACCCTGGTGTTCTTGTTCAAGAACAAGAACAGTAGCTTGAATGGGAGAAATTGGCTTTTTTTTTTTTTTTTTTTTTTTTTTTTCCCTGAATGACAGTACTTTGACATGCTGCTGTTGTTAACACTTGCTTCGGAGTTTATACCTTTACATATTTCTGTTTAACTGCAAGACTTTTGGGGGTAGAACAGCAGGTACTGGTAGCTATATATTAGTTTGTTAAGAAAGTTCAGAGATGGAAAGAAATGATAACAGTAAGCAGAAACTAAGGGCTTAGGAAGCTGGAAGTGGAAGCAACCTGGGACAAGTGGGAAAAAAAAGTGGATTTTTGAAGAACTGAGACTTTTTAAGAGCTTAGATTTACATGGTATAACATGAGATAAAGTAAATGTGGTTTGACTAATTCCTGTGTGTTAGGAATGGAGGTAATCTTGGTGCCCCTAAAGCCTTACATAGCTGAAAGATCTTTTTAATTTGTCTTTCAAAATTTTTGAGGAACTGCATTGTCAAAGGGGAACCTTATATGCTAAAAAAAAAATGGACATGCACATGAGATAGAGTTAGGCCAACATGGGATATTTTTTTCAGAGTACTTTCTTAAATATTTTCCTATGCTCTTTTTCCCTTGTCAAGTCAATTCCTATACTTATCTAAGTAAAGTTTGTTTGCATATAAAAAGCTAAAGTAGATTTAGATGTGTGAGTTGTATCCTTCTTGTCAAATTGACTGATAATCATGATTTCTTTTCTCATTTTGCTTCTCACTTTGCTGAGGATGCAGAAGAAAAAGCTAAGAAAGAAGCAGAGGAAAGTGTTCATCAGGGAACAGATGAAAAGAAAACAGATGAAAAGGATGGAAACCCAGCTGAAGATGTGACAGCAGCAAAGACAGAGAACAGCAAAGAAGCAAATCCTGGGGAAAACAAAAATGCAGATTCCAATGAGAATCATGTAAATGGGACTCAGCAAACTGGGATGAACAAACAAGAAGTCTCTCAAGGAAAAAATGCACCTGGGACAGATGAGGGGGTGGACTCTCATCAGACAGCGAGAGAAGAGAAGCAGCATGTCCAGAATGGTGAGTTTTCTCCTTCTACTGAAAGGTGAATCTAGCCCTAAAACCAATATCACACCTTAGAGTTGGGGGCAACTGTTGTCCTGAAAAAGGGTGTTCCTGGACCAAGGGCCTTTTCCTAGAAGTTGGCGTAGGTACCTCTGTACGGGGATTGGAAACTGTAAATTAACTCCCAAGTAGTATTCTTCCATAAAAGATGGGGTTCATCATACCTGTTTGGGTGCTTTTGGCAGAAAGGGCAACATTTTCTCATGGAAATGAAACAGCTTGTTTTGATACACACTTAAAAGCTGAAACAAATTGTCATGGCTCAAAGAACAGCTTCACTACTTGGTTAACTGAAAGAGGAGATGGAAAAGTTATAAATGCTTTTTAAGGCCTATTTAAGTTATCTTTTAACTGATTCTCAGATCTAAATATGTTTTGGGACAGAAGATCATTCCCCCCATCCCGCATTTTTAAGTACTATTTTATTTGTATCTCCCTTACTCTATTAGGGCAAACATGGGCCTTTGAGATTTATTGTCAGAAAACTGACACCCAGTTAAAATAAAAATCGCATTTTATACCCAAAGAAAGTTTGAAAAAAGTGAAAATTGCATACCACATTAAAAGAAATGATTAGACCATGAGAACAGATCAGTTGTCTCTGGGCCATTTCATTGTCCTCTCTCCAACTCCTGCTCCCTTAAGCTTTTAGCAAAAGATGGCAGTATATGTGTCCTCTCACCAGTATGGTAGTGTCAGCCAGTCCCAAAACAGCAACACGTTCAGACTCCGAAGCATTCTCTTAGAAAAATAAGCTGTCATGCTCTGTTAGATATGGGGATTTTTCTTCAGACAGTGTTATGCAGGTGATCAGGAATGGGCCGCCCAAGGAGAAAAAAAGGCTGGGGACATATGAAATCCCCTTTAGGTTGCAACAGGTTTTGCTTCTGAAATCCTTTGTTTAAGACACTTCTAACAATACGAGGACTAAGTGTGCTCTAGTGTTTTTGACAGTACCTATTTCTGCAATGTCTCTCTGCTGCAGGTGTCAAAAATGCTTTGAAAGGAATGATAAAGATTTCTCAAAATTAGTGTCTTCCTCAGGAAAAGAAATTCTTCTCCTTAACTTATGGGAGAAGGCCTTTATGAGATACAGTCACTGCAGAGACTTTGGAGACTGATGAATCTATCATTCACATCTCTAGGTTCACCACAGCTTCCTTTTTTCAATGCCTATATGTTAATATCTCATTGTAGAGTATTCACTTTATTATTTCTCTGCATTTGTAATCCCTTTCAGAAAGATCATTATGATAATTGTTTTGCTGTGCTGCTGGCAATATGGCAGGGTAGATATTACAAAATTCAGAAGTCCCATATTCATAATAAGGTATTAAATGAAAGTTCAGAAATTGTGTCATCAGAGGAGTTTGAACTCTCTCTTCATCACTCACTGCCCTTGTGCTTTCTCAGAGACGTCAAACTGTGAAATAATATACATGTGTGTGTGTTCATCATCATTGCCTACACACACTTAGGGTCAAGCAACTTCTATAGGCAATGCTTAAAGAAAGCATTATTAGCTTATCATTACCATCTGCTGTATGATGGTGGAGGGAATGCGAGACTTCTGTGCTTTGCTAGGTACGTTTTCATTTCATTTCCTGAATACAATGTCCTTCTTTTAGAGGCCACCTTTTTCAAGCAGATACCTCAAACCTACTTGGAGCTGCTCATACATCTCTGTTCAGATTAAACTTTCCAAAGGATCCTGAGTCAGTGTCAGTATGATTAGCTAAGGAGTTGCTGTCTGTCCTGTCTTCCTGCTTACATTTTTCTCTCTCACACACAGTGAGCTTAACAGGAAAAGCAGGAAAGCTCTAAATGAGAACTGAACAGGATGTGTTTTTTCCATCTTGTTAAATATTTTAAGATTTCAAAACCATTCTCCTCTTATACTATGATAAAACTTAATTGGACAGTTATCAAATCTCTGTCATACAAGACTATCCATTATTCCAGTGGTTAGGGAACAATGTAGAAAAGAGAAACCTTGCTTCTCTACAATTTCTGGTTTTGGGGCTATTCCAAAAATAAATATTCATTGGCCATAACTGTTTTGAAAGCAGATTGGGTCCTTTATAACATATCAATACCTATAATCTTGATCCAAAGTCCATGAAGTAGATATAATAACAAAATAGTAATACAGCTGGAATAAGCATCCCTTTAATACAGCTGTGCAATGTACAACCCACATTTATAAAATTCTGAGGTGAGACTCATTACAGCTTTTTCATGTTAAGGTGTGGGTCACAAATTTACTACTATTCCTTTCTGGAGGGAAGGACAGGATGCCTGCTCCCATTTGTGCAGGCTGCAATTCCTTCTCTGGACATCTGAAGGAAGGAGACCTTCCTTGAAGCTGTTTAGACACAACAGCTAAATGAGCCCTGTTCTACTAGATCTGTCCCTTTAAGTTATTTTTTATTTGCTCCTGCATTTGGAAACAAAACTTTCTCATTCAGTGAGGGAATGGTCTGGAAAGGTGTGATGTGCTCTGCTGTAACACTAATAGAGAATATAAAATGAGAAGGACTCTGATTAACTTTCCTGGCTTCATAAAATATACCCCAGCTCTAGCTGCCATTTTTAGTCCGCATCAACAGTTGCAACACCAAAGACCTTGGTTTACTGGTTTGCTACAGACTCTAAAACCAGTGATCAATGCTAGGGTGCTCGTCTATTCCCTGTTATCAGCATAAAAGGACCAACCTAAATGAGTCTGTGGAAAAAGAAAACTGGTAAGAGAAAGTGTGACAAAATTATGTAGGACTGTTTGGGATGTCTAAGGTGGTTCTTTAATGCAGAGATCTATGATGAAGTCTCACAGGGTTTTACTCAGTCTTTTAAAAGCACATTTTTTTCAGATTCCTGATTTTGAAGTGAAGGTGGTGTTCATGTTTTTAATGGCCTACATGCAGCCAGAGGAAGTGTGGGTTGGAACGTGCACTTAGAAGTGTTAACAGAATAAATTTTAAAGGAGATTGTGAAGCTTGATTTTCAGTAGGGGTCGGAAAAACTTTGCCTGGTGCATTATTCTGTGATAATATGTTAATCATAGTTCATTGTGATACTTCCTCCTAAGGAACATCTCCTTTTGATGTTGCAATTTGATTGGGTTACAGACATTAATACACTATGGTCTGCATTATAATGCTTATAGTATTTATTATTGCTTCTTTCTAGGTGAATTAAAGGAAGACAGCAAATCAGACAAAAAAGATCAGTCTAATGTGGGAAATGAAACAAAGAAAACAGATGGTAAGCACTTAAAAGTTGATTATATTTTGTCACCCATTTCTATATGCATTCTCTTGTTTTATAAAGATCCATAGTTTTTTTCTAAAACCAAAAAATTGTGTGGTAACCAGAAACAGATTTAACAGAAACAGCCGTTAGAGCTGATAGAAACCTTTGGGGCATTCTGGGCTAAAAATTGTTTCTTTCACATGCCTAACACCACTTAGTTGTTCTATTAGTAAACCACGCTCCTTATTAATCAGTTTCTGTGCATTGCCTTTAAGAGAAATCCTGGATTACTGGAGTTGCTCAATAGGAAACAAGGATTTGTGAGGTTCTATCTTTCTAAGTTTCTTTGGGCTAAATTCTGCTCTGAGTGAAGACAGGCTGCATGAGGGATGCAAAACAAAAACCTAAGAAAGACCCTGCACAAAATGTCTCTGCTTTTTATGATTGTATGTTACATTACACCAATACAGTCACAGAGCTTTCTTGACTTAATTGTCTGAGGGAGAATTTGCCAAGTGCTGTTGAACCACATTTATGGGAAACAAGCAGGAATAAACATAGAGGCCCTATTAAGGATGCTATAAGACAGGAATATTGATAAAGTACTGTTTAACTGAAGCAATCCAAGCTGTAGGACAGCTTCTTGGGCATCTGGAAATAATTTCACATAGCCCTAAGCCTATTTATTGTAAAGGTCCATAGATCTTTTTGTAGCCTCAGCAAAGGAGAAGAACAGCTATAAAATCTTATAAAGTCTTCCTCTTTTGCACCTCCTCAGCTGTGTACCACAGGACTATGAGGTAATATCTGACCCCATATTGCTCCTGAAGTGATTGCTTAAGTATTGGATAGCAAAATAAATGGAAACAAATGTTAGAATTAAGATTTCTTTTCTATATGTCTCAGTTAAATCAACTGAAATACAGCTATCCCTAAACATAAATAGTTCAGTACTTTGTTTTGTTGGTTGAGAAAGACAACTTCATTGCAAGCACTGCAATTTAGAATGATGCTGTGTTTAGAGTCACAGAATCATTCAGTTTGCTAAAGACCTCTAAGATCATGTAGTAAAACCTTTAACTTAGTGCTAAAATCCACCAGTAAACTATGCTATTAAGTTCTAAACCTACATATTTCTTGAAGACTTCCAGGGATGGTGACTCAGCCACTTCCCTGGGCAGCCTATTCCAATGCTGCACAGCTCTTTCAGTAAAGAAATTTCTCCTAATATTCAACCTAAACCTTCCCTGGCATAACTGGAGGCCATTTCCTCTCATCACTTGGGATATAAGTTGCAAATCCCTTGCTAGTCTATGCATGCTGCTAGTCTTCGCATGCTGTTGTGTGCTGTTTAATGTCTGTTTGTTCTCTTATAAGGACATTTTCTTCTCATCTCCTCAGGGAAAAGACCAATGCAATGGGACCAGTTGATTACCTTGAGTAAGCAACTGTAACCAAGCAAAGATGATTTGTAGGCTGAATGTTTTTAAGTTTATTTATATTGTTTCATTGTAAGAAATTACTTAATATTCTTATTCCTCTAGCAAAATGACAAATAAGAAAATATGATAACTCAATAAAAAAGTAGAACAATTCATCCAGAGTACGTATTAATTTCAGACACATATGTACTTTTTTTTTTTTTTTTTTTTTCCAGAGCTCCCTTAGCAGCAATTGTTTAAGAAAACTCAATTATATTGTTAGAAAGTCATATTATTTACATACTTTAAATAAGTGTCTGTCAGGAAGACCGTCTTGAACAAGTACCTTTCACAACTCTTTATTCAGGAATGCAGAAATTAAAAGCTCTCCAGGAGTTAATGAATATGAGCACTGCCTCATGTAACTAAAATGGCCCCAGAAGGTAGAGTGTCACCCCGTTGTGGTGGGTGATGGCAGAGCAGAGGCTTTACTAGAACACTGCAGCCCTGGCAGGATGAGGTACATGCAGAAAGCTTGGAGCTTCTCTATGCAGGTGCAGGAGTATCAGCCTAGCCAGGAAAGTAAGCCTGGGAATCCCTAAATTTAAGGGTCAAGTTAGCTTTGAAGGCTTGCACTCAGGCTCTTGGAAAGATTAGGGGCATCTATTTAGTCAGGTTGGAAGACAGGTGAGTTTCATGCTGACTTGAAGAGTGAGGTTGTGAATTTGTTTACTTCCAATTTGCTAATCTTTGTGTGCTGTTAGTTATTTAATGACTGTTTTTCTCCCATAAGGAAATGTTCTGCTCATCCCCCTAGGGAAAAGACCAGTGCAGTGGGACCAGTTGATTACTGTGAATAAGCAACTGTAAGCAAGTAAAGACAATTTGTAGGCTGAATATTTTTAAGTCAGAAACTGTAGAGAGAGATTATAACTAATGAACTCATTGACAAAAATAAGGGGGAAAAATGTGAATGATGTGCCTTAAAGAGGAAAGAGTTAGGGTGGCACTTCTTTTTTGACAAATACTGTAAAATCTCTTCTGTCCATTGCTCTCTCCAGAGCAAATCTCCTTACTAGTCATGTGATGAGGGATGTGGAAAAAGGAACATTATCTATCCATAGATAATATATAACTGTTTGCATACTACTGAAATGTTTACCTAAACATGCTTTCTCACAAGCTGGTACACAGTCTTTCATGTGCTAGAAAAAAAAAAAAAAAAAAAAAAAAAAAAGAGAGAAACGGGGGGAGAGGGGAGTTAGAAAGATAGAGGTTACAACTATAGTTCTCCCACTATGTGTAGACTGCATGTGGGAGAAATTCAGCCTGGGCTTTAGCAGCATCAAGCCTGATACTTGGGTATAACAGCCTCTGAGTGTGTGGCTGAGGGATATTTAGTTCAAACAGGTGCCCATTTGTGTAGATTTATCACATCCTACTTCTTCCTTCTCTCTACCACCCATTAGCATCAGCTAGAGCCCTGCATCCAGCTTTGGTCAGTCAGCCACTCTGTCCTGCTGTGCACCTTCATCTAGGGGAGACAGTTACAGAGTGCATAAATCTTCACAGGGTCTGTGCCCAATTTACTTTTTGAGCATATACAAAATTTTATTTTAATATGTTTTAATTGGAATACAGACATGCTAAAACATTTGTAGCATATTCATCCTTCTACATGGCGAACAAAGAGGCCAAGGAAACACGAATAAACATCCCATGTGGACACAAACACACTGAAGTGGCATGCCTACACTGAAGTAACAGGTGCAATGTATCTGAGTTACCTTTAAGCTACCCACAAACAGATCAGTATGCATGCCTCCAGAAACAGTGATCAGGCTCTCTGAGACACCACAAATCTATGTATGCATCTCAACAGAGCTTCACATAACTGAGTCTATCAGTACCCCGGCCAATTACTTTGAAGCTAGCTTGAGGATGGCTGTGTAAATTGTGACCATGCCTTAGACTGCAGTATAAACTTCAAAATCCTGTGCAAGTCTCTGAAACGTAGGCTAGTGTCCTCTAAACTTCTTGTTACTGGCTTTTTTCTCTGGGACATACTGCTTGTTATTCAGTACTGACCTTACCTTCAGTTCCAAGAAAAGAGATACGGGGCTTCCATTTCCATATAAAGACACAGTCCTATCAGAGACATCATCGCCATGGGTCATCAGCATCAACATCATTATCAAATGTTTCCCATGGGACAGAACATTTTAAAACCATTTTGGAAAACCTAATTTTCCTATGTGAAATTGTTGCTTTTCATCACTTTGAATGGAAAATTTGAAGCAGTTGCATGTAATTGTTTTTCTCTACATTCACAAACTTTGTTTCTGCAATTTTTTTCTACTCACAAAACTTGCAATAAAAGAGGAAATTATTCACCTTCTTTTTCACTTTCATGGGTTATCTTTACCCTCATTTTTTTCCCTAATGGACAAAGATTCTGTAGTGTTAATACAAAGTTTTCAGTGCAACTCTTTGTTCTAGGAACCAATTCAATACATTTTATTCTGTTATTCTTTCTCAGCTAGGAGTTACAGAAAATTAGAGGGTTAATTTTTTTTGGTGTTTGTCCTGGGAACTTATTCTAGTGGTAACAAGCAAATTTGCAGGTTGCAGCACAGCAATATATGGGATATTTTTTATTGTAGTGCTAGTATGTACACAGAAAGCCTAACATGCACTAGGTATGTGTGAGGAGCAATGCTCCCACCTCGTGGTCAGATCATAACCCTGCGTTTCAATAACACATTCCTCTCTGCAGAGCAACAGCAAATAATATAATACAATATAATACAATATGATATATAATACAATAAGTGATACGATATAATAAATATAATTTATAATATACATCCTTTTGAATGTACAGTCTCTATGAAGAGTACATAACAGGCTTACCAGAAATTTAGACCTTAGCTTCTTTCGATTTTATTAAAATATGCTGTTGCTTAACAGCAGTAAAAAGCCTTTCCTAAGGTTCATGCCAACCCATAGAGCTGCCTTTTGGTCTTAATTTTTCTTGACAATAATTCCTTGATCAGCAAGTGCAAAATTCCTTGATTAGAAAGGTAAAGTACAGGGCCTTCATTTCTTTCTGTCCTTGCTGGTACCAAAAAATTCAAGTGTTTGTGACGGCAGAATAGCTGGCACAGAGCATTGTTATCTGAGAATACCTTTGGTGTAGAAATTTTTTTGAGAGAACTTGTAATGGTGGTGTCATGGAGCCATGATGATGGCTTCACATTTACTGCAAATATAGTTGAATTAACATGATTCTCCCCAGCTTCATTCAAGGAGAACGCAACTTTTCACAAAGCTGTTTAGCCAATTAATAATTATCTGTCTTTGCAGCCTTCTACAGATAGAGTTTTCAGTAGTGCATTATATGTGTTGATCTAGCAAGACCAATGCATAGCAATGAAAACTTGGACTTCTGACAAAGTCCTGATCCTGTAATCTGCATAATGCCAATGTTGTTTTAAATGAGGCTATGCAAGTGCATAAATGAACATTCACCTATATAGGTAAAAAAATAGATTTCTGGTCATATACATTATAGAGCCATCTCTATTTCTATTCAGAAAGATAGGCTGATTTCTCCAGTATAGTCAGAAGGAAAAAGCGTGTTTCAGTTTGTAAGACCAACATATTGGACTCCTTTCTGTTATGTTGTGCTCTTGATATTGTATGCTAGAATCCAGCAGCAGTGGCAAACTGGAGTTACAATAGTTGAAGACTATTTCTAAAGACAATTTCCTTCCTTTTCTTCTTTTATGGCCTGTTACCTGAATTACAGTAGAGGTTATTGCCCTAGGTCAGAAATTGGAGATCATTGTACTACTGTCCTCTGAAAAAGCTTGCCTGAATGCATGAGGACATTTTCCAATCCAAAAGGATGTATTTCACCATAGCTTACCTCTGCTGAACAATTGTTCCATAGTAGTGCAACATAGGATATTTGGAGGGTGAAAAACCTTCTATTCTTTTAAAATCCTTTCTCTGCTCTTTTAAAAAAAATGTGGTGTATTTAGCAAGTGACACCTAAGGCAAGTTGGAATTTTCATAGAAGGATGTATTCTGAGAAGCTTTCCTTCAGTTTTAATATTAAATAGAAGATGAACATGATGTGATGCAATCTTTGAAGCTAAATGCAAAATACATTGTTAACATCCTCACTTCAGGAATATTACATCACCATAGCACGCATACTTGATGAGAATACAGGGAAGACATGGAGAGCTACCTTGCATAAATATGTGTATGTTTTTGCAAGTTGTTTGTTTCACGACTGTATGTGTAAACCTAATGGAAAGCACCTGGTTTTCCTTTGAGACTTTTATGTGTCTCTTTTTTGGCTTGTTTTCCAGGACCATAGTTCATGGAATGCCATGTATTTAGGAAGTCCTTAGGACTTGGTCCAACAGCTTGATTGATTTTTACTTCTGCTTTACATAAAGTCACAGAATGTGGATTGTGTGACAAGTTGCAAACTCAGAGGTGGCGTTTGGTTTAATTTTAGATTCATGTGAATATTTGGAGTATCCAGATGCATAGTGTAAAAAAATCAGTAGGTACCTAATTGTGTTTTTGAATAGCTAACTTCACAGGGAGCATTTTCAGGTTACCTTTTACTCTTTGGATGTAGTTCCATTCAGAGATAGCTCCTCAGGGATAACATCCATGGCACTAGAGATATAGTGGAAATGTGTAACTTGTGCAGTACATTGTGGAAATTCATCCTTGATTTTGCACCATCAGCCATTTTATTGCACCATTCAGGGAGTGGAGCTGTGATCTTGCTTCTGTTATAGTCCTTCTTAACCCATTTAGGATAATTTGCATGTGCAATGATGTATAGAAAGTTTTGCTTCAGCAAGAGACCAGTCCTTCTTGCTCCCTCCCTCCATAAACTGATGTTCAAACCAGTAACAGTCAGGCCTGTTTTTTGCCTTGTGCAACACTTAGTCACAAAAGAGAAACAAGATCATTTCTTATGGGAATGATTGAAGGGAAGGAAGAATATTAAATAGCTCCTCAAAAGAGGTTAGTGATCTTTAGCTTTTACCTTGTCTGTTTCGCATGGGACAACTAGTTTCCAACTTGAGCAGACCAGCTATAGGTATCTTACTAGACAAGGACTCTGACAAGGTAGTTGAAGGAGAAGCATTAAGAAGAGCGAAGAAATCAACAGAATGGAAATCCAAAGGTAAAGACTCCACTCCATAAACTGCCAGCTGAGTCCTTGGTGGGTGGGTACATTCATGACCTCTGCTTTGTGTGCCTGGTCTCTCCCTGGTTCACAGGCAAAGAGACATTAGTCCCTTGGGCAACAGTATTTGAATATGCCCTGTTCAGTTTGCAGAAGCTGGACAAAAAGGAGAGTTACTTTACACGTTAGTTTTCTGAGACTCTAATACCCTAATAACAATATTTATCATTTACTACCATTAATCAGTCCATTTCTAGTTTCATTCTTTTCTCTGCTTCTGAACTGCTTCTTAGGTATTTAACCTGGGACTTGTTGAAATAATCTTGCATTTCCTATCCACAACCCCCCCCAGGGCCCAAAAAAAAACCCACTCCCCCCCCCCTTTTTTTTCTTGCCATGAGAAAAAGAAAGCAATTACTTCTGTCTGACCCAGAGCTAAGAATTATCCTAATTTTTCAGTTTAGTCACTCAGTCAAAGAAGCAATTATTTGCTCAGTGCTAATTACAAAATTCTTACTTGTATCTTTGCCTGAAACTTTGTTGGCTTCAATTGTCATCGTGCCTGTGCAGCTCATCCCTTTTGTGACTTGAAAAACACTAAGGTTTTAGTTTGCATCCATGACAGGACAATTTTTTATGAAAAACATGATCTAGCATTTACCTCAAACATGTTCAGAGGTTTGAGTTATTTTTGATTATCAAATATATAATCAGCTTTTCACTTTTTCCTGTAGGCTTCTTTGCATAATGAGTGTTTAATTTCTTTGCATAGTGAGTGTTTAATTTCTTTCCTACATGCTTTATTAGGAAATTCAAATGTATTTGGTGTAACCAAACGTTTGCCAATGTATCCATTGCTCTTTTCTCTGCAGTTAAGTATCTCTATAATGTACTAGTAATCATACAACATACGTTAAAACAAACTAATCTTTTTCTTCCATCAGTGAAATGATTTCAGGTCAAGTGTAATGCAAGCTGTCAAGCAAACATAAAAATTCAAGATCAGTGTGAACAGGAATGGAAATTGTTTGAAGTCATGAATGATTTAGGGATAATTATGTGCCAAAACTCAAAAATCAGAATACCTTCTGTGCTAATGTCTTTCCCCCTGAGCAACATAAATGTTAAGCACTTGGGACGTCTGCTAAATTAGAATGATGGTATTTAAATATACAAAACAAGTATTTAAAAATTTCTCCCAAGAGTATTTATATATTTCTTTCCCTTGGTTTAAACAGGACTCATGCACCTTCGAGTAATATTCTGTTCCCTTTGGAAAAAATAATCATTACAAAATTTCTCATCGATTAAAAAGGCAGATAATGGAGATGAATTAACTTGCAATATATATCTGTTTTTTATTTCACTGATCTTCTGAACTTTGTTTCTTAGGCCTCATTCATCTGTGATGCAACAGAAGCAAGAGAATAGCATAACTATGCAGAATGTACTTCTTCTTCTTCTTAGTTTTATTTAAAAATTCTTTCAAAATGGTTTTAACAGGAGAAAGAATCATCCAGTAATGAGAACTGAGCACTCAGATTTTGGACATCTTCCTTTTATTCAGAGCTCCAGAAGTAGCTGTAACAGTGCTTTTCAGACAGGGACATGTACAACTGAGCACATTTTAACATTCGGGGAGACAAGAAATACCCAGGCTTTCAGGGATGTGCTTGTAAAATGAAGGGATCACTCCTGCAAGATGTTGAGTGAGTCAACAAAAGAAATTAAACAGATGACAGGGTCCTATGGAAATTGTTTAGTGATCTGCACCACCAGCTGAAAATATTTTCACTGTTTGTAGTATTAAGGACAACTTCATTTTGGATTATGGGTTATCTGAAACACAGTTACTCAGACTGTTATTTCCCTTTATTTTACACTGCATCAGTAGTAATCATTTTATGACATCAGTTACCATACAACAATTGTCATTTTTGTTGTCATTTTCCCCAGTGCCTGGACAGAGCAGAAAGAGGGGAGAGAACAGGCTTTGAATTAGTATTATTCTAAAAAACCTAGGCTTATCTGTTGTGATTAAAGTTATTGTATTTGAAGTGTCAGAAATATTAGTAAGAAGTGGGTTTATATTCCAAATTTTAAGCAGTTTGAGTATTTCTAAACTTCCATGAATGCTGGAAATTTGGAAAAAAAATGTGTCTCAGGAAAAAGCTTCATAGAAATGTGATGTTTGATGCAAGTTTTTACTTGTTTGGGAATTTCTATATTTTGTTTCAAAATTTGAGCACTTGATTTTTTTTTATTTTTTTTTTTCAGTTTTATGCAATATTTTAAAATCTGTTGTGAGGGGTTTTGTTTTGTTTTCTTTTAAATAAGTGAAGGCAGATACTACTTTCAAATACGATATCAGCTTTCCTCAAATAATCAACGTTGTTGGGTCAGACCAAAAGTCTCTTTAGCTCTCCATCACCTACTTTACAACATTTCATAGCAGATATTTTAATGAAGAAATAATAAAAACAGAGCAACATCTTCCTCCTCTAACTTTCTGTCTTCCTCAGAGGAACAAGGTAGAGAACAAATCTTTGACTTGAATAGCCTCTGATGGATTTTTTTCCATTACTTTGTCTAATTATCCTTTGAGTCCTGGTACACTGGTGTACTGGGCACTCAGAGGTAACACAATTTAAAATTTAAGTGGGCATTATATGAAAAGTCACATCTTTTTATTTGTTTCAAGTTTATTGCTTGATAATTTCATTTGATAACCCCCTTTCTGCATTATAAAAACCAGTGAACAACTGTTCCCTATACACCTCTGAATGCCTATCACAATTTCATTTGCCTTTTATTAGATTCTTTCCACAGCTCTACCTTTTCAGGCTATAGAGTCATTATGCACATAAACTTTGCATATTTAACTTTACTTCAGGTGAAACCTCTGATGTCTGCTGTTTATGTTAGAACATAAAACTGACAGTGTTATGCACTATTGTTACTGGGATACAATGATTTTAATAGAAATGAGAAAACCTGTAGGGTTCTTTTTTTCCCCTAAATATTCAAGAACAAAGTATACAAAAAGCAAAAATGTTCATTTAAAAGTAATTGTATGCTGAAATTGTTGGTTGCTATCTTTATGATTTCATATCATAAAAGCATGACAAGTCACCCCTGTAAGGGGTTAAATAAGGATGAATACTACTAACTGAGGCTCTCTTCCTCAGCTTTTTCCATGATTAAAACACAAACTCAAAAATACGTTGGGGTAGTAGTACCTCAAAGGCAGAGTTATTTGTCAGTGTAGTGGGGTTCTGCTATCCTGTAGAAGTGCTCATACAGCATGCCAAAATGATAAGTATTTACACATGCTAAGCACTTTTTCACAAATGAACTGCAAGGTTGACACAGTCTTCTTAGTCTGAGTGTATAATCCTGGATGGCTGTGATATCATCTTGTGCTTCCCTCATTATCAAAAATGGTTATAACGTTTAAGGAAAACATGTGAGAAATGTATTTGAGAAAAAGAAATAGAAACGATGGAATAACCTCACAAACTTGATGTTCATGTTGGAAGTGGTCTTGGTGCTTTCCAAAGCAAGCTAAGTAGTTTATGAAAAAAACATATGAACAAACAAAAACACTAAATTCTTATTCCACATCACACTGCCTTGCAGCCTACATTCAGCATTCAATTTTTAGGAGATAAGATAGCAGAATTTTCGTTTAAATGAAACTTGGAAACTGTGGGGCTCAGTCTTGTCTTCACAGCATAGCCCTTGAGCTCTCCACGTGAAGCACTTTGTTTTCAGCAACTTGGGAGGAAGGGATGGAGGGAAAGGGCAGGTGCTTGGCTGAAATAGCAGGGCAGCCACCTGCTTCAAAAACGGTACGGAGAGAGGTCAGCTCTATACTTCCAGCTGGCCCAACCAGCACAGTGCCTGAGATGTGTGCTTGGAGAGAAGTGTGAGTCATTACAGAGCAGGTGTAGTTCCTGAGTCAGTCTAAACTCTCACCTCAGCTGAAATGCATCTGAGGCTCTGTTCCTGTTTTCCAACTGGGTAGCAGATTGTGCAAGTTTGCATTAGACAGGCATAATAAATGCCAACTGTTAAAATGGGTAGTTCTTGCAAGGCCTTGGACTCCAAAACATTTGTTTTATCACAAAAGAGAGACAAATGTGTGAGATTAATCACTGATTGTGCAAAACTGACAGCCAGCTTCCTTGCTGTACGGATACAGTTGTATGCTGTGTGAAGGAAAAAAAAAAAAAAAAACAAAAAACACAAATATATATTTTCACTTCGATATGTCAGACCATATAACATAGTAAAAATATGTATTTGTAGTCCAAAGAGCACATGTTAAAAATGCCCTTGTATTAACTACAAGCTGATAGCAGAAATGGACTTCATATTCTTCAGTGGGATCTGGTATCTTGTGAAGAGCTGTAGAAGTCACTGGCATTTCGTTTGTGATCAAGGGGAGGGTCAATAGTAAACCCTGACAAACAAACTCAATAGTGACACTGAAGGACAGAAACATGTATTCAGATGAGGCTATTTCAGTTCATGAATTTCAATATATGCCAAGTGATCTACAAGTCTTCCAGTGTACAGAGCACTGAATATTTATTCTTTTTCCTCTTTCAGTTACCTCTGTTAGTATGTACTAATATTTGCACTTGATCTATTGTGCTGAAATGAAAAAGAGGCTGAGTCATATGCAAAGTTAAGGTAGTTTTAGGGAACCTATATTGTATCCAAAGAGAAACTCAGCCAGCAAGCCAAAACATTTTCTCCACCAAGTAGAAAACCAATTTAAAGCAAATGCTGTATTGGAATGTTCTCATTGAAGCTGATGATGTGGCTGACAGAAGCAAAAGGCAATATATGACTCACTTCTCTGCAGGGAACTTCTAAAGTGTGGAAGAAAACATCACGTTTATCTCTGTTTTATTAAAAGGGATAGGAGGAGTTAAAAGTCTTGTAAGTATGGATAGCATAAGAAAGGGAGACTTTGGTGGTACTTTGTGTTCTGCTTCAGATTCCTGCTGTGATTCAGCAAATCATTTAAAAGATTCAGAAATAATGACCAAAGCTGTCATTTACTCCACTTACTGGACATGTTCCAAATGATTACCTTTCCTTCTGGGTCAGTATCTTCTCTTTTAAATATGTCTCACAGGATTATTATGATCCTGTTAATAACAGTAAATCAGGCCAACCTTTTTAGATGGGAGACATCAAGAAAGTGTAGCACTATTGTAATGGCTGCTGCTATTGCCCATTGAAGATTACACTGTCTGTAGTGCTGGCAGTGTGAGAACTCAGTCTAAATAAATCCAACAAAATGCTAAAAGCTTAATTCTTCACAACAGTGTCTTTAGACTCACATCAGTGAGCAAGATATTGTTGTAGCAACTTACAGCGGACCATCCTGAAAGACCCCCTGCTAACTACATGGTAGAAGAAAATGATACCAAGTCGAGCCAAAGCTTGGCATCAGAGATGATGCAATCTAGCAGCAAAATCTTAGATATTTGTTTTGTTATTCTTTTTGCCTTTGCTTAAATAAATAAATAAAAAAGCCAAAAGCATATTCTTGAAGACAAGAGAAGCTGGTTTTCTGAAAGGGACACAAAGAGATTCTGATATGATCACATATTCTGAGGCATGCACAGCCTTGCAGGTAAATTAATCTGTCCCTGGACTGAGACTCCTTGCCTGAGAAATTCTTTCAAATGCACTTTCAAACTGCTGACATAAGTGTTGTTAGAGTAACAGTAGCTAAGCAGAGTGCCAGGCATACTCTGAGAAACTGGGTTGGCCAATATAGAATAAAATATTCATGTTCCTGTTGGAAGCTTTTCCAGAGGATTCCTTGAGAAGGGTGTGAGGAAGGTTTCTTGCCCATATTTCTTCTTCAAGACGATTTATTCATTGTGAAGATTCCTTTGTGGCATAACTATATAGAAAACTATATAGAAATCAAATCATTAAACTATATAGAAATCAAATCATTATTCAGGTTAACGTTAGTCAAATACAGCCTAATTTTGAGGCCAGGGGATTTGTTAGTATTTACCCAAAGAGTTAATTCTATTAGCTTCATTTAATCATTCTATGTTTCTGAAGAGATCAAGGAATTTAATTATCTAAGGCAAATATAAACTCCTAAGTGGGTCCTGAATATTTTTATATCGTATCTTTGCTGTGAGAGATAGTTTCATAAATAACTTGTCCCTAGATACCTGACTTGTCAGAAGTTCCCTGCACAGGAAGACAGCCCATTATTACACTATGGCTAGGAGTAATACTGACAAGCTCCTTCTCACAGGGATATTTTTCCTTCTGTTGTGAATGTGTAGCTCTGATAGTGTCTTTTGCTGTTATTTGCTCCTAGATGTCATACTCAAGAACCTATTAGACTTTATTTGGGCTGAATACTCTCAACGAGAAGATGGCTTATCTCCACCAACATGTATTTTGATATTGTATATTGTTTCAGTATTTTCTAGTCAACACCTACAGATATTATACAAAGATTCACAACATTACTCACTATCCTGGGCAAATAGTTGCTGGAGATTAGCAAATTGCTACCAAATTTACAGAGCATCATAATTGGATCAGAGGTACAGTTTTGCAAGTACTATATTGTCAGCTTTCTGTTACAGACAAGTCAAGCAGAATGTAATATGTACATCCTTTCTTAGGTTTCAAACACCCATCCATCCTGGAAGCTCTGCTTTTCATTGCAAACTGCTGCGGAGATGGGAGCTTTTTAAAAAATAGTATGTTTTTGTGTTTGGAGCATTTTCTTTTTATTACCCCAAACCATATGTACAATGTTGTTGTTTTTATGACCAAAAAATTACGGAAATAGCTAGTGAGGGCAATCAGGAAGCTCTAAAGCAAAGAAACTTACTGGGACTTCTTGATCTAAGCAGGGTGAATTCTGTTGCACGATCCCAACATTGTCAAAAGTTTAATTTCTGCTGGATTAGCCATAGAGCAATGGATTTCACTTTGTGTAAGACAAAATGATATTTCCACACAAGTCAATAAAGAGGTATCAATTTCATGCAAATCACCTTGCGGCCTTTCAACAGTTAAGCAAAACTACAGTGCTTCAAGGGAATGAGTCTATCTAAACTGATATCCTTCATTTTCTCTCCCAGATCACCTGCTCCTTGGACACAGGGAAGAAAGGCAGCATTTGACACTTTCCTTTTTCTTTTTTTTTTTTCCAGATAAAGAAGAGTAAAAAAAAATATATATATATAAAGAGACTGCAAATTTCTTTCATCATTTTAGCTGAGCTTCTTCATTCCTGTTCTCCTCCTTCCACAAAGACCAGTTTCTGAGGAAGGCGTTAAACAACTTCCAAAACACTCCTCCTCCCACTGGCTACTTCACAGCTAATGACTCCGGGTTCTAGGGTGGGGGCCTTGTTTTGGGGGGGTCAGATTTATTTTTGTTTGTTTGTTTGTGTATGTGTGCATTTTTTGTTGTTTGGGGAAGATTTTTTCTTTTAAAAAAAAAAAAAGTCTGGTGATTTCCTGATGCAAATGGTTCCAATTTCTGGACAGGTGGAGCTCATAGATGAGTCATCTTCGTAAAATCGTATTGCTATGTCTCAGCTTGTGAAACCAACATTAAGATGATTTAAAATATATATATTTTTTTTTAATGAAAACTTCCCTTTTACCCTTTTTCCCCAAGAGGTGTTTTTTGTTGTTGGTGGTGTTTTTTTGTTTTTGTTTTTGTTTTTCCAATTGCTGGTAGACAGAATTTGACATCAGTTTTACCCTTGCCTTAAAAGATTTTACGCATAAAAATGGTCAATTTGTAGAGTCAATTTTCCATTTGTTAAGATTTGATGTTATTCATGGATGATACAATGATAAGCAAAGTATTTTTGCTTCTAAACAGCAGGCAGACTCACTCAACTCTTGATTTTATTTTATTTTTATTTTTTTATTTTTTTCAGTTAGTAAAATGAAAGAAATAATCAATGAAAGTGATATTCCCTTAGGGCAAATTTTATTGTCAGGCTCTGACAGTATGTACTAATGTACTGCTTGATGTGCCTGCTTTGACTTGAGATTACAGATAATGAGCTGTTTCCCACATTTGTTCATTGGCTGTCAGTGACCACTCTTGGTCTGGCCTGAAGATCTAAGAGAAGAAGGGCAGCAGGGAATCACACAGATCAATTCTTACTTTCATCTCAGTGTGATATTTCTTTCATCACTGACTGAATGGACAGGACAAAGGAAGGAAAAGCATGGCTGGAGAAGTACAGGCAAACAAAAACAAAATGAGAAAATGTGTCCTAAATACACTTCTGGAGTCAGTGAATCAAACTTTCTCATCCAGTGGAGTTAGACACATGGATAAGAGCCATCATTTTAGCCCACTTCAGAGAAAAAATGTTAAAAAACTCACCCAGGCCTTGATTCAGGAGGGTATGTTTTTATGAGAAATGTCTAATATATGTATGTACTTTTCTGGACTGGAATCTTAGTAAGGATCCAGTTAATTGTGAGTAATTTTACCTGTCCATGTGGAAATCAAGACAGACGTGCATACACATACAGTTGTTTTCTGCATAACTTCTTTTCACTCAGGATATATTTTTGCTGTGTTAGTCATGTATGTATTTTGCAAGTAATCAGACTGCTGTCATGGCTCTTTGCTATGTGGAGAACATGCAAAACATTGGCTTAGGAAGGCCACTCTTTGATGTTTCCTTTTTCATATTCAAAAGCACAGGACTTCACCACTAGCCTATATTAGAGCTTGGGCCTCTGTTCCTGCTTAAAATGTGCATGTACAGGGACGAGCTTCACATAACACTAGCAAAAATCACAGCAGTCAGCTCAGTGTAAATCCACATTTAAACATGAATACCTTCTCACTCAGGAGTGTTTGTATTTGGGGTTTTAATTATTGAGGCTAGAGACATTTTGAGTTCTTTTCTTGGACACCAGAGTTTCATCAAAGCCAGAGACTTAGATTAGGTTCATGCTGTGAAAAGGTTGCACTTATATCACATGTTTTCAGAAGGCAGATGTACAGAAATAACTCTAACAGTTCTTAGATCTCTCCATTGGCATCACTCTACCTGCTCATTTGAATAAAATAAATATAAAGGCACATAGTATTTCCAGTACTGAGCTCCTGCTTCAGTGGTAGGTCTGTGTGCCTTCCAGGGTAGATTTTGTGAAAAAAAGAAGGGGTGCTATTAGATAGTACCGAGCACCCCAGTCAGCCCTGAGCATACTCCATGCCGTGTAACACGTGGCTGTGCTGCCATGCAGCACTGTCCCACCTTCTCTTCCCCCCCCACCATCAGCATTCATCAGGCTCTCTGAAGGGACATCACCAATGAAATATCAATAATGCAGAATAAAATACTGCAGCAATGTCCCGGCTTCGTCAGACTCCTCCCTGAAGTCAGGGAGAACATATTGTGACCAAGAGTTTGGTCAGCGGTGCGGGATGATTTAGTCAATACTTTCTAAGTTACCTTTACCTAACATACTGTGACTAAAGATGCCTTAGTTGTGCATAGTAGAATGATTTTAAAAAGAAATCTAAATCTTTTTCTTCATCTGTTTTTTTTTTTTTTTTTTTTTTTTTTTCTTTCTGGGACTAACTTCTTTCAGACAGCAAAGCAAGACTGATTAATTCACAGCTAGTCAGTTCTTGTTCCTTATGAACTGGCACAAATGTATGAGGTCAAGCTGGACAATATTTTTTCCTGGATTGCCAAAGTTAATTGCCACTGGCAGGAGCTAATAAGGGAAGTAGCAGATGTACTGCCTCTCAGGAACTGCAGATCAGAACTGGATGCCACTGGATGCTAGAAGAGATGCTGTAGTCAGAGAGAGAAGTTACAGATCTCAGCACACAGGTGTGCAGTAAAACGTTTTACAATATACAGTTAGTCAGTCACAGCTAGCTCTAACATTTTCCTGCTCTTTTAAATTTATCTGAATTTGGTACAGTGGGTTATTAGCATTTTTTAGATTTTTTTTTTATTGTCACTTAAAAAAATCCCCATGAAATCTCTTCTATTAGCTTGGAAATATACAAAGTGAAAGTGAAATCTAGGAACTGAGATCCTACAAAGACACTAGGCCAGGTGAAAGTATCTCATGGAGTCCCATCCCAGATCACACTTACATTAGCAAACCCAGATCCCCCCCTGCCTCCCTGGAACACTCTGCATCATTGTGCTACTGCATTGTGAGCCAAGGAATGGTATGTTTAGACACCTCACAGTTAAACTAGAGATCAGCCACTGTGAAATTGTGTAAAAAATAATAAAAGTGAAAAGAAAAAATACAGAACTGCTTTCTCTTATTTTATTCCATGAAAGAAAAAAAGAAGAAAAAAAAAAAAAAAAAGAGAGAGAGGAAAACAATTAGGTCTTTGTCTGCTAATGGTATGGCCTATGTTTGTAAAGAGTGAGAAAGGATTTCTGTTGTTGCATCCTTACCTAATTTTTGCCTGAATGTATAGAAATCATGTTTTTCAATGCCTTCCTTTTAGATGCCTCAGTTAGAATATACAATTAATGAATAAGGCAGAAATATTGCAAATATAGGACCCATACTGCTGGCCGCAGGCTGAAAACCTACAGAATTATTTGAGAGGTCCTACTGGTAGGCACCAAGCATCCTGGTGTCAGAGTGCATCTAACGAGCTGTGTGATAAAGATGTCATGCTTCCACCTGTATGTGGGGGTGGTTGGTGCTCTTGGAAAATCCGTCCCTGCTGGAAGGGCACCAGGCATCTTTTACATCCCCAAAACTGTTGTGTAATATGAGAGGGTGAATCCAGACACTTCTCCCTATTAAGACAAGCAGGATGCCATTGCAGGTATCATTGTCAGTGTTTCCTTCTTTAACTGGAACTGGTGTCCAGGGAATTAGCAGGTATTTGATTCATGATGATGTAGTAGTGCTTGAACTCCAGGACACACTATAATTAAATAAACAAACAAGCAAAAAAGTGTTATTCCGTTAAAAAAAAAAAAAATAAAAAAAAATCTATTATACTGTTCATTATTTAAGTAGCTCAAAGGGTAGCAGTTCTCTGTGCTGCATTCAGTGATTTGAACTGTTGTTTTGTATGACAAAACATGCAAGAACTGTTCACCTATGTGAAAGAAGGGATTTGTTTACCTATGTTTTAATTAAAAAGCCTATGATGCACTCTCTTAAAATACTTACATTAACTAGTTTTCCTTACAAACTATGGCCAGATTTTTGTGTTTCCTTATAAAAAGATGATGGTTATCACCATTTTTTTTTTTTCCATTTTAGAGAAACAAGATAGATACCAGATGCCAACTTTTTTTTTTTTTTTTCTTGTGTCAAAATAAGTGGCAGATGAAAAAAAAAAAAACTATATATTTTTTTCTATATTAGATTAATGTGTTTTTCAGTGTAGTCAATCTAAGCAGCCTGATGCTTATCTAAAAGTGCAGTCTTCTGTATAGCTTTGGCTGGTATATATACACACTACATATTAGTGCAGTAGGAGGTTTAGCAGCAGAATGAATCTGGACTTTGAGAGTCTGGTTCCCCATGGGTGAATGAAAGAGGCAAATTCCATTTGTCTCAGTGTTACTTTTTTCAAACAGGATGTTTGTGATTGGAGAGAACCTTTCCAAAATGTGGTTGGTTATGCCAGAGAAAAATAGTATGTGTTGGCGTTTTTACAAAATACCACTTGAATATGCAAATGTTTGCTTGTGTACATATGAAGTCTTACAAGCTAAGTCTGGAAGAAAAAAAAAATATTTCAGACAACGTTGGTTGTAGTGTTGTGTAAAGCTGATTTATTATCAGAAGTTTCATGAGCTTGCCTAGCTGAAGGCAACAAGAAGCACTTTCTTTGTTAGTCCTTGCAAATTCTGCAATGGGTCTGTTTTTTAATTAAAAAGCACAATAATCCATTCAAATTGGAAATGATGGAAACTGACAAGGACAACACTTCTGTAGCCTCAACTAGAATTAACCAGCCCATCTCTATGAATTCAGGAGATGGTCTTAAACATTTCTTATTGGCTCCTTTCTCCTCCCAGTTTATTCTACAATATTGAAGCTCATCCTGATGATCTATACCATATGGTAGCCATTTATGCTCAGCAAATGACAGCATAATCAAGTGCTTCTCTTTTACTCTCTTTTAATCCATCACTTCACTCAATAATTAAAAACCACAGAACCATTGCTTTTGCATGTGGTGGACCAGTGATGATCTATCTCAGAAGTGATGTCTGAGCATCAGCACTCAAAAACAGGAATGCCCTCACTGAGGATGAGAACAAGCCCTGATGACACAGACTCCGTGCAAATTTCTGTGTGGATCTGGCCAGGTAGTAAGGAGGGAAAAATGCTTTCACATTTCAAGGTGCAAATTCTTCTCCCTCTGAAGTGGGTGCAGAGCTCTACCCACTTGTGCCACCTGTGACATGAGCAGGTCTACCCCCATCTCAGTTTAGTGGCAGGTGTGTGTCCTAATGCAGTGGTCTCCTTACTTCCATGGTACAGAGGTTTTGCAATCCTGGCCAACCCTATTTTGGATTACTGATCACAGATCTGATTACTGTGCTCAAAGTAAGAGCATAACATGTGACTGCTGCTGATGCCACCATTTTCTGTTAAAAAGAAACATGGGCCAGGCATTTCCATTTGCTGAGCCTGCCCTCTCTTTTTTCAGTGTCCCTTTTTCACCATGAACAAGCACAGAGAGTTCTCACCTGTGCCCAAGCAGGACTGTGACACACATTATCAGCCAGCTATGTCTGGCTTCAATGCACCTGCTCTCTCTGCTCTGGTGACTTGACCACAGGGTAGAAGGAAACAGAGCCACTTCAGACCGGCTGGCTCATGACTTGAAGTAATCACGGCTTCCCAGTCCAGAGCTCAGTTTTAGCAGAGTTACCCTAATACCTAAGCACACGACAGCACTCACAAGCCTCACAGCACACTCTTGGCATTTTGTATTCTTTTGATTTCTTCCAAGTGCATATATGTTGACTGCTGTGTACTTGTCATACCCCAGGTTTAGAAGCTATGCAGTGGTAGGAGGAATATATGTATCCCATTGTCTCTGCTGGTGGTTGTAGGAGTGCATCTATCAAACAAAACTACTTATGGCCATTGGGGTTTTCTAGTGATAAACCCTAGCAGTAGAATGACAGAGTGAGCATTTTCCTTTTCTTCTTGCTTGGATGATATTTTTATACAATTTTATAATGCAATTTTTTAAAATATTTACTATTTTTATTGTAGGGTTCTGGTTGGGGTTTTACCAGCCCTTCTGGTTGTCTACAGGCCCAGATTCTCACAGGAATATTTTCCTTCCCTTTTCTCTTCCCCTTTCTTATCTGATAGACAAAAGCCATTGCACTTGCAACATCAGCTTGGAGCAAAATAACACCTAGGGCCTGATCACTCTTTTAGTTGCACTGAAATCAAAGGAAGCTGCATGCAGAGTACTGCCAGCCCCACTGCAGCATCTGGGGCCAAAGACTAAACAACCAAGACCTGTACAACTCGTTAAAAGCAGGGCGGTTCTGTGTAAAACCATTGCACCAAGGTAGTGCCGTCTTCCTTTGATGTGGTAGGAGTTGCTTCCACCACAATGTTTAAAAATGATATATCTCTCTTCGCTATTGTTTTCTTGCAGCCACATGAATGAGTAGGCACTTCCATCAAAGGCATCCTCAGCGCACTGACTGCCTTCAGCGGGGAGGAAGGGTGACCATTAGGGCTTATCTGTGACAGTAGATTTCACTGCTCTGTGGGTAGCAATTCAGTGACAGGTCCTAAATAAAATTAAGAATAATCAAACCTATTGGTAGGAGGGATAAGGGGAAATTAACCAAATTCAAGGATCTTGGTCTTGTAAAATAGCCTTTTTTCAGCTGCAGGGAATTCTATGTATGAAGCTGAACATAAACTTTAGAGCGTGTTTATATTAGCAGAAGTGATAATGGAGATACCTTTCTTCAACTGAACTACAATAAACAATAGACAACTGTTCTCTAACATTTTTCAAGGAAGAAAGAGGCAGGTTGTTATGCTATTTTGCACCAGGGTATGGAAAACAAATTACCTTCCATGCCCAAAGTAAAACTCAATGCTAGTTTGCTCCTGGGACTGGGAGGATTGGATAATAAAAAACCTATTTGGTTTGATAAGATTCACAAGGGAAAAAAAATGCAAAACTGAAATGAATCATGCCATGTAATGCAAGTTTTCTCAAATGTTCTGAGAATAATTTTAAACAATATATATTTATTGTTAGTTCCTTATTTGAAAGAGGAGGCTTGTGGTCTCTTAAATGTATAAAGCATTTTTCAACATTCCAATTTTTCTGTAACTGAGTCCATGTATGTTCATCCTGTTACCAAATAAAAACAATGAGGTCTCCACTCCATTTGAATTAAAGTTGCAGAAGGGTTCATTTTGTTCTGGTGCTTTCTACATCTGGTCCAGGCATGGCACTTGCCATTTGCGTTCCAGCATCTAGCTCCCCATAGAGTAATAGTAATAATTAACTTTTTTCTAAGCATAGTGGGAACATTGCTTGGACGTCATCCATGGTTCACCACAACCCTCTGTGAAGAGGAGTTAACGGCATTATCTCATTTCTAAACACATTCCCAAACTTGCATGTGTTTGAAGATTACATGTGTCATCCTCACAGCTACCCCTTTCTCCAGGCAATGTCCTCTGGCTGCCATGAACCTTGATTTTAGTCTTCCTTCTTGCACTACCAGTGTCTGCATATACAAACATACGAACATACGACCATGTTCCTGAAATCAGAGATGCACGTACTCATTCCCACCAGCTTTTCACTGGTTTCAAAAATAAATGTTACTTTAGATTCTGAGACCAAATAACATCTCAGATGCTCATCCTCAAAAAAGGTTATGTTATTATTTCAGCTTTCTTACTTTCCCTAAATCCAGCTTTTAAAAATGGGAGATTTTTTCTTTCAAATTCAAAGTGCATTTATAAATAGGCAGCAAACACTGTTGCCATCTTTGGCTGTATTTGTGTTTTATCATTTAAATGTAGGGGAAAACACATTATTCAATGATTCATTTAACTGCTTCATGAAATTAATCACAAGTGAAGATGTCAATTTTGCATGTAGAGTGGTAGAGCCTGTTGAGGCATTACATTGACTCTGCTTATGTTCGAACACAAAGATATTCCAAATCTCTAGGTCTCTCATGACAAGACTGAAATCACAACATAAAAGCATCTCAATCAACAACACACCACATTCATGCCCACTGTGATTTTTTCTTTTTCTGTGCCACTTGGAACATGTGTATCTATCCCAGAGGGCCGGTGTCTCATGTTCCAGTATTGTTTACAAACTTCCTTTCACAGCATTTCAACTATGTCTATGCATACTATCTTTTACAAAGTATCTTATGCCACAGGTAGACTTGGTTTATGCCTCAGGCAGACTTGGGAAGCACCTGTGAACTAGTAATGAATAGAATTGTCCCATATCACTGCTGTTTTTCTATTTAATCTTTTCCATAAAAAAAAAAAATAGTCATGATAAACAGTGGCAGAAACTAAGCCATTCTCTCCAAGGAAGTTGTGACATTCACAGACATTCAGTACAAGCCTGAAAGGATTCATGCATTCCTGAAATTCCAGCTTTAATTCATTCTTTCCTCTCTGAAAGGTTTACTGGTATTGATTTCCTGAAGAATGTGCTCACCACTGTACCTGCTTATATTATGCCTTACTGGCTTGGTTTGATTCTTAATTTACCCCTAGTTCTTCAAGTAGAGATGAATACAATTTCTGATAGATATTGAAGGTATTGATATAGTCAACCGTGGTCTTCAAATAAAAAATCCAGCCTGTCACATAAGTATGAGGGAAGAAAAGATGGTTTGGAAAAGGCATCTAAAATGACTCAACTCTACTTGCACATACAGTATTGGAGTCCTTTCTCTGGAGTGTATAGCCAGAGACAGAAATTTCTGGAGTCACTACCAACCAGTGGTTCCCAAAGTGATGCCAGCTACCTACTGAAGTGATACAGAAGCAAGGTAAGTGCTGTGTAACTATCTTCAGAACCACCTTGGGCAATACAATTGACCATTGCCAGTTCTGTGAGGACATGGAGATAGCTGAAGAGAAACCTGTCTGAGAGGTGGTGATGGTTCATGTCTCCAAAGCTTTGGAAACACACTATTGCTTAAGAATGTGAAACTTCCAGTATCAATAACTCAGGTATCTCCACCCATACACAGTTATCAATAAAAAGAAGAAGGGTATGTTTGATAATGACTCCTCTGGATTGAAATCTCCCCAGAAGTAAGGCTATTTGCCCTGTCTCACAAGTTAGTTAGCCTGGCTTAAAATCTCTGAAAAGAAGTGGCAGAAAGAAGACAACAAACACCTTATTGCAGTGGCAGCACTACAAAAAGCGTTTGTGTTGCTAGTGGGACTACTGTTCATCTATCTCTGCTGAAACTACTCTTTCTCTTTAAAGGTGCAACACAACTTTCAGCTGGTTCAACAGGCTCAAGTTCCTCAGCAAACCGTCTTACATTGCCAGGTCAGTCGGCAATAATAATAATTTGCTTTGGACAAAGGCACTGCAGTACATGATATGTGGGAGAAGGAATACTTTCATGTATCACATTAAAAAGTTAAGCCCATTCACTGGGATTGAACAAACGAACTATTGTTGTTAAGCTTCATCACCTTTCATTTTTTAAAACAAATATCTTTTATTTTGCAGCTTACAAAACTGTCCACAAGCTGTCTTAATTCAATCAGGAAATTAATTTGGGCCTTTTTCACATGGACATGGATGCTGCTGAAGAGAAAAATGAGGCTGTTTTGTGGAGCCAAGTGTAGCATTTTGTGTGTGTGTGTGTGTGTGTGCCCTTCCTATCCCCCAGGACTTGCTTTTTTTTTTTTTTTCTTGGTTTGCTAGTTGGTTGGTTGGTTTTGGGTGGTCCTTTGATGACTCAGGATTTGGACTCAATGATACTTGTGGGTCCCTTCCAGCTTGGATATTCTGTGATTCTATGGTTCTGTCTCTATTTCACTGTGATAGATATTTTCTTATTCCCTTCATCTTTGCCCCATACAACAGTCAGAAGAAAAGGAGGGGAATAAGGAGCAGTTATAGAAGATAGTGGCTTAGTTTGAACAAATTGTCAAGATACTATCTTGTCATGGGCATATAGAAAGGTATTCATGTATGTGTTATTCACAGTCATTGAAAGAAAATGTATACGTATAGGAAAACAACAAGAAATCATCAAGAAAGAAATAAAAATCTCAAGCGAAGTACTGCAGAAAGTTTTGCTGCAGATATTTTCATCAGCAGCTGCTGTGCCAGCAGATGAGGTGTGGTGTGGCTCTATATATAGAGGCGCACATGCCACAGCATGTTTCTGTTCAGTGTCAGTTCTCCAAGCTGTTCATGGCATGATGCTCTTTTGCGACCGCCACCTTGGCAGATTGTTTCCATCGGCACAGCTGCAGCCACCACGTGGATACCAGTAAAGAGAAGGGCGGGCAGGAGTGCGAGAGAATTCAAAATATTGTTTTTCCTTAGTAAAACACTGTGCTGTGTGGAACATTCCCCTGTATGAAAACAAAAAAGAAGACAATAATTGAAGTAAAATTCCAACCACTGGGCAGCATGCTCACATGAAGACTCATGTGTAACTAAGCTGAGACAGTTTTAGATAGAAAGTACAGTCAGTAAGCACCATAAAAGCGTCCTCTTAACCTCTGTAGCATCTCATCATTGGCAGTGGCCATCAGCATTAGCTGCATATATAGCATGTTTCTCATAGGGTCCCAGCACTGGTTAAATTATTGTATTTATATTCACAGGGGAGGCTACTACTTTGAATGTTTTCACCCAGAATTTTCTTGCAGGTTGCATTTAGAGGTCTTGTTCTTTAGATACCTATATATATTTTTTTTGGAAGAAAAAATACCCTTTGTTTTCTTTTTTAAGGAAAAATTGTGGAATAAAACATTCTTGTCACACTCCAGCCATAACTTGCAGGCAATGTAAACAGATCTAATTTCAAAACAAATTCCCTTTTTATACATTTTTGTATATTTGCATTGGTCCCATGTTCAATTTTAATGAGCAATGTTTACACATTATTTTTCATCCATTTTTGCCAGTGTCATTACCACTTTTAATCAATCAACTCATTAATGTGTACCTGCAAACAACAAATCCTGCATTCCATTTTATGTCTAACAATTGTTCTCACCCTCCAGACCACTATGGTAATAAGAAGGTAGCAAATATAATGAAGAAGAGAGGGTTTTGTCATAAGCCACCAGATACAGTACCTTGTTTGTTACTGACTTGCTAGGTGACCTTGCTTAAATGGTTCTTGTGTGCCCCAGTTTACTCATCTATTATTTAAGAATAATGTTTACTCCCCTTTAAAACTATCAGATCTAGGGATCTGTTAACTGGTTAGAGTAGTAGAAAACCATCAGTAGGGAGAATCCTGTAAGAGAGGGGAGCAATTAACCCCGCAACATCTCTTTTTGCTAAAGGACACTTTGTGGCTTTGTTGCCAGTTCTGCCTTACTTCCAGTAGCAACATTCACTGTGACAACCTCGCATTGAATTATGTAAAGGTGCCTTCTGGCTGGCACTTGTGGAAATGATGAGCTGTGTTTTGACTCTCTCTTTGTTAAAGATTTCCCACCTCATTGTATGTTTTGGCATTGATCAAGGGCCCAGTGGGTTTTCTCCATTTGGCTGTTGAACGCTGATGCCTTCCTACGTGTGCCCTGTTACTGTGGCTTACACTGCAAACTGTTTACTCTAGTACAGTATGCAAATCAGCCTTTCCTATGCAGCTATTTAAAATACGGGTTGGGAGTTGCCATATTTTCTATTTATGTAGCCCAGTGATGCATTTTGTTTACAGCCATTATGGTACTGGTTTGTTTATGCCCTATATGATCACATTTCAGGCGGGTTTCTTTTGCTGTAGGCAGCCACTAATTAATGTGTAGTTAAGAAACAGTCTGCTGTAAATACACGCACACAATTTTCAATTTGAGAAAATGTTACTGTTCTTGCTGTGAATCTCATGCAGTGACTTGAGAAAGAACATGAGCTTTATTTTGTTGGGTTTAGTCACTTTTGAAGAAGGGAGGCTGAAAAGAGCAGGCAACGTACTCACGTGAGCCCATTACCTCCTTGCCAGCAGGTCCGTCACTCATACTGATCACTAACCTTTTAATCTGTTCCTTGCCAATTTGAAGTGAGCAGGAGGAAGAAACCTCCAAGAGGTCACAAAGCTGGGGAAGGTTTATGAGGCTAAGCAGCTGTTTATAGGAGGGAGCCCTGGCAGTGCTCCCACAGGGCTTGACCATTTGTGAAACCAGAGAAAGCCCTGGCTGCCATCTGTTCCTGTCTTACCAGAAGTCTCTCAGACCTGCAAGCTGTACTTCTACTCTTTTGCAGTGTACCCTGACTAAAGAATAGGTATTTGAAGGTCAACTTTTTCTCCCTTTCTTTTACATATTTCACACCCTCTCTAGAACTGCCAATTTTTACATACATGTATGCTTTATACATCTATATACACACTTATATAGATATAGATATATGTATCTTTGATAACAAGACAAGTGGGAAAGCTGCAAAGTAGGAATTCTTTATTTAATTTGAATCTTTGATACATTCATTTGGCTACAGAGCTGCAGAAAACTGATTCATTACAGAAACTTCAGAGCATGAATATGTGAGTTAAAGACCCTGTTAAAGGCTGGTTTTATTCACTGGAACCTTTTAAAGAGAAGAAAACTCTGACATTGTCATTGAGGCATTTTATTTCAGCATGGAAGAGAAAAAGAAGTTTGAATTTTGAAAGTAACAGTTTTAGTGGTCACATTATTATTATTATTTTTTTTTAATTTTATTTTTTTTCTGCAGTAATAGGGACCTGATAAGTGTTACTGTCTTGTAGGTATAGAAGCCTGGGAAAATAATTGTATTTGTTCTGCTTCTTGTGTAATTTCTGTTAATAGATGAGAGTAAAAGAAGAAAACTGGTAGGGTTCCTTCCCCACATGTTTCTCTTCTGAGTACAGAAAAACTAATATTGCAGGTGAAAGCCACCAACACAGTTTTCTACAAGCTATGTTGATTCTTCATATTCCTGAAGGTTGGATGTCGTGCAATATTATGGAGCAGGAAGTTACAGTGCTCAGGTTGTCACATAAGGCTAGGTGGTAATGTAGGAGATGGCTGGACTTGGAGGAAAACATAATATGCATTCAGTCAGTAGATTAAAAAGTGTACCTGGACAGAAGAATCTCATCCTTAGCTACTAAACCCTCAGCTATTGCCATGGTGACACCCCAAGAGGTAGCTGTCTTCAGACTCTCTACTTGAAGTGTCATTGGAGAAAACAGTGAATTTTTTATGAGCACACAGATTTTTTTAACACTCCTAGGAGACTGATTCTCCCCAGGTTTAGAACATTTCTTTAGTGTTTGTGTCTTTAATGAAATGCAGTCATGGTTCTCTTGCTTCTTTGTCCTCCTTTACTTATAGCAGAAAACCTCCTTTGTTGGGAAAGAAGCCAAAAGGAAGAAAGAATAAGACCTCCTGAGCATACTCTTTTGATATAGCAGCAGAACACTGAATTAGGAACATGAGTATCCCTAGCTTTCCTGAGTCATCTCCCAGTAAAAATGCCTGATGAAATAATTCCCTTACTTCACTGGTGAATTATTTAACTAAATAAGTAAATCACCTTTATTGACCATAACATCCTTTCATATGTCCTGTAGCCCTTCTGCTAGGATTTTCTTTATCCTGCCTGCATAGTATGTGAAGGCACAGTTCTTGCAGGGGGATGAGAGGTGAGGTTGAAATGGCAGAAGGTCTGTCTTCAGGATGTCCCTGGAGGCCACTAACTGCAGATGGTTTGGCAAGGGAACATGTTCCTGCCTTGTCCATGTTATGCCACAGGCTGTAAGTGCTTGCCTGTCTGGAGAAGAGTAAAAAGACCACTGTCTGGACCAAGCTGTATTCCAGATGCTTTCCATCCCAGTGCCTCTGCAAAGCCACAGTGCCCCCTCATGAGATGAGTACAGCTGGTAGAGAAAGCAATGCCTCATTCCTCATCCTCATCCAGACTCACTGGTGTTGCTTTGGAGAGCCTCCTCCAGCACCTGTACTGTCAGGTGAATCATGCACGTGTCGCTGTTGGACCTCCTTCCTTGCAAAGGTGGTGAGCTGTGGTTGGGTGCTCCTGCAGAGGTGGCAGCAGGGATCTGCCACCAGCCTGGGGAAAGATGTGAAAGCTGAGTAGCCCGTATGGTTTCCTTCCGGTTTCCTGCTTTCTTTTCCCCCAGCTTTTCCTCTCCCTCTGGTACTAAGTATCAGCACAGAGCACTCAAACCCCTTTTGGAGCTGTGGCTGTTCAGCTGACTGTGTTCTGATTTTTTATCAGAATCAAATTGTTCTCCAGCAAGTGTTCTGAGTAAAAATTGTGCTATTCACTCAGTGACTGTAATGATGACATTAAAAAAAATGACATTTCAGTGGTTTATTTGTTTGTTTGTTTGTTTGTTTGCTTTGAAGGGATGTGCTTTTTGAATGAATAGAAATGTTTGTATCTGATTTAAAAAGCTTCAAAAGGAAAAGAAAAGGATATCAGTGTTTTGCCTAGTCTTTTTTTTTTTTTTTTTTTTTTTTTTTTAATCAGAGTGGAGTTACTATGTAGTAACAAGAGTGTTTTTTGCTAAAACTATTTTTGATAGTTAGAAATACTCAAGCTGATGATACCTTATTTTGTCAGTTACGTCAATAATAGTTTCCTTCCCACTGCAACAAGGCCAAAACTATTGCAGATCAGTACAATCTGAAACAGAAAATGAATTTCTAGGAGACTGACTGGAACCAAGAAAATTCCAGCTAAAATTTTGACTATAGTATACAATAATTCCTGCAGACTATGGTTCATGACTTAAATTCAAGCTGAGATGTGAAATGCCCGTCATGCTCAATCAACAGAGGGCAGACTCCTCAGTAAGCTATTTTCTTATGTTCATCTTCTCCATGAAACTGAAACTCTTGACATTGTCTACACTGTTAATTCAAGGGCTCCCTTTCAAAGTGGGTTTTGATGCCAGTTGACCTCACCCAGGGAGTGCGTTGCATATTTTAGTGTCAATTTGAAATGCAGAACTTGGGGCAGTATTTGGTACCCCTGTGTGTTTTTAATTTGTGGATGAATGGCTTAGACTGTGGTAAATTTGTTCACATGCCTTTCTGTATAAGTGCCACCACTTCCAAATGAGTCTCTCACACATTAGCTATGGCTGCTTATGGGAGCATCCATCACTGTTTGTACAAAAGAATAGCTTCTGGTGTAGTTCCTCAAGCTATTAATCTATCTAGAGCTGCTTGGACTGTAGTAGGTTGCTTTAGTGTTATACACAGGGAAAAAAAGGATGGGGAAATGAACATTTTTGTCCATTAACATAAATATTTGCCACAAATTTGTGTACAAGGTACATTTTTCTCTGAAACCTGTTAGTTGGTCTGCTGTAAATGTGTTTGCAAGTATCTTCAAATTCTGCCTCACTTTGAATTTGCAGTTAAACCTAAGGTGAATCATATGCAACATATAATGTTTTAACAAAAACTTAGAAGCAGATAGCAAGCATTATGCTCCCTTATGCTTAGCAGACCTCCTTGAAAATATAGTCATCATTTAGAAGTATGTGTGTTCCTCAGGAAGGGCATAGGGTCATACAAGGATGGCAGTCCTTCATTGTAGTGTTGCAAGCAGAACAAGGTATTTTTCATTTTTTTTCCCCATTTTACAAGTGGAGGAACTAGGATAAATGTTACAGTCTAGGTCAGATGAGAAGTCAGTGAGGAATCTGGGAACAAATCTCTGGAGTCTTAAGAGAATCTTCTCCTCAGCACCAACTACCTCAAGTCAATAAAGCCCCAAGAAATTAAATATTATGGATTCCCTTTATCAGCTTTTCTACAAGGATGGTAAATGGCACTGTCAGTGTCCTGGTTAAACCACTTGTACTTATTAGCCAAGTCATCACTTCTGGCAACTACTCCAGTGAAATTCCAGGTAACAGTAAACATTCTTCCATGCTGAGCAATGGAAAATCCAGTAACAGTTTGGCTGAATCCATGCTGAGTACAGAAAATGGAATGAATCTGGAAAATGAATGTGCCTCAAAGAATAGTAACTCACCTAATGGATATTTTGAAGCTTTTAATGAATGTCAGTCTAGTTTAGTTGAGAACAGAAAAGAATAAGACTATGCAGAAATCTGGATGTGTTTTTCTAAGGTTTGTGAAGTGCATAGTTTTTTATTTCCCAAGACATTTTAGAGTATGATTGATAACTCAAAGAGTTTAACAAGATGAGACTGTGACTATGTGTTAGTGTTTGATGTCAGCTAGCTCACACAGAGGAATCTTTTTCTCTTCTTAGGACACATGCTGAGAGCAATGACTTTTCTTTAAAGTGCTTATCATACTAATTATTGTGTTATTACTTCATTATTTTGCAACTAATAACTAAGCATAAGACAAACACATTTTGGTCATAGTCATATTTCATTTGTTTTAATTTTGCCTATGTAAAGATGTTAGAAAGCAAGACATAGATTCAAATAAGCACAGTCAAAAAGCTGAGAATAGTCAGATTGATACAGGTCCATATGTGATGTTCACAATGCCCTGTAGTTTACTGGAAAATCATACAAAACCCCTCAATTCCACCTGTCCCTGAATTCTGGGAAGCATGATCTCAGTCCAGGTTTATTGTCTTAAAATGATTTTGTTTGATAGTTTGATGATAGTTTGAAAACAGTGAGGTGTTTAGCTGTCTGCTGTGTGGATAGGTAAATATAGAAGTTGCTTCTTCATTCAGACTTTTTGGTACTTTGATCTTCTGTCTAAACTGTTTCTTAACCTCAAGAGCATTCCTTGGAATCCACCTGGGCTGCTATAGTTTCTGGGATGTCTGAGTAAGGGCATGATTTCAAGATCAGGTATTCTGAAGTGTTTAATTACCCAAATTTCTATTTTTCATCCTAGAGTTTTACTTCCATATTTATAATACATATTTTCACATTTTATTATATTTTATTCCTGAACTTTCTTCTAACCAATTTTCTAGCCCCTGTATCTATCTAACCCAAAAGAGTCCTGGTTCACTGGCTGAGAAATCCTCCTTTATACAGACAGGATATACTGGGGGGATGGATGCAGCTTTGAAGGAATTAATTTCTAGTCCACCTGTGAGTGAATGCTAAGCATGGTAACTATTTAACCATTGTTGTTCTTGCTTTGTCACTGCCAGCCATCAAACCACAGGTGCGTCACCTCAAGAGGCCCACTCACAGCTCAGGAGCCTATTTCCCAGACTTCCACAAGAAATCGGAGGAACATTCAGTGAGGTATAAGCTCCTTGACCAAAGGGGAAGGATGAAAAAAATCCAAAATATTTCCCAGAACTGGAATAGGAAATAGCAGAAGAGATGAAGAGGCATCTTCTGGAATGACATGCCTCCCAGGCTGGTGAAGGACATTGTGTAATCGTTGCACAGGCCATAATGCATTGTACAGCAGTTGTAATTCTAGATAAAAGTACATGTATGATTTTAAAAATATAATGAACATTTTTAAAAAATGTTCTCAATAGCCTTCTTGTTATTGTAGCATACATTCACTTAGTACTAAAATATTAGTCTGTTACCCTAAAATGTAATTGTATACCACTGTCTCCTGTCAAATTAAGGAAGACAATGCTTTTGTAGATTCTTGGGTTCTTATGGTGTTCTCAGTGTGACCTTCTGCCTACCACAGGTAAGACTATAACTCCTATTTCAGAAGGCATGGGAAAGATTTTCCATACCAAACTGTACTGAGACTAAATGTCCTCCTCTAGTAGTGTGGTAAGTGTTCAGGAGAATGGAAGAAGGAGGCTGGAATACAAAGAGTCCTCTTGTTTCGCTCATTAGGGAAAAGAAGACATAGCAGAACATTAAAATTGTGCCTTGTGTGAACTCTGCTAAATGTTTAATAACACTGTGTTCTGTGGCATTAATATATCTGAGTTTGATCCCATGTGCTCTTTCGGTACGCAGTGACACATGGACCTGAGTTTCACAGAAGAAAATGAACTCTGTGAAGAATTTCCTGATGTCCCTAGATTTTACAGTGTAAGAAACAGTGGCAGATAATTCCCTTTCCTCTTTCACCAGGCCCTGGTGATTTATATACCACTCCAGCTCTCCCTTTCCAGCTGATGAAGTCTATCCTATTTGTATTCTCCTCACAAGGAAACCTACATTACTTTTTATCTTCCTTGCTTCTCTTCTCAATATATTTTTTAAATCTGTTTGAAAGGAGGGACCCAGAACTGGCACATGATACTCAAGATCTCAAGATGCAGGTATACAAGAAATAGAAGAACGTCCTTTAAAAAAAAAAAAAAAAAAAAAAAAAAGTTTTATATTTCTTTTTGATCCTCCATGAGTACTGAACAGCATACTCTGTAGAATTATCTTTTCTAATTCTTAATTAAAATGTAACCCATGAGGACATAAGCAGTTAGGGTTGCCACTCCCTTTAGCATTCTTTTGCATTTACCTGCTCTGGTGCTTTTGCCAATTACACAGAAGTAAGCTTACTTTTCTTTTTCTTCTTCCTCTTTTTATTTTTTTTTTCTTTCTTTTTTACCTTATGTCCTTCATTTCTGTGTCCTGCTTGTTTTTTTCTTCCACTAACACCTTTTCCAAACCACAATCTTAAGGATAGATAACCATGTTGAATAGCAGAGAGGATAATCCTCCCTTACTATGAAGGCTGACCATTTAATCCCATTTTTTTCCCTCATTGTTAACACATTATTTATCCATGTCATTTATGTGTTAAGATCTTTTCAGCCATGACAGATCAGTAGCTTTGACAGCCTTTTCAGCAAGACCATGTCAAAATGTCTTCTGGACACCCACGAATTATTATTGTCTCCTCTAAAGAACTCTCAAAGATTTGTGAGGTGGGACTTCTCCTATAAAAGCTACACTGATTTCTCTACATTCTATTTGTATCTGCTATTCTTTATATTTTCTAAAACTTTACTCATTGTGAAATCATGTTCTGTTATACACTGCAGGTTTGTAACCATGTCCAACATCAAAAATGCACCAGTGTATGTAACACTGCTTTGTGAGAGTTATGGTAAAATCACAGCTAGTAGTTGCTTGAAAATTGCTGGGATGTTTGCTTCATGTTACAGTTGCCCTTCACTCTGTTAGAGAAGATCACTGCAATTCCAGCTGCTCTCACCCTGAGGTCTGACACCGTTCTACAGTGTTTTCCTAGAAATCTCCACAAAATGGTGAATGCAGCATACAGCTGCCCTAGTGCTCCATTATCACAGTGTGTCAGCTATTTTTGTCTGGTTGTTTGCTTGATATTTGTGGCGTTGACCTTAAGCACCATCAGAACTTGTGACTCCAGCAGCTGGGCTGGATTACTGCCTAAACTGAATGTGAAGAGGAATGCACTTTAAAGACTTCTGTTTATGAAATGTGGTTTATCTCTAGGAATTCCCTGATAACTATATTTTTGCTTGTATAGCACCCTGAAATGTTTTACACAAATAGGCTGTATGGAAACTTAAAATTATACTGTTCTTCCAAACACATGTTCTGTCTGTGTCATTTCCTTCCCTTTGGAACAGTTTAACAATTTACCTAATTTACCTAATAGTCCTGCCTGACTGTTCTCTGAGTAGATGGACAGCATTGGTTCAGGCTCACCGAGCCTCTTCCAGGAGTTAAAAAGGGGCAGGACTA
>CM021766.1:60601925-60647559 GCA_011076525.1 Nettapus auritus | reverse complement strand
TCCAACTTTTCTTATTACCAGCCATTTACTAGGGCTATATTTTTTTGTGCCCTAAATTATCTTACATGGGAGACTTTTTCGTCATTGCTCTCCTGATTCACACTCTCTCCATTGCCATGAAACAGAGATAAGTTGCAGTCTTGATTTTACTACTGGGTAGTCAGGGCACAGGGAAATGAAACAACCTACATTATGTTTTGTAGGGACTTTATATGGCTGCTATAAATTTAATCTGGTTCTGATCAGCTTTCTCTTTGCTTACACTCTTCTCCAATCAAATCCATGCTGTTCTCCGCTGCTCTGTATTAGAGTTCCCTCAAGAAAGTCAATTTGTTCACCTAAGTGGTTTAAAGGGTTTTTATTTTTTACTTTTTCTGAGGCTGGGAAAGTGGAAGAAAGCTGGCAGATAGTCATTTGCATGGGAACGATGTCTCACGATGTCCCTTCCCTATTCCAAAACATTAGGCTTTAGGCCTAACAAATATTTCAAAGTGGGGGAGAGAGTATGTTTGTGCAAAGTGCTCCTTGTAAATATTGGCCATGTCACAAAAATAATTCCTAAGGGAAACTAGATGTGCTGATGGCATCCAGTCTGATGTGCTGTATGGAGAGAATGTGCTCATCCTCTCAGTCCAACCCTGACATCTAGTGTACACCGAAGGGAATTTTTCCAAGTACAAAGTTCAGAAGTGAAGTACAACAGACATTTACAACACACTCGCACTTTTTTTGTTTGTTTGTTTTGTTTTTTATCAATGATTTATAAGATAACCACTTGTAATGAGCATAGAAATGTGTCCAAAAGTCTTATGATCTGACCTCTGATCCTATTTAGAAACATTATGAATTATCCATTTCGACTGTCAATATTTGCAAATTTAGTTGTTTCTTTGGTCGGCTGGTTTGGTTAGTACATCTGTGAACTGTCTTTGCTCTAATCACTGAATCACTTTGCTATGGTAAGAAAGTTTGGTGTTCTGTTTTTAATTTTTATTATTATTATTATTATTATTTTTTTTTTTAGAAAATAAAGTCTGGTTTAAATATCTGAAAGTTAAAATCTACATCAAGAGAGGCAGGGAGAGACCCTTGAATGTTAATTCTTTATGTTTTATGTATTTCAATATCTAAACAAACAAGGACTGGAAAAGGAGATTGGCTCTCACATCCTCAAGGGCAATCACAGCATCATGAACAGAGATGGGAGGAGGAAGGCGAGGAGGAGTTCCCAATTCTTTAAGTCATGAAACAGACAATTGAGTTCACAAGGCAAATTTCTGTTTCTTGGCAGGGCATGTCCCCACCTCCTTTCACCTTGTTATTGTCTGTTGTTGACTTCTGCCCCTCAGGTGTCTGGCCAGCACAACACATTCAGTCTGATCCCTCACTGTCTTTTTGCGTGTACTCCTCCCTTTATTCCAAACACTATTCCTGACCTCTTAGAGACCTGCTAAGCATCACAGAGCAGGTCCCTTGGTGCTGATCTTGGGCTATAATCACAGGATCACTGAGGCTGGACAACATCACTGGAGTTCTGCTAGTTCAAATAGAGCCAGCTCAGGGCTGTGTCCAGTTTGGTTTCAAAAATCTCCAAAGGTGGAGACTTAACAACCTATCTCATTTTTTGTGCCAGTGTTTGACCACTCTCACAGGGAAATGTTTTCTTGCATTTATTTCAGTTTGTGCCCACTGCCTCTTATTTTCTGAGTGGGTACCACTGGGGAGAGCCCATCTCTCTCTTCTTTACTCTCTCCTGTCAGAAATTTATATGTACTGAGATCCCCCTAACCCTTCTCTTCCCTAGGCTGGACTGAATATGGGAAAACAAACCTGTGGTAGATATAATATTATCTCAGACCCTAAGACCACGTGGTGGGGCTAAAACCTGCTTTGAAGACTGGAGAGGTCTGGACATCTTGGAAAGATCCAAAGAGCATCATGTTATAAATATGCAGTTTGCATTTTCCTGGATCATTGCATCTATAAGAGTAAGAGCAAATGGTCCATCAAAAGGTGTTCTTCTGTTTCTGGAGTGTGCTTTCGTATTTTGCTGCTTCTGTCCATCTGTCCAATCCATATCATTTCAAGCTTCTTTAGGATGGCAGGTATAAGGATGGACAAAGAGTCACTTCACAGATCCTGGGCCTGACAGAGTGACTTGGATTCCTGCTTCAAGTCTAGAAGCCAGTATCATCGAGTAGAAACTGACTTCTAATGTTCACTCTTTGTACTTCTACAAGTACAAAACACTAAAAGCACTACATTTCCAGATTGATGGAATTTCTGTTTGCACTAACTCGCTCTAAGAGGTCCATGGCTTTTATTAGGGATATAAGGAACAGAATGATATGGGTTTATGAGCTTAGCTAAATACAAATAGAAGCCAAATTTTCTAATGCACTTCATTGATATGAACTTTTGATTTTCACTTGTAGTTGTAATAGCTGAGCAGTCTCTCTGCATACAAGAATACTGCAAGAACATGTAGGGGTCAAAGCATTATACAATTATCAGTTTATTACCCAGTAAGACAAAATTTCAAACAGACACATTTTCAGTGTAAATGTTGCTAAACTCAAACCGTACAAATACTGCTATATCTGTGGAGACGGTGAGTTAGCGATAGCATTGTGAATGTTGCTCTGTATTTGTTTCTATTGCTGTTTTGTTGGGTAAGTCACTTACCTTATTGTCCTCATGTTTAGCACTACTAAAATGCTAATTACATACCCTTCATATGGGTGATGGTCTTTCTGCAGTCCTTAGATGAAAGCTGATGAAGTGTAAGACCATTGTAGCTCCATTGTCCCAGTTCTATTGTAAATGCAGCCCCATCCCTTAGTTTCTAGGTAAAGGTAATTGAGAATCCACTATAAAAATATCAGCCATTAACAACCTCCCAAATGCAGACAGTATTGTATTCACTGACTGGAGCACTTTATTCCCATAAATCCTCATACCGGTTGTCCTACACAGTGTAGATTTCCGGGGTGAGATGCAGTTCCAAGTAAATGTCTGAATGCAAGCCAGCTAATAAGGCCCTGGAATAGTCAATGCCTACAGGTAGACAATTTAAGTGACTTAAATCTGGAGCATTGCAGTCTTAGTTCTACAGAAAGTCTGTGGCCTTAGCCTGTTTCTGCCCTTCTTGTTTCCTTCAGCAGTGTCCCAGTTCCTTTGCATTCTTCTCTTAATGGAGAGAGCTGGCAGTAGGAAGCAAGGACTGAATTTACTATCAGGACTTCAAAGTGGTGCTCCAGAGTGTGTGTCCTCAGACACAGCTAATTCTTGAAGCTTGCCAAGTGAAAGCAATAGTTTGTCTTTTCTGGAGCCTTCTGTTTCTGCTATAATGGCCATGGGAGACCTTAGGGGACACTGGGGAAAAAAACATTTCTGCCTGAGAGGACACAAAATCCAGACATTTCCTAGGAGGGCAATTAATGTAGTTTTAGCAGTATCTGGTCTTAAAAGGAGAGTTCAGAGCCTGAAGGACAACCAGTAAGTCCAATCAACCCACCATCCCACACTGGGCAGTCCACACACAATTCTTTTACACTTAAAGAATTTGCTTTGGGGGAAGGAATAGTGTTTATCTGTTTTGAAATAATGTTATCTTATTCTCAAAAAAAATTAACACCACATTTTCACTGATTGCAATGAGACAGATGAAAACTTTGTGAAATGATATGTCACAACACTGCTTCCAAGGAACATTGCAAAACCTTTTATTTACTCAATTGGGCATGCAAAAACTTGATGTTTAGTTGCCCACTTTGCTCCTGGTTTAAAAAAAAAAAAAAAAAAAAAAAAAAAAGTAAATGCCAAATTATAAATTTGCAATTATAAATGAACTGCAGAGAGTGATGTATGTTACAGCATTTTTATGGCTTTGCTTCAAGTTGATCTATACAGAGAAGGTAAATTAGGCAGCTGTGCCATCAGAGATGTCAGTGGGACAATAACTCCTCTTCAGTGAAGAACATATAGTGCTATGGTAAGCTTAGAGCCTTTTATTTTATTTTTACTTTATTTTATTTTCTTATTTTATTTTATTTTTTAAATTTTATTATATGTATTTTTTCATATTAAGCTCTGTCAATATTCCCTAACTTTTGAAAAAAGTCCTCTTTAAAACAATGAATTTATTCACATCCTATTTGTGCTCCTGCTTTGTGTTAGGAGCCTTCATATCTAAACGTGTGTTTTCATGGCTTATTCATTGCTGACGTTCATTTGAATCTTTTCAGGACTCCACCTACTCACTCTTACTGTATTGGGTTAATGAAAATAGTCACCAACTTTGCTAGTAAAACTGGACATGAATCTCACTCAAAGCTACATTTGAAGATAAACTGAGCCAAGATACTTGGGTTGACACTGTGACAAAATGTTTTGGGGACGCACTAAAGCCTTTATGCTCCTCGGAGCATCTCTAATGATTCTCCAGAGTCCTGGGACAGCCAGCCTGGAGCAATCGCAGGCTACTGTTCTCCTCTTTCCACTCCTTGTATAAACAGAGAGAAACAAACACTGAAGTCTCAAGGGTCAAACACTGTGCTTGGCAGAGGCGTGGGGAGCTGCTGGCTGGGATAAAAAATTGTGAACATCTCCTGAGTCCTGTATGAGTACCAAGTGAACTCCAAGGGGACAATCCTGATTTGCAACAGGAGGGAATAGTTAAAATCTTGAAAAGGCCTAGCATGAGCACTGCTTTTGTTGATGCTGTTTTGGGAGAGTTCTTACAGAATGGCCACTCTGTCTTTGCATCTCATGCATATTTCTTCTCTTCTCCTCCCCACTGCTAACATCAATATAGAAGCAGAGTTTGATTGCCCTTGGTGAGTACCACACATATTTTCTTTTACATTATGCAGAAGCTTCTGTAGTGGGACAAAAGCTGTTTTAGCGGTGCAGAATCTCAGCTGGGATTCAATAATTCAGCTACAACTCAGTTGACATCAGTGTAATTCAAACAGGAAAAAGTTTTACCAGAAGATAATAAATTCTGAGAAATGCTTTATTATTATTATTATTATTATTATTTTTTTTTTTTTTTTTTTTGAGAAACAGGACCATAGTTGTACTCTAAGGATGGATATAATAAGTAATAAGGCTTGGTATTTTTCTTGTATGCTGAAATTGTATTAAACCTTCCTGCAGTGAAGGAAACTTCAAGGTTTTTGTTTATGTGTGCAAAGAAGCTGTTCCTTTTTCTTTTTCAGCTCATTCAGGCTCTTAGCTGGTGTGAACTGGTGTGTGCAAATACAAAAATAGCTGCTTTACCTCACTCAAGCCTGAAATTAATTTTCTTAGAGCACAAAAAATATTCTTCACATTAGAAACTGCACCACTTACATAAAGCCCAATTGTTGTTGTAGTGCCTTGGCACTTGATAAATATATAGGGATTCTCAAGCCATGAATCTTCTTTCACAGGGGCAACATATGATTTGTCTTCATGCCTGTGTTTTGCAGCAGGAGGAGGCTATGTTCTTTATTCTTTGTCTGAATCCCTAATCTCTGAAGTACAACATGATCCCAAACTGGCCTCAGAGCATCTTCATTCCCACCTTGTGTCCTGTAAGTATTCCTGTATTTAATCATCATGCTTTTTTTGAGCTACTTAAGTGGGATCCAAATGAAACTGTTGGTAGTGAGAAGGGCATGCAAGGTCTGACCGTCAAGGATGTCACATCCACATGGAGAGGGCACAGGTGACAGACATGGCATAGAGTTTGAATGACCTCAGTGCCTACTTGAAGTTATGTGGATATGGAGTTTTAACTTCCAGTTCCCAAACCTAAATACTAACAGTGCATTGGCTCATACATGTGACATACTGATTGTGTCTACGTTCTTACCATGTACTTGCAGTGACATACTTTAGTGCGTACCTTATGTGAATGTTATATGAAATATTGATATATCATATTTTAAATATTCTTTGATATTTCAGATATAATAACAGGATTAAAAAGTATACCTGCTAGGTATCAGACATTCCATTAATAATAAAACTGCTCTCTTGTATGCTTTAATAATACCATCATTTATTATAAGCTTGTTGATTACATTTTGAAGCTGAACATCTGCAAATGGAATGCACTCTCCTGAAAGATGCTGGGTCAGTCACTGTGGCAAATGAAGTCCAAACTAGTGTGTTCCTCAGCTGTCTGCCTATGGGTATTAAAAAGATTGCTGAATTCAGTCTGCCAGGCTAGATGATCTTTAACCTCTTTGCTGAGGTCCTTAAGGGTGCAGCTGGCAGTGTTGCTCCATCTACCGTACAGAGCTAATAAGGTAAGCAGAAATGTATCCAGCCCTATCTATTATGTACAATATTCTACAAGTACCCGTCTCTGCACAAATGTTGAAGACTGTAGCTGGCTGTGAAAATAATTCTCAATTGAATCAATGAGTTAAACTATTAAAAATATATATAATAATAATAATAAAAAGCATTATGCTGTTTCACGTTGCAGTATGCATCTGCCAGTGAATAATGCTACTCCTTTTGCTAGTTTGGAATCTCCTGTTGTGATTTTTAATCCTTACAGCCTCTCCTAGCTGACAACTGAGGACTGAGTTTAAAAAGCAAATGTCAAAAGAAAAAAACATGCAGTAAAAGGATCAAATGTGCAGCTAGTTCATCTTTCAACAACACAGGAATAAAACCTTTGAAAGAAAAAAATATCAATAGTCTACATCAGTGTAACAGGCAAGTGTTGTGCTTCCTATATGTTTCTCTTCTGAGAGCTCTGCCCTCTGTTTTGTTTGATGTATCAATGCTGACAGCCCAGAGCTGTAAGCTTTTGTACTACAGTACCTCTACCCTTTTCTCCTCACAGACACGACACTGATGAGCAGATACAGGCACAAGAAGTGTTTGCTTTGAATTTCAGGTACATCAACCACATCTGCCCTGCATGTGGAAATTTTCTCCATGGTCAACATTATTCCAATGGAGAAGAGCTGGAAAAATTAGGTAAAAAGTCAGGAGAAAACTGCAATTTGAATCATTAGCTGAGGTTTTTCCACCCTGTGGTAGCCAGTGGTATGTGTTATCATACACTTACTGACACTCTGGTATCTAGTGCCAGCTACACTGTATTGGTAGGGTCCTTTGTGTCAGTCGTCATCACCACACTACATGATACTAGATCTGATCTCAGTTGGATCTCTCAGAGACAAAAATCCTGGGAAAATGCTTTAAGAAAACCAAGAACATCCTTCCAACCCTACATGTAGGTGAATTTTCTGTCATATCCTGTGATGCTTTCTGGGATTTCATGAGATGCAGATAAGCATTTTAAGATAGTTTAAATTCAAGTGCATGTTTGAGAAACTTGTTGTTTATAAAAAATGAAAGGACTTATTTTTCTATGTGCTGCCACTTCGAATGACCCAGAATTATTTACATTGCATTATTGAAAATATCACTGTAATCTTAGCTGGGGATTGTGTCTCCATCCTTTTCTTCATCTTCCATAATCACTGTTTGCTTTTCTTCTGTAAGCAGCTTAGTCCCTTAAAAACAGAAGAACAAGAGAGAGAGAAAAGGAATTTATTTAAAATAGTACTTCTTCAGAAAATATCAGGAAAAGAAGACTTTTTCTATCCTCTCTATTTTTTTGGTCCTAAAGTAGTTTTTCTAACACCATGGGAGATACTCCTCATTTAGTTTTGGCACATCCATCTCCTCGTGAACTAGAATTGGATCCCTGCGTTTTTAACTAAAATTACCAAGCACTCTTAAATCCAGCATATTTCTGCTACCTGTGAAAATAGACACTGAATATATGTCTGGTAACCCATTAGTTAAAAGGGTTTGGGAACCTAAAAAAGAAAGAGCTTGCCTGGTGAAATAAATACAGTAATTAGTATGTGTATGCATTCTTGATTTCCGTATGTATATGGCAATATGATTTAGATTTCACAAATACAGGTGCCACAAGAGACAAATGCTAGAATACCCATACACCACATACCATTCCCACTGAAGCTATATGGTATCAATAAACTACAGAAGCAGCAGGATTAAGATTGATGTTAAACAGACTGTGGTGTGTTACTGAAGACTTGGAGAAAGTATATGAAATACTGATGACTGAGGTTAGAACAAGCTTTTGAGGCTTATCTATCCTGTAATATGAGAAGAAAAATAAGACCCCATCCTTATCACGAAAGCACTGAAGAACAACGTGACATAAACTTGAAGGAAAGTTTGATTACACAGTTAGAGCACACCGTGACGATTCCAGAAACCAGGTTCTTCAGATGTATGTTACATATGTATGTAACATATATTCCATGTGTAAGTATTCTCTTCTTTCAAAGTCTTTCTTAATTAGATAGATAGGCTGTGGATCATATCTCCCACAAATCTCTCAATTTTTCTTGTTTTCCCTTTCTCTCTCACTTAATTAAAACAATAAGACCTGGAGGCTTTTATGTGATATCATAATGTCACAGTTACTTTAGCTGCTCTCTTTACTAGAAATTAGATTAATAAAGCAAAGAGAGGACAAGGACAATTCATTAAAAATATTATTGATCACTATTTTAACAGATTGTGTTGGTTTTGCCTGTTTCCAGCAGAAAAAAAAAGTGACCTGTAAGATATAGTTCATGGCCACCTTCCTTGGTGTAGAGGTCAATATAGTCTAAAAACAGGATGAGGGCAACCGCTGAGTTGAAACCAATGAAATATCTCCATAATTTAGTCTTAGTATTTGCTTTTAGTCTGCACTAACCAGCTGAGCTGTTCTGTCAAACCAACCTGTTTTGCTTCTTTCTGCCTTGAAATCACTCTGGACAGAGAAGGCTTTCAGCCTTCACGAGTCTGAAAATAGAGCAATACCACACAGGAAGATTTTCTTCAGCTTTGGAGTCTTTTTGAGATTTGATGAATTAATAAAAATATTAACCTATACTGATTTTCATTTAAATTACCTCCTGCTTTGTTTATATGATGTTCTTGTGAAATAGATGGCTTCAGCAGCACCATGAGATAAACTGAAAGGTGTGCATGAATACTATTTTGAAACAAAAAGGACTTAATTTGTTCAAGTAGCAATTGAGCAACCATGATTGTTAACAGCAAAGAATTATGTCATGTTGTGGAGATGGATGTTAATGTTTCCCACCTTGACTTCTATTCATTATAGACAATTTAGATGGATGCAGACTTTTGTTTTTCTGTTGTCTTTGTTGTTCCTTTGTTTGTTTTCTTGAAGTATTTGGAAGCACAACACTGAAGTTACTTTTTAAGAGCATTTTACTTGTTCTTTCAAATACTTCAGTTGATGAGAGCCAACCTGTCTTTAGGATAAACTCAGGAATAAGAGATCAGGAATGTAAGCTAATTGAAGCTGCATTGTAATTGATCATGTCCACTCTCACTCCTAATTGAATTACCAAGTCATGCAGGAAAAGTGAGTTTAATTCTGACTGCATGATTACATGCCCCTTTAGAGCAGGCTCTAGACACAGCTGGAAGGTAGCAGCCAAGCAGAAGCACCCAGCACTCATGTGGACCTACAGCAGAAGCACACCAGATGCTTACCATGATCAATAGCAAGATGATGACTCGTTTTCAATGAGACATTTTAGTGACTGGTGATCTCTAAAGGTTTTCAGTAGTGTTCAAAACTCAAGGCCCAGAGGATGGTATAGCCTAGAGTTGCAGGCTATTAAATTTCTACAATATGGACCACCAGCCACTTCAAGAAAAACTGTGTTTTTAACATCAGATTTCTAATGTGAAACAGTGGAAAAGTGGTACATACAAATGGTATAATTTAGCTAGAATTATATTTATAACTCTGGGAAGTTTTTTTTTTGTTTGTTTTTGGTTTTTTTTTTTTGATATGATGCCTCTGATCACCTGTGGAGAAACCATGCTTTTTACAGAACACAGTGTGGAAATTACAAGTTTAAAAGAGTAAGTAGGATGTAGGAATTTGGGAACATTTGTAAATCAGTCTTTCTCTGTTTACTGTTCAAGTAAATCATTTAGCCTCTCTGTTTCTTTTTTCCCAGCTGTGCATATTATGAAATGCAGCCCATCCTGCAGATCTGTTTTAAGGACTGGTAGGTTGTTCTGTTAATATCTGCCAAGAGATCTGATTAAGAAAGCAGCATAGAATTACAGTGAAGTCATATTTTCCCCAAAGAACTTGCAAATACTTGCAATTTTTAGCTAGAGACTAGGACCTCAAAGGCTCACAGAGAGCTCATGAGAACTTCTATTAGGAAGTTCAGACACAGGCAAAAGAAGTTTGGGTTAGATCAACCATTTGCTGGGTACTACCTAGATCTAAACCTCTCCTCCTGGGATGTAAATCAGAAAACTGCCAAGAGGGCACCAGTTCCACTTGACTCTGTATAGACAATTTCTGCAGCTTGGCTGGAAGAAGACTCGAGTGCTCCAGTCACATCACCTGTGCAGGAAAGAGGCTCTGCTGCTTTTATGTTATGCAGGGGTTTTCACTGAACAGGGGAATTAATATCCTAAAGGAGCTACCTTAACTGGGTTTGTAGGGCTTAAGAGAGAATGAGGGCTTGACACTGTGGTTTTACTAGTTATCTCTGATCTATTTAAGAAACCCTAGGCAGCCACATTTTAGGAACCACGCTCCCATATTTACACCTGTATTTATATTCTTGCTCAAACCCACAGTCCTGAAGAGCTCTTACAAATGCTTCAGGTAATTGAATATGTTCCTAAGTAGGGATAGCAATAAAGAGTGTCCCAGAGCTGAGTGCTGGCTTTGGATTGAAATTAAATCATTTACTGTTGTGTGTGAGGAAGAAAAAATAAATAAATAAATAAATAAACAAACAAACAAAAAACCATTAGAACTGTGATTACGTTTTGTCTTCTAGTCTAATCCCTTTAGAAAGCCAAGGCATTTGCTGATTGAAGGGGGGCTGGCTGCTGGCAGAAGTCTCTATTCCATGGCTCAGATGTACACACATGGCACAATGTTTTTTGTGCTGGTGCAACAGGAGGTTGAAGCCTGAGTACATTTAAAAGAAAGGGAGGTTTTTGTGATGTCCAGGCTTAAAGATTTAAGTTGGCTGAGGGACTGATTTCCTTAGTCACCTACAGACAACAGGGAGACATGGGTTCACCCGGGTAGCAACATAAAGATCCTAATTTAGCAGCCACCTTTCTATAATTCCATTTTCCACTTGTATTGGATGCTTGCAAAGTGTAAAACTGATTCTACTTCTCATTCAGATCATGTGCATCCAGTAGATACATTATTTTTTTTGTCACTTTGTGTAGCTTGTTTGACTTGCTTTATTTGTGATCGAGTCTCTGGCCACTCAAAGTGGAAGAGGACTGTCACAGAGCTTGTAACCAGCTGGTCAAAACAAAGACAGATAACACAGCTGCCCTTTTAATCTACATTATCAACAAAGCTATTTGTGTGGACACCTGCTTAAAAAGATAGTCTAGTAATTATGCTCTGTTACTACAATTACACGGACTTTTTTCATATTGCTTTTGATACACTAGGAACAGGGACATTTGGGAGGAATGAGAAGGGAAAACCCTCAGAAATCAGAACAATCCTCAAACACAGGTCGCAAGAGGTACAAGTGGCACTGATTGTGCTGATTCCTCCTCCAGTGCCAGTACCAGGGACACAGGGACAGAAAGGTCTTTCTATATTTATTTAGCTCACATAGCCCTGCTGGGGCTTCTCAGGTCTCCGAGTCTGTAATTCAGATGCTATTTTGCACAGCTGTTTCACAAAAGTTCAATTTGTTTATTCTCTGTCTGCTACCTGATGGGATAACCCTAAAAGTAAACAAGTAGTAAATACCGGATCTTCCCTCAGCCACAATGAATCACTTTTTCATAGCAAGACACTGAGTTGCTGCCAGCAGCTTTCAACCAGCAGAGCTCTGTATGTTGTTATGTATCGTGAAAATATTTGTCTATAGAGAGGGAACCACAGTCAGGCATTCACACATAGGCTGCTTTGCCCCCATTAGAAGCAGAAGTCTGCAAGAGGGATTCAATCATTAGCAAATGGACCCAGGGAACAAGATCTGAAAAAGTTTTCTTCAGGGAGAGGCAGCATCTATCAGGCTGCTTTGTATCCATGCAGAGTGCTGGAAGGTGTCTTCACCGGTAGGCAAGTGTTATTGCAGGTATAATTGAAAAAAATTGAAAAATGTATTAGTTTCTATCATTCTCCTACAGCAAATGCACACACTTGGAAATTTGTAGCAAATTTGAAAGTCACTGCATTTTTATTTTTATTTTTGTATTCTTTCCTTTTGAATTTTGTGATTACCAAATCATTTGGGGATTGTAACATACTTCTGTTGCCATATAAATTGTATTAAATTTCTGTTGCTATAAAAGTTATTAACATTAAAGAAGTATTCATGGGAGGCAAGATGAGAAGATCCTTAAAATGATTATTTCACCCTTAAGTGCCTACTTGAGCTAATTAAGGCTAGGCTAGAAACATGAAGTAATAAGTGACTAGATGCTAATCTAACCAGAGTGTTGTTGAGATGTGTCAAGGAAATAATTCACCCTTGCTGCATCCTCTTAGCTAGCAATTACTTTCAAACCAAAACAAGAGTCAATCATCTCAGCTTCACTGTCACACAGTTCATCTTTGATTTCTATCGAACACTTTTTTTACTTTCAGATCCTCTTTCTCTGCATATACCCTGAAGTCCAGAGGACACACTGCATACTCAAAGGTGCTACAAATGGCTGAAAGCAACTTTCTTGGCAGTGTTTTTGAATTGACCAAAATAATGCCAATTTTCTTGCAAAGGCCACAAGGGTATTTGTTACAAATGATTTGATAAACTTTGCCTCTGTTTCCGTTTCTGAATTGGTCCCTGAAAGGCTATGATTTTTTTCCTACCTAACTTATTTGTCATATGAAATTCTGGGTGATTTGCTTGATAATTTCATCCAGCAATTATATGAGCAGGTAATTTTCAGTGTTCCGTATTAAATATTTCAAAGTGGAGCATTTGCAGTTAGGTTCAGAAGTTGTATGATAGAATTACAGAATCACAGAATAGTCTAGGTTGGAAGAGACCTACAAGATCACCAAGTCCAACCTCTGACCTAACACTAACAAGTCCTCCACTAAACCATATCACTAAGCTCTACATCTAAACGTCTTTTAAAGACCTCCAGGGATGGTGACTCAACCACTTCCTTGGGCAGCCTATTCCAGTGATTAACAACCCATTCAGTAAAGAAGTTCTTCCTAATATCCAACCTAAACCTCCCCTGGTGCAATTTTAGCCCATTCCCCCTCATCCTGTCACCAGGCACATGGGAGAATAGACCAACCGCCACTTTGCTACAGCCTCCTTTAAGGTACCTGTAGAGTGTGATACGGTCACCCCTGAGCCTCCTCTTCTCCAGGCTAAATAGTCCCAGCTCCCTCAGCCGCTCCTCATAAGACTTGTTCTCCAGACCCTTCACCAGCTTCCTTGCCCTTCTCTGGATTCACTCAAGCACCTCCATGTCCTTCTTGCAGTTAGGGGCCCAAAACTGAACACAGTAGTCGAGGTGTGGCCTCACCAGAGCCGCAGGCTCAGTACAGGGGGACAATCACTTCCCTGGACCTGCTGGCCACACTGCTACTTATACAAGCCAGGATGCTGTTGGCCTTCTTGGCTGCCTGAGCACACTTCTGGATCATATTCAGCCGACTATCAACCAATACTTGCAGGTCCTTCTTTGACAGGCAGCTTTCTAATCACACATCTCCCAGCCTGTAGCTCTATCTGGGGTTGTTGTGCCCCAGGTGCAGGACCCAGCACTTGGCCTTGTTGAACTTCATAGAGTTGGCCTCGGCCCATCAGTCCAGCCTATCCAGATCCTCCTGCAGAGCCTTCTGACCCTCGAGCAGATGGACACATGCACCTAACTTGGTGTCCTCTGCAAACTTACTGAGGGTGCACTCGATCCCCTCATCCAGATCATCGATAAAGATGTTAAAGAGGACTGGCCCCAGTACCAAGCCCTGGGGGACTCCACTTGTGACCAGCCTCCAACTTGATTTGACTCCATTCACAACTCTCTGGGCCTGGCCATCCAGCCAGCTCTTAACCCAATGAAGCGTATGCAAGTCCAAGCCATGAGCAGCCCGTTTCCTGAAGAGAATGCTGTGGGGAATGGTGTCAAATGCCTTACTGAAATTAATTTCACCCAGCAAAAGATCAGACCAGGTTTCCAGTGACTCACTTGTGGAGCTTTAACAGCAGAAGCCATTTGGATACATGAGTTCAATGAATGCATTAAAAACAAAAACAAAAACAAAAACAAAAACAAAAACAAAAAACTTTTCTTGGGCAAATCTGTTTGCAAGGAGCTAGTATTTGCAATGCTTGCTGCCAAAATTCTGCAAACTTAGCCATACTCCTGTCTGCTCTTGGAAGCTCTATGCTGATTAATGTAAGGTGCTTAAATGAAAAAAATTCTTGCACATTTGAGTCAGTCATGAAGGATCAGATTCACAAGAGCAGTAAATGTCTAAAAATATAAGCACCTATTGTGATTGTTGAAGCCATTTACACACCTTATAATTCTCAGGTGTGCAGAAAATCCCATGACTACCTAGAACTCAGGTGCTTGATCTACTGAGATGTTGCTTAATCACTCAGGGCCAAAGCATCTGTCACAGGACCTCTTCATCTGATGTGTCCTACAGTTTGGTTGTGCCGAACCACAGAACTGGTTCATACTAGATTTTTGCTAAGAGAATAGGATTTTCCACTTTCAGCACTAGTTTTGGATCTGTTGTTTGTTGGCTGATTTGTTGTTGTTGTTGTTTTTCCTTCCTTCATTTGTTCATTCACTCATTCATTCATTCTTTGCTCCAGCCTGTGATCAGGAAACAGCTGGTGTATAGCATACATACTTGCGCTATTTCCTGCATCCATATTTTGCAGCAGTAATTAACACTTCCACAGTGCTTTACATCTTCAAAAAGCTTCAGACACATTGATGAATTGGGGCTCTTCTGTCATACAGGAATGTTGGAAACTCAGCAAACAAAGGGTCTTAGGGCCAAAACATGCGTGGCTGAATCTATATGCTCATTGAAAAAAATAGTTGCTGCACTGTGTATTGTGCCAGAAACACACAACTGTCTTTAGGGTGCTGTTAACTGCAAGTTCACAGCTTGGTTTCCTTAGTGTCTCCTAGGGACTCAAGTTAACAGGAGGTTCATCAGGTCATCTTTGTTCCAGGATGTCTGAGACAGTGTGAGCTACACTGGTGCTGGTGGCTTTAAAATTTACATTGTGCTCAATTTGAAAAGCAGAGCAGTGGCTGGATTTTCACAAAAACAAAATAACTTCTGCATGAGATAATCATGTGACATAATGTCTCCTCTTACTCCTTCCATTCTATCCCAAAAGCATGTGCAGTGGATACAGAAAGGACTTTCCATGAACCACCTGCATACTTTGACCAAATAGATCCAATTTGGCAGGAATTTCTGAGTACACTCGGGAAAACAACATCCTTTCAGCCTTGGAGCACCTTTAATTAATTTTCTTACCTATTATCAAGGGTGGGATGTGTATTGCAGGCGTATCTTTTCGCCTTGGCTTTTTCTGCTCCAGTTCAGTGATCTGAGAGCCTGGACTCACTCTCTCTCTCTGTGGCTTCTCTGTGATACCATACCTTTTCAGAAGATTATCAGAGAAGTCTGAAAGTATGCCTGAAGGGAAGAATAAAAGAAAATGCCAAGTTGGCCTTGCGGACACTGAAGAAATTTACACCTGTATAACTTTCACAATTACTACTTTGAAGTAAGGATGCATGAGTATATGTTCTGCTCTGTACGGTGTGCCTTCTCTTCTGGATTTGCAACAAAATACATTTCTTCCAAGTCAATTATATCCTGTAGGCTATAGGCAGTGACACTCTCAGGCAACTGGTTTATGGCTGTACCTAATGGGCTAATCTGTAGCCACCAGAAATCATTATAAAGATGAGCGCAATGCTCTATTTCAGAAGCTTAGGCTTATTATCAAAGTAGTTTGATAATATGGATGCTCAAGCTTTTGCATGGGAGCATTGTGGCTACTCCGAAGTGGCCTATTTTAACTAGAGAAACTCTACTCTTCATAAAATTGTTACCTGGGGTACAGAATGCAGCTTTCCAGGCTCTGAGCAATTTCCTAAGAGAATTACTGAGAGGCAGATACATGTGAAAGCTGAAGAGTCAGGGGTGATTAATTCAATATTTGGGTTATAAATACTGGAAAATCCCAGTGACTCCCAAAGCTTGTTTTTCACTTGGTAAGTGGGACTTGTTGCAGGCACACAGGGGACCATGCACTTGGTTACTGGCTAACTCCTCTGTATATATGTAGCATGGGAAGAAGTCAATGCAGTTGATACAAGAGCACAGCTCTCTCCCCAGAGAACACACAAGGAGATCGTGTTAGCAGAGGGAAGCGACAAACATTTATTCCTCCTGCTGATCTTGGAAAAATGTTAGGTTTCAGTGGCAGTCTCCTGCTCATTCTTCCTTCCCCCCCCGGCTGGTGGCATTTAGTTCTTGAACTTCAGAGGTATGTTGGTGGAGAGCAGCAAAGAGCATCCTACAAGGAGTTCCTTTGTTGCTGCAGTGGTTTCTGCTGTGGTGTTTCTTACCTAAACATATGCCCTTTGCCAGGGTCCTCATATGCACAAGAGCTCTGCAATTCCAGGAGGAGCAACCCACAGCTGGCCTCTGTGTGCCTCTCCTGTCTGCTCTCAGCCTCACTCTTGCTCAACCTTCCCCTGGGCACAAGAAGGTACAGGGCCTGAACTGGATCCTTTTTGTTTTGGACCAGATTGAATCTGGATGTCTAGCATCACTAAACAGATGGAGATAAACACATACCATTTATCACCTAAAGGCTGTAAGACCATGAGCCCCAAGGGAGCATGTTTTTCAGGCACACATACCCACACACCTTGGTGTTCCTGTATGCTGTGAGAAAACCCTTTGTCTGACAGGGAATGCCTTTGAAAAAATCAGCCTCTCTCTATTCACCTTTCATTCTGGTGTTCACATGGCATGCAGCTGTGTTCCTGCCTACTTCCAAGGGGATGTAAAGAGGTCTTCCAGCCAATCCTCTAGGGTGAACTGGGATGCTGAAGTCAGAATATGTATTGCTTACCTGTTAGTGGTGGGGGTGTGTGTAAAGCTGGTGTATCTTTTCTCCTTGGCTTTTTTTGCTCCTGTTCGGTGTTTTGGGAAGGCTGAATAGTTTTACCTTTTCTTGGTTTCTTTTTGAAGTCACAGCTCTTAATCAGCTGCTCTGAAAGGTCTTCTGCATTAAAATAAAATAAAATAAAATAAAATTGAAGCTGAAGTGAAATAATAAACCAGAAGGTGAAAAGAAAAGCTTTAATAATACTGCTTTCATCCAAGTAATCTAAAACACTTGTGGATAAACATCTTCTAAATATAAAGTCAATACAAGAGGCCTCTATGCCACACTATGTGAGAGTCAAGTGACTTAGGTGGTCCTTCTGCTTTGTAGATGGTAGACATAAAGTAGAGGGAGAAAGCTGTTCACAGTGCTATGTTACATGGCAGAGGGAAGGCTCTATCATCATGCAGAGTTTATCCCATGACTGTTTCGCTCAGCTCTAACTGTGCAGGCTGTCTTACAGAGTTACAAGGGCACTTCTGTGAGGTAAAGATTTAGGGGGGGGGGGGGGGAGTTGGTGCCTGTGGTATTGGCAAACCAAGCCAGTATATTGTTCCCTTCAAAAGCTGGCTTTATTTCCAGAGCCACTGAGCCGTCGGTGTTCACTTTCGATTTACATAACATTATACTGTTTTTCTGTTTTACTCTTCAAACAAGCCTTGACTGAGATGGCTGGCTTTTTTTTTTTTTTTTTTTTTTTTTTTTTTCTGCAAGGATCTGTATTTCTGGGTGCTTATGCAAGCTGAAATTGTTGAATCTAGCCTGTCATTAGCATCATCACACAAACCAAAGCTTTGATTTCTCAAATGTTGCTTGGTTGGCTTCAGCAGGGCCCCCCGGCCCACATGGACAACCTCCTGGTTAGATCCCTGGAAGATGCAGATCATATTTTCAGCCCTCCTAGGCTTTCTGCAAGGTCTAAACCATGCAAGTTGACTCATTTAACCTCCCACTGCCTCAGTTTCCCATCCCTTGATGGGAACATCTGTAGAGTGGGACTCGTTCCATACTTATTTAACTACATAATTTTATGGAACAATTACATTTAGCATGCCAACTGTTACAGAAGTTGTGCCTTTGGCTAGAAATGCTGTAGCAGAGGCAGGATGAAGATACCTTCCTTACAGGCCAGACAAAGAAAGTTCACAAAATTCTGCTTGCCCAGGATGAGACACTTTTTTGACAAAAAAATGAAATTGCATTTGTGTTTCATTACTGTCATCAGAAGGGTAACAACGAGCAAATAGATTTTGTTTTCTGGGCTACTGAATCTTTATGACAATTCTGCAAGGCTAGGGTGAAGAAATAACATTTGAAGCAGAGACAAAGACCATGAATATGCAAAAAACACATCTATCATGTATGAAGTCTGATATTTAGGTATCTGGTGGAGGCAAAATGCCTCGGTACTCCCAGTGCAAAAGTTATATATGACATAGGTTCAAGAGACGAAACAGATTGAAAATGAAGGGGGAAAAGAATTTAGAAAGTTGCCTCAGTGGATGCAAAGGGGGGTGTTTGAAATCTGTTATTGAAATTGCATATGAAATAAATATTTAGGGAGGGATTGGTTATATCCTGACTTTCAGTTTATTGTAGTATACATGAAGAAACTCCTCTACTTTTTCTAGGGAAAAGAACAATGATGCTTTTTCCTTTTTCCTTGTTAATTAACTTCACTCTAGAGCTTCAGCTAATATTTATATGCAAGAAAAACACTCTTTGCTTTTCCATCTGGCATCAGAATTTTCGGCAGAAGGTGTAATCTATCGGGTTTCATGAGGACTCAGTTGTATTGCTGGAGGGGAAAAAGAGCCACTGGACAAGACCTAATGATTTGAAGACAACACCTCTCCAATTTCTTCAATTACATCATCTAATAACACTTACCTAAATGGTTACAGTGTGAATCTTGCTTGTCCAGTCTGTCTTCTGGGTTATCAAGTGGCTGAACACATTCTGTTGACATAATTGAAATGGGCTTTTCTTCCCCTTTGAAACTACAGCACAAAAAAATAAAATAAAATAAAATAAAATAAAATAAAATAAAATATAAAATAAAATAAAAGGTGGCAACGTGACATAAAGCAGATGTGTCAGTGTTAGGCATGCACTTGCTATCCAGATCAAGGCAAGTTCTTGTCTTCCAGCTGCTCTCTGTCATACAGTCTCCTGACGTGATTTAGCTCAAGCATGCTAAGTGCTAAGAGATGCATTTATTCACAGCCTTGATTACACATGTAATATCCCATTTTTCCTCCCACTTTGTTGTAAGCAACCCACACAAGCACAGGAAATACATCAGCTCTGTGGAAGAATACTGCCTTTGATTGTCCAGAAGGTGCTCTCAGGTACACAAAGCAAATGCTAGGAAATAGCATGTTTTGTTCTGTTTTCTGTCTACATTTTTCCTCAGCTGTAAACTAAGGATCATGTTTGGTGTTTATTATACAATCCAACTACATATACTGACGAGTTATTCTTACAATTCCAGTTCCTCTAAAAGGGCCTAGATATCCCCAAAGACCCAGGTTTGACAGCTGACTCTGGAAGATGGTCAATGCCTACAAACCCCAAAGTTAGTGTGAGATAGGTGTCCTCATGGCCTTGGTAGGAACAGTGGGGACCCATTTCATAAAGCTGCTTAAATATCTGTGTTTGTAGGTCTCACTGAATCACTGCTTTGGGCATTGAGGTGTTTTATCCCTCCTTACTCGTAAGTGTAGAGGGCCCTGGTTCCCACTCTCCCTACCTGAGCATCCCCAGGATTCCCTAAGCTGAGATTTGATACTGGACTTGCTCACTCTGGGCCCACTCCAGATGTCATGACAGGGCAAAGCTGGTTAGACCATTTTTACTGTCAACAATATCTATTGTTGCTGAGTAGAAACCCATCAGAATAACAGAGCAATGTTAGATGAAAAAAAAAAAAAAAAAAAAAAAGTCTGAAGGTGTGTTCTGCATGATCTGGGCATCACTGGCTTAAGCCAGCTACAGCTGTGGTAGTTTCTTAATTACAACCTCTGTTCTCTGTTTTTGGGGAATAAGAGCGGACTGTGACTTCCTTGTAGGGAGCAGGAAGGCAATGAAGAGAAAAAGCTGGAGGCAACATTAATAGTAGAAGGAAGTGGAGAAAAAAATAGAGGAAAGAAAGGGAAGTGGTGAAGGAAGAGTACATAACAGAGAAAGGTGAAAGAAACGGCAATCAGAGGAAAAACAAGGAAAAGGAGGGTGAGATGAGAGAACAGGAGATTACTGTGCAAGTTCATTCTGATCTTGCTGGAGGTCAAGAAATTACATATAAATGTAATGTATCTCTGTAAATTGCAGTTTTTATTTTTATTTTTATTTTTTTTTTTTTTTTTGTCAGCAATAAACAGAACAGTAGGGCTGTTATCCTAATTCCTCTGACTAAACTTGCATCTATATAAAGAACAATTAAACCTCAAGCAAAATCCAGTCACATAAATATTTGCTAAACTAAATATGAAAGGTCAGAATCATAATCATCCAATGAGGTAAACCTTCAGGGGATGGAAAAACATGTCCCTCTACTGACTTCAGAATAAGTGGGGCAACACTAACTTTCATTAATAAATGTCAGGAACATTGACTCATAATGTATTTAAGGCATTAAGTCTCATACCCTTCAGTATTAAAAATTCACAGAAATTTGTAAAATTCCATAACTTTATAAATATCTTACTGAATCAGGCCTGGATAAGGGGTTGAACCTTTGCAGTATTGGCCCAGTCTAGCCTCACATCTGTAGTAAAATGTTATACTGCCTAAAAACAGCATTGACCTTTACAATAAATAAATAAATAAATATAAATCTTCCACTTAGGAAATCCCTTCATAAAGAAATCTTTGAATGTACCTTAACATGTTATGCTTGCTCTATTTATTGACTTTATAAATAAGCAGTAACTATGGTTTAAAATAAAGCAGTCAATGTTTCATTTAAAATGTAAACTTATTATATAGCTATATGAAGAGTCACACTGCATTTTGTGATTAGAGGGGGAAACCGTTTATTTCTTCTGTGCCGTTTGATTTTATAGGATTTGATTAAAGTATGCTGGCTGTTAGCTAAATATTATGTTTGGGGGGGGGATAACATTCTTTTCTGATTACCCTGTTTAGAAAGTTTTCAGTAAAATCAGGGATACCATTTCAGATTATGTATCTTTTTAAAATAGGTCTTGAGTGAAAAAAATGTTGAAATAAGTAGTAAAATTTAATTGTAAAATTAATGGTAGTAACTTATACCATTAAAATCTGCTTAACACTAGTCTGATTTCACTAAGCTCTTTCATGGAGTTATTTCACCTAATGAAAATCAAACTTGTAAAGAGACTTCATCTAGGATTGGTATATGCAAATTATAAGAAATTGCCTTATTATTTTCTCTTTATTCAATAGATTGAAAAATAATTTTCCAAACTAAATCTCTTAGATCTGTCTTTATATTTTCACAGTCATAGACATCAAACCCTCAGCATCTGCAGTGCTTTAAAATATGGCTTTACAGCCTAACTTCTGACCCCACTTATTTACAAAAGTTTGCCTGGCAGAAAGCTTTGCCGTGCTTACAAACATGTTCCCAATCTTTGTGACAAAAGAATACAAAGAAAAGGATTACCAGAATGCATAGAGGTGTCTTAGGTCTCTGTATGTTGCATATGATGTGTGAAACTGTGAGTGATGTTATTTCCTGTCGCTGTGCATTACACACGTCTCTCATTCAAAGGAGGTGATGTATGTGAGGATTGTAATGGTGCTTTTGCAAACCACTAAAATCAGTTCCTGACACTAAAGAAACAGATTCCCCAGTAATGTTTCGTGTGGAAAGGAAGACTGCTGTAGTGACTGTATGAAGTCATTAATATGCCTTTACAAATGGAAGCACATTCCCAGATTTTAGCTTAAGTGTAACTCCTTTCCTACCCACATTCATGGTAGCACATTTTGTGCTCTCCTGCAGTCAGTCACCTTCTAAGGCAATGCCTGCTATTTAAGTGGTGGACTACTATTTTTTTCTTGCACTCTATTGTATCTCTTAGCATAATGAGCCACATTCATCCTTCTTGCAGCTTTAATGCTTACAGTGAAGCTCTAAATCACACTCAGCAGGAGACACTTTCTGAAATGGATATAGATTTTTCTATATGAATTAGAATTCAATAGTCACTTAGCCTGAGACTTTTGTACAATACATCCAGGCTGTACCAACCTCCCGCAGAGATGTGTGCTCAAAGAAGTCACCTGGAGTCTCTTGCTTTTGGGAAACGACAGAGCAGAGATGCCTTAAATGTTTCTGTAAAGGCTGAGGAGTTCTGTTTTTGCCTACATAGTTGTCTTTTGTTTGTTTGTTTGTTTTTGTTTGTTTGTTTTGTTTGTTTGTTTGTTTTGTTTTTTTTTTTTTTGGTTGGTTGTTTGTTTGTTTCCTTGTAAAAGCATTCAACATCAAATAGGACAAGCTCTACATATAGAGACAGAAGAGCAAGAAATAATAAGGTACAACTGATAGCTACTTCAGCCTCACATGGACTAGCTCTCATGCTGAGTCACTGTCATATAATAGCAGGACTCCTTTTAACATACACTCTTGTAAGAGATAGGAATTCAAATGAAACAATACCTGAACTTTTCACTTTATCAATGGCACCTTTGGTATTATGTAGCTTAAAGCAAATACTCTGAAATGTTGTGGCTTTTTTTTTGTTTGTTTTTGTTTTGTTTTTAATTTTTTAATTTTTAATTTTTATCAGAAGTCTTGGTGATTGGAGTGCTCTGATATGGATATGAGGAAATTTATTTATGAGGAAAGGCTGAGAGACCTGTGTCTGTTTAGCCTGGAGAAGAGAGGACTGAGCGGGGATCTTATCAATGTGTACAAATATCTGAGGGGTGGGAGACAGAAGGATGTAGCTAACCTCTTCTCAGTCGTTTGTGGGGATAGGACAAGGGGCAATGGCCACAAGATAGAACACAGGAAGTTCTGCACTGACACGTGAAAGAACTTCTTCACGGTAAGGGTGATGGAGCACTGGAACAGGCTGCCTAGAGAGGTTGTGGAGTCTCCTTCTCCGGAGATATTCAAGGCCTGTCTGGACACCTACCTGGGCAGCCTGCTCTGAGGAACCTGCTTTGGCAGGGGAGTTGGACCCCATGATCTTTCGAGGTCCCTTACAACCCCTACAGTTCTGTGATTCTGTGATATCCAGATAAAGGAGATGTACAGCTCATACCACTCACTAACATAGTCTCAAAACGCATACACACACAAATGCATGCAAATAATAGAATTATTTTCTTTGACTAAATTGTGGGGCTTCATCAAAAAGTCTGCCAATACAACCAATTCTAGGGTCCCATTAGATATAAATATTTTACCTAGGCATGGACAAAAAGACCAGTTTTCTTTTACCATTTTACTGTGTGGTTAGTTTAATGCAGATACTTGTCTCAAGTGGTCAGGGCAGAGCTTAAGGAAGACTCAGAAAAGCCACTCCCAGAGACTTCTTCCAAAATGTTATAAATTTTTAAGGTCATCTGATCATGTGACATTCAAACCATCTTGAAATTAAAGCTCATGGGAAAAATCTCCCTTATGAGGTAGAAAATTAAAGCATTGAGGATAAAACTAAAGAACTGGACTTTTCTCATTTGATTCTGACCTAGACTTTGGATAGAGGAAAGTTGAATCTGCATTTCTTGCCTGCTCCTAAGATTTTCAAGTTTTTAAGTGTTATGAAGCTATATGGAAATAGGTGCCCATATTTATTTGGAACCAGATTAAAGGGACAGTGCAGTTCTCAAATGAGTCATGACTAGGTGATTGTTCTTGCCCATAGGATGGAGAAAAGATTTTCTCTTCTTCAATTTTTAACAAAATTTACAGGGACTAGTTGGGAACAGACATCAGTAGTACTCACCATTAAGGACGTGACTTTTTACACATACATGTCATTTCCTTTCATTACTTCCCCTAGAATCTGTGAACTGCCCTTTTGTAAAGTCTCCACAAACTGCTTCTGAGGGCTTCAGTAGGCCATCTGTTGCTGTCTATAAGCATAAATTTATTTATTTATTTTTTTGATCAGAGGAATGTTTTTGTTTCCACAATTTACAAAAATCTCCCCCAAAAGCATGCCCTAGTTTGCAGGACATGCATCATCATTAACGACATTCTTGGCATGTTTACATGGACACTACCTAAATAAAAGTACTCTTAAGAACATCCTTTTTCTAGGTGGCAGTAGGCAATCTGAACTGAATGGGTATTTGTTTTCATAGGTTGATAAAAATGCAGCCACAGAAGCTTCTATGACACCAGTTACCTACCTGCTCCTGGACCCCAAACACTTCTTAAGGACATGCATCTGCTGTGAATAAAGATCATAGATCTGTACACAGATCACAGTGCAGATCTTGGGTCAGTCAGACCACTCAGTGCAAGGTTACATGTTCCCTATCAGAAGGATGACAGAAGTTGTGTCTTTGATTTTTTTCTAATGACATTTGATGCAAGGGGAATGAAAAACAAAACAAGGGTTGTGGTTGTGGGTTGTGTGAGTGGATTATCCTGTCACTATAACCGTGTTTTAGCCTGTGCTTGTGTCCTAATCCTGGGGAAGAAGCCAAAGTGATTCTGGGTGAAGGAGAGTTCAAGGGTAGAAATGGAGACAGCTGGGGCCTTCGGGTGGGACAGCATGTGCACATGTTTTTCTGCATTCCCATGTGCACAGGCCTGGTCTTTCTGCCACTGTTGCACTCTACAGTTGGAAATGGAAGCAAGTGGGACTATTTTACAGTGTGTAACCACATGCAGATACAAGCCAGTGGCTACTGCACTGAAGGCAGTAAGAGCTGCTGAAGGATCGGGGTTTGCCCTCTGAGACTGGTATGTCTCCTTCTACAGTGCACACCCTTATGCTCTCCTGACAGGCTTAGATATATATATAATATTTATTTATTTATTTATTTTATTCCTTTGCTCCTCTCAGTCTGGTTTCAATGTGCACAGGAGCAAGGAAGGATGGGCAGGCTCCCAGCATCCTCACCAGCTCTTCTCTTCCTTCAGTAAACGTGCAAGTAAGACTTGTCCTCACTTGTCTTGCATGTCCTCTGTAGACACTTACAGTGTTAGTAGGCACCTTATTTTCACAAAGTCATTCACAAATGTGTAAGAGGAAGTAAGATACCGTCATCTGGGTGTAGCCACCTTGCACCCAGCTGCTAGCCACAGAGCTCATCTAAAACATTTCTGGGGCCACAGGGAATGTACTGAACCTGCAAGCATTTGGTTCCTTCAGCCTGCACCCAGCAGGCAGTCTTGGCTCCTCTACAGGCATCTTCACCCATTCCCTGCTCATGTCCTACCCCTCTACAACTACTTCCCAGGCAAATCTTGTGAGCAAAGCAAAGCAGTCCATCTACTGCAGTTGGAGTAGAAATTTGATGCCTTAAAAATAGAAAGTCTGGGTTTTCTTGCCTTGCACTCCAAAATTTCCATTACAAGTTTTGCTATATTTTTTAACATTACATTACTCTCTTGGAGTGACATACTCCTGGGCACACAGAACAGCCTCACATTACTGTGTAGAGTTTCTTCTTCAATTATTTGAGCAAAATACATTTTTTCCCTACCATTCTTGTCAGATTAATCTTTTTTATTATTATTTATTTATTTATTTATTTATTTTCCCCTAAAGCATACGTCAAACTTCTTAGGAAATATTTAGGTATTTGAAAGGCTGATGCTGGTGTCTCCCTCCATCAAAACTTTTACTACTAATAATTGCAAAAGATCCCACAGAACTGTCTGGGAGCAGGTTTTTGTCACAGACAGTGCATTTCTAGGGTTAGTTCAAAAGCCAGTCTGGGGTGGGGACAGGAAACTGGTACTTGTCATAAACTTGAAAAAAATAATCCAATTTTTTAACTTTAATCAATGGAAAAATATGCAAAGGTTCTGGCAACAAAGTTTTTGTCTTTGAGAAAATAAAAAATGCAAAATCTTTCTTAATTGTCTCCTCGAGGTGCAAACTAACCCTTGCATGTGCCAACCCTTTGTAGAGGCATAAAGAGTCCCAATACCAGCTCCCATTCTGCTCCTTACAAAGTGTCCCACCCCAGCAGTAGAAGTTAGTTAAAGCAGTTGTCTCTAATGCCCTCCACTCCCAAGGACCCCATCCCATTCCTTTCAGCCCCAGTGCAGCCTCACCCCAACTTTCCCTGCATGGGAGCATCCCCAGCCCTCTCCCCATAGGGTGGGGATGTGTGATATGAAATTGACCTCACTGGTGCTGTCTGTTAGAGCAAAGGGAATATAAAAAGAAAGGAGTGAAGCAAGAGGCTATCCAGGCAGGAGGGCAGCTGCAGTACTTACGGAACGGTGCCGGGGAGGGTGTAATTCACCGCTGGGGCTCCCTGGAGTGCCAACTTTCCGTGCTGGGGTGCTGCTGGGTGCTGCCGCCTGCCTTATCTAGGGAGCAGCAGGAGCAGTTGCTATGGCAATGCTGGGATCAGGCGTCCTTTGAGAGGCTAGAAATCAGCATCGCTGCTGCCCTGCACCCAGTGGGTCCCGGTGGTGTGGGAGAGGGGTCGGGATGTGGGACACCGGCAGTGCCTCAAGGAGAAGGCATCTCTCTGGCCAGGAGACCAGGCTGCTGCGCTCACAGGGCAAGAAGGGATGCAAAGGTTTTGGTGTATAGCAAAGAGAGCCAAAAGACGAGCTGCAGCCACTGTGTCAAGAGGTGCAAGGGAAACGGCAAGGGGAGGGAACGAGTCTGATGCCGTCTGGGACCCAGGGGAGAGCCGAGGATAAAAGTGGAGCGAGGAGGCAGGGCATGTGTCTAGGAGCAGTACCAGGAGCACTGAAAGTGATGGACATGCTGAGGTTTGGCAATGGCTGTGGTGTTTTCGTGTGTAGCTGGCCACAGCTAGTTACACAAGCATGTTATTTATGGGGCCAGGCAGGGAGTCTTCTGTGGCTGCCTGTTGTTTGCCAGTGGAGACCAGTCTCTCCTATTTTAGACCACTGCTTTGGATGGAGCTGTTATTTCAGCCAAGGGAAAACTATGCAAACATGCATGATGTTGGAAAAGCTCTGTGAGAAGCACTCTACTCAGTGATGGGATTGTGAACTGCCCCTATCTTGGTATTCACTTGCAACCAAAATGCCTTTTTCTATCCTCTTTCACTAAAACATCCTTAAAACACTGTTACGGCTCACAGATATTTTTTTCTTGCAGTTATCTTCACATTTTTCCCCCCACTCTGTAACTGCAGTTCAGCAGCAACAGCATGCAGTGCATGCTTTGAATCAGTTAGGGTTTCTTTCATAAATAATCTATGTACAGACGGCTCAAAGGGACAAAGTGCTAATTCCAATTTCTGCAAACTGTGCAGCACCCTCAGATCCTCTATATTTGAGACACAAAATGTGGAGTAAATTAAATGCTCTCAGGACACCACCTGAAAGCAATACCAGCTTTCCCTGTTGATGTCTGGGAGAGACAAACACATTTATTACCTTACAGAGTGTAATTAGTATGTGTTCATTTGGCTCTGAAACTCATCTTTAAAAGCAAACTCATAAAAGCTTAAATCACTACTGAAAAATGGATTATAGGCTCCTACATAAATTACCCTAAGAATTTTTTGGCAAGATTGAGTTCTCTAACTGGAAAAAAAAAAAAAAAAAAAACACCTCCAAACCACATAACCCCAAAACTGCTTGTAAAAATATTTTTTTATTTTATTTTTTTTTAATTGCCCTTTTCCATGTAACTGATTTTGCTTTAACATTGTCAAGACCACCCTGTTGCAGTCAGTTTTAAATAAAAATAAACTTTGTTTTTACATTGAAATGCCTTTTACTTAGAAAAATAATTTATTTTGCATTTTTCCATGAACTTAGCAAAATCAGGATGAGCCACTGAAAAATGGGTTCACAAAACAAAAACACAAATCTGAAATATGCTTTGAAACTCAGCTCAGGGTTGCCTTTCACATTCTGATTTTCCTGATTGGAATAGTCAGTCAGTCATTTATAGCACTGGAAAAATTCCCTGAGGATGAGAAAATAGTTTCCTGTTGTAGTCCCCAGATCCCAGAGATGTTTTCAGAATATTACAGGATAGCTTTAGTCAAGAAGAAAGGGGCCTATCACACTCAGCAGGATTACACATCCAATCCTATCCACCTCCTACATTTGTCAGGTACTGTATGATGCCACAAATATTTTACTGTAGTAGAGAATTTATCCCAGTCTTTCCAGAGGAACTTTCACATTAATGGTGGGATGGAGGATTTACTCCCTGATCTGATCTTTAAATGTTTACAGTTGTTGTCCTGCTTGTAAGACGTTTGGGACCCCTTCCAACTTTCTAATCCTTCCTGCTCAGTTATTTCACGAGCACAGCCTGGAAAATAGTCTGAGTCTGTAACAAATCTGCACTTTAACCTCCTTCCCTTGAATGCAAGTATTCCCATCAGCACTTGGGGAACTCATCTTGTAATTAAAGATAAGCACATGTCTAAAAGATTCCAGGCTAGTGCTTTAGAAGACAGGTGGTGCAACTTTGACAGATGGGAAAGGAGAGGACAATATAATAGAAACCAGATAAACATGCACACACATATGCACACACATATGCACACACATACTATACATATGTATATAACTATTACCTACCTATGCATGCTATTTTTACATTTATTTCTGGCTTGCTTTGCAATTCAAGGGTCAAAACTCCGAATGTTCAAAGGGCAGTGAGAATTTGGCCTTCCTTTGATAATTCTTCATCTTAAAATCTTTCCTGTCTGTACAAAATAGTTGGCTTAGTGAAGCTTTTAAGCAAAGCATAAGAAAGTAAATGATTTATTATTATTATTATTATTATTTATTTATTTATTTTTTTTAAGATATATAGTGTCCCCTGATGTTACACTTGTTGTTACATAGTAGGTATTTAGTTGGTTTTGCAATGCAAGCACAGCTGGCTTTAGATCATTGTGGTAGCTAGTATTGATTTTTCCTATCTGTAATTTTGCTCGCAGCAAACTCACTTTAAATGTGTTTCAAATGAAGCTCAAAAGCAGGTCTCATTCACAGCCATGACAATCCACTATGGTCCAGTCAAAACACTGGATTTATAGAGCAGGCATCCAAATAACATTCTATTCCTTATGTGTGTAATGCTCATTCTGGCAAAAGTGAAAATACAGTTTGGGCCAGATCATACATGATGTATGAAACATGTCTTACATTAAATAATAATTAAATAAATAAATAAAAACTTTTATGATGGAAGGGGAATTTCTCCAAGTTGATTCCTCAGCTTTGCTGAGCACTGAAGACAGTAAACCTGGTACTCTGTAAGGTCTTCAAAATGAGGAAATCTGTGTTTTCTTATTTTCTGCTCTCCTTTCTGTACCATCATTAAAATAGTTCTACCACAAAGGATTTTGATGCTAGTATTCTTTAATATACACTGTCTTTTTAATAAACAATACTGTCTGGGGAAAATGACAGATACATAAAGGAGGCTGCATACAGGCTTCACAAAAAAAAAGTTATTTCTAAAGAGATGAAAGTGAGCACAAGTATAGGTACCAGGAGGCCCATTGTTCAAAAGATGTCATAGCATATTCCACATCTGCTGCTAAAGACCATTAAAGTGTTTAAAAACTAGTATATAATCAGACTTAGAGAATTTTCACTGTGGCTGTGTGGGGTTTCATGCTTTTCTGTTTATGTGAAGGTTTTCTCAGATTTAACTTTGAACCCCTGGCACTGTTTTCAGATGAAATAAGAGATGCTGATAAGGTAAGGTAGAAACGGAAGGTAATTTCATTTTAACAGTTCTTAGACATTTAAAACTGTTAATGGTACAGCCTCAAGTGGCTTTTCTGTACAGTAACATGTAGTTACATCCATGTTAATACTCTCTCTGGATAAGCAAACTCAGGCCTCACACTATCTTGATGAGCTCAAGACCACCTTCAGCCTGTGCTGCTTATTTTTATGTGAAAGTATTCTGCATTATACAGAAAATTTCGTTCAGGTTTGTGTTAACTCACCTTCATGCATGTACATGCCCAAAATAAATTTATACATGGAGAGTTGAGGAATTGTAACTTCTAAGGACTCATTTATTTACTTGGTCACTTTATAAATGTCATCATAGGCATAAGACTAGTTGATTAAATAAGCTACTTTGCAGCCAGAGTAATTTGATCAATAGACCAATGCAAATTGTTGTTTTTCTATCAAACTAATTTCCTGGTATACAGTCAACGTTTGTCTTTGGTAGTTTCCCTTTCAGCTGGAGGGGGGGAGGGAGGGGTGTTAAAAGTGCAATAAAACCTGCCCTTAATATTCCTAACTTTTCAGACAAATAATTATACACATTTACATTTTTCCTTGTATGTAGAAGAATATGCATGGAAGGGTTATAAGTTATGTTTATCATAGACCCAAACATCTAGACGGCTCAAGTGTTTTAAACAGAAGGTTCACTTTAGGAAAATCATTGCCTTGTCCTGGAAGACAGCATGCTTGTCTCAGGTCCAAGAGGGAAACCATCTGTGTTTGTTGTACAGCTGAGTGAAACCTTCGAGGCTGGAGCAGTCTCTAAGGCCCAAATGAGTCTGGGATTTGTATGAGCTGTGACAGATGGTCCACATGGACATCTTCCCTGCTGCCCCTGCAAAGGTTAGGAGGATTACTAAGGGGACCCTAAATGCTGGAAGATGAAACCCCATTTAGAGTGGTAAAGGGAGATTCTATCAAGAATCAGTGTCATGCCAGAGTTTCTTGTGCAGTGCTGAGGAAAAGAAGGGTCACTAATTTGTAAAGAAAATGACTTTAGATCATGTAGCTTTTACATTTAGATGGATACTTTAGCATTTTCTATTGTAGCTAGTCTGTAACTACGTCTTCTTGCTTACTCCAGGAGTAATAAGGAGAAAATGAGGAAAGAAAAGGACATGCTTTTAGATGAGGAAGAAAACTTTACAGGCTTGTCACTTAAAGACTCTGTTCCTCTGTTTTCATCAATCTTTAGGTCAGGAGGTTTTGGGGAGGTTACTTTTAGGGAAAGACAGATGTCATTCAGTAAATGGCAGATGGCATGGAAAACTATATTCCAGAGAGACCAGGGACAAAGCAGCACTGAATGACCTCTGGCCCATGTAACTTGTGCTTCTCCTTAAATGTACTTGTCTTACATATCATGGGGTCAAGGTGGGAGCTGGGGTCAAGAGAGAATCGCCTTTTGTCTCTGAGAAATGTTTATTTCTTTCCTTTTTCTGAGCCATTAGATTAGTCTTGTTGTTTCTTATGCTGGAGCTGCCATTCCTCACCTTCCCCTCCAGCTTCTTGCTCTAGTTTGAGGTGCTTAATTAGCATCTTCCCATGCATCAACACGCAGGAGCTTTCTGGTAAAACACTAAGGACTTGATGAGATTACAGAGTTTTCTAACCAGGCATCTGAGCTTATATTTCCAAATATAATCACAATTCTTCTGTACTTATACTTTAAAATATTAAACGATTGATAAAATACTTCTGTATTTGTTCTCCTTTCTAACACCCTCCATGTTGGCTGCTTTGTTTTGCTAGGCTCCAAATCTGGGAAGAAAACCCTTTATCTGACTGGAAATTGCATGCCTAAGTGTGAGAAATGCCAGTTTCTACAACATACTTATCTCTCAGGCAAACTTGGACTGTCCCTAGGCCTGTCTGTGCCTCACAGTAAGGTGGCAAAGAGACAAAGTCATCTGAGTTTTGTGAACTTTCCAGACAAAGGGTATTTCAGTGTGTGTTATCTAGTAAATACTCCAGTATCTTCTAAATGTTGCATTAGAAGAGGAATAAACTAGGCTTGTTGGAAACCAGACCACAGGGCTTTCAACAAGGGGCATTAAAAAAAGGAGCAAACAATGTTCCTTATGGGAGGGGTTTCAAAGATAAATTCATGGGAAGCTGAATAGTGCCTTCTCTTAACTTCACTGGAAATCTCTCAGTTCAATGCAAGCAAAAATCATACTCACCCTTTACTCTCCATGTTATAGCAGAACCACAAACCCTTGCTAGTCACTGTCCAATAGACAGTGTCCAATTGTATAATGGAGCTCATCTCCATGCCAATGAACTTACAGTTAGTTCAGGTCTCAAAGGGGAACCTGGGCAGAGACACTCACTTGTCTACCGGCATGTTGTCAGCAGCAAAGCTATGAGCTGCATTTCTGCCATTGTTGAGCACCTTATCTGTGGAGGAACCAACAAGAATGTACCATTGTATATCCTGATTTTTTTTTCCTTGGGGTCTAAGAAGGAAAATATATCTAGTTTTCAGTACTTACTGTCCTGCAAAATTCATCAAAAGAGAAATTATAACAGATTAATTGATGCTGGTTAGAGAAGACAGGGGATAGTAGTTCAAGGAAGTAGTCTCCCACATTCCACATCTTTCTACTGCATTCTGAGAGGCATCATTGACAAGTCTGACATAAGTGCTTACTTGGTCAATTAGCTGGCTCAGCCTGAGCCATGCTGGCCATCAGGTGATGATAGCAGGCTTAAGACTGCTGTTTTCTTTTTATCAGGGTATGCTTTTGAAGAAAACCGTTTTTTGTTTGTTTGTTTGTTTGTTTTTCTTGTGTGTGTGTGTGGGGGGGTTGTTTTAGTTTTTCATGCCTATGGAATATATATATATATATATATATATATATGTTGTGGATGTTGTCATTTGTAATGCCAGGAAATTTTTCGGAAAACAGTTATACTTGCTCAATTAAGGAGGTATAATAAAGATGTTAAAGAGCCCTACATTTTAGCACAAATTTATAGCACACAAAAACACCTCCCAGGTTACATACAGTCAGCTTATCTGAATGCCTCTGTTCTGCGCAGTTTGCTCAAAGGATCCCCAAAAACAATTTTGCGCCATGTTGCTGTGGGGAAGTGTCAGTGTGAGAGTACCAGGATTTTTTTTATTATTATTATTATTTTTTTTTAGCTGACCGGCAGATGCCTTGTTTGTGGTCCTGGCTCCTGAAGAGTGTAGTAGTGATAAGGGCTAAGGGGAAACAAGGGGATGCTGCATCCTGTGGAGAATCCTCAGAAATCATTGACCTGGAACAAGTACTGGACCAGAGCTGCAGGGTAGTGGCATGGCAGTCACAGTGCTACAGTTGGGATGGTGGGTCCCCAGAGCAGAACACTACTTCTAGTAGCACAAGGGACTAATCCTCTGATAAAGCTACTGCTACCAAATAGTGGCCAGTGACAGCAGACATACAGGGTTTACTGCATTTTCTCCCTCAGCCCACAGGGCAAAATGAAGGGAAGGAGGAAGAACATGTGAAAATAGTCATTGCATTGCTCCTATTGCTAAGCAAATTATTACCTGCTGTTCTGAGCAGGAAGCTGTCCACTGTTTGGGGTGATCTCTTTCATGATGCGTGATGCAAAAAGGAGAAAGCACAAAATATCTCAAAAGGAGAAAAACAAAACCTTCATGATGGATAGATAGGATTTGTAGAAGCAGCTCTGCTTCCACTGAAACTAAGACTAAAACTCACCTTAGTTTCGGTGCCTCCATTTCAAACTTATAATTCTAATAGCAAAAAGGTGCATTAGTCATTAACATTTTATTCATTCTTCTTATAATGTCAGCAGAGCTGAGCTCAGCTGAAGGTTTAGCAGCAAGATGCTGAACACCGATCCCAGCATGGGTACATTTCATTCATTAGAGCCATATGAGCTTTGCTTCATGTGGGATTTGTGTAAATACTTGCACAGATTCCTTATCCACAGAAGCTTGCTCCTAGCAAGTTGTTAAGCTCATTAATAGGGCAAAAGGAAAATTGTGCTCCTATAATTTCCAGTTCAATTATTATGGAGTGCACAAAATCCTAATTCTACTGCAGTCCAAGGCAAAACTCCCACTGGTTTAACGGGGCCAAGATGGCACAAAGTTAATTTCCCAGAACAACATAAAAATTGGAAATTGTCCCAGAAGAGTGACTTCAACGGAGTCTGGACCTCAGGAGATGTAACTCTCTGTTGTCTCAGAAAGGCAAATTCCGTACCTTACCAGAAAGATGTTTCTAATAAGGCAGCCATTAGAATAAGGAGCATTGCTGCAATGCACAGAAAATGTGCTCAGTTTAATCAACAATGCAATATAATTTCCATTATGTGCATAGAGTTTTGACATAAGAAAATCTGGGCAACTCTTCTTCCCTTGAGTACAATCATGCACATATTCACTTTAAGCCTGTAAAGCACTGAAAAGGGTCTTTTTTAAAGTAATACTCATAGTGAAAAGAGCCCACTTGCGTTATGCAAAGGGAACAATGCCAGAATAATATCATAGATAGGGATGTTTGTGTACTCAGTATTCAATGGTCAGTATATATTTCAGTGATGTTAATGAAGACCATTTCAATTCATGCAGTGCCCAGTCATCAAGTACCTCTTTGCCTGAATTTAATTAAACATCCATTCTTCAGTAAGTTTCCTACCTACCAGTGATGAAACGTTTGAAAAATACCTTCCTATTATCAGGAAATTTGCACAGACAGGTGAAAGCTACTTCTCTTTTATAATAGTACAATGAGATCATAGAGAACTTATTTTTGTTCATCACAGACAGGAAATTATTGACATAAAACGCGGTAGAAAGGGTGTTCACATCTTCCAGCAAGTAGGCTTTGAGAACAAGTTGAACCGAACCCTCTTTTCATTCCATAAGTAAGCTCTGACCCACTAGAGGTATGACTCATGTTTAAACCAAATGCCATGGGCTTCTAGACACAACCAAACCTCTGTGAAGATTTTGTGGAGAGCAATGATGGGCTGCCCACCTTTGTTGCCAGTTGTCACAGGTGTTGTTCTCTGGAGGTGTTCAAGGCCAGGTTGGACAAGGTCCTGGGTAACCTGATCTAGAGGGTGGCATCCCTGCCCATGGCAGGGGGGTTGGAACTAGATGAATTTAAGGTCCCTTCCAATCCAAACCATTCTGTGATTCTGTGATTCTGTGATTCTATGAAATGTTCTTGTATTTGTGGTGGGAGAGGAAGGAGGACCAAACAGAGATACCAGGAAAGCAGCTGCGTGTGATGCTGTTGAAGGTTCTCCAGTGACAGTCAACCCAGCTTTCCACTGTAGCCTCTGGATGCACTTACAACCCAAAATAAAAGCTGCAGCTGCATACCTGCAAAGTCAGGAGAGAGGAGACCCTCCTCTCCTCCCTGCCCTCTCTGCTGCCCTTCCAAGTTCCCCTCCCTCTGGACTGGGACCAACAGCCTCCCTGTTAAGGCAGCAAGGAGGGGAGCTGCTAGAGTTAGGAAGATGTGGGGTGGGAAAGGCAGGCATAGTCCAGGCCAAGTTCCAAATAATTTCTAATTATTTATGTCAGGTGGAGCAGCTCCCTCCATCCAGACACCCTGCATACCAGACCTTGTGTCATGCCACACTCCTGTCGCTGAAGTACACCCAGGCTTGGATAAGGATCAGCTGGCAATGGTGTACATGAGACAGAGATTGAGTCTTTTTCACTCAGTTTCTCCAGGGCCTGGAGAGGACAAAAAGAGAGGACTGCATCTCTCTCTTCTCCACCACACTTCATATTATTTTAATGATCTACCATAGGCCTCAGATCCAGACTTTATGAATACAATTGTTAAGCAGGCAGGGCTGCCCACCAGTTTCTGAGCAGTAGGACCTCCTCCACAAGCACAAGCATTGCTCCACTGGGTACAGGAACATTTGTGAAACCCATTCCTTAACCAGCATGGGAAGATTTGGGAAATCATTCCTATCAGACTGAGTGTCAGCCATGAATTCTCTGTGAATGTAATGTCCCCCTTAGACTTCTGTTGCCACTTGTGGGCTGGTACACATGTAGCTGCTAGGAGCTTTGTATATAGGCATACACAGAGCTGCACAAAACAAATTGGAAAGTAGCTTCTTGCTCTGCCTTAGCTGTGTTGACTCCTGCTAGCAGTTAAATAAAAAGCTATCAAGATGTTTTTAGCTCCAAAAGCCAAGAGCCTTTCAGAGCTTCTGCAGTGAGTACATCTGTTGACTGAGAAGGACAACTCTAACAGAGACTGTCTAAAAGCAGACAATAATTCTCAGATCTTTGGAGAATTTTGTGAATCTATTTCTCCCTTTCATAAGCCTTCTTCATTCATATACATAAAATTTGCAATAGTCTTGTATAGTGATGCAACATTGGAAAGGTAATGGTCATATCTTAATTTATATAAAAGGGCTTAATTTTAGCCAAAACAGGGATGAAGGATTATTTTTTGCTAATTAGTTCTGAAAATGATTGACTTTAGACAGCCATTCTCCCATATGGAAATCCACAGGCTTTGTGAAAGTGGTGCTAAATCATGCATCTTGGCCCTCTACAGAAGGGCCCAAATAAGAAAAGTCAACTGGCTGCATCCATGTCATCTCTAGCTTAGTTATGGGCACCTCTCCTTTATACCTTACAAAAGTATAAATAACAATGTCGTGATTGAAAATATCAGGGCTTCCTCCATGTCATAAAATTGGGAAGAGGGAATAGTTTTGTGCAGTTAGTGATTTCCAGCTGCTTAATTAATGTTTACAATATCTCTCCTTGAAAATAGCCGTGTGAATTTCATTCCCTACTTGCTTGTTTAATTTATTTTAATCAATTGTTACACACCTGTTTCCACTTATTTCAAGCAAGCATTATCTGCAGCATAACAAATATGAAGAAACATTAAAAGCAATTAATCTTTATCCTTGGAGTTATATAATTAAGAAACCAATAACAATAATCAGATATCAAGTTTATACCTTAAAACGCCCATGGACACAACAACCCTAGAGAGGATGGTAGGCTCATTACAGGGTGTCTCTAAAAACCAGCTCATAGGCTCTTCTTTCCCCTCTGAAAAGCATTAAGAAGCATTAAGAAGCAATGCTAGCCAGAGTTTCAGGTACTTGCTGCTAACTGAGAAGCTAAATCAGCAGCATGGTATTAATGCCTGAAAAGCCCTGTGCTTTCAGAACCTCTGAGTTGACCCAGCTCTCTTAGACTTTTGGAGTCCCTATCTGTCTCTTTCTGAGACCCTTTTCCTCTTTCTTGTATGATGTAAAAACAGTAATTAATTTATTCCACCAAAGGGCATTAGTGACTATGTCAGCAATTTCATACAGTTCACAGGTGTGCCCTGCTGGTTCATCACTTCCCATTACGGACACAGAGAGCAAAAACTGAATGCAAAAGAAGAAACTCCCAGAGACCTCAAATTAAGGTAAGTTTTTCTGTTTCCTCCCTCCCTCCCTCCCTCCCTCCCTCCCTTCCTTCCTTCCTTCCTTCCTTCCTTCCTTCCTTCCTTCCTTCCTTTTTTCGAAATTTCTTCTTTACTTCTCTTTCCAATGTCTGGAAATCCCCAGTGAGTCTGACATAAGTCCCTAACTTGTCTGGTTTCTGCAGAACAGAACACTGCCAGATGACGGCTTACGCTTCACTGACGACGTTCTGTCATCTATCGGTGCTAACTATGGATCAGTGTCTATCTCTACAGCCTTTTTAATAGGTACTTTATTATTTTGACACATTTCCTTCCCTCCTGTTAATCTAGGGATTAGCACTGACATGTCTAAATTCATGCTTAACTGTGTTAACATCATCCCTCTTGTATTGAATTTGCTGTGATCTCACAGTGCTAGCTGCCTAACAGAAGACCAGCATATCCTATTGCTTAAATATCCCCATGAAGACTCTCTGAGGTTCTCTTTGTGAGCTCCAAAGCTTTACCTGACAAGCTGGCTGCAACACAAAGCACAAAAAAGACTGAATATGAGATGATATGCTATAAAATCAATGGAGCTCCCATGGCAGAAGTACAGAATAAAGTAGTAAAGAAGAAACAAAACTATAAACTAAGGGGAAAACAGCAAAAGAAAAGTGTCTACTTGGTCACACAGCACATGGGAAAAATCATTTATCTATCTCCTGTTCCTAGCTAAGATCTGCAAATTTATTCTGACCTGATATTTCGCTGATGTACCCCTGGGTTTTATTCAGCATGGATGTGTCTGTTTTTTTTTTTTTTTTTTTTTTTTTTTTTTTTTAGCTGAATGAGGTGGGCAAGTAGTGTCTGTGACCGTCCCTGCCTTCCCTGTGGACCCACTCCTGGGAAAGATTGAACTTCTTTCTTGACAGTCATTTTGTCTCTTAAGCATGGCCCCTAGCACAGGAACCCAGTCTGCCAGCTCCACCTGTTTACAGCCAACTGTCTGACTGACTCTGCATTCCTCCTGCTGCTCTTCTCCTCAGTCCTCTCTGTTTCTCGATGTACTTTTATCCTTATCCAAGTAAAAATAATCCATGGAAGAAGGGGGAGACATAGTGTTGACAAAAGATGTGGGACTACAATGAAACAGGAGGAAGAGAGGGGAAATTATAGGTTGCCCATAACACAGTGGCACTAGAGAAGTATTTATTATTGAGTAAAAACTTGGATTTGGTGAGGGTTTCACCTTGAGAACAGATTCAGAAGAGAGAAAAGAGCTTGGGGTGCCTGTGGTGGTTCTGCTCAAAATTCATAAGCACATGTAGCTCTCTTCCATGATATTTCTGATGGAAGAGGGTAACAGCTTCAGACTCAGCTCTTTCCTATGAGATTGGAACATGGCAGCAGAATGAGTAGCTGTAATAAAGCTGGCTTTGTAAATTGGACCAGAGGAGATACTCTCTGGGGTTTAAAACAGCTTTGGAGAGAAACACACAAAGCTGAAAGTCTGGAAACCTTGTTTCTGGAATCCAGCTAGACTTGGGTGGAGATGATTAAGGGAATGGAGGAATTGCCAGGGGAGAAAAGACTAAAATGAACTTGTCAGCTTGGAGATGTTAGGCTCCTTAGAGTCTACAGAATCAGGAAAATGGTGGAAAAGATAAATGCAGACATCTTATGCACCAAATCCTGTAGTTCTAACATTAGGGGACATTCATCAAAAGTAGCAGATACAGTTTCATTGACAGATCTGTTGAAACAGACTGCTTTCAAACAGATAGAAGAGTTTGCATAGCAAGTAGTGAATTTCTGAAATTTGTTTTCACAGGAAGATCATGGTGGGAAGGTATGAAAGAATTAAACACGTTGATGGAGAAGGAGGCAGGATAGGCCCTCTTTGAGTGGGATGTTGGATTAGACGATCTCATGGGGTCCTTTTCAACATGTGCTCCTGTGATTCCATAACACTAACAGCTGCTAACAGAGATAGGCAGAAAAATACAAGCTAATGTCTATTATCTAACCTTTGTGGCTGCTGGTGCCATGAGAGGTGAGTAAACAAAACAAACAAACAAGCAAATAAAAACTATCTAGGTTCTCCCCACAAAAAAATGTTTAAGTGTTTCTCTACCAAAGCTAGAGTCTTGTTGCAGATGATCTGGTTCTTTAGCCCATTTCTTGTATTCTTAACCACTGGGTGCTGTATCAAGGGCTTGGAGAGCCTTAAACTTACTATTCTTTTGTGCTGTGTCTTTACCTGACACTTGTCCCTAAACCCCTTACTTGTCTGAGGTCATGAAGTGTTCATAAGTGACCCTGGGAAGAGTAGCAAGTAAGTTTCTTTCCCGAGGTTTCAGCATGAGGACTGTCAGCTCAATTATTTAACTGAAGGACCTCTTCTTACTGGACCCAACCATTTTGGGCTACCTTTAAATAAATGAACTACTCATGTTAGCCTGCTTCATCCCTGCTTTTTGTAGTTCCTTGTCTCTCATTTTCTTTATACCTATAGTTGACTATCACTCTTTCTCCATGTCTATTTGTGCCTACACCTTGTTTTTAGATTATTCTGCCCCATCCACAGCCAAATTTCCACCATGCTGCTCACAAGCCTCCTCACTCGCTTCGTGCCTGGGTGTCAGTCAGCAGAACTGCTGCATGCAGCTGACACCAACTGCTCTGTGGTGCCTGTCTCTGAAGATGGGCTTGCTGGAAAACAGCTGGATACACCCAGCTGATACCACAAGACTGTTGCTTCATCTCCCAGATTCAGATTTCTTTGGCATCAGCTGCTCCAAGTTTCCCTGGACAGCTCAATCCAGCTCCCCTCCACCCCAAACTACACAAACTCCTCCACAGGTTAGCTTGGCGGGAAAACCAGGCCCAAGAAAGGCATCTCTCAAATGTGCCTGGCCTGGTTTGGAATGACTCAGGTGCCCTTGCTTCCACATCTCTATTTGTTAAATGGGACAAGCAAGTGAGGAGTCAGAGCTACCCTGCTTCCAGCATGTTCTGCTCTGATTAGAGCAGTGCTAGATCTGGAACAGCTCTCCTGGTGCCATGAGTAATATTTCCTTGTTATTGCTATTCCTTGTAGATCAAAAATTAAGGACGTCAGAGCCCCTGTGCAGGACATTACAGAGTGTCACTGATACAATAAATCCTGGTTTTCAAGTAATTTTATTTTATTTATTTATGTATTTATCCTTAAGCAAATGTAAGTATTCCTTTCTCCATGTAAATTTTCTTTCTGTCAGTAGCTGTTGCAGTTTAACCCGGCCGGCAGCTAAACACCACACAGCCCTTTGCTCACCCTCCCCCCTCCCTCTCTGGGATGGGGGAGAGAAATGGGAAAGTGAAGCCTGTGAGTTGAGATAAAGACAGTTTATTAAGATAGGAAATAATAATAATAATAATAATAATAATAATAGTGTGTATGAAACAAGTTATGCACAATGAAATTGCTCACCACCCACTGACCGATGCCCAGCCTATCTCTGAGCAGTCGGCTCCCCCACCCCGGCTAGCCACCCCTATATATTGTTTAGCATGATGTCAGATGGTATAGAATACCCCTTTGGCTAGTTTGGGTCAGCTGTCCTGGGTCTGTCCCCTCCCAGCTCTTGCTGCACCCCTAGCCTGCCCGCTGGCAGGACAGAGCAAGGAGCTGAAAAGTCCTTGGCTTGGTACAAGCACTGCTCTGCAACAATTAAAACATCGGCATGTTATCAGCACTCTACTCATCCTAATCCAAAACATAGCACCCTACCAGCTACTAGGAGGAAAATTAAATCTGTCCTAACTGAAACCAGGACAGTAGCTTAGAAAATCTTCTAGAAAGTCCAGGTGACCTTTAAAAACTAAATCACCAGCAGGATAATACTTAAGTGCAGACCTTTTTCCCCCACATCTTGCTTCACAATAATGCTGCAATAGCTTCACTTGTTGGAAGGGAATCTCAATATATTGTCATAGGTATATCTTACTGTCTTCTTTTGATAGACTGGGAGCTGATGTAAAATGATTTCCCCCAAAAAGTTGTTAGGTGAAATTGAAATGGTATGAGGTATGGGAATTTTGATATGGGCAGCTTTTTTTCACCATCCCTCTGGAAGAGAGGACCCTCAGCCTGCTCTGTTTTTGGACCCCGGGCAGCCTGCAACTCTTGGCAGATGATTGCTTCCCCTGAAATCCCTCTGCTAAATACTTGCTGCAGCCATTCTTGGAGGCAGCTGGCCAGGCAGAGAGCACAGAAGAAGGGGAATATTTCACCTCTGTGTGTATTTGTGGGAGCCTTTTGTAGGTGACATGGTCAGAGTTTGCCAGTGACAGGCAAGACATACACCTGTGTCAGTATCTTCAGGTTAGGCCCCAGGGAGCCCTCACACTCCCTTAGGATAAACGGTGGGAAAACAAAACAAAACAAAACAAAACAAACAAACAAAAAAAATCCTTAGCTCCTGATTTCCAGTCTCTTGTACTTCTTACCTCCTCACTACTTCTGTGACTGTCATTAACTATAACCACCAATGTCCTAACTGACATTTATTTTAATGGGAAAAATATAATTTCAGGAAAATGCTGCCAGCGTTCTGCATTATTTGTCATGGTAATGAATGTTTTCCATATTAAGGTAGAACTGCCTCAATGGGACACACCTGTGTCCCTCTTACTAGCTGTGAACTGTGCTAATTGAGTGAGTGATGTGCCCATGGAAAGACAATAGGAAAGAATGAAATGAAGATAGATGAATTTAAACACACTTCTCCAGCAAAGTGGGAATAGCATTGTTTCATGTTCTTTTAATTCCTGGAAGTCTCAGGTTCTGAGTTTTCCCATTTGATAAGAAAATTGCCTTTTTGTTCATGCTTCATCTTCTTTTGTCCATATTCATTTCTACAAGGAAGATCAAAACCTTGTTTCTGGAGCAGGGGGAGTTAAAACAGTCAACAGCCTTATAAAGTGACACTGCAGCTGTTTCTTAAGTAACAATGGATCTTAATGAAACCCTGCTCATAAAATTATCATCCTAGCAGCAACTAGAGGTCCCAACTGATATTGGGTCCCAACTGTGCCCAGCTCTGTAAGAATACAGTATAAGAGAGTAACATCTCTGGGAGGAATTTAAAACCTCATTAGATGAGACAGAAAGAAGGCAATATGGAAGAAGTGTCCCCATGGGGTAAAGGCCTGGGTCACACAGAGAGCACATGGCAAAGCCAGGAATAAGACTCAGGGTTCCTGCCACCTAGGCTGGCTGGTGGCCCTGAAGGAGAAAGGCTTTCTTATCAAGCAGCTCAGAAACAGTTTACTCCTATTGGTTGAGGTCAAGATTTGAGACTTTTTTTCAAATACTAACTCCAGTCCTCTGTGGAGAAAGTCATGGGCCTGACCTGGGGCACCTTATCAATGTGCAGCATGGAGACAGCAGATGTAGGCTGAGCAGAGCTGGGCTTTTCATGCAGCAGGTCAGCACCACACCAAAAGCAGCCGTCTCCTGCTATTTGTCAGTCACACCCCTCTCCTAAGCCCTGCCTTCTCCTAAACTGGTGTCAAACCTACGTCAGACTTGAAGTGGAAAGGGGCTGAGTTCCCAAGATAATTGTTTTCTTAGTCTGTTGGCAGCATTGACAATTAGGCAATTGATGCATTAATATGCCAAGGAGGCTCTGATGTTTATTCATGTGCTGCTCTCTAGGGTTTATTGAATTGATGCCTGGTAAAGCGACTAATGGGAGTCCTTGGCAGGGTACCTTAGATGGATTTCCTTATTATCCGTCTAGATTTTATGCTCTCTAGCAAAATCAGTATTAAAGCCAGTGCACAATGCAGTCTCTTTTAGCTTCAGGGTTTAAAAATTTATGGGGCATCAGGGAAAACCAATGAAGGCAAAAGACAATGACAAAAAAGTAAAATCCAAGTGACACAAATGGTGCTGAACTACAGTGAGCAAAAGAAATCATTAATTTTTTATTTTTCTACCTTTTTTTTTTAGGGAATCTTTTTTTTTTTTTTCATTTTTATTATTATTATTATTATTTTATTTTCTACTTATCTCCTCTGGCCTAATTTGTTTCCTCTCACATGCTTTGGTGAGACAGCATGTAGACCTTGTGCTCTAGAAATTGTTACAAGGGCACAGGTATTGAACCTTTAACAGGGAGTTACAAGGATTTGAGGTTGCAGTTTTAGGATTTTTGAAGGTGAGAGATGCTGAAGGAGGGCTGGAGAGCTGGGAGAATCAATGCCACTATAACACAGTGGTGTCCATCCCTATGCATCCCTTTTCCATAGATGTGAACAATATTGCATGGACATCTGTGGGGCCTTGACAGTCTCATGAAACAGAGCCATTGGTTCAGCCAATTTCAGTTTTGAGTGCTGGAATAGGGAGGACAACAGTCTTTAGTTCAAATACTGCCATTACTGCCATTTCTCCACCTATTTTCTTTTACTTTTTTCCCCATAAATATTGCAGTGTGACAAGGTCAGTTTTCTTCAGATTTCAGACTTGTGTACTGGTTAACACTAATGCTTTTCAAAGCAATGTAGTCCCCCTTGAGGTATGACCTGCTGCCTTGTAAGCCTGCAAGCTATGGTTCTAGCTAGCTAGAGCAATTACATTACTCGGTCAGATATGTTATTATTCCATTAATTCTGTGAAGTTATCACAGAATCACAGAAAAGTCTAGGTTGGAAGAGACCTACAAGATCACCAAGTCCAACCTCTGACCTAATGCTAACAAGTCTTCCACTAAACCATATCCCTAAGCTCTACATCTAAACGTCTTTTAAAGATCTCCAGGGATGGTGACCCAACCACTTCCCTGGGCAGCCTATTCCAGTGACTAACAACCCTTTTGGTAGAGTTTTTCCTAATATCCAACCTAAACCTCCCCTGGCGCAACTTTAGCCCATTCCCCCTCATCCTGTCACCAGGCACATGGGAGAATAGACCAACCGCCACCTCGCTACAGCCTCCTTTAAGGTATCTGTAGAGTGCGATAAGGTCACCCCTGAGCCTCCTCTTCTGCAGGCTAAACAGTCCCAGCTCCCTCAGCCGCTCCTCTTAAGACTTGTTCTCCAGAACCTTCACCCGCTTCGTAGCCCTTCTCTGGACTCACTCAAGCACCTCCATGTCCTTCTTGTAGTGAGGGGCCCAAAACTGAACACAGTACTCGAGGTGCGGCCTCACCAGAGCCGAGTACAGGGGGACAATCACTTCCCTGGACCTGCTGGCCACACTGTTTCTTATGCAAGCCAGGATGCTGTTAGCCTTCTTGGCCTCCTGAGCACACTGCTGGCTCATATTCAGCTGACTGTCAACCAAAACACCCAGGTCCTTCTCTGCCAGGCAGCTTTCTAACCACACATCTCCCAGCCTGTAGCTCTGTTTGGGGTTGTTGTGCCCCAGGTGCAGGACCTGGCACTTGGCCTTGTTGATCTTCATAACGTTGGCCTCAGCCTATCCAGATCTTCCTGCAGAGCCTTCCTACCCTTGAGCAGATGGACACATGCACCTAACTTGGTGTCATCTGAAAACTTACTGAGGATGCACTCGATCCCCTCATCCAGATCATCGATAAAGATATTAAAGAGAGCTGGCCCCAGTACTGAGCCCTGGGGGACGCCACTGGATTTGACTCCATTCACCACAACTTTTTGGGCCTGGCTATCCAGCCAGTTTTTAACCCATGGCAGCTGTGAATAGCAACCATCAAACACTTTTCTCTGCAAAGCGGAAAAGACATGGATGAATCTGTGCATTACAAAAAGCTCCCCGTATTTCTCTGTTGACTGTAAATACATCAAAATTAATTTCTGTAACATCAGGCACTTCAGTTGCCTTAGGGGATTTGCTTTTGAAGTCCTTATTCACAGTAGTCCCATTCTCTCTTAGTGCAACAAGTAAGAATTGCATTTTCTACTCTTGTTTTGAAGAAAATGGAGGCAGGATAAAGCGCACACTTACTTAGATCTCTTTGGGCAAAAGGTTTAGATTTTTCAGACGATCTACAATTAACAGCACCTTCGCGTCCTTGGGTGGGGAGCGGCGGGACCGGAGCAGGGCGGGGGGGTCCGGGCGGGGAGGGAGGGAGGGAGGGAGGGGT
>CM021766.1:60535256-60601825 GCA_011076525.1 Nettapus auritus | reverse complement strand
CCCCCCCGTCCACCCCCCCCCCGCCGATTGGCCGTCATATTTACTTATGAATAAATATTTCCTCTGCCCTGAGGGGAAATAAAAGCATTTAAAAGACTGGTAACACTGTGTGTGGAAGGAAAAAAAGGTACGCAGCTGGGTTGCTATACTCACTAGTGCCACCCCAGGCTTTCCTGATCACAAAATGACTGCATGATTTCTTTTGTCTTGGATCTTCAACAGCAGCACTGAGACTCAATCCAGACATCCTTGTAATATGCTTGGAGGACTTATGAAATTGTACTCTACCATAAATCAAAATATTTTACTCCTTTCCATTGCTTAGTATTATTTTAATTGCTACAAGGTTATAGCTTAACAATTAAAACAACAGGGAAGATTTGAAGGGCTAGCTAGCTAGAAACGTAAATTTAAGTAATGTATTTATGGATGTCTGAGCGTTGCATATAAGGAACACAATCCTCTCCACAGCTTGCATGAGATTATAATTAAAGTGAATTGAGGAACCGGACTGCACACACAAATCACCTAGAGACTGTTCAAACAGGAAAGTTTTGTTATGAGGAGTCAAATTCAATCCTGGCTGTGAATGCAGATGGTAGAAGTCGCATGGCACCAGAGGTCCGATGTGATCTTTCCAATCAAGAATAGCTGCCACCTGCACACAAGGATATAAGACAGGCATAGTGGCTGTAGCATCACATACCTACTTAAAGCTTTTACTTAACACGTTGCAGTGGCACATACAAAAAGTAGCTTGTTTTATGGTGTAGATAAGGAAAAGAAAATTCTTAGCTATTCTTACTTCCAGGAGTCCTTTGGCACTGGCATCATTGCATATCCTTCACCTTCCTCTTTATTTGCATTCCTCCACAAAGTACAACATCTACAATTGCAGTTCATAAGGCAGTGGAGATGAAGGTTATTTTGGTCCTGTTTGCATGCTGCTTCCTGTCAAGATTAGTCACAATCTTGATGTATAAACTCTTAAACACTTGATAGCATGGAAGTGGTGTACAAATCCCATGTGGGGTCTCAAGAAAGGGGCAAATTTCAACCCATAAAATTCATGGCCCAGTAGGCTGTGGGGGATCTTGTTGGTTCCTGTGTTATGTACCTGTCTCCCCCAATCATTTTATTGCCCTGAACATCTGTGGAAACATCGAGGTGCAGGGAGCCTCCAGGCTGCTCAGCATGTTTGACTCTATTTTCTCCTTAAACATGTGCAAATGCTACTTCTATTTGCACCTTTGCAGAGCTGTGATTTGCAACACCAAAGCCTAAATGACACCTAAGATCCCTCCAGAGCATTAAACAAACAAGCCAATAGGATGTCTCACAGCCCGGGAAGGGCTAAATTGAAAGCAGTAGCACAAACTGCTTTGAAAATGAGCTAGTTGGATTTCTTTGCTATACTCCAAACCAGAGAGGTCTTTTCTAGTGTTTTTTGTTTGTTTGTTCGTTGTTTTGTTTGTCGGTTTGGGGGTTTCTTTTTCTTCTGCATGAATCCAGGTTCTGAGCACTCCTCAGAAAACTGAACCAAGATTCTGACTGAAGGTTTATAATCCTGTGATTATTATATATATATATATATATATAAAACTTTTTTTCTTCAATTAGAATTGTGTGAAGAAAAACATGAAAATGAAGAAGACAGCCAGGAGACTATCCACAGTAATAGTTTGACAGTGTGGGTATTTAACATTTTATACACTGTCAGTGAGCTCCTGATTTGATACAGACAATAGATATAATCCTCATAAAATTAGTCAGAGGCAAATTAGGTTTTACTAGCTAGTTAAAAGCTAGAAGATGGCTAGGGGCTGGCTATACAAGGTAGTTTGGACTTGAGGGTTAATATTGGTTGAAGGACTATGTTAAAATAACTGGCTTTAAGGAGACTAGCTTCTAGAGGTATCTCCTAGGCTGTCCACAAGTTCATAAGTTTCTTCTTAAAACAAGCCCTCTCCTCTTCTTTCTAAATGACTACACAAAAAACAGCCCCATGTCATGCCAAGAGTAATATAGTAAGTTTTGCACTCACAAAACAGCAAAATACAGTATCTCTTTTTGAAATATCATTTAAAGATGTCTGCTTTTCTGGCCAGTCACCTGATTGCAAATGAAACTGCTGTGATCAAAACTTTGCATAAAGTAGCGTTTTGCTCATTTGCTTCTGAGATATACCATGTATTGAAGGAGAAAGGCCACAATTATTAAAAACAAAATCCATCAGTATGTCCTCCATCAGTCTTTGCCTTCTGCTGAATCATTACTTAAAGGACTTCTGAAAGATTTCTTCAACTGAAAAAAAATAATAAACAAAAGGAAAAAAGTGTTATGTTGAGAAAATGACCAAGATTACTCTGCAAAGGAAATGGGTACAAAAGATTGACAAAACATGATATCAGATAAATTTCAGTTCCTTGCTCCTTACTGTCTATGGTTCTCATTCTCTGAGTTGTGTGCAAGGGAATCTGATTCTGCTTGGTAATATCAATAGCAATATCAACATAAATCAGGAAAACAGTATAAGATTACAGTACAGAGTATTCTTTCAAATGGCGTTTATATGAATGTTATGCAAAATTTGACCCTAACTGTTCACTTAAAAGAATGATCATTCCTTTAAAAATTGGGACAAGTCGAGGTAGAACAGATCATCAAAGTGTAAGGCAGATAAGAAATTAGCTAGAAATATTCTGTACACAGAAAGGCAGGCAAACTTTTTTTTTTTTTTTGGATTTGGATTACATTGTGAGATCAGATCTGTCAGAAATGCTGACTTTAAATTTCTTTGGAAAAACAACAAACCTTCCATTTCACTGCCTTTACTGCCCTTGTAAAACCAGGTAATTGGCTTTGCAAATTGAAGCCATAAATTACTAATTTCACACTATGGGAGAGGAATGAATATACCAATTAGTTGAACAGTTGCATCCAGAGTTCAAGCAAGCCTAGCAAACATCATGGGCATATTTATATGTGCTTCTCTATGGAGCATCTGGGTCATTGCCACTGCTTAGAGATAAATAGCAAGGCAGGTCCGGTCCCAGCCCGTTCCTGTTCTGCGTGTTCAGGCTGACAGTGCCCTGAAGCACAGGCTCTGTCCCTTGGGACCAACACACTGTTTAGCAGGAAAGTGTCCTAATCTAGGCTGCGGCAACCAGGCACTGCATAGCTCAACTGCATTGTGAGTCAGCAATCCCTTCCACTTAAAACTTTGAGTCTGAGACTAAAACAGCTTCTTACATTGTGTATAAAGGTCTTAAAGTCCATTTTTGCTTGGGGAGGTCCTTTTATTTCCTTTTTGCTGGTGGAGGGTTCCTGTGGGTCAGACTCATCTGAATTTGGCTCAGGCACTGTCTTGGTAGAAAATGGTGCCAAGGGTACCCCTGGCTGCAGGGCATATAGACAGCCAGCTGCTGTGATGTTTTTCCTAGGAGCTCTTTGAAGTACCATTTTTGAGCACCCACTTCTAGGATGCACACTGTCAGCAGCATCTGGAAGTGCTTGTTTATTCTGGGCATTTCTTTCTCCCTTCCAATCAGAGAGTCCAAGCTCAGAAAACAGATGGGATTGTTCTACCAGTAATTGGTCCAGCTGCTGCAGGGAAAATAGAAGGAAAAGCATATTGCAGTAATAAAAATATAATAAAAGGAATCAAGCAGGATACACAAGAATATATGAAGCATGCCTGCTTCTTATGCTTGGTCTGAAGAAGATATGCTATATTTGGCAAAAGAGACGTTGCCATAAAAAGGAGGAGAAAGGCCTAGAGGACATTTTATTCCAACAGATATATCTAATGTAAAACCTGCAAAAGGACTTCTATCAGTGGCCATTGCAGTCTTTACCCTCTAATCCAAGCTTGTCAGGAAAATTTCCCACAAGACCCAGAGCGGTGGCTTGTGCAACATACCATCAGGATGCCCTCCCTAACTTGGCAAGTTCGATCATTCAGCTGAAATTCCAGCTCTGCCACCTCCTGTCGAACGGCCTTCAGTAGGAGTTGCAGGTTTCTGCTTTCCTCCCTGCAGGGACAGAAGTGAAAGCACACTTGAATTGGCAATGAACACTCTCCTCTTCTCAGCCCCACCATAATGCCTGTGTATCACACACTGTTGCCATCTGATTTCTACCCATGATCATGGAATAACTTACAAAAATATATATATATAAAATAAAAAATAACAGTCCTTGACCACTCAACTCCAGTTCTTCAACTACCCCACTTGCAAAATTAAGCATGTTGCAGCTGTAGAGTGGGCTTGAGTCTGGGCAGGTTCATCAGTTCTGATATGTTACTATCACAAAGACTGCATAAATGTTCTACTTTCAGGCAGCTCAAGACTAGAAGCTCCTACCAACTTTTTGTATAAATGAGGCTTCTCAATAATCACTGTGAACGTGGGCTGAATCCATGAAGAGCTAACTGAAATCTATTCCTGGATTCCTATTACTATTAAAATCTAGTAATTCCACACTAAAAATCTGGCCTACATTTATAATTTTCCCCTTCATAATACATGACTGAACAGTATAGAGAGTAGCTGGACTTTCTTCTGAGAGAAAATCACAATACTTTTCCACTTGGAGGATGCACATGGCTGCACCTCACTGACCAATAATGCTGTAGTAACACAAGTGTCCAGACAGACTGTAAGTGCTGATGCTAACTTTGGATTTAAGTAAGTGTGTGGGGCTGCCTTTACCTTCCTCCATCTGGCATAACATCAGAAAGCAGTGCCTGCTCTTCCGTCAGGTGCTGTTCAATCTCATCCAGCTTCTCACGGAAGTGCTGGCAGGAGATCTTCATCAGTTCTATTTCCTGGAGGGTACACTGCATAGAAAAGCAAGAAGACACCCCATTTTACTACTTTTCTTTGAGTGCTTCCATGGCAAGTGCATTTGAAGCTGACAGTGCAAAGGACATGAGCCCGCCTCTTACCTGCACAATGGGGGCTCTGTCAGCAGCTGTCAAGAAAGTCCAAGTGGCACTTCAAGTGTGTTTATGCTGGGTGCATCACTCGCATCCCAGTCACCACCTTGTTTCCTAAATGATGTAGGATGAAGTGGCACTAGTCAAGTCAATGGTAATTTCATTTTTGCCACTGAAGTGGGAAATGGACTTTGATCAAAAATCTGGCAAAATGCATCAAAACCTGATATTATGCTCTTGTCAGATACTATCTTCCAGCAGCATGAGTTGCTATGAATTAATGAGAAATTACTGTCCACTGGAAGCTGGAAACTGTTTTGAAAAAGAGAACTAGGAAGAGGGAGAAGGAGAGTAAGCATGAGAGGGAAGAAATATAAGAACTATGATATTTACAAATGTCTTTCATGACAGGTTCTGCTAAGTTTCTGGTGATTTCTCATCTATTACCCATTAGACAGCTTGAATTGGATTTATCTAAAGAAGTGCAGACATTTAACTTAACAGATACACATCCAAGTATGGCAATAGAGCAATTGTTCTGTTTCAAAATTAGACAACCATAACACGTCAGAGTATCTATGCCATAAATCATAGAATCATTAAATGTCACCATTTCTCTTGACCAAAAGAAGGAATCTAGTATGACTAATCACTTACATCTACTCTGATGTAAATATCTGCACCAGGAATGTCTCAAAGAAGATGAGATGAATGAGCAGCGATAGTATAGAAAAAATCATAAGAAGATTCTCCCATTACTACTTTGGAGCACAGGAATAACATAAGCACAACCTGCTAGTAACATCAAAATAAATCCTGCTACTAGAGTCCACAGATGTCTAAGTTTCTAGACATATTAAAGGCTTTTCCTTGACTTTTGACACTTTGTTAAAGAAAGTAATATAGACAGCATCACTAAAGTTATTTTGGAGACAGTACCACCTGCCTTCTGAAGGCATGCCCCCTACTGCTCTGAAATTGCTCAGAGTGCAAGCAGGAGTTCAGCATGTACTTGTTTTGGCAGATTTTAGTTTCTGGTAAACCATGGGAAGATAGTGTATGAACCTGCACTCCACTGCTGACCACTGTAACTGACAGAGAGCAAGAGGCCCATCTACAAAGTGTGGCAATGCTTGATATCTTAGGATCCCTGCAATCATGGCCTTTGAAGATCTCTTCATGTTTGTATGCTTGAATGTGTCCCTCAGTCCCAACAAGGCCTGTAACATGAGGAAGTCAGCCCTGCTGAAAGACCAGCTTCAGCTAGAGGGCAAAAGATGCTTCCCATGCATTTGATAAATCTCATCCTCAATCTCCGTTTCAACAGGCACATTCCTGATGTGCATGAACCCAGAGATAAACTTTCCCATAACAGCAAATGAAATATCTAGTCCCAAGAGCTATAGGATAGCATCAGAAAGGGCTAAGACTGGTAGCGGTTTGATAGAGCTGGTCCTATGACGGCAGTGGAGCAGAGCTCTCCTAAAAGTCTACTCCATGTGGAGCACAGTTGGTTCTCTTAATGCTATAGGTTAGGGCAACAATCATGCACCCCACTGAGGCAGTCAACTGTGTTATGAGGACCTTCAGAGTGGCTGATTGCTCATCCCCCCCCAGCTCCCCTCCACAGTCTAATCTCGATCCACAGAAAGTTTGGGTATTCCTAGGTGAGAGTGCAGGGATATGTCAGCAGTACCCATATAATAAACATGATTTCTTCTCAACACCAAATCTAGCCATCAGGATATCTAGCCATCAGAACATCTAGCCATCAGAAAGGTGTGCCCAAATGAGACTGAAGAGCTCCTGTCATGGGCATCTATGAAGAAGTCAATGGCTACAGGTAAATTTCTAGATGATTCCTCAAGACTAACAGAAATCTGGAAAACACCATGCAAAAGATCCAAAAACTATAATGAGAATTGTGAAAATGTTATGGGTGAGGTAAGGGCAGCTCCCCTGGAACTGACTCTTCAGGCATATCACAAAGCACATGTTCACATAGATTTATTCATAGTTCAATCTCAGCAGGGATGGAGGAGGGACTAACTTTCCAAGGAACACTCCCAGGCAGGCCATTGTTTCAAGTAAAGTGAGTACAAGTAGGGTAAATTTACTATCTACCAGTTGCTTAACAGTGGTTGCATTCCCCATGCATGCCCTTGATAAATGGAGTAGAACCTGAGAGAGCTTCTTACAGTAAAATACACAGAAACTACCTTACCTTTAGTGTAAAGCATAAATATGCACCCATAAAATATCTACAGAGTGGCTAATATTCAGAATATTCGCTCTCTAATTGCACAGTGACTGTGATGTGAAGCCATATCCCTAAGGACAGATCTTGGAAAACAGTATGGTGCAAAGCCTTTTTCTCCCACACTTCATATCCACAGACTGCAGAAGAAAAATCACCACTAACCCCTATTAGAAGAGTGATTAAGTAGTAGTCAATAAGGCACTGATTCACTGCCATCTTGTGGCAACAACATGATAGCTAACAAATGCATGTTTTTCCATATAGTGTTCAAAGATAAGACATTGCAGATTTATATATTCAATGATGTGGCATCAAAAAAGGAAAAACAGGAAGTCCTGCAAACCAGCATTTTTCTCAGGACATAACAGCCCTTCTCAGATCCCTTCCTTTCTTTCTTCCCCAACACACCCTGAGTCTTTCACAGCTTTTGGGGACTCTCAGGAATTCTGATTAAAAAAAAATCATAATGTGGTGACTTATTACTATTGGTCTTTTTATTGCAAATGGTCACCTTAACATAGCCTTAGATTTAATGAAAACTGCTTATTCTACCATGATAAAATGGCTTGAGACTCTGAGAAGTTGCTCTTCCTTTTGATTTAAATCAGTTTGGCTTATGGTATGTATCTGAGTATGCACAGTTAGTATTTAACAAACACTATAATATAAATTAAGTTAGTTCTCAGTAAAAGAGGATTGCACTAAATCATATAACCTTGCTTCTTCTACCCAGTATAATACTCAGTTACTGTAAATCATCTGATTCACAGAAACTCATTGAAACTCATTGTGTAAATCAAATTTTATTTATTCTCTACACTTAACCTGTAAACTTTATCACCTAGTTCACAGTAAATCTTTTAAGACTGAGTTGATGAACATACATTATGAAGTAAGCAGCCCAACAAAACTGAAGGTACACAGACATGTTTGCCACTTCTGTCCAGAACGGAGTGCTTCTTTCCCTCCCCATTTTCTCAGCTGTATTCCCAATATATGTTTCACTAAAGAAACAAGCAAAACAGGAGAGGAAAGAGAAAGATAGCTTGCAAATTTAGCAAATAAGTGTGTCAGACATCAATGCATTATTATTTGAAGGAACCTACTTACTGGAGGAAGATTTCGCATTGCAGTTTCCTGCAGGAGTGGCAGTGTCTTCAAAAGCTGCAGCTTGGTGGTGGCATGGTTTGAACAGCAGCCTACGGAGCGATGGGGAGAAACAGCCACAGGATATATCCCTGAGCAGCAGCTGTGGCAGCAGCAGTGACAGCAGTGACTGCCCTGACTGCCCTGTGCACCTGTGATGCCAGAGGCTTCACCCCAGTGGTGTGACCTGTATTTGTCAAAGAGCATGCTGTCTAGAGAGGCTGATTTTGTCAGGTGGCTATGGGGTGGACAAAGCAGTGGTGATGGCCTGGTTTTCATGGTGAAGGTGTCAGTTTGGCTGGAGGACTCAGTGGTCTGCTTCACACCGTCCTTTGAAGCCCTTGAGTCTGACCGTGCAAGACTACTACCTTCAGAGTGTGTTAACATGCTGGACAAGTCCACAGGGTCATCCTTAGCAAGGCTTTCAATGCGAGGAACATTTTGCCCTTTGCATTTCACCCTTGAAGTAAACTCCAGCCCTGAAGGCATCTGAACAGTAACAGACTTCAAAGGAGCATGAGTCATTTCACCGTTTTGGGCAGTGCCTGCCTGTTCAGGTTTGTCAGCACCTAACATCTCCCTTATGCTACCAGTCTGTTGATCTTCAGCGGAACTTAATCCAGGCCCTTCTGCTAGGCAGCAGGGAGGACTGCAAGATACTTGTGGAGAGCTGCTTGAAGTGGCACTACTCCCACTCTGCACTGCCACGCCCTGACACAAAGTTTCTGGGAGCCCCCTTTCAGAAAAGTATCTTGTATTTTTTGCATTACTATTCATGTTGCAGAGCATCTGTCTATTCGTCTCCTCATTCACTGCAAGCAGGGTACCATCTTTGCCAACCACTCCCTGGCCCCACCACAGTCCTTTAACACGTTCCATACTGCTTCCATAGGCATTTTCATGATATGCAAATCCAATGTGCTTTTCAGTCAGGCACCTCTCACCTTCATCACTGCCTTTGTGTTTGCTCTCACTGATGACTACATGGTTTGTATCACTCAGTTCATTGAAGGCTATATTTGCATTCTTATGTCCTGTACTGAAACAAAACTGATGATCAGATTTTGAGGAGATAGGATCTCCTTCATCCTGAGTATCACTCTTAAAACAAGGAGTGTACTGTTTCATGCACTCCTCTTTTTCCAGTTGCTTTCTTCCAGTTTTAAGCTCTTTCTTGTCCATATTGTGTAATCTTTTTTGGACAAAACTCTGGAAATCAGCATTACGGGCCTGATAATCACCATTTTCAGCAGTCAGCAGGAGACAAATCTCTTCTCCCTGGTCACTGCATGCTTTTGTTGGCTTAGATACTGTCAAGATGCTCTCTTGAGCATAAGCTGTTATGAAGACCTCAGTAACACAATCATTTGGATTTTGTTGGAAATCTTGATTTAACATAGGAAACTCTGTCCTATGTGACAGGGCTGTTTCTTCATTGTAGTTATCAGAAATAATATTCATCTTTCCTGACAAAGATGCATTCTGAAGAAAATAAGGGAAAAAAAAAAAAAAAAAAAAAAAAAAAAGAGGGAAAAAAAAAAACAAAATTTTACTATTATTTTCATTTGGCAACCACTACTTTGTTCTGGGCACCCCTGGGCCCAGAAGGCATCTTCAAATGCATCTCTAAATACCCAGCAAACCAAAGAATCAAAGATTCATGTCTTATTTCTTCTCTAACCTTGCACAAATCTTGCATTAGTGTTGTGGAAGAATTGCACAAAGCTCTGAGAATGCTTCTTGCCTTCTAAGGTTTTCTAGGAAGATGAATTTGTTTTCATGAAGCTTTCCTGACTCCATGATTATTTACTTATTCATTTGTTTGTTACTTGTGCCAGGGTTACAGAGTTTTCATAAACCTGCTGATTAATATCGAATATTGATTGATTCCTTACTTGCAAAACCAAGGGCTCTGGCAGCTCCTCCATGAACCCACTGCTGTCTGACTGGCAGCTGCTTGTTCTTGTCACCATCACCTCTGCTGGGGGAAACAAAAGGATGAGGCATCAAATAATGAAAATCATGCAATCTATTTGTAGACAGCAACTGAAGAACCAAAACCACATATTATGTTTTTTAAATGAATTACTTTCATTGTCACTTAGTATCAGCAGCAGCATATCAGTCACTTTTCTATTTCAGATGATAAATATGTGGTTCCCATCTCACACATTACAAAATTTGCAATGAAGTTGCTGAAAAATGCCTGTTTTGTGGGTGGTCTCAAAACTCACGCTTGCAGTTTCCCACAAACGACATAATGGTTCAGCTTCTCCCCAACGAGACTGCTCTACAGATTCTCTAAACTTTTTTTTTTTTTTTTTTTTTTAAAGCTGTTCCAATTACTCTTTGCATCTTTGTCAGCTGTTGCTTCCAATGTGTTAGTCTGGCCTATAGTTTTCCGTACATAAAAATGAAGAAAGGCTTAAAAATTTTTGAAAAGTAGAAATGTTTTACCTGCTATAGTTGAGCCACTGTGAGACTCAAAATAACGAGAAAGACCCTCCATCAGAGGATAAAACAAAGCTTGACCTTCAAGCTTTAAAGTCTGCAGAGTTAGAAAACCATGTTATCTGCTTATTTAGTGCCTGTTTTAATCCTGAAACATGTAGAATACAAAAGCAGCTGGAATGCATATAGGGTAAAAAAGGGGAAAAAAAAGAGGAAGAATTAAAGAAAACAAGCATAACTTTTAATGGAAGGGTAGTGCTATTAGAATTCACCTTCTAACCTGGTCGAGACCAGGCGCCTGTAGTCAGGTCTGGTCCATTACTTACAATAAATGCAATGCATCTGTTCCAACAACACAGTCAAAAGTGTTTATGTATTACAACCGCCCAGTCTGTCCAGTCACATTTATATATCCATGCACCAGCTAGAGCACTACCCAAGGTATGTGATGGTGCACTCTAGGCTGATCTTTATGCACGAGTTGAAACATAATGACTGGATTAAAAGTCCACAGAGATAGTTAACATCATTGCCATTAGGCTACAGAAAGACCTCCACAAGTCTCCCTGAACTCCCCTGGAAGTAGGTGCTCTGCTATCATGGCTCTCACTAAATAACATTCAAGGTATATACATAAACCAAGGCTCAAACCACTCTGAAAGTCTGCATCTGTATTTAAAAATGGTTATGTAACAGGACCTAATGACCATTCTGAGTATGAATCCAGTTTCAACAATTATATGTAAGCAAAATAGAAACTTTCTAGATAAAATAAATTTATGGTTGAATGAAAACCATCTTAAGCACAGTTCAGTCAAACTACTGAAGGTGAAATCATCTTCATCTGAGTTAGGCATCTAATTTGCACCTACCTACATGTTAGATGTGTAGTTAACATTCCTAGTGTAAAGACTTAAATTCCCCGTTTAATCCATGTAAAGTGAAGTCTTTGAGGATCTGTGCTGCAGATCTTTTTAAGTACAGTCACGCACCTAATTTAATCATTACATCCCACACTGACATGTGAGATCCTACCCAATGTGCTAGGCCATATCTAAGCTATGCATGCAGGTGGAGATAAGGAGTTTTTAACAGATGAGATTTTTCTCTGACTCTGGAACACTTTATTCAAAGCCAGTGAAAATTTCAGTGATTTCCACAGAAGCCTGAATTTAAAATAAGACTTAGTGAAAACAAATATGGTCCTCCAATTCAGGGTGAAAAGGTGAAAAGCCATGAAGATTGTCATAGTGCTCCCACGCAGACTGCAAGCTGAACAGCATGCACCCGGGAGAAATGCAAAGCAGTGCCACATTGGGAAGTCAGGTCACGTTGCAGGCTGGGACTGTGTAGAAACTAGATTAAACATAATATAATTTTCAAATTAAGGCAGCTCAGTTTTAATGTCTGTATATGAGAGTCAAGTAAACCATGTCTGGTTTAATGTCTGTATACCAGAGTTAAGTAATATTTGCATAGTGGAAGGCAGCATTTGTGTACTGGGGAAACCATGCTTTGGATGAGGACTGGGCCAATCTATCACTTCATTTCCACTTAGCATCCCAAGCATGAAGGGAGTAAGTGAGACTGAAAATTAGAGCATGGCTAATGCTGTCCTGAGAAGGAACAGAGTTTCCCTCTTTGTGAAAGTTAATAGTTTGCCAATGGTAACAGTACAGTTTTTCTTGGCAGGCTGTAGTACCTGGTGAAGATAGCCATAGCCCAAGTTTCTGCTAGGTTTCCCAGGACAAATTCCTCTAAATATAAGCTATTCTGAAAATGTCCAGACTGTATGCAGTTGCTAGCCTCTAAAGAACTCTCAGTGCTTAGAAGCAACAATTCCTTATTTTTAAATGAACTAAGTCTTTCAGCAACACAAAGAGCATCTTTAGGAAGGGTACAAGTTGACCAAGAAGATAGGAGGAAGGATCAGCAAAATTTGCATAGTATATTTTGGCATTTTCAAATGGTCCTTTCTCTTTCAAATACTTTTTTTTTTTCCTCTGAGAGCAACTGCATTTTTTAATTTAAAGGAGAAAGGTGTAAAAAATGGGTTAAATCACCTGAACAATAAGCAAAACATGTTTTTAATTGCAGTCTACCTAAACTACATTTTTCCCCAATCATTTGGTTCATCCAGTGAACCAAAATATCCATTATTCATGTAGTTCCACTCAGTTCTCCTAGTGTGTGGGGACACCCAAACCTGTAGAGATTCTCCAAATACATGCAGAGCATCACACAAAGGAAAGATAAAGTATGTTTGGAGAAGAAATAGAGACACAGACCAGTATTCAACTATGAGATAAAAACAACAACTATGGGCCCTGTGCAGAGAATACATCTGGCTATGCTGGAAAGAGGAAACCTGAGAATCGCCCCTGAAGACCTTGGTAAGGAAAACCTTGGCTCTTCGCCTTTCTGTGCTAATTGAACTGGGATAGTTTAGCTCCTGCATTCCATTTCTGTTCCGCCTGAATTTTAAATAAAAATAGGTTAAAGGAACTTACTAATCAGGTTGCTGCTTCATTTTGTACCACACAGGAAAGTACATGCCTTCCAAACCTCAAAGGTCCCACAATTTTCCAACCATTTACTTGATCAATCCAATTTCATTAAGAGACTTTCTCTCTCCCCTTATTGGCATGCAGATACAGTGGCTTCCGTTTTCACCACCCTTCCGTGAAGTATCTTTCTGAACCTACTGAGCTTCTAGGTTTACTACTAATGAAAGAATATTCCCTAATTAGTAAAAAAAAAATACGTGCTGGAGTGCAGTTCTGGGTTCCTCTGAAGACTCTGCAGCTGGTTTTATGTGGACTTGGCTGCAAACTTCACAACCTCTTTCTAGTTTCCAGCCTGGAGAATACTCACAACATGAAAAGATGCCATGAGAACTTCAGCATTGCTTGTAATTCATACTATATTTTTCGTATGTCTAGTGAATCACATTAACATGGATCAGTGCACTCCAGTGTTTGTTTTCTACCTCATTTGAGTATTTGGGGAAGCACAGGCACAAAAATTTCAAAGGCAAGAGCATTTGTGCAAATTTGAATTTTAAATTCATAAATTAAAATCTGGACTGCTCATCCTGTCACGGGAAATAACAGAATGGCCAATTGCAGCCTAGCAATGCCTTTTTTTTTTTTTTTTTTTTAGCTATTTTGCAGGACCTTGATGTAGTTAAGCATTTCTAAAACTATCTGTTATATACATGGGACTAAACAATGCAGAGGAGCCATAATGTAGTCAGATATCTCATAAAAGTAAACAACACCTTATTCTAAATTTTTCTCTTAGCTATATAAGCAACAAGAGTATGCAATCTCTCACATGAAACTCAAGGCACTGGTATCATTACAACTTAAACACTCGTGTTAAATTCAGCAAGAAAACTAGATTCAGGCTTAAATCTATGCATAACGTTCCCACACCCAGAGTGTAGTGCACACATAAATACCTTGCTGATGGGGGCTTGAAAAACTCTTCAATTCAACAATAGTTTAATTCAAAAACAGTTGATGGAAGTACCACTGAAGTAAGAGATGGAATGAATGAAAGTCACACCATGTCCTTGGAAGTGCCAGAACTGAACAGATGTTTTCTTATGTTCTGTGTTTTGTTTCTCAAACACAGGCATCAAATACCAAAGTCACCAAAGCTGCACAGCTCTACAGCTCCAGCAGAAGCAGGTGAAAGATGTGAAGGCTCTGATTATCCAAAATATTCCAATAAATAAATAAATAATAAATAAATAAATAAATAAAAATAGATAAAATGAATTATTTCTGTCTTACAGGACAAAAAGTGTTTCAGAAATACATTTTTGAACAATACTTTCAAAATGGAAATGGGTTTATTTTGGGTATCTACAAATATCCTTCCCGTTTGGACACGCTATCCCTCCTGCTCTGGGAATTGTAGGTCTGTATGTTACCCCTAAGAGCACTGCCCTGTCTATAGCATTACAAAGAAGAATGTTGCATTAAGAGCTAGCTGTGTGCTAGAGGAATATGTCAACTACAGATGGTCCTGTCTTGTGATGGGAGAATTGCTGCAGCTTACTCCCCTCTCCTGCTACTCAGAGAGGACAGGCACACTGATTTTAGGTGTCACACTTTATTATATGGCCACTAAGGACTAATAAAACTCCACTGAAAATATATATTTCACATAAGCCACAAAGAACCATATTTTTTTTTTGGCATTGTTACCCAGAACAGTAGATTTTCTGAAGCCCATTAAACCTTGTTGCACCAGAAGAAATTATTTTGTACAGTTTTCAGCATTTCAGGGAAAGAAATGTTGCTGTTCATATTGGTTCCCTTGTATGTGGTAAAACCATGCTGTCTTTCCCTACTTGGAGGTAGCTCTCTCACAGGCAACTGCATTGATTATTGGCTGTTGACTATGGACATAAACATTTTACTTCATGCCCCTGAAATGCAAAAGAAAAAGTCTTCTCTTAGTCCTTTTAAAAAAAAATATTCCTGTATAACTTCTATAACACCAATTCACTTTCCACATTGCAGAAAGGATGACGAACAAGTGAACGAAGTTAAGAAGGATTATTTATATTGTTTATTTTCTAGCCAAACACAATACACAGCTCTACAACTGTCTTGCATGTAAGAGACAGTAGTATAGAAATACTTCTAACTACAGTGGTGCTGCAGGACTGATCCCTCTCTATGCAGCTACATTTGTTTTGTGCAGCATTTCAGGAAAACAATCACCAGATGGCAGCAGCACATAAACCACAAACTCTGTTTCCAAAGGCCAATATAAATACAGTTTTTTACGATATCCTTTGCAGATTTCATTTTTCAATGACATTATAACAGAAATAAGATAAACCATTATCTTATCTTATTAAACCATATTAGAATAGTTATATTATATGAAAGCAAATAATACACCCCAAAATGCATTAGATGCAGCACCTATTCTTATTCAAAACCAAGCATAGCTAAATGTGTCTGTCCCTTGCTCCCTTTGAAGTAAAAAATTGAAGGGGAATTCCATGTCAAACATCTAACACAGTGTGACTGGGAGAAAATACATTAAAAACAATAACAAAACTCTATGTAAGATAATTTCTGTTATTAATTGTGCCACACCATGATGATAAGTAGTGTACAAATTGCACAAAAGGGTCTGTGTCTGGTAGAGATGAACAGAATCTGGCTCCTCTGAGGAATTTCTTAATGCTTCTCAAAACCCCGTTCCCCCTGCTCTCACCCAATGTTCAATAATCCTCTTCCCATTATTGTGGGTAACGCTGGTATATTTAAGACTTCAGGTATGCATCTCTTTCCATGGGGGTGAAGCCAAACTCATTCTGAACAAGAGGGGAAGGCCCTACAGCCCCATAAGTGCAAGGAACTGCCATATGCCAAGAGTACACATATGCTGTACCCCAAGGTGGTGTGACAGGGCCAGGGGAGATGAAAAGCAGAGTGCACGTGTCATGTGAAAGCCACAGATATTTTGATTCATCTCTACGTTCAGTCTGCAGTTCTTCTATCCATGGGGTCTGGATATCACGGCCATCATTAGCAGGAGACACGTGCACAGCTCCAGGCGTCCTCCTGCACCCTGTGACCGGGGGTGCACACATGGTGCTTTGAGTCCTCCTGTGCAGGCTCCTACTCCTTGCCCAAGGCACCTCTCCCAAATCCTTTAGGAGGAGATTGACCTATATGCTCTCCAAATATTAGCCGCGAGCATCTCAGGGAACCAGGTCAGAGAGCATTAAAGATGTAAACTGCACTGGCAGAAATAGCTGCATAGCAATTCTACGTCTACCATCAGCACATTCAACTTAAATTCTTGTCCTCCAAAACACCTGTAGAAAAAGCAGTTTTGCACCAGGTTCCAGACAGGCTTTTGGCTTAGGATTCAGCATATAGGATGGTTATGTCTAGCACACTCGTGGCACAGCACAGCCAGCAGGCAGAGCACAGCAGCCTGGAGCTGTGCCCAGGCTGCAAAACCTGTTGCAGAATTTGGGTGAGAGGGCACACTTGGCTCCCTGATCCTGTGGCTAGATAACCACTGATACCTAAGCCACATACTAATGTACTTTAAAACTGGTGAACATATTTACTGATTTAAAACTAGCTTCAGTACATCTGCTGTACCCTACAGTCAGCACCGTGACAGCAGGTATAAATATACTCTATTGTGAAATGCCTGGGGCTGGTGGGTGGGTTGGCTGGCTCTTTCACTTGCTCGCATTACAGGTTGTCCATAGCTTACGTGTGGAAAGAAGCTTTGTAGAAGAATTGAATTAGCTTATAATATTCTGTTAAGCTGCTTGTTAAAGAAAACAAAACAAAACAAAAACAAAAAACAACAACAAACAACAACAACAACAAAAAAAAAAAACAAACAAAACAACAACTACAACAAAAAACCTTTTTATTTTCTCTCCTTCCTATCCAAATCATAGATGAATATAGACAAAGGAAGTAGCGTGCTCAGTACTTTTTGCATCACTGAAAAGGATATAATTACCTGCCTAGCACTAGTGAATTATCATTTGCCTTCCCAGATGAGGTCATAACTGATGTCTGTGGACTTCAATGGCAGGGTTTCACCATTCAGAATTCTCCAACTTTGCCCCTTTTAAGAATACCTCCAGTACAATTTGGTTCCTGAGTCTGGAAAACCCCTTTAAAGTATTTAAAGTATCTGGGGTCAAAGGTCACGCCAGGTTTGGTTGTACAGCATGACATCGTGAATCTCACACGCTGTCACTGAGAACAGCAGACGCACCCCTGCAAGCTGCCACGCTTGGGAGTAAGGCATCTGCCTTGCCTGCCACTCAGATCTCCTGGTCGTTTCTTGCTTGTACTACACAAGAACACACTGCCCTAGAAATTATAAAAGTATAAATGAGTAATCTAAAAGCTGAATTTGACAGGGAAAGAGAGAACACTGTAGGCAGTTATCTGTGATAAATGATGTTTCTGCAGTCTGGGAGGTTAGGCATAGTGATGAATCTAGTCAAAACCTGAAATTGCAGTCACTTTGACAATGGTCTTTTATCTTCCTTCAGCTGATGAAATAGCTTCAAACTTTGCCAGCTCCTCCTCCTACTTTTCCTTGAGAGTCAGTATTACTTCCATCTTATTTCAACTGAGCTTCAGCCAACTGTCATTAATTCAGATTCATGCCGCTGCCAAATGTCGGGAGAGACGGGTGATGGTTGTGTCTGCTTCTGATGAAAATGAGAGGTAGAACTGAATGTCATCAGCCTACACTGTAGATCATGTTACATCACAACTTCTCCCAGTAGCAGCTGCACAGAGATAATGAATAAAAAATAAGCAATTGCAGAGAGCCTTGTAGGGCTCCCTGCAACCAAGAGCACCTCACAAAAGGAGGAATGGCTTCTGGCAAACCTTACAGAGACCTTTGAGAAAAATGAGCAAAAAGCCCCTTTTTTCTTGTTAGGGTCCAGCAACTGCTGCCTGGTCAGCAGTGGTGAGAGCAGTTGGGAGGTCAGAATACATGTCTGGTTTTGGGGCATTATTTGTGGAGATAACAATCAATTATAGTAGCTCTATTTCCACTGTAGTATCAATTAAACTGTGTTCAGGGGGTCTAAGAACATCAGGCTTAGTAAGCCTGCCTCTCTGTGTCAGTGATATTTTCCTGAGGAAAAATGCTAAGTATCACTCTGTAGATGACAAGCATGTAGAAGATCTATGGAATAGGAAACATGTTTCTCATCTGGAAAGAATTCTGATTTTTCTAGAGCACAAAAATATACCCACAATAACACCAATGTCCCTGTCTCAAAAGTGTCACTGAAAGTAGGGGGAATCAATCCACTCTTTTAACAGCCATGGCAAAGCAATATGCATCAGAAAAGCATATGTATGTTCTCACAAACCTGCCCTGAAGCCTGAGCAGGAGATGAGGTAGGAATTACGAATTTTGTAACAAATGTTTAAGGTTCAATGGTCACTCTTTCAACTGGCACCATGAGTACGACATCACGGAGGTCTGGCAAGGCTCTGACCCTGCTGTGCTCTGTTGAGGGTGTAGGAAGGAAAGGCAGAAGAAAAAAATACTAGAAAAGGTCTTCTTTCAAGGCCTCAGCACAACTGGATTTTGTTTCAGAAGTTTTCCTGTTTAAAAGGCTATGGCTGTTAAATTTAAATCCATGCCTCAAACTATTTGGTTATCCTCTTGGTTACCTAAGGTATTTTAAACCCCCCTCCCCCCACCCCCCCAAGGTTTAAACAACAGCAGGTTTTATAACTTTCACTAGGCCATCTGCCTTAAGTATGCAATGTGTGCATATCCTTTCCCACCAGGATGAATCAGACTGCTGTAGCAGGACCTAAAATATGATGCATATGTGCAACAAAGTGTTATAAATTCACAGTGACTTTTAGGAATGTACTCACTGAAAATCATACAAGTCCCAGTGTTCCTGGGATAACCACCTTGACCCGAGGACTGTGGCCAGGGTCTCGGCACCACTGGCAGGAGGTATGACCTCCCAACAAGCATTTCAGAAGTCTGTCAGACTTCCTTTATTTGCTGCCCATCTATTTTTTGTACTGGTGACTGGCATCACTACCTGCTGGGTTTCCACCTTTATATCCATTGCTGAACTTGGATATATGCAGATGAGTGACACGTCAAAGACCGTGACAAGGTGAAGCAGCCAGTGTATTCTCAAGAGCAAGAGAATTGCCTCTCTGAGAGGACTTCTTTGAGGGCATCAGGCAACTGAGGGTGTTTCCATACTGGCAGAAGATACAGGAAAGTTTGAAAACTCCTAATTTTATAACTTTGCCTTTCACTTTTGCTCTTTTCTCTCAGCATCTAATTTCTGACAGTTTCTGCTTATTGCTGGCATCACAGAACTTCCCCTCAAGATGTCTTCAGGCTACAAAATGCATGAAAATGACACAGCTTCCTCTTAATCTCCCTTATAGGTCTCTAATGTAAAGAAATAGGAAAGAATGAGAAGGCCTTTAAACGGTTCATGTGGAGAAGATGGAAAAAATATAGACTGCACCATCATAAAACAAATGAACGTAACACAAAGCAGCTAAAGAAAGCAGATGACTCCTTTGTGCCAGGTCACCTGCAGAAGATAAAGCTGTTGTGAACAGGACTTCTCCTCAGGATGCATAAAGATTAATATCCAGGAACAACTTCCATGAATAACACCAATAAAAGCAAAACTATTTTTTGTAGAAAATGCAGGACCCTCTGAGTGTTCTTGTTAGTGAGATCTTTGTGATTTTTTTTTAAAGGACTGGATTTATTTATTTATTTATTTATTTTTTACTGTGAAAATATCTGTGTGATGCTAACTCAAATGATTGTTCTATGACTGCTTCATGAACATACAGAAGTGTATTATGGACCTATTACTCATCATGTTGTAGGAAGGGAGACCCCATATTGAGGAAACTGTATGTGATCATTAATGGCAAATCTTAACATAAATATCAAGCAGTACCAACAGAAGAGTAGTTGTAGGACATTTTTAAGTTCCAGATTTTGACTGCCACTTTAGCAAGTGACCTCTTTGGCTGCCTCTTTGCCTTTCCTTATTCTGTTATTAAAACTAAAAATCATTGTGTTATAAGTGAAGAAAAACAACATGATGCATGCACTACAGTAAATAAGAAATTCTAAATAAGACTTCACTTCTTTACATTGAAAATAGAGAGAAGTACCTGGAAAATCCTATACTCTTTGAAGCATAGGAAATATACACATCTTTTCTTCTTGCACTTTTGAAGACATTGCTCCTTCAATTGCAGGCAGACATTACAATGGAGAATGGATAACAAACAGGATTCACATTCTTGGCACTCTGTCAATTACAAGAAACGCCAATTGCATTCTGCAAATATTCCCATGGTGCCAAACCATAAGAGGAGCCGGTGAGTAGGAGGAGTGAAGGTGTGATAATTGAAAGAATTGCCACTTGATAAGTCACAGGAGCTAAAGCGTTAGCTCAGTGTGCGGGGAAGCTAGAACGTTCCCAGCTGCTGCAAAAACTGGGTGTATGCAATCCCTGGCACCACTCGTTGGGACAAGATGAATCACAAATGCTTCAGTAGTGATCTACCATGTCACAGGGAGCCAGATGGAGGTGGTTACTTCCCTGATTGATTGCCTCTTGGGCTACCAAGGGCTTTTCCAGCAGGCTAATGCCTTTCTGTTGGCACTCGAGTGCCTGGGAGCAGCACGTCCACTTGGGTCAGCACCACGCAGGAATTCTTGCCTCTTGGGCGTGTGGCCATTCCCACAGAGGGAGAAAGAAGTAAATAAGAAGCAAGTGGGAGTGAGTGCCTACAAAGCAACCCCAAGTAATACCGACTTCCGATGCCTCCCTAATAGATGTAACTGCTAATGAATTTTCAGGCACGTGCTGAGTTAACAGGGGTGAACAACACTAAAACATCCTTTAGTTAAACCCAGTGTTTTACAAAGGCTAATTGAAAAAGGAAGGAGCAGCAGGGGTTGGGGGTGGAACAAGGCAGAAGAGGGGGTGGAGGGGGAAAACAGCTCTATTTTTCAAGTGCTGAATGTGAAATCCCTGCAACAGATGAATTTACATGCAAGCCTGCACCTCATCAGGGCAAGGATACAGTGAGTGGAGTCAAGTAATTTTCCTCTGCACACAGCATCTCCAACCCCTTACCCTGCCCAGACAGCTTTCTCAACTGTGAGCTTTAGAATATAAACAGCCAATAAGTAAGGACAATAACTGTAGTTCCTGCTGAGAGCTAACTCTGCCTGTCATGCATTTGCTGGGTCCTAATACAGGACAGTGAATAAAGCTTCATTACAGAACAATGGAGTTAGCTGCCAGAGCCTACAGATTTGAATAAACAACAAATAAGCAACATCTGCTCCAGCATATGTGTATGGTAAAAAAAAAGTCACAAAATAAAAGAATTTGTAAATGCCAAAAGCAACACTAAACTGCCAGTGCTACTGTAGAGTGAATTTTTAATTGCACATGCATACAGGCAGGCTGTGGGTATTAGTCTCACATATGTCTGGTTGCTGCCAACCTGGGAGTATAGATGAATTTAATTAAATAAGGATTATCCCTTCTCCCCAGTACAATTACTTATTTATAACAATGATAAAATTGCCTAATAAAAAAGATTGTAATATTTTTTAAAACAGAGCTAGAAAACACTCTGCTTTCCCTGTAAGTCATTCAGGGATGTTTGGGGGTTTGAGCGTCTTTTAAAATTAAGTCTCAGCGTTCTGCCAAGAGAGAAGGAAAAAAAAAGCCTTATCATAAAGCCTACTGCAGTTAAACAGCCAGAATCTACATTATGGAGAAATATAAAGAAGACACACAGCAGCCAGGGAATTGGCTTTCATGGGGAGTGTAGAAAATTAAGCAATTGGACTAAAATTGAGGCCAGGCTACAGAGCCAAGGGACAATACCACTGGGACAAGTACTTCCATAAGTCACCCAGCTCTAATATGCTCCATCTAGGCAAAGCAGTCTATTCCTATCTATCTCTATTTCTTCTCATAGTGGGCACCTCACACTTCTCTGCTCAGGTGAGATCCCATTTCAGCAGGGTCCCGCCAGGCTCTCCCATCTTCATCGCTGCTCTCATAACCCTTTCCAACAGAGCCTACAACCAAATGAGAGTGGCCCCTTATGGCACTGCATGAGCCCTGAAAAAGAGGCAACCTATGCCCCAAAGGATTTACAGTCCAAATCTAATTTCAGACATACTCTCCTGGGAGCTGAGGTTTTCCCTGCATAGGCTACCGATGGAACCTGGACCCTGTTCCTTCCTGTCTCCTGCTTTGAGGACCCCTGATTATCAGTCTGACACAAATGCTGCTGATTTGGTAGGAATCTTTGTAAGATCTAGGTATTATTCACTACTAACAATACTGCATTCATAATCGGCAATTTTTAGACTGCTTCCATGGTACACAACAAATTGAAGTTGTAATAAGAATCCCATGGGTATGGAGTACGCACGCCATTTAAGAGCAGTGGGAAAAAGAGAGAGAGTACAAATAAAGACTACGAAAAAAGACTGAAATTGGTCTTTAAATTTAGGCCAAGCATCAATAACTCTAAAACAAGAGAGGAAGAGAGATTCCAGTGTTTTTTAAAAAAAGTCTAAAATAGTGTTGTGGTGCTATGAAGGCATAAATCATACATAAGTGCAGTTTACTTGTATAATATATTGATCAGTTAATTGGAGGACAGTCGTACCAGAATTAGAAACAAATCATTACTTTCTGCATTCTCATTTATGAAATTACTACCAAGTACATGCTTATTCCTATGACTTAAAAGAGTATTCAGTTATCTTTTTTTTTTTTTTTTTCTTACATTATGATTAATCTCCAATCTCTATTTAATCTCCAAAATCCTTTAACTAATGCCTCTATCATTAAATAGCACAGTCATTTGTACAGCAGGGCAAAGAAAGGGGAAAAAACATTTGTAAGTATGATATCACATTTTGATTTTTTTTCCCCTCAGGATATGTCCACGTTCTCTTTTGTTCATTTCTCAATGAATGTTTGCCCAAATGGTGTTTTTCACTGCACATGTCCTGGGCAACTACTATTCTTTGCATAGATACTGCTATGAGCACTGGTGTAGGGCTCACCTTTGTTCATAAAGATCAAGACACCCATCAGAAAACAAAATCAAAACAACATCATGTAACTCAGGTGACAAATCACAGAGCCTGAATTGTATCAAGGACCTGACATTAAGTCCCTTCATTGGAGTCATGCAGTAATAGACTGAACACATACAACCCTGCCAGAAAATGTGCCATAGGTATGCAATGTATTAAAAAACAAACAAACAACAACAACAAAACATTGAAAATAAAAAATAACCCCCTGTCATCCAAGGGATTCATTATATACTCCATCATATTTACTCAGCTCTACCAATTACCAAGAAAACCCCACACACTCTGATGAAATTGCTGGCCTAAACAGAATTGCTGGCCTAACAGAAGTTTGTGGGACTTATGCCACTGGCTTCAAAAGGCTTCCTAACATGATTCAATGCTATGTCTGCTCATGTGATGAGAGTCTATGAGATAAACGAGACTCGGATGATGGAGTAGAGGCCATGCTGCCACCAGAACGTCCTGGTTGCATAGCCTTGGTTGAACTGTATACAGAGCGGTTGCAGAGCTGCTAACTCCAACCGCCCTGTTGACTTATCTCCTAAGATCCTAGGATCTGAGATCTGGCAAATACGGGGTCATTCAGATCTGGCAAATGAGTCCCCGAGTGGGAGTGAAGCTTTGGTGTCAGTGGTAAGAGCAGAGAGGTTTGCTTAAAGCATCAGGTGGAGACCCCAAGCCCTCAGAGCTGGGCATATGAAGTACCCTCTTCATGTGTACGCTCTGTGTCTCCCTGACAAGGTGAATACATTTTACAGGCCTGTCATTTATCAGGTCTAGACTGGCCATGCTAGATTGTTATGTCTAGAATAATGCATCTGATGCCAGAGGTGATCGAAGAGGAGTGGAAAAACATATTCTTAGAAGCTTTAGAAGCAACTACATGAGAACATCACTTTAAAAACAAATCTGGCAAAATGTCTGTTTCTTAACACTCACCTGAAGTGGTGTCAGGAGCATTTCCACATGGAATTTCATCGTCAAAGCTCTGAATCTGAAAAGAAATAGGAAAAATTCTTATCTATGGTGATGAATATTGTCGGGACAGGGAGGGGGCTGGAATAAAAAATATCTAGACATTTCAAAGTGAAAACATGAAATCTTTCAGATGGTTCTTCGTTTTGCTTGTTTCCTTAATATATATATATATATATATATATATATATATGTTCTTGATATAAAGCAAGCTTTCCAAGCCTTCCTCAGGTAATCAATTCATACATGTTCCTAACCTGTAAATACACTAACAATCTTGTCTGAACAGCCTCAGAGAAAATTCCCTAGAAAAATTTATGACTTAGTAGAAGAAACCCAAGGAAATGTAGCCATATGGAGGCGAAATCTTGCCAAAGAGTGTATGTAAGGTCAGATATATGTATTTTTTTTCCTCTAGGAATTAAGATCTGTTTGTCTTTTTCATGGTATCAGTGGGAACATTGTGTCATGATACTGTATAATCCTCCTTAGAAAAATCCTTATGGAAAAAGGGACCCATTGCACAAAAGTAATGCATACACATGCATACTGGGTGTGGGTTAGAAGCAGTCTGCAGCTCAAGACATCTCTAAATCCCTCTTTGTCAAAGGCCAGAAAGGGAAGAATCACACTATACCCCTCTGTTTCTTATTCTCTTCCGTAGACATCTGCTACTGGCCATTGTCAGAATAATGAGCTAGGTGGCCAAATTCTATCAGCTAGTACATGGTCCTTACAGCCTTAGTTTTTTTAATGATGTGGTAGAGAATACCCAGAAGTTAAACAATGTATACCCAGTCTAATTTGAACTTATAACATTCATAAAATGGTCTCAGACGTCAAACTGAGGAGTACATCTGCATTCACTGCCCTATAAATGTCTTCACTTTTGCATGAGTCTCTAGTTACAGAGCTGCAAGTCCAGCATGATAAGTACTTTACAAAGACATATGGGCTACTTTGGGACTATAAATTTGCTGTGCTGGAGATCTCTGGGAGAAACCTTCTTCCCTACCAAAGCTAATAATCAGGCCCTTGCTCTGACTCTTGAATCAGTTTTGCGGATATAAGGGCTGCACCAAACCTTTCACAGAAAAATACCCTTGGAAGGGACTTGAAATGATAAATATCCTTTCCTCAAGAAGAATGCCACCACCTTAACCTGACCTTTTCCAATACTTCAGAACTGGAAAACTTTTTTTACACCTCCCACATTTTCCAGCCATTTGCTGTTCCTTCCTTCCTTTCCAAGTTCCCTAAATTTTCAGGGGGCCATCTGTCTAATTTCTCCTCATTTCTTTGCTTCTTACAGATGAGTTGTAAGACCCCTTTCTTTTCCTCACTCTTGAAGGATGGCTGGAAAGTATGGATGAATGGGTGGATGGATGGATGGAAAGGGAAGAACATTCTTGTCAGCATCCCAGTGAGTCTGTATGATTGGAGATTGTCCTACTGTAGCCTTTTTTCTGCAGTTGTGTGGCTAGAAAAACTGCTGCTGACACAATTCTAGGTGTAAGAAAGGGACTGGCAAGCATCCTGGTCTCCGCTACTTCATGCAGAATCCCACTGACAGTCTAGTGTTGCTAAAACATATAGATAGCTGTGCATCCTGGACTTTGCAGACAGTAGATATGAGAACAAGCTGCTGTTCTGAGTTAGTCTGTTTCTAGGATGCTTAGCTTACAGAGTGATAAAATATTTCAAACACTGCTATAAAACCAAGGCTAATTTTGTGATGAAACATTCTGAAAGAGCACACCAGAACATGAATACAGGGAAAAAAAAAAAAAAAAAAAAAAAAATTAAAAAAAAAAAAAAATGGTTAATGACTGGATCTGTAAAAATATCCTTTACCATATGTATTAGTGTTCCTGCAACTTCCTTCTATAAAACACACACAGACACACAAAAAAAACTAGCATTGCATAAAACATATTGGCATCTTACACAATCATATTGGTTGAATGAATCCTACCTCAGTAACTTCAGTGCCAACTTCTTTGACAGTATCCCAACACAAAGACAATTTAAAATACTCAAAACCCCGATGAGCAGTATAAATCCCACTGTTTTTCCCCATAATGCTACAGTGTGGTGTTTGAAGTAATTTACTCTAGCTTCCATCCTGAAAAAGGAATCCAAACTTGTACAATAGATATGGGTAGGGACACATCGCTAGCATGCCATACACAAAAATCTACCTCACCTCTTCCATTTCAAATGAGTCTGGAGGCTTGCAGTGTAGGCCTGCTGCTTTTTTGAGTGTGTGGGCCAGAAGCAAATGTGTCTCTCTTCTTGGCCTGTCTTTGGCAGGCACCTCACATGCAGAAGAAAGGTAGGGTTGTTTAGTCACTAAATGTGTCGAAGCCCAGGTTTTCCCCAGCAGAGCTGGTGGACACTGCGATACTGGGTATGCCAAGGAACCTGTGTCTCTGGAGGTTTGCTCCTGGGTCAAAAAGCCCAAGGTAACGTGCACAGAAAATCCTGCCTGGATACTCTCAGCAGTATCTGCACAAGGGTGAGGCTGTTCTTTCATGCCAGGCAGATGGACTTCCCCAGGTGCCAGCAAGCCCTGTTTCAGTAGTGCTGTCTGCTGAGAAGCCCGTCTCAGGAGCTGGCCTATTCTTCTCCTTTTTGCTTGTGTGACCACAGCTCTGGTCTTCACAGCACCCAGGAGGTCAGTCTCAATCCTGCCAGTGTCCTGGGCATTGGTCTGTTGGGTGTTCACATTAGTCAACAGAGAGGAGAGGGCACTAGTGATGTGGTCAAGTACTTCCAGTTGTCGAAAACGTCCTTAAGTTTGGCAGAAAGGAAGGTAACATAGTTATTAAAAAACATAATTCAAAACAAATAATCAGGTACAATGATTATTCAAACCCCGCACTGCCAAGAAACATACAAAGTACCTGACTCAAAATTGGCTAAAGTTTTCCATTTGCTTCCAGAAGATCCATTCAGGCTATATATATTTCACTGCACAGTTCTTTATATCAGACAAACACAGTCTTGGAATCATTGGGTCAAGTACAGCTGAATGCTATGTGAATAAAGGTTACAGAATCCAGCCTAAAATTCTCCAGCTGGCTGGACCAGACTCAAGTGCCATATTTGAGACCTTATTAAAATTCATGTGATAAGGTTATTAAAATCTGGTCTTAAACATTTACAGCTGGCTGCTGTTCAGGATAACTGCAAAATGTATATATCCTAATAAATATATACTGATAAAAATTGACAATACATGCCATGTCCTTGATTTCAGAACAGCACAAAGCAAAACTCTTATCCCCCAGAAACTCATAGAGGATATTGTATAGAGGTTACCATTTATTTTCACTGTACCAAGTTTTGTAATTTCTGCATCACTTTTTCCATAGCATAACATTTAAAAAGAAGTGAATGATGTTTTCCTTAAGGGATCCTGGACATATCCATCTCTACAACACTATCAAGTTTTTAATAGAAAGAAATGAAACACATTTGCTTGTGTATTATGTCAGCACCCATCCTGAGGCAATGAATATGTCACCAGGACTTCTACTTCCTTGAGAGATTCATTGAGGACAGTAGATGGCAAAATGCTAACATTCTTGGCTGCCATTTCTCTTAGAGAGCACACAGATTTACTGCATGCAGGCTGTTGGTAATGCTGCCTCACCAACAATTAGACAACATGGTGATATTTAACATGGATCTGAGTCAGTCCTCTGCATCAGGGACCAATACCATGATGTATAATTCCTAATAGTTACCATATCTCAAAAATATATATTTTTTCCAGATATTCCTCCTGCACTGCATGCAGGGCAGTGCAGGAGGAGACCTGGGCACAGCAGTGCAGGAGGCCCGGGCACAGCAGGCTGCTCGCAGTGCCTGGGGTGGGCGCACTGCCGCTGCAGCCCCTGGGGCTGGGCCCCACGGCGCTGTTGGGCTGGGCTGCACGCGCTTTGTGGGACCATGGGATGAGGCGCCCAGTGTGTGAGTGACTGACTGGGGCCTGAGTGTGGGCCGTGCTTTGTATCTGTGTTTGCAAACAAAGGGACCAATGCTTCCCATAAAAATTTAAAAAATAAATAAATAATAATAATAAAAAAACCTGGGGCACAACAACCCCAAACAGAGCTACAGACTGGGAGATGTGTGGTTAGAAAGCTGCCTGGCAGAGAAGGACCTGGGAGTTTTGGTTGACCGTCGGCTGAATATGAGCCAGCAGTGTGCTCAGGTGGCCAAGAAGGCCAACAGCATCCTGGCTTGCATAAGAAACAGTGTGGCCAGCAGGTCCAGGGATGTGATTGTCCCCATGTACTCGGCTCTGGTGAGGCCGCACCTCGAGTACTGTGTTCAGTTTTGGGCCCCTCACTACAAGAAGGACATGGAGGTGCTTGAGCGAGTCCAGAGAAGGGCTACGAAGCGGGTGAAGGTTCTGGAGAACAAGTCTTAAGAGGAGCGGCTGAGGGAGCTGGGACTATTTAGCCTGGAGAAGAGGAGGCTCAGGGGTGACCTAATTGCACTCTACAGGTACCTGAAAGGAGGCTGTAGCGAGGTGGCGGTTGGTCTATTCTCCCATGTGCCTGGTGACAGGATGAGGGGGAATGGGCTTAAGTTGCGCCAGGGGAGGTTTAGGTTGGATATTAGGAAGAACTTCTTTACCGAAAGGGTTGTTAGTCACTGGAATAGGCTGCCCAGGGCAGTGGTTGAGTCCCCATCCCTGGAGGTCTTTAAAAGACATTTAGATGTAGAGCTTAGGGATATGGTTTAATGGAAGATTTGTTAGTGTTAGGTCAGAGGTTGGACTTGGTGATCTTGTAGGTCTCTTCCAACCTAGACTACTCTGTGATTCTGTGATATGTAACTGTGGATTCATTTTCACTAGAAACTTCAGAAGAATCAGCAAATGGCTTTGCCATAAACAAGATCAATGAATCTTCAGCTGAATCTATATCTTTCAGAGCAATTCTAATGAATTTATAATCTACCATTTTAGAATTCAGGAGAAGAAGCTCATAGTTTTGTTCCTCCTTCCCTAAATCCAGTATTACATAGGCTGACACAGTTACCTGCATAAAAGATTTGGAAAGTCTTCAACAGGCTCACAGAGGAATGAAGGAACACAGTGTTTCCAGAGCCACTAAGAACTTTTCAGTCAACTGTTTTTCTGTTTGTTTGTTTGTTTTTTTCCCCTCACGGAAAACTGAAGAAGTTGGAAAAAAAAAATTAAAAAATCAGTGGTTAAAAAAAAAAAAAATAAAAAATCTGAAATTGATGTTTTTCTTCAAGAAAAATCAAAATGAAGTTTCAGCATTTTCTACTTGTCATATGTTAAAATATTTTCCTTTTTTAGAGTGTTTCTTTGTGAGCCTTGGCAATACTGTCATAGCTTGAACCAAAGCTGTAGCTCAAAGAATGTATTTAGCAATTTACATTTAATTTCTCTTCTAGGAATGGGTTTACTGTCTGATATATATCTCTAGTGATGTGTGCACATTCTGCCTAGCACAACTGCTCAACTGTGGTCGTCACAGGACAACCATAGTCATGGAAAATTGTGTTTGCTTAATACACACATCATAGAGGAGAGTGAGACTTGAACTCCTTCAGTGAGGTGCTTGCAGCAGCTGAGACACCCAGATCTAGGTAATCCCAAACCTGAACACAGGCTGAGTGACAGGTCAATAGAGAGCAGCCCTGCAGTCTCTCTCTGCACTGGCACTAGCACTTGGGGGTGCTAGCGGATGCAAAGCTAAACATGAGCCAGCAATGTGCACCTGCAGCCCAGAAAGCCACGTGTGTGCTGAACTGCATTAAAAGAAGTGTAGCTAGCCAGCTGAAGTAGGTGGTACTCCTTCTCCCTCTGAAGGAGTAGGGTTTATTTAGCGTGGAGAAGCAAAGGCTCCAGGGAGACCTTATAGCAGCCTTACAGTACCTAAAGGGGCCTACAGGAAGATGGTAAAAGTCTCTTTACCAAGGAGTGTAGTGATAGGACAAGGGGTAAGAGTTTTAAACAAAACAAAACAAAACAAAACAACAACAACAAAAAAAGTGGGTTTAAATTAGAAATAAGGAAGATATTTTTCACAGTGAGAAAGGTAAGGCAATAGAACATGTTGCCCAGGGAAGCTGTCGATTCCCCAACCTCTGAAGGTGCTCAAGACCAGGTTGGATGGTCTTTGGCCACCTGATTTAGTGGGAGGTGTCCCTGCCCATGGCAGAGGGGTTGCAACTGGGTGATCTTTAAGGTTCCTTACAAACCGTTCTACAATTCTATGAAATTAGTAAAAAAACTCATAGGGGAAAAAAAAAAAAAATAAAAAAAATAAAAAAAAATAAAGGTAGATTTGGATACCACAGTATAGAAAAGTGGTACTTTTTTTTTTTTTATATAAATTGTCAGATTTAAACATTTCAACACTTTGAAACTAAAATGTTCATAACCCTGAAGTTTTCAAAGATTTTTTTTGAACAATACAGTCAGAAGCATCATTTTTTACTTAATGTATCTTCTGATTCTCAAGTGACTTTATTCCACCAGTTGGGAAATCAAATGTTACTTCTGATGACATCAGTAGAATTTTCACCAGTGAGTGATGGAGATAAGCTTTTCTTTTAGATCTGAGCTACCTAAAGGGTGACTGATGTTTTTGAAAATGCAGCTTATTTTTGTGAACTGAACCCTTCAAAAGCTCTCTCTGACAACGCTGAAGAATCAGCACCAAGCGAGGAGACAATTAACAAAAACTCTGTAACAATCCACATGCATTTTAAAAGATCAGATCAACAATGGAGCAGCTCTAGAAAACTATTTTTGTCACAAGCAGGGAAGAGGCAAACAGAAAGAAGAGGATTGCACTAGGAAATGAAGGAAATATTAAAGTGGAGAGATCATTGCTATGAAAGTCATCGGTCTCTCTCAGGTTCCTCCCCTTCTTTTTCACCTACAGGTTTGTTACCCATACTGTACCTATTATCCTCCCCACCCATTGCTTTCTCAGACTAACACATCATACTGCTGTTTCAGAGAAAAAGAGAAAGTAAACTGACAACAAGATAATCTCTCAGGTATTCATTCACTAACCCAAACTAAACACTTTCTGCAGACAAACAAGAGCAATTCAGGCTATTTGCACTGAAATGTTTCAGTGATTATAAGCCAAACCGAATGACAACAACCGAATTCATCCAGCATGTCTCTGGGAACAGTGGTTTAATACAGCCTTGAAGTCTCTAGAGATGGTATGCAGTCTGTCTCATTTTGGCTCTTTCATTTCTTTCATTCCCTGGTGAGACAGTCTTCCAACAATAAAGGGTTTGAGGTTCCCTAAAAGGTTTTTGAAAATGTAAATGCCATGAAACTTCGCCAGACCCGAACTTTCTACTTGATTTACAGAGAAGGATCTTTTCCTGTATCTTCTTCTGGAGGCCTCCAAAATCACCTATCTTTAATACCATTACAGGGCTTCTGCTTTAGAAGAGCTGGCTCATTAGGTGTCTGAAAATGTAGGTGCAGCATTAGCGTTGAAGGCAGGTATATCGGATCCCACTCTGTAAATGCAATCTATTTTCAAAGCTATTAAACATGAATTTTCCACCCCTCCTTCTTGCTATACACCTCACTGCAAAATTATTGGACAACCTAAGCTTGGCAAGATTAGAAAGAACATTCTGCAAGCAAATGCCTTGAAAGTCCATTTGAGGATATTCCTCATGATTTTGTACACTAAGCCAGGTGCATTCCTATTAGCAGTAAGTCTTCTCCTGGGACACCCGTTGTAGGAAGGTACATTTGCTATTTTCCCTACATGGTCACTTAGACAGACTGGCTTGTTCTGAGAGGTGTTTGAAATAGTGGCTGGATGGTGTGAGGTGCCTGACTCTCTCCACTCACTATAGAGATGGAGAGACTCTGTGGTGATTAAGATCATTGAGACTGTGCTTCAGCTAAATGCCTATAATTTGATGCAAGGTTTATAAGGTTAATCATCACATATAAGGAAACATGTACAGTCAGAAGAAAGACGAGGTAACCATCTCTGAAAGGGTGTGAAAACCCCCTCCCAACCTGTCAAAAGCAAGATAATATGTTCTGATGGACATCACACCCACTAAAATAGCAATTCAGACCTCAGTTAACTTCACAGTAACTCCCCCATCCAGATAAGCCACTAAGTGTACTAAGAGTGCTCCCATTGAGAACTACTGCAAGACTAGTCATTAAATTCACACTGTGGTTTACCACTGCTTGCCTTCGCTGTGAAAACTCCTTCCCCTAGAAGCTCTTTCCTCTTATTCACTCTAAGCTCTGTACCTTCTTCCCTGAGATATTCATCCACCATCTACTCATACAGATGATCACCATCCCTCTCTCCCTCTCTTTCAGGAGTTAGAGAAAGAAAGAGTGAGAGCTGAGAAACCCGTTTGATGTGTCAGTTTGCTGTAAATATTGAAATATGTGCATGGGGCTTGCTATAAAAAAAAAAAAAAAAAGAGACATTTTCCATGATACTCTGACATTTCTGTTTCAATTTTTATTCCATCCATACTGCTTCTTTACTGTAATTTTAAATGGGAACGCATGGGCTATGCAAGAGATCCTGCTTTGCTGAGCATCTTAAGTAAACAGAAGATTTCAAGAGCCATCTGGCTATCCTGTGCAGCAAACACGAGGGGAAATGATATCAAAATTGGACTTTTCAGATGGGCGATATACCAGAGAATTAACAATGCTATTTTAATGCAGATATATCTTCAGGGTGAGGACCTTGCATTCAATTGCTAAATACACAAAATGAGAACTAAAACCATCTAAAGCAAATAAAAATCAAGACTGCATGCTTAAAATGGTGCAATTTTATTGTGCTTAAAATAAGATCCTCATCCATATCTTAGGGCATATTTGAACCACAAAACTGGTAGGTTCTAGCTAGAGATGTGTGGGTCTGATACACAAGCTCTGGCAGCCCTTGTGACAGCAAGTTAAGATCTTGTCAACTGCTCTGCACATTTCCCTGTGAGAGGGGTCCTGCTCCCACAGAAGGCAAAAATGAATGTGAGTCCACATCTGGCCTGGCTGAATTCAAGACCCTGCATGTTGGTTTAAACCACCACTGATGGCAGAGATTTGTGAGTGTACTTCTGGTGAAGCAGCTGAGGCAACAGAGCCATGTTCCATTCTGCTGGTGTTTTAAAGTGCCACACACTGGCAGCTAACTCCAGCAGATAAATCACAGCCCACAGCTGAAGAGAGCTAAACTGTATTTCACCCATGTTGGGAATTGTTATTGCTCCACAGGGGTGCATGAGGATTCTTGATGTCTCCTGAATGTGTGTCCCTTTTTCATGCATTTTCTCTCATAAGCCTCTTCTTCTCTACCCTCTTAGTCCCCATGCTCTTTGTTTTACCTCCTGGCTGAAATTCTACCTTTCGCCAAAATGTCAATGCTTACCATATAGGTTTGGCTGCTCAACGTCCATCCGCTGCTTTTGAGCTTCCAAAAAGACATGGATGTTGATCCCTTTTGCCACAGAAGCACCACTGAGGAACCGAGGAGGGATTTTAGTGCAGACATCAGGTTCTTCTGTACCAAACCCCAAATCAAGAAGAATCTCCACTGGATCCTTTTCCCAGAGTGCCAGCCATTCAGTGATGCTGTGGTGAAAATATCAGGATTATTTACACTACTGTCTTGGTACCACTTTTCTTTCAGTAACTATTATATAGACTTGTTTTTGTTAAATAATTCTCTTCCCTTCTCCCCTCTTGTGGAGACTACTGCTTAAGTGAAAGTAGTCATTTTCAGTCACAATGCTAAGAGTAACACAGGTTTCTTCCCCCAGAGGTATTTGGTGGCATGGTATCTAGAGAGCTAAGGAAGAGGGACATTAATTAAAAGGTTTATAGCTCTACAGGATAATTTCTCTCAAGACACAATACAGGTAAGATGCTGCAGCTGCCATAAGACCTTGTAGCTTTTTATCTTCCAATGAATTCAAAGCACATTGCAGTTTCAGGTGAGTTTTTGTTGTTTTGTCTTTTTTTGTTGATTGTTTGTTTTACTGGTACAAATGCATTTGAGATCAGACACTTGTTACTAAGAAAGTCATTTTGATCTTGTTAAAATAAATGAGATGTTTTTTATGAACTAAAACTTGAAAGTGCATGCTCAAAATTGTACTCATATCCGTTGATCACTAAATGGGCTAATTCCTCCTATTCTTAGCTGGAAATACATGGAAACGACTCACCTCTGTGGCACACCTGTGACAGAGTGGGCAGAGCTGAGACTGTTGCATCTTGACATAACCAGACTTTCTGAGAACTCTTGCAGGGATCTGGTTGGAAAAAAATCAACAATGAAAAATGTTTACTCATGTGCTCCTCTGGGATGTCATTATGATTTTTTCCTAGAGTAAACATTTGCATTTTGTCTTGGTTTATAATGATACATAATAGCAATGCCTTAGAAGAAGAGTCAGCATGGGAGCGTGGCAATACGCTTATTCCCAAGAACAGTATGTTACAGTAGGTGTGAGAACGTAGGTGTGAGGTACCAGTAAATGCTAATTATAAAGGTGGCAGAATGGCTCACTTTTGACAGATGGTGAATCTTTTGGGAACCTTTAGGGAGCATGGCTTCTCTAGCCACCTACAGTAAGAGATGTAATTACTCTTAACAAAGTTTTGGAGAGACAAGGCACAATGAGCTGGAGCAACAGGAGTGGCATCTGAGAACAATTCTTTACTTAGCTTCCCATTATGTTTGTATCCAGTAATCTTGCAGAGAAATATCTGCTTTTCAGAACGTGCTCATTGCAAAAGGAACATTCTCTGGCATAGCTGTCTTTCTTAAGAGGAATGATGTCATGTTTTTGTTAGACCCAAGCTAAATTTTACCTACACGTACCTATCAAGATCAATAGCAAACATTTATATACAGAGGAAACATTGATCCATTTTTTCTCATTGCAGGTTATCCCTCAGTTTACATCTTCAAGAAACCTCAAGCAATGTGCAGATTTTTAAATTAACACTGTTGTTATCAATTTGAGGAAGGAAAAAACACACTAGATAAAATTTCTTCTTTTGTCAAAATGAAAATAAAGAAAAAAGAACTTATAACAGATCGTTGCAATGTCTGACACCTACATCCTGCAACTTTGCACAGTCAATTGTAGCATTTCTGGTACCGACAAGGAAACTGCAAACAAGATATATAAATATATATATATAAATCATTCTCTTTCCATTTTTGTCCTTCAAAAGAGAAAATGTGTCAAACTAGAGAATACACCAAAATATGTGTAATGAAATGTTTTAGCTAAAGTGGCAAAGTTGCAGAACAATACCTTTGTGGGAAACTCAACTCACAGTACAAGTTAGTCATAGACAATTGAAACAGAAATCAGTAAGAAGAGGAAAACAGATGCTTTTACATTTCATAAACCATTAGTGATACGTTAAGGCTCTGTTCTTTAAATGTAGACACTATCAAGTATATTCCACGTTTTGCTGCAAAACCACTGAAGATGTACGTGCAACAAATAAGATGAAAATACCTTTTCATCCCTGATTTTTGAAGAAAATAATAGTGAAATACATTATTTTAAATTTTAATTCCAGCAAATACTGGTACAACTTATTTATTCATTTATTTTTGTGAATAACAGTATTTCAGGTGTAATTCCCTGAAGCTGACTATTTTACTATTGATTTCACTTGGTTTCGCATCATGGTCTTAAATGCTTTTGAGAGGAGCACAACAGCTGCTGGACACTTACAAGAATTTCTAGAAGAGAAAATATTTTTCCAAGAACTGCTAACATTGTTTATTGGACTACAAGCATGCTATATCTATGAGCTATAAGGTGCACATTTCATCTTTTCACTAACTTAGTTATACTGGCAATAAGTAAGTTGTATGCAAATACGTAGTGACTGCAGTTATCACTTCCTCTCTTAAAGCTGAAATAACACAATTCTTGATCTTTTGAAAGCTGGGGTAGCATTTGCCTAGGAAAGGCAGTAGATAACTTTCTGCCTTGCACAAGATGAATATTTTTGTCTAGGTTTTAAAGTTTTGTTTTCTATTTAACAAAATTGTGTCAATAAAAAAGGAGAAAACATCCTTTCATGTTCTCTGCTGGATTATTTTTCCACTCGTAAATTCAAACATAAGTTCCTTCTGGCTTACTCAGCGCAAGGATATCCATCCAAATTGAGAACATAAAGGTTACTGGCATCCTGTAATTTGCTGTAGCAACATAAACCAGACTTTCTAGCAGCAAGCTGAGCATAATTTGAATAAGAATCAGCTACTTGTTGTATACAATTTCCTACTCATGTGCCAACAGAAGCTGTAGATTCACTATAAAAATGCTTCAGAATGTCAAAAATATGATCTAAAAGTGTGGGCTAATACAATTTTTACCCAGCACCATGTAGGCACTCTTCTCCATAACAGAACATTATACCCCACAACAACAAGCTCACTGCAATTTTTATTTCCTCAGTATCTCGTACTGTTGGAAGTGAATGAACAAAAGTACTGCCAAATTAAAAATGTGAGTGTGAAACACTGGCCAGGGTGTTAAGTAAATAAAATAATGATGAGAAACTTATTGTTTGTAGGAGGCATTAAGAAGTAACAGGTCACCGAAAAATCAAGGGTTGGGACTCATGATCAAATGCACAAATCTTGGTAGGTTACCATAGGTCAGGTATAGACAGTAGCTGCCTGTGGTTGCACTCTTACACTGGGAAAACACTGGTTGTGACACCCTACCTGTATTTTGTAGCATCAAGTTAAACAATGCGTGAAGAACATACAAATGTAGAGTTAGGAAGGCTAAGCCACCCAACCCATTAAGTGACAGTAAACTACTCATGAAACTGTGTCCACCTCATGACTTGGACAAACTTCGCACTTGCATGGGCTGTCTCATTCATGTCTAGAGTCTCTGCTTTTCTCGAATGAGAAGATTCTCATGAGACATTCCTCATTAGAGAGCTTGACATTTTGAAACATTAGATTGTTTTCTCCATATTTAAGAGGTCACAGAAATAGTAATGGGGAGGGTATAGTATTTACATTTAATGATCTGTGTAAGTATTTTATTCCTGACACAAGAAACACTGAATATCATTACCAAACTGGAAGATACTTTGGGGGAAATAATGCCCTTTAGAAATCTGTCAGAAAATCTTATGAAAACAAACAAACAAAAAATACTTTGTAAACCAACTGTGGTGCTAATTGGTGCTCTGTTTACTGTACATCTAAGTATATATTTGCTTATGAATAATATATTTTGCTAAGTGAAATGTAGCCCCTGATACTTGAGGGATGATAAAACATTTTAGCCTCAGTAACATCTGAGTAACAGAAGAAGGTATAAAATTGTATATTATTGAACTGCATCTTTTACTTGTGAACCCAATTAAAAAAAAAAAAAAAAAAAAAAGTGTAGATATGGAAGCTCTGATAATACACTGGGCTCTCAAAAGCACTAAAAATGTGGAAACTTTCAGGAATTTATAAGGACCTGAGAGGTTCTTTTGGCCTCTCTTCTTTAAAAGTAAATAAATAAATATCTCTGAATTCACTACATTAATCAAATCAGAAAAGTGGGGGAAAGTGAGAAATTCTGCATTCAGGTCAGGCACACTAGAACCTCTTGTGCCATAACTTCCAGACCTTTGTGAAAACCTAGCCTAAAGACCTCAACTCCTTCAACAGAAGAAAATCAACTTATGCCAGTGAAAAAGGTGATCCTATGACTTTTCTGTTGAAAACCTCATTTGAGAACCTTCTCATTACATCTCCAAATGGAGGATAACACATACAGCTTATCCATGAACATCAGCTTTTCCCAGTTGGTGCCCTCCCCTCAGAAGTCTGTGGTATTTGATATTTTGTAGTAAGCCACCTGTAAAAGTAATTTTCCTGAAAGTATGGCTGCTCTCCTGAGAGGGCAGGTCTGGGAGTCAACCTGATGGGCAGGCACCTACCCTGATGGCACTTAGGGCATAAATCAGCTGAATGGGGATGGCTGTTAGAAGAAACAGAGCCATAGGCTCATCCTTTCTGCTGGTTCTGAACACTGCTTACTTTCTCCTTATTATACACTGGCCTCCGTTAAATGTTGAGATTTGAATCTTGTATTTGTGATTAAGGCAAAGCCCATAAAATTTTAGCATTCTGCATGAGTTAAGCCTGTCACTACTGAACTTAAATTCTACTAAGAATCTAATCAAATCAGGTTACCCAGGAGCAGGTGTGTGAGGAATGGAAGCAGAAGCCTTTTTGGTGACATGGTAGTTAATGATAATACTCAGCCCTGCGATGCCTACCTTACCATACCCGAAACATCATTCCTAAGGCTGTGCCTTTTTTTTTTTTTTAATTATTTTTCCCTTCTTCTTCTTCTCTGGTACAACCTCAGCTCTAAGAAAACAGACATGAGCTTCATTTGAAGTGAATGCATGGAGTCCTGGACTCAGTATTTTCAGTTCTTGGAAAATATTGGTCTTTCAGAGTTTTTCTATCCTGAAACAGGACAAAAAGTTGAAATACAAAAATATTGGTGAACAAAATACACACAAATTTAAGTAAGTTCAAGGTTAAATTATATTTCCCTATGGTAGCCCATTGCTTCACGGAACTATAGGTTTGTATAACAGTGTTAGGTCAGAGGTTAGACTTGGTGATCTTGGAGTTCTCTTCCAACCTAGATGATTCTGTGATTCTGTGATAACCACAGTTTCTGCCACAAATCACACTCATGTGGTAAGCTACGTCTCCCCTGAGGATGTAGCATTATCAAATTCCCATGATATACCAAGTAATTTGATCAGAAAGCTATCCAGTCACATGATGGAAAGTGTTATCCTTCAAAGAATACCCTTGAACTGAACAGAGAGCTGTTCTCATGAGACATTGGATCATAAGCAAGGCATGTCAGTTAATACTGATTAGTTGTGAAAGAGTGTTTTCATGCAGGTCAACAAAATTAAAAGAAAAACATTATTTGGTTGAAATCAGCCAAAGAAAAATAATTTGTTCTGAATTTTTAAGGGGTCATGATTTTCCTAAAGAAAATATCAATATTGCAGACATTATATTTCCTTTTGGAGAACTCAGGCAACAAATGATTAAGGAATAATGTGACCAAAACTTAAATAAATAAATAAAACACAAGAATTCAAACAGTGAAGAATATTCTCTTCTATAGAGTCTCCTAAATACAAAAATAAAAGTAACACCCTCAGGTAAATTATTACCAGATCAGTTTAAATAATTAACTACCTCATTGTGTTGCTTGATTTTTGGTGAATCTTGGAATGTATGAGAAGTATCAGGAGAAGGGTCTAGTCATTTAACTTGGTAATCTGAGGATTTAAAAAACAAATTTAGAAAGCAAAGAAATATCTGGAATTATTCATTTGACTCTATTATCTGCCAATCATCTATAATTTGAAAGCATCTAGCAGCCCCAATGCAAATGGAAAACCAGCTATTTTGATTTTGTATGACTGCAACCTGAGGCACAGCTCCTGCCATAGCTTGAAAGGATGAGACAGCCTGCTCTTGTGTAGAGGGAGGATCATTAACTCCTTTTTATCAAGCAGGGGAACCACAGCACAAGCAATTCACCTTATTTGCCCAAGGCCATGCAGGAAGCCTGGAGCAGAGCAAGCAGCCGGTCCCGAGTCTCCTGCCATTCAGTTCAGTTTTTCAACCTGAAGGTAAGCAAAGATGACTCAGAAGTATTTAGTTCTTTGCTGAAAAGTGCAGCAGACAGGCTTCTTTTCCTTCAGGTTCATCTGAAGCCACTGGGATCACCAGCTCAAGGAGCTGCCTTGCTCTCCATCACAGTCAGGAAGAGCTGATCTGCAATGCAGCTCAGGCAGACAAAGCAGGAGATGTTCTTGTTGAAATACTGCCCTGCAGATTCAATGGTTCAGTCATGATTTGCACAGTGGAAAGACATGGAAAGGGTGTGGCAATCAGAGGTCTTTACACTCAAAACTTTAGAAATCTAATTTTGACATTTAGAATACAGAATATATGGATTTGCAAGGCTTCTCTGTTTTTTGTTATACTACAGAGCAATGGAGTTGTTTTAAGATTGTCAATCTTTGCTCAGCTGTGACCCTGAAAGCTCATTACTGTTGCACTGAAGATTAAAATCTCCAGTAAACCAGTATGTTTTCCCCAAACCAACCTTCTAGGTTCCCTTTATGGGCAAAGAGTAGGGGACCACCACAGCAGTTCTGCTACACTAGGACGAAGAGAGAAGGAGCTGTTTGGAGATGCTTTTCTTTGTAGACCAAAGAAGCAGCCTGGTCTGAGACTAAACCCAGAGGTTTGAGATAGCTAGTGAGTCAATCCTGGGTGTGATATACTTTAACAAGTAGCAGGTTCATCCAAAGTACAAGGAATAGAACAAATATGAAGTTGTGAGGGAAATAAAATCAGATTTTGCAACACATGGTAATTTTTCCCCATGCAATGAAGATGAAGGAAGCAAACTGCAATCACTATTGTTATAACAAGAATCATTTTAAGTATCTGATACTTATAAGCTAAATTTTTAGCTGTAGTTAGCGATTTGTCTTTGCATAGCAGTTGATACACCATCTGATTTATTTTTTGCTACTCTATAGGAGACCTCAAAACTAATAAAACAAATAAAAAGTCTTGAATAACTATTGAAAGGTTAGCAGAGGATGGGATGTACAGTATCAAAGGTGCTCACAAGTCCTTTGGCCCTGCGACAGAGAAAGTCTAGAGCCTAGTCTACTTGCTGTGACCTCACAAATTCCTTTCAGTTGGAGAACTCCAACTACAAAAGAACAGTAAGAAAATACTAAGCTGAAGGAAGAGCAGGGATGACAGAGTGCAGAAAACCTCACACCCTGGGTGCAGATTCAGCTGAGGGCAGCCAGTCCTGTTGCTGCAATTGATTGAAGAAAAACAAACAAACAAACAAAAAAATCCCCACAGTGAGAGACATCTGCTGTTATTTGGGGTAAAGGTAAGTGGGAAAAAGTATTCAAAATGAGTCCAGAGGAAGCTTTTCCTTTCTCCTTCAGGATCAATGTATATGCCTTTCTGCCAGACAGTTGAAAAGAGGATCAGCCAGGTGAAAAGTCTGTCTTGCCTCAGAAAAGGATGCAGAAGAGTCCTCACATATCTCCTGTACCCCTTACCCCCTGCGATGCATTGGCAAACCAGTACCTAAAGCAGGAAGAATGAAATTCCCTCTACATCTTTTGGCACCAGAGAATTTTTCTTACCTGATCACCCCAGGTAAGCCCTACTGTGAGGAAATGGAGCCTCCAACCTGCCAGAGAAGCTGCCTGGAGAAATGCAGCAGAAGGGGGTCAAAGAAAAGATAGTACCACTTTTGGGGGGCAATGGGAGAGAGTGAGGCAAAAGAACCATTTTCTTGTGTTAGGATGGCTTACAGCAGAGGAGATGCAGTGACACACCTTCTTGTGGCTAGCAGTAAAGTTTAGAGCTAGTTTAATTGAAATTATCTCATTTCCCAGCTGATTAATCCATTGGCCTGATTCTCCATTGCCTGATGACTTGCTCAGCCATTTACAGTAGGGCACAATGAGGGTAAGATGCTACAATGGGATTGAACTGTAAATGACACAACATGAAGGGCAATAAAGAGTTTGGCCCCAGATGTGGGAAGTACAGAGGTAACTTCCATTACATTTAATTAGTGTTATCAGCATTAATTTCCTGTGCATAGACAGAAGAAGACATCCTTTTGATTTCAAATTAATTAACGCATAATGATTAATCTGATAGGGTACATCTTTTCAGACAAGAGTGTCCTCTTGATCACAGTTTGGGTGCCAGCACCACTCATCATCTGTGTGTTTTAATTTCTAACTGCTCTCCAGAAGCAAATTTAGCTCTGCAAATCTGTCGATGGAATGAATGACTGGCTGGTTTCCATGTTCTGTGTGTTTTGTTCATTTGATAACACACTGAGAACATCTTGGAATTTTTTTTTTTTTTTTTCCCTCACCTCCCCTCTCCTCCTCCCCTCTGAGGAGGTTTCAAGGTAGAAATTGAGGAATCTGAAGCAGCGAGCAATTTATACCAGCTCTTAACTACAGAATGTAAGAAGTAAAAAGTTTCTAAAAATTGAAAAACACATAAACAGTTTATGGCAGGTTCCCAGACAGATTTGTCTCACTTCAGTTGCCAGATTTTAACAGAACCATTCTCCTTGCCATCAACTACAGTAAAGTGTGTTTGTTTCACTGAAACAGGATCTTGAACTTCATCAGCTTTGCACCACATTCCTCACACTGCATGTTACCTACCAGATACTCCTATTAATATTACTCTTCCCTTTCCGATTGTCAAGTGATTACTTAATCACACTTTTAAAAATATTTATCCACTTTCTTTAGATGGTTATGAATGCAAACAGCTCCATATCCAGGTGCAGCAATACTTGAGTAGACAGCTGATAGTTAACTTTAATATTGAGAAATACGCAAGTAAACTTGTAGTTCTAGAGATATGAATTAAGAGGTAGCAGCAAATCTCAGATACTTCAGTTAAGAAGGATTTTAAGAGTCCAAGACATTCCATTTCTATTCAGAAGAGTATTTTAGCATATTTACAGGCTGTTTAGGTATGACAGCAGAACACTAAGTACATTTTTACAGCACAAAATGAATAAAAATAATAATAATAATAATAAAAAAAAAAAACAACTCTTTTTTCAGAACTTAAATCTAGGATGAGAAGTGTCTAAATTATTGACTCTATGAACTCAAATATACAATTTCTGAATAAATCACTGAAGGAACGGGATGGGACAGGGATGGGGACAGGGGAAGGGAAGTTCCTAATTATTGTTTCAAAGTATTTTATATTATACCGTTGTGTTAGGCATTCTGGCTCAGCTATGCATTTCATGGCAGCTCCTTCAGAGAGAAAAGAAAGCTCATGGGATCTATCTACCCATCTCTGCTCCAGTAAATGAGAGATGCAGTTATTGCAGTGCCCTCAGGCAGGAAAGTGTGTCATTTCTTTTCTGCAGAATTCTCTCTTTTCAGTTGCCATTTCTGTGGACAAACCACTGCTTGAAGACTGAAGACTCTTGTTTTCCTCTCTGTCTTACTTAGAAACAAATGGAGATGACAAAAATCTTTTCAGTGTTTAACTTGAGCACCTGACTTTAGACAGCTAAATGAAGTTGAAGTCCCCTTTTCCCTGCCCATCAACCTGTGAGCCGTTAAGTGCGGTGAAATCATAGCTGGTGTAGGAAGACATTCATTTATTTTGTCTCCATTTGCATTGAAAGCAAAGAAGGTATTCAGTCTGATGTTCAAAGCAACCCTGGAACATCCATGGGAAAACTCACAAGTAAGATTCCCTTAAGTGAAGTAACTCTGGGGAATGAAGATTTTTGGAAATGTACCAGGTAGTGCAAACTGTAATAACACTTCCAGCCTTCTCATATATTGGCAAATTTGGGTACATTTCTCTGTAAAGTCTTTGGTACAATTCTTGCTTAGAGGTCACAATCTGAACTCCTTTCAAAGTAGAAGTCCTACTGTTAGTTGAGACAATCAGTGTTGCTCACTGTGAATAACTGCACTGGAAGTCAATTCTATCATCATGCTCCATTTTAATCTCAATGCAATCTCACTCTTGACTGAGAGGAAACATATAACAGATAATGCTAAATAACAATAACCAGAATTATTTCTATTTGAAACAACATAAGACTGTGATGAAGAAGGAGAGAGAGCTGTATTTTAAGCCTCTCAGATACATAAGGGAAAGTGCGTAAATTCAGTGCACAGGTTGTCACATGCAAAACAACATAACAACAGTGAAAGCCGTAACAATAGCAACAGTTTTGCAGTACACTCAGCTTGAATCTGGTCCCTTTGCTAAAAATGTTTCCTGGCTGGTCAAAAGAGACAGTCTGTGAAGGTCTGAAAAAAATCAAAGCTCTTTTAACTGGAATTTAAACCAGAAAATTAAATATATATGTATTTCTCACACACATCTTACAGATCAGAAAAGGGGGAAATAAAAGGACTTTTAAAATTTTTTATCAGGTTTAAATTTTTAACAACAAGAAAAAAATGATAAGCTCCAACCTGTATGGCTTGATCCAGCTGTTAGTACAATGGAATAGTTGCAGGCTAGTGCTTCTGCATCTCTGCTCTGCCACAGACCCGAAGCCTGAAAAACTGGAGGACACGAACTGGTGTTCTTGGCTTGGCTTTCCACCTCCATTATTTATATATTTATTTATTTTAAGATACCAGGAAGGGCAAGGAGAGGCTGTTGTCCAAGAAAGTGGTGTTTAAGTTGACAGTTTGGATGGATGTTTGTTTGCTTAGCCTCCAGGCGAAGGGAAAGTAGAAATCAGGATCAGTCTAGTTTTTAACAGGAACTCTAGAAAATGTCAGGATGGGAAAGGGAGGGTAGAGGAGCAAGAGCATAAGCTAAACAGGAGGGGGGAGGAAATAAATAAAATAAAAAACAGCCACAAGTTGTTTTGGTTGCTTCCTTTTCCAAGAAATACATTGCTGTCCCTTTAACTCAGTATGCCACATTGGCACATGTGCCAGGGGAAGGATTACACTTTACTAAGGAAGTAATGCAAACTTGTCTTCATTTGGTTACCATGGATATGGTACTATGTGGGACAAAGCCTCCCATTTGCATTGCAAACAACCAGGAGCTACGATGAAGGACACTGAAGTTGATATTCTGGCCACAGAGTATCCCTGGTTCTTCCATGTGAATGATTACAAGGAAAACAACCACAGCTTTGGGCCTGCACTTGATACCATGAAAACAAGGGAAGGGATGCTGCCTTTCCAATCAGGCAGAAGCAGAAACACACACACCTTCACAACGAATGGCGTTCCTTGTGTTACCTCATCTGAAATAGCTAACTGATAGGAATGGCAATCATTTAGCTTTCCAGCTTTTTCCCATGGGGAATGAGAGCTGAATCAATATGTTGGTAAACTGGAATAAGTGATTTCCACAGATACTGGAATGGAATAGAAAGTGGCTAGGTCATATAATTGCTGGGCTTTTATGCAACAGCTTTTATCTATTTGCATGTCCTCTTCATTCTGCAGAAGTACTACATAAACTACCTTGATTTTATACAAAATCCGGTTGAATGAGTGAGAAGAACAGTCCCCTAAACAGACCTAGTGGGAACCAGTGCAGCACAGTTAATAGCAAAGAGGGAAATTGTCTTGTTTCCCTAAAACAAATTGCAGATGATTGTTTGTCTATTAGATTGCTAGATTGTCAGTAATTCTTTTTTATTGCTTTAAGCTCTGGCAGATATATAGTCACACTTCATTTTTATTTCAACTGACACGGAATACAAACAGTATGACCCTGTTTCTGTGGGTAGAAATGGCCAAATTGCCTTCGGTCTGTATTTAAAAAGAACAGGATCCCAAACTGAGAGCCCAGATCCATGAACTGAGGGTTTTCTCTCCAAGGAAACTTAGCCATGGATTAACTGGAATGGTAGATAAAACGTTTGGCACAAATACTACTTCCTCCCCAAGCACTGAATGGGGCATCCAGGCACATCTGTGGTGGGGCTGTAGCAGCTATACCACACCAGGATACTCTTTTTGGCTCTCCAGTTCAGGACAGCAGCCCATGGCCACCAGCACTAGGTAAGCAGCTTTCCTGTGATATAGAGGATACAGACAGATCACTTTCTGTCCTCACACACCATTCTCTGTGGGTGTGTGTGCACAATTAGGACTACCAATACTTTAGTTGCCCAACAGAGGGTCCACAAAACAATATCTGTGCACCAATAAAATCCCAGTCACTTCAGTGGGTTTGTTTCCTGCTGGTGTCAGTGAGCATAAGCAGAATCAGCCCCAGATGTGTTTGCCTTTTTCTTTCCACTAAAACAAGCTGTTGGCACCATGCCTAGCCCTGCGTGCATTTCCTGAAACTGTGCTCTCAGAAAGCCCAAGTCCACTTCTGTTGTGTCCCTGAGGAAACACTGTGAGCAAAGAATGGGAAGCTTTGCAAAAGGGTTTTGTTACCTCCTGCCAACAACCACCAAAGGGACAGAGTCCTTCAGGAAATGTGCTGCTAAGGGGAAGGACAGGGAAGCAGGCAAGTATTAAACACAGAAATAATTCCCCACCATTTAGGTTCCTGTGTGAGCACCATTAGACTTCACATGCATGAGCTGCAGTCTTTTCTTACCTTTTGAGAGCACACAACAGGGAAATAAGGCCCAAACCCAAACCCTACTCTTTCTTCCTCCCTCTCCACACCAGCCAAGGAAGCAGGTCAAGAATGGAAAGGGAGAAGGGACTTAAATGGCAGCAAATACCTGGACTGGCAGCTCCCTCCACATGTATCTGACAGCTCTCCAGGGCTTCCCAGTTCTTGGGCTCTCCTTGAAGTGGTGCAGAGCAGGGAGGACATGTTGCCCTCACCCATCATCTGGTCTCAGTACTCTTCCAGGTGCACCCTGCAGCAGCAACAAGAAAGACATGGGACCAGCCTGTCTTTTCAGACCAAAGCAGGTGCAAACCCTGATTACACATACGTCTCCTGAAAACTGAACTTAGTATTTCACTTTTAGTCCTAGCTTCCTGCCTTCCAGGCTCCTTTCCTTCCTCTGCACCAAAACTGATTAGGAAAGGTTTCTTGGCATTTCTTTAGACATTAATGCACTGGCAAGCAAAAATGTAGTGAGGTAGGCTGGATGGCAAATCTCTTGAATGACAAAAGTACTCAGAGTGCATAATCTTGTAAAACGCTGTTTTCTTTTAATGTCTGAAAATAAGTTTGGGCTCATCTCTCCAATCTGTAGATTGTTCCCTCTTTGTGTTCAGTCTTCCCTGTTTATTTTGGTTTTAAAAAGAAAAAGTTGTTTAAAGTTGTTTTAATTCTATTAATCTTGCATAACTACTACAGGGATGGGACAACGGATGTTCTTTCCTCCCCACATCAGCATGACTGCAAATTCTATATGAAAATGCTGAATCCACAAATGGCAGATATCCTGCTATTTCCACTGGTCTCAAGGGAGTTACAGACAGATATCCCAGAAGAGGTAAATGGCCTGCTATTTTTATTTTCAGCATTGTCAAACCCAGAAATAACTCACCCTGACTCTTACGGACAAGGCTAAATTTGCAAAACTGGAATTTAGAACAGGGGTTTTTTTGTTTGTTTGTTTGTTTGTTTTCTTCTTCTTCTTCTTGATAAAACTAGGATCTTCAAGTTGTAAAGGATATAACACTAGTTAAGTGAATCAGCCCTTGCAATGTCATTCTTACAGGACTCTTTTCAAAGTATAGCATCAGTGCAAATTATTTTTACATTCATTGCTATTTATAACAATACAGTTCAAGACAGTTCTGGTTCTCACCAGCCCTTATGTTCCTTCTCCACTCTTATATATGAGCATGGACTTACTAGATTTGAACAGTTCACACAGCCAGTACTGATAATGTGATGGATATGCCTTTCACTACTGTCCCAGTAGCATCCTAGCACAAAGAAGCAGGCACTGATTCTGCTTCTTTGCAACTTCTCATTACCAATTCTGACATACTCAGTATTACAACAGGTTTGAACAGTATTAGATTAGTCCACAAGCAGACTGACTGACTTCAGTCAGAAGCCAGCATGCTCACTACACACCAACATATGGGGAAAGAAATCAGATGAGGCTAACCTCCTCTTATTACCCACTGAGAACTTGGTTCAAACTTTTTCCACACCAGACTCTGCTAGCCCTTGTGAACACTGATTTTACCCATCTGTGTACTGACACAGGAAACACTGAGGGCAAACGTTTTGCTTTTCTGTGTTGATAAGTGTATGCTTTGCATACTAGGGGAAAGTAGGATTGGGACTGTAAGCATATGCAATATGTTGTAGGCAAGATTTTTTGTCACTTATGCAAACAGGCATGGCATTTAAACAATTGCTAATCCTATCTCAATGTCTGAGAAAACAAAGTATATAGTCAAAAAGTCAATAACTTAATCTAGCTTTGTACAGACCAGTAAAACTACATGGCTCAGTATCTTAGACTCTAGTGTCATTAGACATTCTATATTTAATTACTCAGTGACATAAGCTTCAAGCTTCAGCCACTAGTAATGGGGTTGTCCAACACACATAGGGTAATCCACTGAAGATGAAATTGTTCTTCTGTCTCCATTAGATACACTTGCACACAGTAGAATAACAGAAAAGGAATGTTGTCCTCCAAAGACGCTTCTATTGGCATCACCCTTCTGCCAACAGTGCTTAGCTGGGGTAGGCTTACATTACAAATACAGCTTCAAAAAAAGAATAAGGGAAAGTAAATAAGGCTTACCTTTGCCAGTACAGATACTGCATGCTCTAACATTTATTCAGAAGCCAGAAAACGGATAGGTGAGGCTCTCCAGCAGGCTCTCCCATAACAGCTCAACAGCTCTGAAAATCCATTGCAGCCTTCTATGCTCCTAAAAGAGAGAGGGCAAACATTTGCATAACCTGGGCTGATATTTTCATAATCCCCACCCATTCACACTAAAAAGAAACCTGTTTTTCAAATACACTTTACTCTGTGTTACATAAGTGTTCTTAAGAACAGATGTGTTCAGGAAGTTTTGCACAGTTGAGATTTTCCTTAAAGCCATGTGGGAAGTTGACATGGTGCAGATTTTAGGGTCAGTGAGATGTGTTGTGAGGGCTGTTGCCCTGCTGATGCCACAAGCAAACCTGTATGTGCACAAGGTTGTACGTGAACACAAAAAATCCTGGGCAGTCTTTGCAGTGAGGCTAAGATAGGCTGGGAAGAGGTCCCAACAGCATCTAAAACTGGCCAGGCTTAGCATGGTCAGCCCACACCATCACACATAGGTGTGAAGGTTCAGATGCCCCTGGGAAGCCAACCTACTGCTGGGCAGTTGTCAGTCAAGTGCCAGGGGATGGTGGCAGCCACAGAGTTCATCAGAGACATAAAAATTCCTGGTGCCTTCACAACCCATGGAAATGGCACAGAGTGCTCTCCAACATCAATCCCAAGAACAAACAAGACTTTTAAAACAAACAGACAAGCTAACAAAATCAAACTGAGCACTTGAAATCTAATGAAAATAACACAGCCAAAGCCTACAAAGCTGCTATCATCAGACTTGAAAAAAGTAAATAAACAGCCTGACAAACAACAAATCCAACCTTGCATAGCTACTTTCAGCAGCACAGTATTACCAAATACACAACTGCTATGGGATGTGCCATTTCATCTGGGGGCAGATTTGAAAGTTCAAGGCCACTCTGAATAGCCCCAGAACACCAGAGATCTGAATACTGAACAGAACAGCCAGCATGAATACCACCTCAGGCAAATCTTATATCCTTAGCCTGGCTCAGGCACTGACTTCCACTAAGTATTTTGGACACGTAATTTGATTTCTTTGTCTCTACACTGTACTCTCTAACATAAGGATTCTGGTAACCTGGCACATACATCCCAGTGTATTAAAGTACACATACCACTTTATACATTAGTGTTTTATATTACAGAATCACAGAGTCTAGGTTGGAAGAGACCTCCAAGATCATCTAGTCCAACTTCTGACCTAACACTAACAAATCCTCCACTAAACCATATCACTAAGCCCTATATCTAAACATCTTTTAAAGACCTCCAGGGATGGTGACTCAACCACCTCCCTGGGCAGCCTATTCCAATGCCTAAAAACACTTTCAGTAAAGAAGTTCTTCCTAACATCCAACCTACCTACAGACATCTTCAGTCACTCCTCACCAGGGCTGAAACATCTGTGCAAACACATGCTACAAACTCAGAAAGTAAAATTTGTGAGGGAAAAAGTGCCTTCAAGCAGACATTCAGCCAGGAAACCTGACCAGAAATGTCTTCATAATTTCTCCCTCCACATGTACTGAAACCTCAAAGTTCATAGTGGGTGGGCTTTGTGAAATAGCCAGGTCATTAAAGCATAGTCAAGTAGATTAATTAAACCAATACCAAGAGTAGAAAAATCAAGATCAAAGGAATATCTAGTAATCTAACCTGAAGCTCTGCAAGAGCTCCTAGAGAGAAGCTAGTTACCGTGCTTGAATTCAAATAAATAACACCTACTTTCATTAACTGTACTTTCTCCTTCCCCCTTTCTTCCTCTGAGTCTTCTCCTATGCTTTTTGGCTTCTCACCTTGTCAGTGAGAAAACCCCAAACACAGACCACTGGTGTTGTGTCTGTGAATAACTTTAGTCCATTTGCTGTCACTCTCACTGAGGATAGATGTGCAAAACTTGAACTATTAGAACTACAGCAGAGATGCACTGAGCTTCATCAAGATGCTGGTGTACAGTGTTAACTAGTTTGCACCATTGCATGACATTTTACCAGAGGTAAATTAGTTTCACAGAATTAGTTGTTATTACTGCACCATGCAGCAAGTTGTCCAGCAAAGCCTGCAGGGATGTCTCAACACTAGTTGTGTGGCATGATGTTCACATAACACATCCACCCTTGTAGCTTGGAGGCTATAGTATAATCAATTCAGTGCAAAAATTGAAGCAAACTCATCCTCACAAGTTTATTATATTACAATTTTCTCGATTGAAATCCCAGCCTCTTTAAGAGCAAAAATATCACCAGCCTGGATTAGCAATTTGTCTGCACCTGTCTTCCTTTATTTTCAGAGCATTCATTGGGCTGTTTTAGTAAAGATAAAAAATTGAGAAAAAAAAAAAAAAAAAGCTTAAAAGGCTAACAGCAACACACCATTTTTTTTTCTCCAATGTTCTTTAACCAAGTCAGACACTGTACCCTAATATTTTTGCCACAGACAAAATGAAGTAACTTATCATTACCATGAGCATAATTTAGTGAACATTAAAAAAATTCTTCTGTGATGATTTTCATCAGAGCTCAGGAAGTGGGGTTTAAAGACATCTCAGTCTCCAGTATGTGCCCCATTGAGTCAAATGGCATTCTCAGTTTTCTCTCTAAACACCAAATTTCCCCATGTACAAAATCCTTCATTTTCTTTCTTAGATTTCTGATCTTTCCACCATTTTTATTTAAAACTTTCCCCTTCCCTGCTCCAAAAATGCCAACTAAAGTTTTACAATATCTTTCAAACCCATTAAATATTTCTATTTAAGTAATACCAAATCAAATAATTTTAAATGTTATCATTTAGATTTGAAAATATGTATTTTAATAAACTCAATTTCTATGTAAAAAGATGTTTTGGATTGGAAAAGACAAAAATATTGTGATGAAAATGTTATAATGGGACATTCTGTAGAAGTCCAAAAGAAAGTCTGTCTTAAAGAATTTCAGGTCAAGAGTTGATGGACTATTTCTATAAAACATTCTTGTTTTGGCGGACCAATATTTTGATGAGGAAAACATTTAAAATAAATAAATAAATAAATAAAAAGTTCTAATCAGCTTTATGTCTAATTCCTTTCCCTTCTCCACTCCTCTTCATCTCATTGCTTTGAGGACAGTCATGTCCTGTCACAAAATCAGAGAATCATCTAGGTTGTCAAAAGGCATGGCTTTATCTCAGTAAGAAGCGGTAAAAGTTTCTGATAAACAGTGTGATCAGGATGTTTGCCAAGTAGTGGTAAACTGCTTCTCATGTTTGTATGCAAATGTTCTGTTTTCTCTGGGAAACCACAGCACATTCACATCCTTCTCTCCATGGATTCTTTCATGTTTTATGAAGAAAGCCTTGTCTGTCACTTGAGAGTAGATGTACTTGGTTGTGGCACTCCGTCCAGGACAAATGGCACATACCTGTTGCATTAGCTCCATATGAGCAGCAGAGAGGACTATTCCAAAAGCTGTTCTTAAATGGTTGCTCATTCATTACCAGAGGCATTCAGTCTCTACTGTTACAAAGGATGTGGGATTGCACCAACAAATCTGAGCTTACATTTTGAGTAGAAGGAGTGTTTTTGTGCAAACACAATAATAGCCAAATTTCCTTCTTTACATCAATGCTACCCCACTGATTTCAGATTCTAGACTCTGAAGCAGCAAAGTATGTGTTCAGAATGAAGCACAGCATGAACTGTTATGCTGATAAAGACAGAGTTGCACGTGACATTAAGCCCAGACTGAAGTATTATCTTGATGCTGGACTCACTCACCCTTTCAGCTGTAGATTTTCTGACAACTTTTTTTGCAATGACCTTTTAAATTTTTCTTCCTGATCTCTTGCAAAAATATCAAATAGCTCAGCTTCTTTGTCAGAGATTTAAAACCACAGAAGTTTTCTGAACAAATTAAAAAATAAGAGTTTGGATGATGACCTGTGACACAAAAGTGAAACTATTTCTCTCAGAGCTATTCCTAGAATATCAGAGGAAAAAAAATCAGTGGGACAGTCATTAATAAGGAGAGATTTGCATGTGTCTCTGTATCTATGGGCTTCTAGAGGAAGTGTACAAAATTATAGAAAAGTGCTGAAAGTACATTTTTCCAGTATTCTCTGTGGAGTTAGCCAGGATCAAGACAAAGAACAAATCTGGATGGGGAAACAACTAGTAGTTGTTCTCCTGAAACTTATGACACAAGAAGCTCATTCTGGGCTCTTGCCATTTATTTTTTGTCCCCTTTCTGTCACATGGGAGACTCTAAGTCAGAGTGCTAAAGACAATTTGGGATTTTTTGGAGGAAATGGCATTTAAATATCTGGGGCCCTGCCCTGTCCTGTGACCGACGACATGCTCCCTGGAGACAGCTGGTTGGAAAATTTCTGAAGAACTTTCTTTCCCCAGTGAAAAATATGTTGAAACTGAGATTCTTATGAGAATGAAGCTTACACAAGCTGGAGTATATTTTTTATGTAAGATATATATATATATATATTAAATTGTCTTTAAACATGCACATTTAGAAAGACACTCCAGTGTTTTCACATCCTATTTTCCCACTCTGCTACAGTGTTCCAATGTGGAACATTGCTCCACAACCAGAAAAAGTGTGTTGGGAAAAAAAACAAAAACAAACAAACAAAAAACAAAAACAAAAACAAACAAACAAACAAAAAAAACCACCTTTTTTTCCTTGAATATTTTCAGACCTTTATCAATAACAAAACTCAGCCAACACCAGCACCCAGAATAGTACACTTGTGACTAGAAAATGGTACCTGTGATTTTAAGGACCATTTCAAAACTAGCATAATCCAGGAAACATATTTGGCCATCATTTTCTATTTCTCCATGCTTGAACATGAAATATCAAAGCAAAGTTGGTTGTTTATTATCATTCACTAAGTGCTGTTTATATTCCCAAGTAGATAGAAAATGACATTTTACAAACATGACTCAAACCATGATCTTTTTGGATCCTATAGAAAGATCAGAAAGACAGACTCTATTAGTAAGTACAGAATGATGCTCTTCCTTCAAAATCCATCTTCTGTACCAAAAAAAAAGTAAAATGACTCTCCTATCACTTATTTGATCCATTTTTATATTTGCTATGAGAGCATCCATTATTTTTAAGGAGGCAGTGCTACAGGGGTGGGTGTCACAGTTAAAATATATTGTACGGGAATATATATATATATATATTTCCTTTAGTAATTAAGCATTTGTGATATCCTTTCTAATATTGACTGGGTCTGTATCTTTTTTTGTACTGAAGACAGCTGGCAATCTTCTCACATATAGCATCTCTGAAGTATCCCAGTTCCTCTTAGAATAGTGCTGCTAATACATTGAGAACTCAGGGCAACATCATTTGGACACAAATATTTATGAAAAGACACGGATAATAGTTGATTAATTGAACAGATGTGCAAATTTCCATGACCAGAGGTCATTTTCACCCTAGGATGAACTAAAAGAACTCTCGAAAAGCTGTCTTTTATCTAAGGGAACATCTTAAATAATGGTCCCAATGCCCCAGATATTCCTCATCAAAACAAGTAATCTGGGATGCAGTATAAAAAATATTAAAAAGCTTATATATCCACTTAATATCAACAAAATCCCAGCTTTCACGTTTTTTGTGCATGTGGGATTGGTCAATTTAGGCAACCCCGGTAGCCTGAATATTTTTTCTAAGAAACTGTATTTGTCTGGGAAAAAAAATTGCCAATGCAACAATAATACATCTTATAAGTCTCTGTAAAAATGCAGTGGGTAAATGTGAGCCATCTGTTTTTCCCCTTTTCTTCCTCATGTCTACCAGCATCATATACGGCTCCTTTCCCAGAAGTCTGAATCCTACAGCCTGCCTACAGGCACTTCTAACATATCACCCATGTATGCTAGGATACATGCATGTATGACACATTCATGCTGATACCAAACTGTGAACTAATACATACTACCATTTGAATATTAGGAAGGGGAGCACGATTTAGATCTTTAGCTTTAGCAAAAAAAGGTTTATATTTATATTTATATATATTTATAAATCAGGAATTAAAAAAAAAAAAAAAAGTTGAAAATTAAGAAATGTCTGTAAGGTACAGATATGACATGAAAATGATAAGGCATTAAACTATTGTACTGCAATAAACTAAAAATAGGAAGAAAGGGAACTTTGATTAAAATATGCAATCATCCAAAATGAATGCTGTGAGTAACAAAATGATTCAGATAACAAGCAGAAGTTTGTGAGAGGAGAGCTGTTAGGAACTAACCTTCATACAGTCATAGTGCGAAACACACTTGTGCTGGATGTCATGGAGTTTTGATCATTTGGGTTCCATGGACATTTGACGGGTGCCAGGGTGCTTAGAATAACATCTCCCTCTATGTTGTCACACTGCCATTAAAAACACTTGCACTTGCTGGCCAAACACCTCTCTACTATTTAATTCTTTACTGAAACTAGGAGTATCCACTATGGACATATTGTACCGTCTGCTGAAGAAACATGTTAAAAAACAAACAAACAGTATTGTTTAATATTCCCACAGAGTTTATCATCTGTAACTTCTCACGATTTTTGGGCCCCGCCCGAAAATGGGGCCAGTATCCCACTGCATTAGATACTGCACAAATGCTGTAAGCATATCATCTTCTACATGTGCAGAAATCATTACAACTCAAATGAAATAATTTTATACTTCATTTGGAGTTCTAGAACATTTTTCTACCAAGATACAAGAATTTCTAAAACTGGCAGATCAATTGTCGATGCCTCTCACACTCAGCATTTTAGTGAACTTGCCACCTCAAAACTACCATGCGACCAGATGACGCATGTGAAACTGTGGAGATGAGGCTGATTCTTCTGTCTGGTGTTTTGAGAAGGCCAATATATGTCAATTTGTTATAAAACAGTCTCAGGGTAGAAAGTCAGTTCCTAGCTGAACTGTGGACAGGCTGATGTCTTGTGCAATAACAAGTTCAGCAAAATGAGCTTGAGTTTGATCCAAGGCACCTTAAAGACAATGGGAAAACTCTGAACTAGGCTCAGTGACAAAGATATCAAAAAAAAAAAAAGGGTTTTATTTATAAATGATATGAAGATTGTTTCTGAGGTATTTGTGGGGCATCAGGAAAGAGGGAGGCAAGGATGCAAAATTCTTCTTGCTCGGCAATCACTATACAGGAATTAATGCTTGGCAAAGCAATAATATCCCTCTTTCTCCTACACCAAGGACTGAAAGGGGAGTTGAAGGAGATTAGTTACTTTGCCTGCTAATCAATGCAAAGATATATTTTGCTGCTCCTCCATCTCATAATTTTTATTTCATCTAGTTTGTTTTTTTTTTTTTTTTTTTTTTTTTTTTTTTTTTTAGGGTTGCCAGATGTCCCAGTTTCACTGGGACAATCCTGGTTTTTGAAGGTACATCCCATCTGCTCTTGAAAATATTTCTGTTCACTGCTCTCTTGTTGATTGTGTGCTTTTAGAGCAGCCAGCCAGCAAAAGACTGCAGGAGAGAAGCTGATAAATTATTATCAAACAATAAAAAGCTGCCCATATTTCCCTAATGCTGAAAATTAATTCTGTAGGGAGAGTTTTTTTGCAAAATGTATACGGTCAACATGGCACACAAGAAATTATGATTACAAGTCCCACCACTGTTCAGAGATCACCCCTTATGTCTATACATTTCAAAATGGAAGCAGGGCTTCTGTACTTCCTCGGCTGCTTGAGCTCCCACTGCAAAGGAAGCCCTGGACTTTCTGATTGTACAAGTCAAGAAAATGGATCCTCAAAAACCAGAGCAGGGGGAGAGGAGCATGAGGACATTGCAGGAAAATCTCCCACCAAGAGCCGAACCTGGATGCATGGGCAGTGAGGTGACTGGCCAGGAGGCTACACTGCATCTCTGACCCAAAGAAAGTCCTCCCAGGGAAGGAGGCTATAGCCCAATTAGATCAAAGTATCCAGAGAAAGAGGAGGCTCACTCCTACACTTTCAGCTCCAGATCCCTTTCACAGATACCAGCTCTCATGAATATATCATGACTGCCACAAATATACTGTGATATTCTTCCTAGGGCTCCAACTACAGAAGTAATGTGAATCTTTAAGAATCAAAGCTGTTTGTTAGAAGAGAAAGTGTGTTTGCAGTCCTCATAACATATATATATATATGCAGTATATATATATATGTACTGGGTCTGGCTGGGATGTTAACTTTCCCTGCAGCAGCCCATACAGTGCCACGCTCTGCACTTGTAGCTAGAACAGCAGTGGTATCACACCACTGTTGTGTCTGCTACTGAGAAGTGCTGGCACAGCATCAGGACTTTCTCCAGCCCTCCTGGGGGGTAGGCAAAAAAGTGAGAAAGAAACATTACCAGGGCAGCTGACCTAAACCAACAAAAGGGATTTTCCATACCATATGATGTCGCACTCAGCAATAAAAGGCGGAAAAGGAGGAAGAGGGGAGGGGTGGGCTTTCGTTGCGAAAACGTCTGTCCTCCTCGCGAACACCCGCTACGTGCGTTGAGGCCCTGCTTCAAGGACGTGGTCAAGCATCGCTCATTTGTGGGAAGTAGAGAGTAATTTCTTTCCTCTGCACTTCCTCATAGCCTTTACTTGTTTTGTTTTGTTGTTCCCTTTCCCCCTCCCTTTTCCCCTTTCCCTTTTTTTCCCTTTAGTTGAATTGTTAATTAATAATATTTCCTTAATATTTTTTTTTCCTTTAATTAAATTATCCTTATCTCAACCTGTGAGTTGTTCTTTCCTTTACTTCTTCCCCTCCTCATCTGAGGAGGGGGAGTGAGAGAGCGGTTGTGGTGTTCAGCTGCCCAGCACAGTAAAACCACCACAGTATATAATTATATAAATTAAAAATAAATAAATAAATAAAAATTAAAAAAAAAATAAAAAGCTTGCAAAAGCCAAAGTGAAAGGACAATTGAAAAGCATGCCAAGTCAGGCATTTTTTTTTTTTTCCCTTTTCATAATGTTCTTCTGAGGCTTGACTCATGGTTTCTGAACGCTTGGGGAGAACAGAAAATCAAGGAAAAGAAAAAGTGATGATACCTCAAATGGGAGGTCATCTTCCTCCAATGTGATGCCATGTTTGCAAGCAAACCCCATATCATAATATGGGGTTTCTTCTGTGCATTCCCTCTGTCTTAACAATATTCACATATCTACCCCGCTTTGTTCCAGCAAATGTATTGTTAAAAAGTTCCCTTGTCACAGACTGCAGAGGACTTGATCACTTCACTGCAGGTTGTGCTGCAAGTGGAAGTGTAAAACTTTCAAGAGTTAAGAACTGTAACTCTCTACCTTTTCTTCTCAAAAATATGTGGAATAAGAAGGAAAAAAAAAAGTTTTCACTGCTTTGCCAATATGAAAAAGAATTTCAGCTCTTTAAGAATTAGAAATATGGTAAATATATTTCAACTAGCATATGTAAAATACTGTTAGTATATAAACTAAATCAGTACAAACCTTTCCTTTTGAATAACAGCACACTAAAATACCAAGTTTGTGGTGGGAGAGTGGGGTTTACTTATCAGTAGAGCTCAAAAGAGAAAGAGTGCAATAACAAAAATAAAAACATCAGTACTGCCTACATGAAAACAAAAGGAAGATTACACCCACAATACTCAGAAATTATATGTAGACATCTAGAATGGATTCATTTACCCAAATGTTATATTCACAGTGTGGCTATCTCCAGCTGAACTTGAACCCAGAACTAGCTTCCTTGACAGTGGAAAGGAAAAAGCATTTCTAGGCATAAAATGGAGGTCATAGCTATGCCAGGCAAATCAAAGCCTTGTTTCTCATGACAGACTACAAAGGGAACCAAGCTCCCTAGCTCAAGCACAGAAAATTGCTCCAGACACCTGGCATGAGATGAGATGCACCACACTCCTAATGCTCTCATACAGATAGAGGAGGAACACCTGTTTTTAAAGAAAGAGTTTGGAAAGCCAGCATAGCGGCCCCATACTTATTCAGCATAACAAACCTGAATATTAAGCACTAAGAATGTATGAGAACATTATTCTTCAGGGAAAAAAAAAAAAAAAAAAAATAATAATAAAAATAATAATAATAATAATAATAATAATAATAATAATTTTTTCCTCTGTATTTCTAATTCAGGAGAGAAAACTTGAGAAATGACCATTCTGGCTTTTTATCTCCACCTGTGACAGTCAGCTGCCACACTGGTCTACACTGTCCTTCTGCTTACCTGCAGTGGCCCTCTTCCTTGAATGAATGCCATGCCTCCAAACATAAGCTTGCAGAAAAATTCCTTTTTTTCTCTCTCTCTCTCTCTCTCCAAGAAGGTGCTTTGCTAACTGTCTCCATCCTGCTGCAGGGATCTTCGAACAGCTCATGTTGCCATGTCTCTTTTGGCACTGCAGTCAGGGTCCTGGCCACATCTGAGCTCAGACACAGCTGGAGCACGACTCACATGTCCTCCCAGCTTGGCTTCTCTCTGTGAGGAAGTTTGGGGAAGAAGGCTGCCAGACGTGCTAAATAAAGCAGGTGTTGCAGTGTCGCTGCATCAATGTGGAGTCCTTGCATGACATGGTGTTTTTAGGGCAGCACACAGCAGGCTGGTTGCAAGCTCACAGATTGCTAGCAACTGAACTTAGACAAAGGTATGATGTATGTTGGTGGACAAACATGAAGGCCGGGAGCTTCTCACAAGTGAATTTATACTCTGTAGCTGTGTGCAACCTACCTGAACTTGCTCTGTCCTCTCTGATGGCATACACAGTACATCATCTTAGCCAGTCGTACATGATAAGGAAAGTGATAGCTGATGCAGTTAGGAGAGGTTTTGAGACCATTAGTGCCTCTAAGTACAGTCCACACTGACAGATATTTCGAATGGGCCTATTTTTTAAAAGCTCTAATACCCAGTATGTAAAATACACATTTTTACATGCAAGGCACTATTCACAGAGATGGGGAGATATACGTCAGAGATCACAAGACAGGTAATTACTCCTTAGGATCTTAATTTACTCCACGTGTGGATTCACCTGACCACAGTACTTGCTTCTGTTGTGCGTTTAACAGTAGACCTGTGCCTTCTGCTGTATATGGATGTTATAACATTTATCGCCAGAAGCCTGTAGTCAAGTCAAAATATCTTAACCACTTACCACTAAGTGTTTTCATAATTCTTTTAGCAATGCCAGCACTTAGCAGTGCCACCATTTAACAAAAGATTAGCAAAAATTCTTCCTGGCTGCTATGCCCTGTGTTTCTAGTAAAGATACCAGTCAGTTTTTGTTTGACATTTGTTCTATCTGAGCTAAAAAGATGTTAAATTAAATTTTAAAGCTTCAATGATGCACTTCTAGGTGCATGGAACAAGCAAAGCATCTCATCATTTTTCACTTATCTCCACAGGGTGATTTTGTTCCTTTTATCAAAGAAGGAAAAGTTGCTTTTACTCCAGTGTCACCCTTAAGTGGTTAAATTCTTCACAAACGAATGTGCATAAAGCTACTCTGTTTTTGGGGTCCCTCAGAGTTGTCTTCTCCTGTTTGGTGAAAAAAAATTTAGCCCTAATATGTACCTAGCAAGGATCAATGAGCAAGTACAAATAAACCTTACAGTATAGATACACTAGATCTGTCACTTCCAGGACAAATCCAGTTCATGTTGTGTTTACCACAAACATTGTCCACGTGCATGCAGTCCATCTGATGTTACTCAAGTACCATCCACTTCCTGGGCAGCACGTGGGCAAGTATTTTTATGCAGGAAACATGCTAGGCTCATATTTGTTATAAAATGCAATTCTGACAGTTTGATTAGCTTACTCTGTGCCCCATGTCAGTTCAGCACTTCACTGCATGGTTGTACATGGAATTTAAATATCAAAATAAATGCCTTTTTCTGTCAGGACTGTTGTCTTTACTTTGTCCAACCTGGACACACAGAGATCAAGCAGATTGTGAACATTAATTTATTCCAGCAACCAAAGAGGCTAAACTCAGTAGACCTCTAAACTACAAGCAACTGTTCAAAAAACAAGCACATCACCAGAGCACTGTATGTTCTATGAACAGGTTAAAAAGCAGTCAAGAAAGATCCAAAGACAATTCTGCCTCTAGGATAAATTAATTCAGAGGAGGGAAAACAATGCTGTTAAATAAGAAATGACTCAAACTTTCATCAGAAACAAATCTGATTACAGACCTTTCGGGAAGCGTAAAAGATGTATGTGATTGTTTTCTTTCTATTTCTTACCCTTATTTTCTCTAATTATGATCATACAGGGTGGGCCAGTGCTAAAATATAAAAAAAGAAAATGTTATTCAAAATGTTCTGACTGTGACAGACTAAAGCATCAAAAACCTTGTGAAATACTTTATTAAATACATAAAGCTATTGTAAATAACACTTAAGTGTTTTACTGTACTTGAAATGCAGGCTTTTATTTCTCAGACAAGATGAAACAGAATAAAAAAAGAGAGAAGGAGAAATTACTTTCAATCCTGCATTGCACATCTGGTACAAAGGCAGCCTTACAGTAAGGGATTTTGGCAAACCCAAGCACCAGTCCTAGCTATTGGTGATCCTGTGAGCTGCAAACCAGCACAGCAGAGAAAAAAGATGAGGTGACCTGCTCCTGCTTTCTGCTTCCAAATTACTCAGCAGGCTGGGAGGCAGGTAAATATGCATAGCAGATATTGCAGCACTTGACTGCCTTTCCTCCTTTGCTCAACAGATTACAATAATGACAGTTGCGTCACTCACTGGACTCAGTAGATTCACCCTCAGTGAAGAATAGGAGCCCACTAAAAGTGCTCTCCACAGTGTCCTGCTTTGGGTCAGCCTTTGATCTCCTGTGCTCTCAGCATGGCCTCACATGTCTTTGAGACTCTTCTGACACTGCTCAGCCCTTACCATTTATTTCTGCTGCAAAAACAAATCACTAGTTATTCACTCATGCCCTTTTTATCTTTTGCAAAATGGCTTCAGCTGGGAGTCTGAGCACAAACCAGTATTTGGTAACTGCCCCTGAGTGTTTGTTGGGAAGATGCTTATCTAGATCCATTGAGATGATTTCCTGCTTGGTTTTCTAATAACCCCCTATTCAGCTAGGGAAATATTTGTGTGTAGGGAAATCTTGTGTCTCAGTAGAATGATACTGTATTTTGTCTCACAGATAAGATTACATATGGGATTTCCAAAATTGTTATAGATCAGTATTTTAAGTGATTGCACAGCAGCTCCATGTCTGCTATGTGTATCACTAGCAGATAGGATACTGCCTAGTCCTAAACAAACTTCCTCTGTTTTAATTCAGAAAGCCTAAAGAGACAGTGAAGTCTTAAAGTCTGCCACTACAGAAATACCCACTGGTATCTATTTGTTTCAGAAAATGGACAAGAAATCACTATCCAAAATTAACCTAGTTATTTGAAGGGTATGGAGACTGCACGTGACCCTTGGCCAGTTGCACTTAAGTTATTTCAGCAGTATCTTTATACGCATGACCATCATAACATCTTAGGAGCACCCCACAATCTCTAATGGCTTTATTTATATATCTTCTATTTTCCCTGTGCAGGTGGAAAATGAAGGCTCAGAGAAGATAAATGACAGCTTCAGAGCACCTGGGAAGTCTGGAGCAGGGCAAGACTTGGCACACTATTCTTCCCAGGCCCATAATCTTCCCTTTCTTTCTGAAGAACAGAGAATCTAATCTCAGAGGATAAAAAATAAAACCTATATGAGGGCTATTGTCCAGAGCTGAGCATCCCAAAAATGAATAGTTGCATTAATAGATTTGCATAATGTGTTCCTGCACTAGCAGGACATTGCACCCCTTGTGCAAATCACCAGGTGCTGCGGGCAGTACCAGAGTGCCCTCATCATTGCCATGGATAGCTGAGGCTGTGCATGCTTTGGCTTTACACATGTAATATACTCGTTTAGTACAAGGTGGATATATTTTCTCTAAGGCATATAAAACCATTTCAACTTCTGTCTATGACTTCACTGGAGATTTGAAAAATCAAGGAAACTCATTAAGGCAACTAAATGATCTTTAAAAAATGAATCAGCTCAGCTCTGGTTTCCTGAATTTTAAGGCAGGGAGGCAACAACAGAATTCTCTAATCTAATCATGACTTGAAAGTAAATAAAAGGAGAGAAACTGAAATACCTGCTGACTCTGACAAGAAGAAACACAGGAACAGTGGTAAATAAGTACTGTGCCACTGCAGGGACAAAAGGATTATGATTCTCGGTCTCCGCATAATTGTCTCTACCTGGACAGATTTCCAATTGTGTCATCCATGCTAATGGGAGAGTCAGTAGATTAATTATTGTAGTCTATAAGGTATTCAGTGACTGTAGCATCTGAACATATTCAGCGTGGAGTATGACATTTAAATCAAGGAGGGATGAACAGGGAAAACTTTGAGGGCTACAAGCCTCTCCAGATATTTCAGAGAGAACTGTGTGGACTGCACTCCAGAATACTAGTTTTTATACCACTCCTCCCCCCCCATGTTCTCATATTTTTTTTTTTTTCTAATACAAAATAATCTCTTGTTCTTTCTAATAACTACTCCTTTACAGATACCTACCCCTATATAGGTTTCAGTGAACAGAGTCAGCCAGGAGCCAATCTGTTGCCACTGTTTTTAAGTAGGAAAAACAGATCTGTGAATACCGTGCTTCTAATGATTCAAAAAGATTTAGCAAGGCTCCTGAAGACTATGGTAACAAGACACTTCAGAAAAAAGGTGAATTTCAGTTTTGGTTGAATTTTTAAAATTGAACATCAATACCTAAAAAATAAAAAATACCCAAACTTCTGCTTCCATAAAAAGTATTTGTAATTTTTCATGAAAAATCCCCTCAATAAAATTTATTTTCCAAAGGAAAAAAACATACACATAATTTTAATCTAAAATAGACTTTTGTAATAACAGAAGTCTGAATTTATTTTACAAGTTCAACAATCTGCAGTCAAATTCATCATTTTCATTCTAGTCAAAAAGCAGTTGTTATAAAAAGGCATTTTCAAGAAAAGAGATTTCTCTGACCTCTAACACTGATAATACTAGTTACTGTACACAGGTTTATGCTTTTGATTTTCAGTTCATGAAAGATTTTGGTGCTGACAATGAGCAACAGAGGCCAGACCCATTTATGAAGCAGCTTTTGTTACAATAACAGGATCTAGGACTAGCAAAGGGCTTCTCATTTTTGCAACTGGCAGGGTGCTTCTTCAGCACTGATTATTTCAACATTTGCAAGTAAAGTAGAATATACTGACAAAAGCCCAATTCTGTTAGCATAAAATACTGTCCCTTGCACTGCTTACATATGTCATAAATCACTCCTTGACGTGCCTATCCACAGCACTTACCATTCTATTAATAAATACTGTGTGGTATAGATTGACATGGGCATTCACTGACATTATCAGCCAATTTTGCCTGCTGTGATACCTAGCTTGAGACAGCAACACTTGGGAAAGCACAAATGATCGAGTAGCATTATGCATTATCTATCCATCCCTGAAAAGGGCAAGGAAGCCTATGTGAACACACACTTTAGACTAAGCACCCTGTTGAGAGGTAGGAGCTACCATCCAGCAAAACTGCCTACAGACTTCTGAAGACACAGAAAAAAACATCCACAAATAAGACTGATCAGCAGCTTCAGTAAGCTCTAGCTGCAAATGGCACACACCTGCTGGCTCTCTGGTTGCCCTCCAGAGGAAAACTGCAAGTCAAGCTGCAGACAGAGCTCTGCAGCCTCACTGGCTAAGCCCCATGCATGAACATGAATGCAACAACAGTGGTCCAGAAAGCTCTCCAGGTTCAACTTAAGATGTTAACACAGCTATATGTTAGAAACATTATTTGCTTCAATCAAAATAATTCCCAGTGTGCAAGCATACAGACAGGGGTGAGTAATGCTGGTGTGAAACAGTGTAGGAGATAGATAGTACCGCTCCCCCTGGAAAAAAAAAAAAAAATAATAAAATAAAAAATAAAAAGTCACTAACACTGGCCAACACCTCATGTACCACTTTTTATTTTGGATTTTTCTTCCTAGTCTTTCCAACCATATCTTATGGCTCACCAAGAAAGAAGGGAGCCCAAGCCAATGTTCTGAATCATGAAGCCCAGTTTCAGGCCTTATTTAAATGGGTACTGCTGTTATTAAAAAAGTTGCATCTGTTTTTGCCAATGCTGAATCTGACAAGCAATCTTAGGTTCAAAAGCCATTTCACTGTTCTTCATGTAGTCATAAAGACATTTATATTCTGGAACCAGTTTTCTTTCCTTTTTGCACAGCCATTAATGTATTTTCTTTTTTGTTTCATTGCTGCCAAGTCTTGCACTGCTCCATGTGTGAATTTATGCAAATTTCAGAATGCGCTAATTCACATATTTGCAAATTGGCAAGTGATTGGCAAATATGTAAATGAGCTCATTTAGTTATTTTCCTCTTCCCCTAAACTTCAGCTTGGGATCATGATGCCCTTTCCCGAATTATGACAATGAGGAAACAGGTAACTGCCCCAAACCTGGCAGGTGTAGTCAGGGTTTGGGCTGGTGTATCCATGTGCCAGGTTGCGTATGAGAAGGATGCTACAAAACAGGATGCTATTGGCCTGAGAATGTGTCCAGATGTTGCAGGAGAATGTTGGAGGAATACCCAGAACAGCTGCAGTAAATGGGTGTGGATGTGGTTCTGTTTTATGCAGTCTGGCCAGGGGTGGGAGCTGAGATGTCTGATGGTGTGAAGCAAAACTATTTGTGAGGGGTGCTAAGGGCTGGTTTCCCTGCAGGGAACAGCAGTTTGGAGCCTAGATGGTGTCTCTGGATGATGGAGAGACAGCTTGACAGAAGAAGGTTATGGGATCAGGAGGTATGGTGAACGAGGCCATCTCTTAACAATCTTCTAGTACAGCCTAAGATGTTGCCATAAAACAGGCTCAGAGCTATCAAGAAGTACATGAAGCTGTCTCACCTATGGATCTCCCACTAGCTGGGGTTGCTCTCTTCCCCCTCCAGGTCACATAGCTTCATGATCCCCTGTCACAAAAGCTCTTGACAGCATCTGCTATGCTACTTTCAAACCGCCTCTCGCAGTGAGGGCACAACAAAGCTGCTGCACAGGGGCAAGCCATGCCAGAGGCAGGGCAGTAGGCAGCCCTCTTGTTTGTCCTCACCATGAGCAGCTTTCTGCTTTTGCGTGAAGGGCAATACCATGTGGAGAAAAAAAATATTATGCTACAGTTTTCCCATTTTCACAGCCCAGCAAGGTTAGCTGCAGAGTGAAATATAAGTGTGTCCTGCTGAGATGTCACACAAGAATTTCCAAGGTTTAAGGCTAGTTCTGGTTTTCTACCTTTATTTATCTGAGCCAGAATATATTAAAAGCCCTATCACACTGTCTGCTAAATTTGCTTTATAGTTTATGAGCTGAGGATTTTCCAATGATTGCTTGGAAAGAGAAAAGGAAAGGAAAGGAAAGGAAAGGAAAGGAAAGGAAAGGAAAGGAAAGGAAAGGAAAGGAAAGGAAAGGAAAGGAAAGGAAAGGAAAGGAAAGGAAAGGAAAGGAAAGGAAAGGAAAGGAAAGGAAAGGAAAGGAAAGGAAAGGAAAGGAAAGGAAAG